>OZ038488.1:21150423-21202923 GCA_964036315.1 Acanthosepion esculentum
TCCATAACTTCCTATCATTTGTTGCTGTTAGTAATTCTTGGTTCATTCTTTGTTGTTATCCTCCATCAAACTTAGCATTCATTTCTTTGTTAATATTTCCATCAAAAGATAGATGGATCCAAGTTTTTGGAAACAAATGCCTGAAAAAAAACCCCTTGATATTTTCTATTGGGAACAAGAAACCAATGAGTTTGGGCGGAAAAGGGTTGAAAGTTTTGTAGGACACGAGGAACCTCTTCTCAGTACTGTCAAACGAAGAAAAATGGCGTGGTTTGAACACATTACAAGGCACGACAGCTTGTGCAAGACCATCATGCAAGGCATCGTTGAGGTTGGACGTAGGAGGATCTTATTTTGCAACATGTATTTATAAACATTATATATATATATACTAAGACATTTTTATGTTTAACATTATTTTTTATAGATACAAGTATTTAAGTAAATGCTCTGTTTATAATAAACAGCATTAAACATTTACAAGCCTGAATGTCCGAGAAATTTTCATAGAGAATTTTCGTCCTCCGACAGGAATCGAACCTGTATCCTACACGGAACCGTCATATAGCCTGACGTGCCTTACCGCTCGGCCACAAAGGATCGTTCGGTTGGCAAGGTCAAAATTACTGCTTATAAATTTCAATCTTCCATGAATCTTTCACGTACATTCACATCTGCTCATGGCGTATCAAATGTAAACAAATGACGTCACACATTATGAAATGGACAAAGTCCAACAATTATTTAAAGACATTTTTATGTTTAACTTCCTTTTTATAGATACAAATATTTAAGTAATTGCTCTGTTTATAATAAACAGTATTAAACAACATTTACCAGCCTGAATGTCCGAGAAATTTTTATAGAAACTTTTCGTCCTTCGACAGGAATCGAACCTGTATCCTATACGGAACCGTCATATAGCCTGACGTGCCTTTTAACTGATTTTGCCACAAAAGAATATTTAAATATTTGTATCTACATTTGATACGCCATGAGCAGACATGAATGTACGTGAAAAATTCATGGAAGATTGAAGTTTATAAGCAGCAAATTCGACCTTGCCAACCGAACGATCCTCAGTGGCCGAATCGGTTAAGGCACGTCAGGCTATTAGACGGTTCCGTATAGGATACAGGTTCGAATCCTGTCGGAGGACAAATATTTTCTATGAAATTTTCTCGGACATTCAGACCGGTAAATGAAAATTATTATAAACAGAGCATTTACTTAAATACTTGTATCTATATCTTTGTTTAATTAACATTTATATATTGTTACACTTTCTCACTATGTATTTATAATGAAGCAAAAAACCGAATTCTATATTAAAAACGGGATTCTGTATTAAAAACAGAAAAACGGGATTCTATACTAAAAACAGAAAAAACGGGTTTCTATACGAAAAACAGAAAAAAACGGGAATCTGTACTAAAAACAGAAAAAAACGGGATTCTATACTAAAAACTGAAAAAAAAACGAGATTCTATACTAAAAACAGAAAAAAGCGGGATTCTATACTAAAACAGAAAAAACGAGATTCTGTACTAAAAACAGAAAAAAACGGGATTCTATACTAAAAACTGAAAAAACGGGATTCTGTACTAAAAACAGAAAAAAACGGGATTCTATACTAAAAACTGAAAAAAAAATAGACTCTGTACTAAAAACAGAAAAAAAAACGGGATTCTATACTAAAAACAGAAAAAAAAAACGGGATTCTATACGAAGAACAGAAAAAACGAGATTCTGTACTAAAAACAGGAAAAAAACGGGATTCTATATTAAAAACGGAAAAAACCGGGATTCTGTACTAAAAACAGAAAAGAAACGGGATTTTATACTAAAAACAGGAAAAAAAGTGATTCTGTACTAAAAACAGAAAAAACGGTATTCTATACTAAAAACAAAAAAAACGGGATTCTATACTAAAAACAGAAAAAACGGGACTCTATACTTAAAAATGAAAAAACGGGATTCTGTACTAAACATAGAAGAAGTAAAAAACGGAATTCCCTAAAACATGAAACGGAAGTAAGAAAAATATCAAACGGAAAATTATGTATAAAAATAAAATTTGTAAAAAGTAAATGTCCGGCTAGGATATTTTTGAAAAATAACGTTTTTAAGGCAAGCAGTCTTTTCCATGAGAGTGCTCAACATCAAGAGATTATATAAAAAACGCTCCTGCGTTGGTATTAGATATGTTGCCAATTCAAATCTATAATTAATCTAATTTGTAAACACGAATGTGCCCTCCGGCTTTTGTTATATCCATTAGATGTCGCCAGATAAACATCTCTGCATATATCGCTAATTGCTATACCTACAAACCCATAGGATTGACTTCAGCAGATGGCGGTGGAGGGCTGTCTTATCTGGTTATTGTCCGATTTAGAGATGATCAGCACTTAGATAGGTAACCACTTGGAAATAACAGATGCTGTAAGCTTGGACGTGTGGTCGGTGTAATGGATAATGGCTCCAACATTAGTTCAGCAACGTTGAATCAGGTCAGAAGCTACATGAGTAACTGCTTGGAAATAACAGATGCTGTAAGTTTGGATGTGTGATTGGTGTAATGGATAATGGCTCGAAATTGCTAATCTGAAAGCCAGGGTTCCAGTACCCATTGCGTTCGTTAAGTTTACTTATATGCAAATAGCCTTGGGGAAAAGTATAAATTGACCTCTTCCCAATCCCCACCCCCAACTAATTGTGGAGAGCTATCATCGCCAACGTTCTGAAGGGACACGAAACATGGAAGAATAGGAAGATGATACGTTCAAAATTATATATAAATATATTTTTTAAAAAGTGGTAGGAAGAGCAAAGATAATAATAAAAAAAATTACGCGCCGTAGAGTTGTGATGGAAAATATTTTTTTTAAATTCAACAGCAAAAAAAAAAGTAAGCTAACCGGCTATCGCTCCTCGCCGTTTAAAGCACAATCGAGGTCAAAATATATAAATATATGCACAACGACTTTGAAGTCGGAGAGTCGAGTTCTAGTCTCAGTCGGGTTCCTTATACTTACTTACACGCAAATATCCTTGAGAAGTATATGAAACCACCTCTTTTCTTTCCCTCCTAGCTATGGGCTAATTAGTAGAACTTGTATCAGTAAATTATTATTATGGCAAAAACTTCTGACAATCTAAAAATATTTTCTGGTTTTAAATAACCTGCAAAAGGTTGATAAACCGTAAAAAACAAATCAATGAATCATAAAGCATATGTGTTCCTTAAATGTAAGCGACTTAGATTTTATCATAGAGATTTTGTAAAGACAGAGAGAGACTTAGATAGCTATCAAAGTACCAATGGGAATTAACTAAAACTGAGATATCAAGAGGCACGGCATGTGGAATTAGAACAATCTTCCCCCTGTACTAAATAAAGGGTTCGATTCGAAATTTCAACAAATATCACCTGAAGAAGGCCGGAACGTACAACGGCCAAAACGTCGTGAATGTGACAATAAAGATGATGAGAACAGTCTGAACAATGTAAATAGTGTAAACAGTTACAATACAGAAACATAGGGAAACGAAATTAGGAACAACTGCGCCATGGTACGCAACCCACGGATTTCTGAACACATAAGTATAAAACATAAAACTGAAAGACATGTAACCATTTCGAAAACCGATTGCGCGGCCAACCTTTATGCAATTTGACAATCACTCATAGGTGACCTTACTGTACATGCGCAAACATACACTCTCTATTATTCAATCGGCAACGATATGCCACTGAGTGAACTTGTGCACTATATGGCGGTCGCATTTACGATGATGGAGTGAATAGATTCGTCACGTCTCTTGCTAAGACGAGGATGGTCTGTCAAAAACATCGCATCATCTCCGGTCGATCAGCACCCGGCTGCAATCCATATTCTCTCCCATGCGTGCTCTAGTATTTCCCGTAGACGAGATTAAGGAGAACGTGACAAGACGACTAATAACGATACAGAAAGAGGAGGGTGCAAACTTTTTCTTTCTATATTTCTTTTATTTTTATTTTTTTTATTTTTTAAAGTGTTAAAGACGCTGGGATTGTGCGTGCAGTTCTGGGGTGGGGTTCTTTTGAAGAAGATAAAGCTGCCATTGCCCTAAGGAAGTTATCTTTTTCTTTATTAATATTAAATTCGCTGGGTATTTTCTGGAAAGAATTCATGTGAACAAATCCTGTTAAGCTGGATTATAAATAATTTCCGTTCTTATTTATCAACTTTATTCTTCAAAAATAAAGTATAATTACATTTTATTCAGTTCTATAGATTTTTTAAATCATTCCACTACAAGCAAGGCAATAAAGTCACTAAGACACGTGGGGCTTACTAAGTGTGAGAGAGTATGAGAAAAAACACTATTAAGGAGAGAGAATAATAAAAGAACAAGAATTAAGAAGACAGAAGATAACGATTGACATTACATTTAAATTTTGAAGATCAAACTTGACTGGGAAGGAAGAAGCCGGAAGAGAGTTTCACAAGCAATAAGTGTGATAGAAGAAACTGTTAGCACAGAACTTACGATTACATCTAGCCATTTCAACTGTAAAAAGATGAGACCTTACCGCCAATCAAGTACTGCGCTGATATTCATAAAGTCTAAGTCCCATAGGTGAAAGTTCGTCCGAACAATTAACATGCAAGTATTTATAGAAAAGGCACAGGGAAGCTACGTTACGTACGGCAATGGGAAAGGGACTAAAGCCGAAAACATTGCAAATTCTTCTTTGGATTTTATCAAGAACCTCTAAATGTATAGCAGGAGCTCCAGTTGATATGTGGCAGCAATATTCTAGGCATGGACGAATGGTAGAATTATAAATATGTAAGATAGACTGGATGTGTGTTGTGGTGTAATATCGGCTCGGAGTGGGAGTTCGGAAATCCCAGTTCGAATTCCAGTCGCGTTCGTTAGATTCACTTACGCACAGATACCGTTGGGAAAGGTATGAATCCATCTCTTCTCAACAACCCCCAGCTATGGACAGACTGGGTTCTTTAGCCTTGGTTGGTAACCAATCTATTGCAAAAAAGATATGACAAACTACTGCGGCAAAAAATCTGTATCGAAAGAAACATGATCGCCCAAACATATCCCGTATGGCACTGAAGATAGATTCTGGAGAGAAAAATTGTCTAGCACGGCACGATGACGCAACCTTCGTAGCAGCAGACTCAGCAACTGGTTCAATATAATCTTTCCACATCATGTATTCACCATTATTTGCAATGACTTGCTGCCACCTATCAGGCAACTCTGCGATGCTTTTTGAGTGAAGTTATGTAGCTTTTGCCGCTAACAAATTCCTGAATCTTTTTGTTATTAGAGAAATGTTTCCCTAATCAATGCATTTTACAGTATTCGGAAAAGGTAAAAATCGCTTGGTACATATTTGAATAATTTGTTTGGGGCAAAGCAGACCAACGAGTTATTCCCCCTTTATGCGGCCATGTTTTGTCAAGAAAGAGAACATTATTTTTTCTTTAATCCTCAATATCCAATATTCGAGTTCTTTTCGTACTAATGCTGGTGTCCCCAGCCCCAGAGGGCTCCATCTTTCATCCAACTTATTTAAAATTTTCATTAATGACCAAACCCAATGGCATCAGCTCTCAAATTGATGATACGCTTATTTACTCTTGTCTTGATAGTAAGTCTGGTCAGTTTGATAAGGTCAAAATGGCAGCTGATCTTCAAAGCGACCTTCAGTCTTGTTAACTGGGGCAAAGAATGGCTTGTTAATGTTAACGCCTCCAAAACTAAACTGCCCTCTGTTAATCATCTGAGACACTCCTCTCCGCCTTCCATCAGCATGGCTGATGCTGACCTCCAGGAGAGCGACTCGTTGCGTCTTTTCGGGCTAACGTTCCGGGTTGATATGAAATGAAAAGTCTATATTGAATCCATTGCTAGGTCAGCTGCTAAGAAAGTTGGTTCAGTGTGTCGTGCAACACAATTTTTTTCTTTCCAGAATCTACCTTACATATCTATAAGTCACCCATGCTTAGAATATTACTGCCACGTATAGTCTGGTGCTCCTGCTATTTACCTAGAGTTTTTTCATAAAATTCAAAGAAGAATCGACAATATTATTGGTCCTGTTCCGGCGTTTCGGGTTTAGTCTTTTCCTCCACCGCTGTAAGGCTACCTCCCTGGGCCTTTTCTATGAATACATTCATGGTAATTGTTCGAATGAACTCTTCGCCATGGTACCTAGACTCTTTGAATTTAAGCGCAGTACTAGACTGGTGACGAGATCTCATCAATTTACATGGATTAACGCTTGGATAAATGTAACGATAAGTTCTATGCTAACAGTTTCTTTTCACACACTTCCGCTCGTAGAACTCACTTCCGTTTTCACGCTTTTCAGCCAACTTTAACTTGCAAAAACTGAAATGCAGTGTCAATCGCTATCTACTGTCCTCCTGGTTACTTTCTTTTCTTTCTCCTCGTCATTAATGTTTCTGTTCCTAATTCTTCCACACCCTGTTATTGCGTGTTAGTGGCTATACGGCCTTCCTTGTGAAACTCCCTTCCGGTTGCATACTTTCCAACCAACTTTAACCTGAAAAAAATTGAAATGCAATGTCAATTCCTATCTACTGTTCTCTGGATTAATCTTCTATTGTTCTCACTCTTTAGTCATGTCTTTCTTACTCTTCCACACCCAGTAATCTCTCGCGTCTCAGTGGCTTTACTGCCTTGCTTGGGACGAAATCGATTAAAAATGATCTACTGTGTACGCTGCAACTGCCGTGCAAAACTAAGGAATATACGCGTACTTCAAATGTACACCTACTTATGATTAGCAGTTAGGTCAATACATTCATTATTACAATTGATTCCCACAAAATGGAAAGTACTTATGACTCAACCTAAGAGAACGTTGTAGAGATGAGCAGCTATTTTCCTTGTTTGGGGCGGGGATCACTCACTGGGGGAGGACTCTAATTCCCTGTGCGCCTCTTCACACCAAGGTCGCTGTCGGTGTCTATACAGAGAAGTGTAAAATTACTGGAAAAAAAAATGATACGAGGTGACCAGCAAAAATGGACACATAATGAAGTGAACCACGCAGAGGATTTTGTTGTTCTTACTTTTCTATATTTTATTTTCCTTTTCTTTCTTTTTTCCGTGTGTTCTGTATTAGTTTGTAGCGTCTTCTTACTGTCATGGCGATAGACAACGATTGTGAAGAAAGAAAGAAAGAAAGAAAGAAAGAAAGAAAGAAAGAAAGAAAGAAATGAGCTGTGTCAAAGTATAACAGAAATAGAAATGAAACAACATATGAGAGGGAAGGTGGTAAATGAAAAGAAAGAAAGAATGTTTTTTAACGTATAACAGTAAGAGTAGAAACAAATTGCCAAAGAAAGAAAGAAAGAAAGAAAGAAAGAAAGAAAGAAAGAAAGAAAGAAAGAAAGAACACAAATCATAGCAGAAAGAGAAGCAGAAAGAAACAACATACCAAAAGAAAGATTTCAAATGAAAACAAAAAGAAATAAAGAAGAAAAGAAGAACCGTATAACAGACAGAGAAAGAGAAATAAACAATATACCAAAAGAGAGAAAGAGAGACAAACAAATGAAAGAAAGAAAAATAAAAGAAAGAAAAATGAAAGAAAGAAAAATGAAAGGAACAAGAAAGAAAGAAAGAAAGAAAGAAAGAAAGATGTCATATAAAAACAAAAGAGAAACAGAAAGAAACAACAAACCAGAAGATCGAAAGAAAAAAGAAAGAAAAAAAGAAAGAACGGTGTCACATGAACACAGAAAAAGAAACAGAAGAAAACCAAAAAAAAAGCAAAAAGAAAGACAGAAAGAAAACATCAAAATTAATGAATAAGGTGATTTTTTTTTAAAAAATACCATCAACCCCCACCCCTGGGTCATCACCCAAAAAAAGTCTTTAAACACAAAAAAAGGTAAATTATATGCAGGGAAACAAGAAAGATCATTGTTTGAGAGGCGAAGAAAAATTTGGAGAAATGTATCCAAGGGTAATGTCCCTACCTTGTAGGTTGATCCGGCTTGTGCGTATGCGTGCTCAGAAGCGGAGGAACACCTTGAAGCAGTTGTAAGTGGAAACACATGCGCTCGTAACACAAACCTGTAGACAGAGAAACACATTGTTGTACAAACAGAGACGGTAAATAAAAGAAAACAAACGCTTAGATGCCGACCAACCCGACCCTAGAATAACACAGAACAAAACCATAACAACAGAGAGGAGACGCTTCAAGTTGTAAAAATCCAAGCAAAAAAGAAAAGAAAATGTCGATAAAGCGAGAAGGAAGAAAAAAAAGGAAGAAATTTCGCATCGGTAACAACAACATCTTGAACATCCATAATCGTCGACTGCAACAACGTCGTAATTACGAAGATATTTACATTAATTTAGCTAATGATACTCGCCTAATAGAAATTTACAAACTTGATATTTAATGAGATGAGTTCGACTACAGTGGCCTAAGAAAATCTTTTTGGCCAAGAGAAATAAAGTACATCCAATTTCAAAATTTAATTACGTAATCCCTATTCAACATAAATAAATTTTACATGGAACTAGTTTGGAGTAAGTCCTTCACTTGCTAGTTTTACTGCTTTTATTCAATTTTTCATGGATTTGATCAAGTTATCAACAATCATCTGAGCTATATTTTACCACTC
This sequence comes from Acanthosepion esculentum, assembly GCA_964036315.1. Classification (NCBI taxonomy): domain Eukaryota; kingdom Metazoa; phylum Mollusca; class Cephalopoda; order Sepiida; family Sepiidae; genus Acanthosepion; species Acanthosepion esculentum. Next base: position 21,159,111 of record OZ038488.1, read on the forward strand.
CTTTAGTAATGTTTCTTTAAAAAGTTGTCACCGACGTGATTTTGGTTGCACGCTCTCAAAGTTTCCGGTGAAGGTGCTCCCAAACGGGCTCTATTGGATTCATTTCAGGAGTTTGGGATACCCATGGTATTGACTTGATTCCTTGCAATTCCTTCCAGGCTTTTGCTACTTTGCTCGGAAGACATGGCGTTCCATCTGCTTGAAAAAGGTAGACATTCTTGTCAATCTGATTTGCTTCAAATAGTTGTAGTAGTCCTTTCTCTAATATTTGACAGCATTTTGGACCATTCAACCGCTCGTCAACAAGAATCAGCTCAGATTTTCCCTCCAAACAAGACAGCGCCCCACACCATTACTCCAATCCCTCCATATTTCACGGTCGCCTGTAGACATTCATTGATGACACACTTATTTACTCTTGTCTTGATAGTAAGTCTGGTCAGTTTGATAAGGTCAAAATGGCAGCTGATATTCAAAGCGACCTTCCGTCTTGTTAACTGGGGAAAAGAATGGCTTGTTAATTTTAACGCCTCCAAAACTAAACTGCCCTCTGTTAATCATCTGAGACACTCCTCTCCGCCTTCCATCAGCATGGCTGATGCTGACCTCCAGGAGAGCGACTCGTTGCGTCTTTTCGGGCTAACGTTCCGGGTTGATATGAAAGCCTATATTGAATCCATTGCATTCTGATTTCTCTAAACATAAACCAGTCTCGAATTCGAATACTGGCAGAATTTATTTTCACCTGACCACATTACAGACTGCCATAATTCATAATCTTTGCTCTCGAATTCTCTCTGAAATCAAGGGTTTCTTTCTTGCAACTCTTGTTTGATAGACAAGCTCTTTCAGAGACTTTCTCGACGCATATGGCGACATTTCCATGCTGTTGGCGACATCTTTGACGCTCTGACGATGGTTTCTGATGACTTCCCTCTTCAGCGCCCTTTTCGTTCGCTCGGACACGATGCTTGGTCTTCCTGAACGTTGTTCCACACGACAATGGCCTTCTTCAGTAAATTTCTTGACAATATTATTAACCGTTTGATGATTAACCTGGAAAAACCTAGCAATTTCTCTATTTGACTTGCCCCACTGATGCCATCCTATTATTTGCCCACGTTGAAATTCAGTAATTTCCTTACTTCCACGAACTTTCCTTACAAGATATACGTCAACTATCGTTCATAGATGAGAGTAGCTTGATACTAACACGGTATTGTCTGAAAAAAAGAAGAGACACCATTAAACAAGCCAAAATGTTTGTAATCAAGAGTGGCTAAAAACTTATCATAGCTTACTGTATTTATTTATTCTTCGGGATAACTTTATATGCCGTGTCACTTTGGGACGTAGGCGACCATAGCTCTCCACAATTTCCTGTCCTTTATAGCTCTTAGTAAAATATTGTCTTTATGTTAATTCTCCTAAACCTTGCTCCGCCATGCATTTAGTCAAGCTCGGTTATACGTTGTTTTCCTCTGTCCCTCTTGCTTTCAATCTGTCCTGTGAGTATCAATTTTCCCAAGCCTTCTTTCCTCATTATGCTCATTATGCTCCCTAGAAATTTCAGCTGTCTCTTCCTGATGTTAAGTATGAGTTTATATATTTGGTTTCCTCAGCATCCTTCTGTAGAACCCCATTTCTGTTGCGTCAAGGCTCATCTTCATCTTTGAGGACAGATATCACGTAACAGTTCAGTACTCTTTTTTTTGTTTCCAAAGAATATTTTCTGTTCCTTAATACTTTGCTTAGCTTTTGGAAGTCATCTTTCTCTATCGCAATGCGCCTTCGGATGTCAGTGTCGCGTGTTCCGTCCTCTGTTAAAAAACACTTCCAGATATTCAAATTTCCGAACTTGTTTTATTTTGATATCACCAATTTGTAATTTGGATTTTGGGCTCCTCCTTTTGTTAACGACCATGCATTCTGTCTTCTTGCAATTGATGTTTAATCCGTTCTTCTCGCTACCCTTCAATACCGTCTGTAGGAGTTTTTCTTTATTCTTCTTCAATGATATGGATGATTCCATTCACACAAGCTCATCAGGTAGGTGGATCGCTGTCTCTCACTATCTTTCTTGCTCCCAATATACCCTGTGAGTGTTAAGTTGTCCAAGCCGTCCTTCCTCATTATGTCTCCAAGGAATGTCAGCTGTTTGTTCTTGATTCTGAGCAGAACTGTTCTTTTTTGTATCATTTCCTTTTAAGGTCTCATTACTTTCTCGCTCCATCCATTGAATACTCAGTATCCTTCTGTAGAGCCACATTTCTGTTGCATTCAGTCTTTATCCTCATACTTGGTGTGAGGGTATTGTCCCGTATTCACTGGCATATAAGAGGATGGATGTCGCATAACAATCCAGAACTATTTTCTTTGTTTCTAACGAAATTTCTCTGTTTCTTATTACTTTGCTTAGCTTTTGGAAAGCATCTTTGGCTCATCCAATGCGTGTTCAGATGTCGGTGCCGCATTGTCCATCCTCTGTTTAAACACTTCCCAGATACTTAAACTTCTAGGGGGTAATAAAAACAAAATCAAAATTTCGACATAGGTAGGTGTTATGGTACCTACCTACATCGGAATTAACTCTTCCTCCTTTCATAAATACCAACCTGAGAGACTTCCTTCGGGAGACGGTCGTGACGCGAGACGGAATCGAGTCATGAGCAGTCTCTGACTGTTTGCGACTTCTGTCGAACTCTCTGCTTTGGCAGAGAGGAACCCGGACGAGACTTTACCGAAGGGCAAAGTTTCGTCCGGGGAGGTAGACAGTCCCCGAACCCGTTTATACGGGTTCTAAATGGGCATATTTTTGGCCGAGCCTACGGGCTCGAGGAGCCCACATTAAACCGGCCTTGCGCCACATTCGACCCACGTGGGAGGGTTGTTAAATATCGAGACGGTCGTGACGCAGTGTAACCTGACAGTTTGGACGGACAGTTCTATCTGCTGACTAATCACACTCTTACTTTGTATATATCTGTTATTTCCATACACTTGTTTAACCTACCTTTTTTTCCGTGTCTTTCTTTCTGGCCCCTAACAGGCCACAACAGTGGGGGAAATAACTCAAAGACAATTCATTAAAGGAAAAACCCGAAATTGTAAGAAAGCAATATTGGTGATTTACTAAGATTAGTAATAGTTGATCTAGCGACTCAGGCTTGGTAACCATGACACCACATCGAAGTACCCAGCTTAGATGTTCTTACAAGGTCGAAATTGTGTAGCATCCATCTAGGATCAAACTCCCTAACACGTCATAATTGCGCTAGTGAGACATGTGTGCGTACCATTGCACTACATCGAGGTGCACAAGAAGACAGAATATATAATCGTTAGCAAGAAGAGTAGTCCAAGATGCGAGCTATGTATTTGATACGTCAAAATGAAACTCGTACTGAAATCTGTTGATTTAACTATTAATTCAACTATTTATTTAGAGATTTATTATATTTTATAGCTGATGTCTTTTCTAGAAAGATATTTAAAGATATAATACGTATAATTTTTCTATTTTATTTAACAGAATACATACACATACGCGCGAGCGAACACGCATACAGATATATATATACAAGCTGTGTAAAACTAGGCATACAGTAATGAAAAACAAAACGTGCGCGCAAAATGTATTGTATTATACAGAGTGTTTCTAAAATCTGGACACATAGGATTATATGTATAATATCTGGACATTATCTGTATAATCGTCTGGACACATATGTATAATATCTAAACATTATCTGTATAATCCTCTGTTTCCAGATGATTATACAGAGTGTTTCTAAAATTTGGACTCTGGAAATCTCATTAACAATTTATTTTTTTTTACCTCCACAGATTAAACATGGTTTTCTCGAAAGAAGAAAGAATTGTCTTCTTTTTCTGGGCTATGCTAAAGGAGAAGGTGTACTCAATGAAAATCACAGATGCAACACACTTGATTGAACGCATAAAGTGTGAATGTGCTAAAATTGGCTGCAATGTGGATTTATTGCATCGAGTTCACGTGCACCTTGCAAAACGCATCAACCTTTGCATCACAAATGAAGGAAAACAGGTTGAAGGTATTTGTTAATATTCCATTTCAATAAAATATTGTTGAAAATTTCATTTCTTGAAAATATGCATTTTTGCCTATGTGTCCAGACTTTAGGGACACCCTGTACTAATATATCAGTAAAAAGCAAGTAAGTAGAGGCTGATCGCTCGTATCCAAGGATATCCATCTACAAAGGAGGATAGACAATCCCTATTGCAGACGCCTGCTCAGGTATATTGTTTGTTCAACACCCACAGAGGCCACCTGTGTTTTATACTGCAACTATGTTGAGCGGGCCTTAATTACAGTTTCTGGAAAAGAGCGCATTATCTGGCGTGATCAACATCTGAACAAGGCTAATACCCTGAAAGCCTCGATCACGATGACTTGCGACTTCGTGCTAGCTTAACCATCGACGACTCCTATACTAACATATCAGTTATAAACATATGAATTCCTCAAATGTTCAAAATGTTTATCCCGTCATTCACACACTCCTTTTTATCTGCAAAACATTTATTATTATTATTTATTAAAAAATAAAAATTATAATAAATTTGTTATAATAAAAATATTAAAAATGATTTTAATGAATTAAATGACTTCTAGTATTAAATGAATCATAGAACCACTACTATAATACTGGTATAATATTTATTGTATACCTACATTTGCAGCCTCCTATTGGCTCCTGAAAAATTAATTTCGTTTGAGCTCTGTGGGTTTGAGGTGTGCGTTTGTAAACAGTGACTATTAAAGCTAATATAGCATGACTCTTCGGCAGAATTGAGTCACTGTCAGTCACTGTGTGTTTATCTAAATCTAAAAATAAACACGCTAAAATTCACCTTCATCCCTGCCGTGCGCCGACGGCTTAGTGGTAGAAGTTCCGACTGACGCCAATTCAGTCGGGTTTCGATCCTAGCTAGAGACAACCGGACGTCTAGCTACACTGATGAACTGTGAAACAGCGAAACAGTCTGTCTGTGGATGACAATATATATATATATATATATATATATATATATATATATATATATATATATATATATATATGCGCCCGGTTGAGATCACTTGAGAAAAGGGTAATTTTAAAAAGAGTAGCTCCTACTACTATTAACGCATTGCTCTTCAACTCAGTTGAGCTTTCCGGGCCACTGGCGTATTTCGTATACAAAACGTTAAAATTTCCCATTCTCTCTGCCGTGTGGCGATAGCCTAGGAGTCGGGTTTCGATCTCGCCTTGAAGCAATCGGACGTCTAGCTACACTGAAGAGCTGTGATACAACGAAACAGTCTGTCTGTGGATGACTATATATATATATATATATATATATATATATATATATGTGTGTGTGTGTGTGTGTGTGTGTGTGTGTGGCAATTGAATGACAAAGTGGAAAAATTCCCTATAACGCGTTTCGTTCCCTAAAAGGACTTCATCAGACTAGAGGAGGAAACGCGTTACACATATTTTCCACATCGTCATTTTAATATATAGATAATATATCTCGCATTTTTTTATGATGTCTTCACCTTGTATGAGGTGCAAGAACCACTCGAGGTAAAGAGTTACAAAGTAAGGGATACAGTGGAGGAAATAAAGATTAACCCTAGATAGATTATAGAGATCGGGGAAGCATTGTTTTGGGAGTCGATTGCACAATGTAGTGCCTCGGGTGGAACTTATATTACAACAATGGAATAAGAATGGAGCGAGGGTGGTTCGCTACAATGTGCGTGGCATGCGGTCCTTAGCCGCGAAAGTTAGAACTGGTGGAACTAAGGAATATAGTTCGTCTGAGCACTTTCCATGGAAATAGCGATAGAGCAGTGAGAGATTTGCAACGCTCGCTCCCAGATATGTATGCGTGAGTATGTGTATGTGTGCGTGTGTGTCTCTGTGTGTGCGCACGCGCGTATGTAAAAACCAGAGCGCACATATCCTAACCACATCGATCTATGCGCGTATCTGGCTAGTTATGTAAAACTAATGTTACGAATTACAGTGGTTAATGAATTCGTGCAGATTGTTTGCCTAAAGATTTCACGTTAAGTACAGCAGAACGGCCACCTAGACCCTCAAAATGATTCGGCAGGCTTTACATGTTAAACAAAGGTTTGTAAGTGACGTGCGCTTTCAAGGCCGGTAGAATGTCGGTTTAAGTAGGTGAGCGTTCAGGACGAGTAATCAGCAGAAAAATGCCAGAGAATCGACGTAGAAAAATAATCCTAAACTCTTCCACGAGGACTATTAATTTAAATAATAAATTTAAATCCATATCAATAATGCAATAATTTACTTTGCGAAATTTTTCAATACTACGTCTTATTTTGATTTGCCCTGTTGCTAAGGTCTAAAATACACTGACTACATCCCCCAAAGAGTGATATCTCCTCCAAAATTGCTACCTTCCGTGTATATAATAGTTAAAACCCAAATCAAATGTCTACCAATAGCCTCAAGTATAAACTCGACTAATATTTATCTGTAGAGTAAAGTATAGAAAGAGAGAATATATATATAGTATATATATATATATATATATATATATATATATATAGAGAGAGAGAGAGAGAGAGAGAGAGTATATATAGAGAGAGTATATAGAGAGAGAGAGGGTAAAGTATATAGAGAGAGTAAAGTATGTGATTTACTGTAGAGTAAAGTACATCTGTAGAGTAAATTATATACTCGATTAATATTTACTTATAGAATCAAGTATAATAAGTCTGAACATTTGCCATAGTAATAGCGATAAACCTAGCAACATTTCGTCTCTAGGGAAAGGCTTGTAGGGTGGAAAATAATTAATCGACATCGTTGGAAAAACGAATTGACCTAAGCCTCGACAAAAAGTATACATTTAAGTTACGAGGATAGATAGATAGATAGATAGATAGATAGATAGATAAGGCAGGAAGAAGAAAAGTGTTATGAGACGAAGAGAAAGATAGAGTGTGAACGTATGAGTGAGTGAGTGAGTGATGAGTGGATTAGAGAGTGAGTGAGTGAAAGGGAACGTGTGACCTGCATGTGGTTTTGTATTGTCCATTAAGTTAAGATATTTTTGTATCCCAGCCGCCACATGTCATTTGAATTCGTTCACTGGCCGCCATATGCCCACTATTTTGATACAGCTACTTAAGAAAATGTTAAAGTTAAAAAAAAAAAGGAAGAGAAAAACAAAAAAAAACTATCTCCCTGATCAGAGGCCATGATATCGAGGCTCCTTACTTTCATGGCCCCTATTGTTTTGTTTTTTCTGCTTCAAACAGGGCAATGTGTTTGTCCTCGGGTACCGCAAATATAAACACCCCCAAGATACCGTAGCAAAGGTTTGATTTACCAAGTTATTAGTGTTTGCTTACCAAAGCAGTAAACTTGTTGTTATTTACTAAGTTTAGTTTAGCTAAGTTTAACACAAAGCCACAAGTATGAGGCACTCAGTGTGGATTCAAACTCACTACACAATAATAATGGTCAATCGTCATCGTTACCTCGGGCCCAGATAGCAATTTTTAGTTCATCTGTTTATTTGGCTTCTTTGATATCTCGAAAAGGATCTCCAATCGGTGGTTAACTGGGGCAGTAAATGGTTTGTAAATTTTAATGCATCCAAAACTAAACGGCTCTCACTTAACCGCCACAGATGCACTTCCCTGTCCCCGTCGGTATAGCTGATGCGCTACTCCGTGAGAGTGTCTCACTGCGCCTTTTTAAACTCATTCCAATTTCAATGACTTGAGGTGGAACAACTATATTGAATCAATAGCTGCATCTACTGCAAGGAAATCCGTCCACCGTGTCGTGCCAGAAGGTTTTTCTCGTCAGAGTCCATCTTATACATCTACCATTCGTCTATGCAGTGAATATTGTTGCCATATCTGCTCTTGGCTCCTGCTGTTCATGTCGAGGTTCTCGACAAAATTCCAAAAAAGGATCTGCAATGTAATCGGTCCTGACTTGACGTCTCGACTTCAGTCACTTTCTCACAGACGTGATATGGCTTCTCTCTGTCTATTCTATAAATATTTTCATGGCAACTGTGATGAGCTATCTTCTTTGATGCCTGAACTACATGAATTTAAGCATGCTACTAGATTGGCATCTAGGTCTCACCATCTTACTGTTGAAATAGTTAAATGTAACTGCCACTTCTACTGCAACAGTTTCTTTACTCTCACTTCGCGACAGTGGAACTCCCTTCCGCTTACTTGCTTCGCTGATAACTACAATCTTAAAAAATTCAAATGCAACGTCAATCGCCATCTTCTGTTGCCTTGATACCCGTTCTTCTTTTATCCTTTCCTCAGTCCCCTCTATACACAGTCTTTTCCTTCAATTTCATTCTCTGTAACCCTTTGCATGCTAGTAACACTCCCGCCTTGCTTGGGGTCAAATGCGTAAAAAAAGAAAAATATATAGGTACCTTCAAAAAATCGCTAGAAAGTGGAGACAAGATTAAAAAAATCAAAACAAGCAAAACATAATAAAAACAAAATTTTATATTATTATTAATTAATATTATAATTATAATATTTATTATTAAGAGAGATGATCAAAAGATTTTATGATGAAAAATTATTTTTTATACTTTATTTAAGCATTTCACCCCAAGAAAGGCGGGAAGCCACTAGCACGCAAGGGGTTACAGAGAGTTGGAGCGAGAGCAAAGAGGAGTGATAGAGGAAAGGATGAAGAGAAGGATAGGGGATATATCAAGGCATCTGGAGACGTCGATTGACATTACATTTGAATAGTTGGAGATTATAGCTATCAGGGAAACAAGAAATGGGGAGTGAGTTCCACAGGCGAGAAGTGCGAGACATGATGCTATTGGAGTAGAAGAGACGGCTACATTTAACAGTTTCGACAGTGAAAGGGTGAGAGCGAGATGCCAGCCTAGTTGAACGCTTAAATTCATGAAGTCTGGGAACCAGCGAAAGCAGTTCCTCGGAGCAGTTACCGTGAAAGTATTTGTAAAAAAAAGACAGAGAGAAGCGACGCACGTCTGCGAGGGAGCGACTGCAGACGAAATGCCTGATCAGGGCCAATTACACTGCATATCCGTCTCTAGATTTTATCAAGGACCTTGAGACAAACAGAAGGGACTCCAGACCATATATGGCAGCAATACTCCATGCAAAATGTTGGTCAAACATTTTGTTTATTCGGCGTCAATGTATGGTCATAAATTTGTTGATTGATTGATTTGTTTGTTTAACGACATATCAACACTTTATGGGTCATTTAATGCCGAGAATTAATTCTCTTGTGAATTTGGAAGTAATAAAAATATGATATACATTATTCTGCTTTCGCAGTTGAATATATGGTAGTTGATACGCCTATTTTGTGCATATACATGTTTGTGTAGACATAATTACAAAAGTGTTGGGTGGTTAAGTATTTGCCCATAGCTGGGACCCTGACAGATGCTACCACCCCGGGCCAGGGAGGACCTGGGAAAACCAGCAATTAGGAGGTGTGTCCACGCTCCTCGAAAACTCCTGATCAGAGGCTTTGCTGTTGGACGTAGTTTATCGTCTTACTCACGACGCGGATGAAGTTTATTGTCTTACCCAGGACGGATTAGAGGCAGTGATATGTGTGTTTTATGTTGTAATTAAATTTTGAAATCAGATATTATATGGCTTAATGTAATAAAAGAGTTCTTTCATATTGATTGTTTGGTTGGATGATTTTGTTTGGTGACATATCAACCTATATGGGTTATTTAATGCCGAAATCTAAATGATTTTAACGTAATTTTATGCCTTCACACACAGATATTTTTTATATAATTTGATACTTTCAGAGTAAATGTATTTTTATTTAGGTATATAGTCTGTAGATCATAAAATGTATTGTTGGTCATTTTACTATAAAAATGTATTTTTATATTTTTTAATGTTGCATTGATTGCCATTTTGTTATAAAAATGTATTGTTGGTCATTTTATGATAAAATATACAGTAAGTTTTTGTTTAGATGTTAACTATTTACCCATAGCTGGGATACTAATAGATGCTACCCCCCGGGTCAGGGTGGAACTGGGAACAACAACAGTTAAGGGGTAGCCCCACTCTCCTCAAAGCCTCCAATCACCTGATCAGTAACCGTGCTGTCGCTTGTAGTTTATCATCATGGACGAAATAAATTTGAGTGCGGAAAATTTGCGGGGAATAACACATTGATTTGGAAATTCTTGCAAAAATCACATAATTGTTGGATTTTAATAAAACTTTCAGGACTTATTGAGGAATTAATTAAATTATTTTCATTTACATTATTTGGACTATTGTCCTCATCTTTTTCGCCATATTTATTACAACGTTTCGGCCGTTGTACGCTCCAGCCTTCTTCAGGTGGCTGGAATGTCGAACTGAACGCTTTTTTTTCGCTCACTGGGGTAGACTGTTCTAGTTCCACGTGCCATGTTTAATGGATGTCAGTTATCAGTTTACGAATTTTCCAATGGTGTTCGGTGTCTATGTGGTATCAGGTTGAGATCATAGACAAGGAACATTATTGGAAAATTCGTAAACTTAAGGAATCAGCACATATGCTAGGCCACAAAATTCTCCTGAGCCGACCAAGCATAGAAATGAATAAAATATGGGAACCAGTAATAAGGAGTGCCAGAGAAAAGCGATAATAACAACAAAGTTGCAATATGAGCTCCGATAAAAAATGAGATGATAAAAAAAAATTGCAATATGAGCACTGGTGAAAATGGTTGCTGAAAACATTAGGTTTATAATACCCAGAAATTCATACACAGATGTCCTCAAGGACACATGGCACAGTGGATAAAGGCGTTGATTAGATCCAGTGACAGGACCCAAAGAGTGTGAGTTTAATACCCGGTTAAGGCAGTGGAGAACTTTTAAGAGGGAAATTAACAGGAGATAACTGATAACTGACATCCATTAAACATGGCACGTGGAACTAGAACAGTCTACCCCAATGAGCGAAATAAAGGGTTCAGTTCGACATTCCAACCACCACGGCCGAAACGTAATAAATATGGCGACAAAGATGAGGACAATAGTCCGAATAATGTAAATAATGTACATAATACCTCATCTCAAAAATATAGACAGATATTAAATTATTTTTATTAGAATTTTTCGTTTTTAGAAAATCTTCGTAAAAATATTTTTACATATGTTACCTCCTCCTCCCCACACACATTTATTTAATTAATGAAAATTTTGAGAAATTCTTTTTTTATCGGTTAATGTTTATGTTTGTTCTAAAGACAACTCCACGAGGAATTTAAATCATATACTTTTTTTCCAAACAGAAGTTACAGTAAATCTGCTCTGAGTCGAAAAATAAAAATGCACTAAAACTCAGACATTATTCAATTAGAAAAGCTTTTACTTGCTTTTAAAAATGAAATATATTATGAACACTATTGACTTGAGAAAAAATTTGGTTTCAATTTTTTAATTTTAATAATTTAAGAGCCTTTAAATCTTTTAAAATTAAGTATTAATTTGTAGCGGCCAAGTGATGGGATTAACAGTGTATCTACTAATCATAAATGGAATAACTAACTACAGTTCAACGACCACCAGTATTTTAAAAAATTATTTGGAATTTATTTTTATGCATAATCGTACTGATTTTTAAATACGGAAGTCCATACACGACATTATCGAAAGAATAGAGAAATACCCGTAGTAAATTTAAAAACCATTGGTAATCTTCTAACATTTTCTCAACAAGCATCTTCATGTGTAAGGCTATAAAATCAAAATATCTAAAATTAAATAAAATATTAGAATGCTTAAAATATTTTAATTTTTTAAGATTACTGGGTAATTTTAAAAAAAAAACTATATAAAAATGGCGTTCGCGTTGTAATTTTTTCAGTTATATTCCCCTTACTTAAATTTCCCAAACATCAGTCTAAGCCCTTAATACGTCTTAAAAATCATCCAAATCCGTTTAAAAAGTATTTTCTGCGATATTTTAAACGAAAGGTATGCAATATTTGTTTCAATTCAGATTAATTAAACATTAAATCAGCTATTTTTCTCAAAGAGCGTTTTCTCAAGTCCAGTAGATGTTATCGGTCTTTCCAGTATTCTTGACTTTCTTGTCACAGATGAAAAATGAGGGTTCAGTAAAATAAAGAGGTGCTCAAATTTATGGGCACACACGTATCTCCCAACTCCTGCTGGTGTTTTGAGACAGATGGACCATTTTGCTCGAGTGGCTGAAGATCAAATGCTACATGTGTCCCGCGAGTGGGCAGCAAGGCCTACTTTACTGTGTGCGAAGACACAATGACAGGTAGGGTTGTAATTGAGAGGAGCAGCATGCTGACAAAGTTCTTTAATATTTGCACGTAGCTGATCCTGATGTTCAAGTCGGCCTCGCTGAAATTTTTGTATAGATGAGAAGCAGGACCGGCACCCAGCTCCTTCGCTCTGCGGTTTTGTTTTCCCAGGATGAAGAGGGAATGCTGCAGAAACATCAGAATGTCTTTGAGTTTGTCTTTGAAACGCAAGAGTAGACTTCCAACTGACCTGCTTGTTAAAAGCTGTCCAAAGAGGAGTCGTTTTGGAAGTGTTCTATCGCTCATGCAAGAAAGATACCCTGCCTACCTGAGTTCTATTTTCATGAGGTTGGCTTCGATACCTGTCATTTTGTATTTAGCCACTGTTTCTAATGCGATTACTCAGTTTTCTGTTACAGGTGGTACGTAGGCAACATATGTAGAAGACATCGAGTTGATTGATATCTTGTCGCTAGAGAGTCCAAAATTCTGCAGCAGAGAGTGGGGATGCCAATACTATTGACGTGTACACGTTAGTTTTCACCTTTATAACGAGAATTCCACAGCCTGTGGTAAAAATTACCGAAGAGAGAACTAGCCTTTCAGATCCTGCACTCAATTTCTTTTTTCCATTTTACCATTTTGCGTGTGAATATTAAAGGAAGATGGCAAACCTTTGTATAGATGAGAAGCAGGACAGGCGCCCAGCTCCTTCGCTCAGGCGTTTTGTTTTCCCAGGAAGAAAAGGGGATACTGCACCAAATCAGAATGTCTTTGAGTTTGTCTTTGAAACGCAAGAGTCGAATTCCAACTGACCTGTTTGATAGAAGCTGGCTAAAGAGTTGTTTTGAAAGTCTGCTATCGCTCATACCAGAAAAATGTCCTACCCACCTGAGTTGGGTTTTCATTAGGATGGTTTCTGTGCCCGTCATTTTGCATTTAGTCAGAACTTCACTGTTTCTAATGCGATCACCCAGAAAAGAAATAAAATATACGACTTTTTTGAGGAATGAAGATGAAAATGTCTTTAGCCGTTGGACAAGGATCTTCTCTCTATTGACAATGAAACCTTAGCTCATAACACTCCGCAGGATCCGTGCCAACCTGGGGACGAATAAACACAAGCGGCAAGGAAGCATGAAGGGGGTTCCGCGGCCGATGGGCGCACAACATACCTTTACGTAAGAACAACATAATTAGAAGACACTAAAAGTCTTAAAGGTTTGGGAAAAGGGATGATATGCATAGAGGGGTTGGCCAGGAGAGTTGGGTCTTTCGGAAGTCGTGATAAGTGTAGGGGGAATATAATTCCTGGAAAAAGTAACTCCGAGTAAATGAAATGGATAAATATTTTAAAATAAGGAAGAGAAAGAAATAATAAAAGAAAAAATATTTTGTTTAGCGCTAAAAAAACAACTGTGGGAATCAGTGAGGAAAAAATATGTTCTTTGGGGTTGTATTTTATTAAGAAAAGGTTTTCTGCTCGTATCAGTCAGCGGAAAGTGGATCCTGGGGCAGTTTTATGTTAGGAAATGTTTTCTGCGCATCACGACCATCGCAAAGTGGGTACAGAGAAAATATTATGTCTAAAGTTTTCTGTTCATAACAATCAATGGAGAGCGTTTCCTGGGACAAAATTTTGTCAGTAAGTCTTCTGTTTAAGGATCTACGTAAAGCGAGTTCTGGAAAAACTTTTTTTTTCCTTTGATTTTAAGCAAGGCAGGAGTGCTCCTAACACGCAGACGGTTACAGAGAGTGAAAGTGAAGGGAAAAGACAGTTTATAGAGAGGATTAAAGAAAGTATAAAAGATGAACGGGTGAATAAGGCAACAGAAGATGGCGATTGACGTTGCATGTAAATTTTTGAAGATTGTAGTTATCAGGGAAGCAAGTAAGAGGAAGGGACGGTCGGGTAGCGCAAAAAAGAAACTGTTGGAGTAGAAGTGGCGGTTTCATTTAACTATTTCAACAGTAAAAGGGAAGGACCTAGCACTCTTAAATCCATGTAGTCTGGTATCATGGAAGATAGAACAGTTGCCATGAAAATATTTGTAGAAAAGACAGGCGGAAGCCAGATCACGCCTATAAGAAAGTGACTGAAGGCGAGATGTCAAGTCAGAATCGATTACATTGCAGATCCTTCTTTGGATTTTATCAACAATCTCGAGATGTACAGCAGGAGCACCAGACCAAATATGGCAACAATATTCACTGCATGGATGAATGGTAGACTTGTAGATGTATAACATGGACTGACGAGAAAAACCTTCTGGCACGACACAGTAAACCGACCTTCCTTTCAGTAGATGCAGCTATTGATTCAGTGTAGTTGTTCCACGTCAAGTCAATGAAAAATGTTAGGCTAAGAAGGCGCCGTGAGACACAATCACGGAGTCGAGCATCAACCATGCTGATGAGTGGGGGCGCAGAGAAGTTCCTCTGTGGCGGTTAAATGAGAGCCGTTTAGTTTTGGATGCATTAAAGTTTACAAGCCATTTACTGCCCCAGTTAACCACTAATTGGAGATCCTTTTCAAGATCAGTGGCCAGGTTGACTTTGTCAACGCTGCCAGATATACTATTGAAACAGAAGTAAATGGTAGTGTTGTCTGCATAAATGCCAACTTGAGAACTGATGACATCAGGAAGATCGGAAACAGTGTAAGACCCAGGATAGATCCTTGGGGAACTCCTGAATTTGTATGGAGGAATTGGAAAAGAACCCGTTCAAGACGACCTTCATTTCATCATTGGATCCATTGGATTAGGCCAAATAATCGTCCTGTAATGCCGTAGCATTGAAGCTTACGTAGAAGACCAGCATGCCAAACCCTGTCAAACGCCTTCGAATTATCTAGAGTCACAGCTCGCGCTTTGCCGTTATTATCAAGAGTATGGTATACATACACTCCTGATCAAAAACTTAAGACCACTTGAAAAAATCTTTTTAAAAACTGTTTTTCATGGAAAAATTTTAAACATTTCTTACTTAAGGTTACTAATTTTATAATCTAAAAGGTTATGTAGACAAAAAGTTATAATCCGAACATTTTATTGAGAAACTGAGATTTTTATAAAATGAGGCGTTTTACACTTGATCAATATTATAAGACTAGAGACAAAAATTCTACGAAATTGTACGAAAAGTGTACGAAATCATACAACAACCAAATTTAATAATGAGTTCTACCTCCACTGGTTTTGATGATTCTTTGGGGGCATGCTAGAAATTAGTGTCTCTATTAAGCTGAAAGGAATATTGCTCCAGCTTCTGAAGATAGCTTCACGAAGTTCTTTTTTTGTTGAATATTGTTTGCCATTTCGATAAACATCTCTTGCTATCCATCCCCAAACATTTTCAATTGGGTTCAAGTCCGGTGAGCATGCAGGATGTCTCAAGAGATGGACCCCATTTTCTTGTAGAAAGGTCAAGGTCTGGCATGCAGCGTGGATTGCAGCATTATCCTGTTGGAATAACCATCCATCCCCATACAAACGACGGCCCTCCGTCACCAACGATGCTTTTTGTAGCATGCTAACATAACCAGCCGCTGTCTGACGACCCTGCACCACCTGGAGCTCCATCGCCCCTCTGTAAGAAAAAGCGCCCCATACCATTAGGGACCCTCCACCACTATGACGTGTGGAGAACCCATTTTATTCTCCTACTCAATGCCGGAGAAATTTTGGGGGCCTACCAGTAGACTTTGCGTTTCCATAATTCGCACTGTCCTTTAGAAAGTTGCAAATCACCGTTTTACTGCGATTTACCTTAGCTACGATCGCCCGCTGTGACAAACCTTGATTATGGAAATTTAGAATTCGAGCATGCTCAACATTGGTAAGTTTGCTTGCTTTAGGCATGGTGACACCTTCACGCAGTGATCGCTAATCTCTAACTGAACTAAAAACATTGGAATTACCCTAGATCTAACAATTTATACCCCTGGTCTTATAATTTTGATCAAGTGTAAAATGCCTCATTTTATAAAAATATCCATTTCTGAATTTTTTTTTTTTTTTTTTTTTTTTTTAAGCGTATCACCCCAAGCAAGGCTGGTGGCCACTATCACGCATGGGGTTACAGAAGGGTTGGAGGAACAGCAGATAGGAGTGGTAAAGGAAGGGATGTGGAGAAAGAGAAGGACGGAGGGTCGATCAAGGCAGGGGGGTTACAGGAGATTTAGAGCGAGAGCAGATAGGAATGAAAGATGAAAGGAAGTGGAGAAGGGAAGTGGATAGATCAAGGCAACTGGAGATGACGATTGACGCTACACTTAAACCGTTGAAGATTGTATTTGTCAGGGAAACAGTAATAGGGAAGGGAGTATTATAGAATTAGTAACCTTAAGTAAGAAAAAGTTTATAATGTATCCATGACAAACAGTCTCTTATAAAAAAAATTTCAAGTGGTCTTAAATTTTTGATCAAGAGTGTATTTAGTTATAGCTTTAAGCACATCAGCGGTATATCGGGCAAAACGGAATCCATATTGTTTGTCAGACAGTAGATCGTGAGAGTTTGGCAGGAAATGTTTTCTGCTCGTAACTATCAACAGAAAACGTGGCCTGGAATAACAGTTTGTGAAAACGGAGTAAAAGGATAATATTTTTTTTAAAGATTGAACTGGATCGAAAACAGATTTTCGTGGCAGGTAAATGAGGTAAGTTTGCTTTGTGTGAAAGTTTTGAATTGTCGGTGAAGAGCGAAATTATCTTCAGCGCCCACTCTAGGATAAGTTTGTTACTCTTAGCTAGACGAGTTATTGCAGCTTCCGGCCCCAGGCTTTATTGTCATTCCCGTTCTCTTTGGCATAATAGGTATTTTTTTTTAATTAAAAATTAGAAATTACTTGAATTTATTAATAATTTTAAAAAATCCCATTTAAAATATTTTCCTTAAAAATTTCAATATGCTCATTTTAAAAATGAAATGGGGTACATTAAGATTAACGTACACCATTAAAATTTACTGTTGTTCTTTGCTTTCTCTAGATGACGAATGTGGACAGGTATGCTGTTGTAAATGTTGAGAGATGTTAGATGCATCATTCATATAAAAACTCAACATTCTAGACAACGTGGTAATGGTATGGCCAACATATATATATTATTTTTATATATATTATATGCTGGCCATATCATTACTACGTTGTCTCGAAGATTGAATTTTCATTTGAATGATTCATCTAACATCTCTCAACATTTACAACAGCATCCCTGTCTACATTCGCCATTTAGAAAAATTCTTGTTGAAAATACATCTGTACTTTTTCATGAAAATAATAAACATAAACTATGAATTCTTGAAGCTAACTATATTAAAAAAAATTAAAACCAACCCTTAATTAAATTAATTATGAATACTGCACAAGAGCTTTAAAATGTTTACAGTAGATTGTTTAAAAATATCTAAGTTTTAACTAATAGCTTTAAATAGTTTTTTCAATACCTTAGTTACCTCCCTTGTCGCTACTACACGTGTACGTTTACATCATAACATTTTTAAATCGTACAGCACATAAGTTTAGCGTTTTTACTTCACAAGTAAAAAATTTAATTTCCAGATGAAAACAACAATTGTTTCTTAGAAAAAACAAGGCGCTGATGATGACATTGTGTTAATGTCGAAAGTACTCGGAATAAAATGAATATGCATCAACATGGTAATTTTCTTTCTTTCTTAAATAAGGATACTAAGAAAATTGTCCGTAAATATGAGAGGATCCTATTAAGAATAAGTAGACAAAACTTGTCTAAATTATGTAATGAGACATGTCATAATGCAAACATGCTGTCAAAATAAACACAATATATATATATATATACATATATATATGCATATCTCATTGAAAACGACAGACAAGGTACTACGATTAAGCTTTTTATTTAATTTTTCTTGTTTTCGAACTAGTGCTTTCTTTTTTGGGCACAGATTGTGTAGAAACTGTCCAAATGTTCTATAATTCCGAGGGATTTCGGCTATACTTTTAGCCATTATCAAGGATGATTTTATTTTTTCAGTTTAATTGAGTATGGGCGTTGTGTGTATGTTTTTAGTGTCACAGAAATGTTTTATTTTCCGAACACAGCATATCGTGGCCATATTCGTAATTAATATTGTTAAGTGTTGGCTTTTTTATTATTATTAGGGCTTCCATTATTTTTAACCTTTTTTATAGGTGGGTGAGGTTATTATTTTTGTGTTTTCTACTTGTATGTTTCGAATGGAGTCTGATAAGTTTGTATGTGAGTTTAAATGGGTTCTAATAGAGCTATGATCAGATAGGTGTAACGAAAAGCGTCTGGATAGGCATGTAGTTGTGTGACCGATGCAATTATTTATGAATTTGGTTTCATCAGGAACACAGTTCCTTAAAGTGCATTTGAATTCATAGATAATGTTCGTTCGTTCTAATTTTGACTATGCAGGTAAGTTGTTATTTTTGAGGATTAGGTTAGCTGTTTTAATTTTTTTATGGTAGATAATTAATTTGATTTTTTTTATTCGGGTCAGTTGGGTAGTGTATTTCTTCATAATACTTTTAAGTGAAGATTCATCTTGTTAGTAGTTGATGTGCATTTGTTTTTTGTAGAAAATATTTATGTAATTTTGGACTGTATGTTCACTGTCGTTCTTATTTACTTTGGGGAGAAACAGTCTAATTTGGAGGTCTATAAGGTGGTTAAGGAAACTATTGTTAATTAGTGTCTGTTTTACATTATTACATAATGAAAAAATGGTGTCAAACTATACGCAATATATATATATATATAAATATATATATATATAAAAGTGAACATAGAAGTCAACACTTAGAGGCGACAGTCTATTTCATGCTAGATGCAATCGTCAGGCAACTAGTGCTGTTATTTTTCTCGGCTATTTATATATACGGGTCAGTGGTGCATAGTGGGTAGTCTATTTTGGCGGTTACTTTTACCGGAAGTCGTTTATTTGTTTATTTATTTATTTGTGTCAAATTATTTTCCTTGTTTTTATTTAATTTTATTTTTATTTTTTATCTTATATATTTATTTATTTTTATTTTGTTCGGTGTTTTTATTAACGTAGTAAAAATTTGTTTATATAGCTTATTGTGGGTAGTCTATTATGGCGGTTATTTTACCGGAAGTCGTTTATTTGCTTATTTATTTGAGTCAAATTGTTTTGCTTATTTTTATTCATTTTAATTTTTATTTTTTATCTTATATATATATTTTTTTTGATCGGTGTTTTTATTAACGTAATAAAAATTTGTTTATATAGCTTATTTAATAGCTTTGTTTTTGTTGTGGAAGATAAAGTTATTTGTTGAATTTTGGGGTTGATTGTTGTGGTTTGTTCTGACTATTATTTTGGAGGGAACAGTTTTTAATTTATTTATTTGGATTGATTATCTTTATTTGTTTTTTCTAAACGGCTAGTTTATCGGTATCGGTTGTTAGTTTATTTATATATTTGGATGTATTTAGATCAATTTACTATACTTGTTATTTATTTGTTACACTGTTATTATATATATATATGTATTAAAATTTTGTTTTCATTTCGAAGTTTTTCGATATTACATTATATTTTTTCGATACTATTTAAAATTTGTTAGTTTGTTTTATATTTAAATTTTAAATTATTATTTTAAGATTTAAAATTTGAAATTTTAGATTTTAATTAGTAATTATTTACTCCTTAGTTGTTATTAATAATAATTTAATAATATTAATAATATTAATATTTTTTGTTTATCTTGTATCCACATTATAATATTTTCTTTCCTTTTATCCTATTTTATTTTGGTGATAATTTTTAAATTAATGTCAAAAGTTAAATGCAAAATATATCAATCTGTGTTTTTTTTAAATTAACTGCAATATGCCTATATATGTTAATTCATTCTTCCTTTTCTTCTTTCCCCACTTTTTCCTCCCACCCCTGCTTCCACATTTGATTTCTTATATTTTTTTCTCTTTCTCGTTTCCTGTGAGATGACTTATTAAATAGGTAAATGTCTGGTCCTTACCCCATCCCTTACTCTTAAGTATTTTAATAAAAATAGATTTAAAATTATTTCTATCTCTCCCTTCCCTCTCTAATTTCGATCATATCTGTCGCTCCCCCCTCCTCCCCCTCTCTCTATCACTTTACATCAACTTAAAACTACCCCTCAAAAGTGTATAAAAATAAATTAATTTAAAACCATTTTTCATGCTTCGAAATGTGATCTGAAGAACCATGAAATAATTACCTTCCTGGGGAAATAAAATATAATCAATGGACCCTTTCTAATTGAATTTATATATATATATATATATATATATATATATATATATATATATATATATATTAACAGAAATACAAAAATATAATGCAATTTGCTTTTCTTCACTAGTGACTGATGACTTACAGCAGCGGGAAAAATTGGAAGCGTATGAAAAGTTCATAATTGTTAATATTTATATATAATATTAAAAATCTAATCTTGTATGTATGTGTGTGTATCTCCTCGAGATACAGCGTAAACGATATATAATACTCAACCAATTTAGGAGCATATTGTAACTAGAACCCTACCGAGTGCAGTGCCAAATTTCTTTGTTTTTACATTTTAAATAGGAAATTCAGTATTTGTTTTCAATGCACATTCTTATATCAATCCGCGTATATAAACAAACACTTGCATATTATATTCCAACTTTTATATGTGTGAAAAATAATAAACATTTATAAACATTCATAATACATTATAATAACATTATTAAATAAATTTAAATATACATAACACAACATATATTTATACAATTCACTACACTACATTAGAGCTTTTTTTTATATCCAACTACTTAAAAGGCAATGGTTAATAAATAAATCGATGCACGCCAGTTTGCTGCCTTTAGGTATTTTGAAATAAATACGAGGAAGAAATAAGTATGCATAATAAAAATATACTTATTGTTTTGAAAGCGACTACAGAAAATAAGAGCGATAAATATAGTAAATTTAAAGCCAATGTACCTAAAATTCAATAAAACCATTAGATTACGGAGAATACATTCCTAATTTTTAAAATTACGGGGTAGTTCAAAATCATATAAAAAAGGCGCTTACGTTATATACTTCAAGTAAATTTTACAGGTATGTCTACCGTAGAAAAAAAAATGGATAAGCTTTT
This sequence comes from Acanthosepion esculentum, assembly GCA_964036315.1. Taxonomy (NCBI): domain Eukaryota; kingdom Metazoa; phylum Mollusca; class Cephalopoda; order Sepiida; family Sepiidae; genus Acanthosepion; species Acanthosepion esculentum. The sequence goes on from OZ038488.1 coordinate 21,180,624, forward strand.
GTTTATCAGTCAAGCTGCCAACCCGTTAATGCCTTAAATAAACAGCTATCGTCGTGTGAAAAATGCATTTCTGCGATATTTTAGACATAAAATAAGTAATATTTGTTTGAAATTAGATAAATTAATTTTGAAATCAGCTCATATTCATCAAATAAAGTTTCAGGGAAGTATATTTTATTTTTGAAAGATTCTATAATGAAGATTTTTTCATTGTGATGAAAGATGACTAAAAAGTGCGCTAAAATCAGTGATTTAAAAAAATTCAAAACGAAAACTCCTTCCAGTCAATTTAAATAGTTTTGCAATACAGCAAATAGTCAAATACATCCAAGATCTCTGTGTTGAAATTTCCTTATTTCTTGCACAAGTAATGGAATAGGTTTCTGGGTGTATTTCTCATCGGATGATGAGAGTACATTTTTTTTTTCACGAACTGTTATCATTAGAGGTCATCGGGAAATTAAAATTACAATACAAAAATCCCACTTGGTGATGTATGTCATGTGAGCGTAGATAACCGATTCTTACTCACTTTCTTAGGCGGTCATTCTGTTTGTTATAAAGTTATCCCAAATTACTTTCCTGTCATTTCTTACGAGGTCATTCTGTTTGTTGCCAAGCGACCCCAAATTTCATTCCTGCCCTTTCTTCCCCACAACACGACTCAGTTCAGATAGGGAGTAAAACAAAAGAGGAGAAGGGAAAGAGGAGGAACACAAAAAATGCGCGTCTCTTATTAAATTTATTATACGTCTGATTTAATAGCTAACATTGTGGGCCATGTCACAATATATATAATGATGGACTCTCCCGTCGATTTCGACGTATTAGGATCCGACATCCTCATTCAGATTTTTATTTTTGTGTCGTATGTGACACTTCAGTCCTGCTAGTGACCTGCATACAAGTCCACATATTGTACAGCAGCGAGGATCTCGGGAAATAGTCACAGGAATATTTGCTGATGCTTTTCACCGTTGTCTTTCGTCTCTTAGCCGATCAATACGTCTGATTTCAACATTTCTGATACCACTCTGGCACAAATATCTCCAGTTATCTTTATTCTGGGCAACTCATTCGAAGTTAGTAATAGGCACATTGACAGGTGAGAGGTTACACTTTAGCTTGAATTTATACCTGAGCCACGACCGTCCAAAACCTCTTTCTCCACTATCAAGCTAGCTATACATGAGGGCCTTAGGTATTCTGTCGTCACTAACCCTTGCAAAATTACCATCCCAGCGAAGTTGTTACTGCATCAGGAAAGTCTCAGTTCCAACAATGTTGCATTTTGTGAGATCAACATTGGACACACTATCCCCAACAGTATAACCATAGATCGCGCGGAGACAACTTTTGTGGAAGACATCCAGATGATTGATATGGGACCTATATGGCGTCCACGATTCTTATATATATATATATATATATATATATATATATATATATATATATATATATATATATATATACATTATATATATATACATTATATATATATATATATATACATTATATATATATATACATACATTATATATATACATACATTATATATATATATACATACATTATATATATACATACATTATATATATATACATACATTATATATATATACATACATTATATATATATACATACATTATATATATATACATACATTATATATATATATACATATATATATATACATATATATACATATATATATACATACATTATATATATATATACACATACATTATATATATATACATACATTATATATATATATATACATACATTATATATATATATATACATACATTATATATATATACATACATTATATATATATACATACATTATATATATATATACATACATTATATATATATATACCTACATTATATATATATACATACATTATATATATATATACATACACTATATATATATATATATATACATACACTATATATATATATATCCATATACTATATATATATATACATATATATATATATATGTATATACATATATATATATATATATATATATATATATATATGTCATATTTCTTCAAAGCTTGTCGAGATTCTATATCCTATTTTACACACACACATACATACATGTATATATATCCTATTTTACACGCACATACACACACAATATATATATATATATATATATATATATATATATATATATATATATATATATATATTGTGTGTGTATGTGCGTGTAATATAGAATATAGAATATAGAATCCCGACAAAGGTTTGAAGAAATATGACAAAGGGAAATTTTTTTTATTGAAACTACACCCTGTTTAATGTTATTAAGCAAATCATATAAATCTCAGTAATTCAAATTCGGTTTGAAAAAATATCAAATTTTAAACAATCAATTTAGATGTCAAAACAAAGTCACGGTTAAAATTTTAGGTCGTACCAAGATGTTTTATTGAGGTTATTGAAGTTATTTGATGAATTTTTTAACAAAAACTGCCGTCTGAAGTTATTAGGCAAAAGCAAATAATCACATTTTACTTCAATAAAAAGGTAATAAAATCATCAAAAATTAATCAACATCTATGATATAACAAGCACATATGATAAGTCTTTGAATTGTTTACATTTTAATATAGTGATCCTTCTTCTCAGTAACAGCCAGTAATCTATTATCCATTCGATTTTGTTAATTTTTTTACTTCTGCTGGATTAAAATTCTGACATGGCAGTTTTAATTACATCGCGTAGGCCTGCTTTGCTGTTATATTGTTTGCCCCCTTCCTTTAATTTCATCTTCACAATTGACAATAGATTTTAGATCAGATTAGAACTTGATGGCGGCCATTCCCATATCTTCACTTCTGTAAATCTTTTATGTGCAAAACATTCACGGGTTAGTTTAGATACACGAGAAGGGCCAGTGTCGTGCGTAAATACACACTTCACTTTGAAATTGTGAGACTGGGACTTGTACCATTCAAAGAAGGTCTTGTTCATATAATCGCAATAGTTAGCCCTGTTCAGTTTAACTTCTTCGTCGATTTTGAATTGTTCAATAATGGTTTGGTTGACAATTCCAACCCATATCATAACACTACCGCCTCTTTGTCTTCTTTTAGCTACAGGCACATCTGAATTGGATAAAATCCATCCTTTGGCCCATTCATCAAATGTGACTCAAGATTCATCCGTGAAAATTACTTTAGAAAAGTCAATTTTCATGTATTTTTTGCCCTAACTTTGAAGCTTTAACATATTTGTTTTAGTGATTTTGCCTAGGAGATTTTTTACAGATCACAATTTACAAAGTATTCTACAACTTTGGTCCTTCTTGACCCCTCAATTCCAACCTTTTCAAAGGTCTGACTGTTGGTCAAAAGTGGTTGTTTTGTTATAACTCGCTTTAGTTTATGTTCATCTCGAAAAAGCAAGTTCTTAAAACCTTTTCCTTAACTTCAAGTTCTCAACTTACATATATTTTCAACTGCCTTCTTTATCATTCGATATTTGCAAAACTTCTTTATATCCCCGATATTCCCTCACCCAATAACTTTATTTTCTGTTTTCAGCAGTTGTTAGATCCTTTGCTTTACCTATGTTTCAACATATATTAAAAAAGAAATAATAATTTTTATTAGATTTTAGAGGTCTTAAGATAATATTTGCTTAATCTGCATATTAAATGCAGATTAAGCAAATATTATCTTAAGACATCTAAAATCTAATAAAAACTATTATTTCATAAGTCAGTCCATTTTCGTAAATTCCAAATATCTCAAAAACTCACCATTAAAAATGGCAGAAAATTTAAGTAAATATTTTTACCAAGGATGGAAATAAATGAGATTAAATTTGACTAATATTGTTTCAGAACTTTTTGAGTTATTGAGGTTTATTTGATTTGCATAATAACAACTTCAGACAGGCTGTAGATTTGATTACGCGTTTCGCCCTTCTAGGTTTCATTAGATCAAAAAACGAAAGAAAAAATATGTTTATTTGTGTGTATGCTTAAATAGTAAATCATTAAATAAATCATCTTCCCCGAAGTTGGCGTTTCTCGTGACAGAAAACAGAATGAAAATGAGTAATTTTTAAAAAAAAGAGCGATTGATATTTATGTTGGATCTTTATCTATATCTATAATTCTCAAAATGTGTGTGTATGTATGTGTGTGTGTGTGTGATCGGATGTTGTTTATACGTTTCCATAGTTTTCATCTGATTTCGATGATTTTTTTTTGTTTCACAGATAATTCTTCAGTGCCGGTTTTGAGTTCAAATTGTTAGCGACAATGGCTCTCCACTTCTTCCTGTCCATTATAACTCTCAGCAACGTTTTACTATCTGTTCTTGGATATATTTCATAAAAACTTTAATAAAAAATAAATACTTTAAATTATTACAATAATATTATCTATATCTATAAATCTCAAAATGTGTGTGTGTGTGTGTGTGTGTGTGTGTGTGTGTGTGTGTGAGAGAGTGATCGCATGTTGTTTATGCGTTTCCACAGTTTTCAACCGATTTCGATGTAATTTTTTTTGTTTGATAGATAATTCTTCAGTGCTCGTTTTGAGTCCAAATTACACATTCATCCATCTCTTGGCCAAGAATTCAATGTCTCTCAAGTGAGGTTACCTTTTCCGTTGCATAAAGCCTATTGCTACAGTTTTAAGGCGCCGATTTCATTGTCGTTTATAGCCATTCCCAATTTAATTTTTTTCCTTGTCCTTCCCGTTTTTGCATTGCATTCACCGTAATAATAAATAAGCTTGTTTTTTTATTAATCAACATTTATTTTTCCAACCTTTCCTAAATTTATTCGAGCTTAGTGATCCCTGTAGCTTTACAGCGTTCTCTTCTGGTATTTGTCCACGCATTCCATTTGACAATTCATGCCACCAAAAAATAGAATTTGCCTAGGTCGCAAAACCGCTGCCGCCAGGTCCGCCATGCGAATAAGCGATAACGAATCGTCTTTAGAACGTTCAGTTTGCCTGTCTCAAAATGCCTCTCGGAATGCTTCAATCAGAGCCACTGAGTCCGAAGATCAACGTAGCCATCGGCTTTCCAGAAAAGCATACTTGAACACTTGTGCGCGCGAGGCTGAAACTGCTGATCAAAGGGCTCAACGGCTGAGGAAAAACGCCTCTTCACCTGCCGCTGTGCTTGAGGATAAAACAAAATTGAGAACGCAAAAACGGCCATTTACAGGGCCATCCCACATTCAAATTTTACCCCCCCCCCCATTTGGGGATGTGCCTAATTTCCACCCAATTGTTGTTACTAATATTGATTTTCGGGTGGGCTGACTTTAAATTTAAACTGCACCAACTGAACCTTAAAAATTCCCAAGTAAAGATCCGGTCGATGACGGGTTACACTGCTGGTAATTCTTATAAAACTTTTACTTTCAATCCATTCTGAAGAATTGGATAAGGAATGACATTAAATTAATTTCAGAAAAGGCTATATGAATTTCTTGCTTTCGAGCCATTCTGAAAATAAGATGATGAATTACATTACATTCAATACCGAATAACTAGGAGAATATATAAATAACTTTTGACATGAACTAAGAATTATAAGGACAAGATACAGAATAAATATTAACGCCTTTCGAAAAGTCTCATTTTCATTCTAATGATTTATTATTTAAGCACACACACACAAATGCACGCTCACGTATTTCTTTCTTTCGTTTTTGATCAGATGAAGCCGAGAACGTAATCAAATCTAGTTTCTATGAAAAGGTTTTCCAATCGTGTATATATATATATATATATATATATATATATATATATATATATATATATATATATATATGTGTGTGTGTGTGTGTGTGTGTGTGTGTATGTATGTATATGAAAATTTCTCAGGGTTAACCTGTAGAAAAAGACAATATTTATAAATGTAAAAGACAATGGGAAATCTGTAATATTAGCCGACGCGTTTCATTGTGGAATTTTTCAAGGTAAAATGGAAATGAATGCATTAAAACAAACTAACCATTAATAACAAAACTAAATGTTCTTGGCAAGTGGAAGAATTTAGAAAATGCTATTATATTTATACTACTTTGAATATACGCTCTTTAGTGCTAGAGGACGTCGTCAGTGATGTTCTGATTTGGATCATTGGACAGTTTCGGGTCTTTCAAACATCATATTACCCTCACCAAGTCGACCCCCATCAGAGCTGATCAGTCTCTGATTCGCCCCCATGCTAAATTAACAGCCTGCAGACACTGATTTACCACGCATTTGATTGGAAGTTGACCAAAAGCCAATCACAGTGGTGTGAGCTATATTTAAGTTGTTTACGGGGAAATTTTTCTTTTTCTTTTTTTATGTGGATACTCGTCGGATATCATCGGATACTCGGAAGATATTTTCCGTTTTTTTTTGTTTTGTTTTTTTACTTTTTTTCCCATTCCCCCATCAAGTTTCATCTCGCTAGTTAATAATTACTGTTATTAAAAAAAATGCAACCATGAAATAATTAGAAATTTACATTGTTTTTACGATTAAAATAAATAAATTACGACTTATGCAGCGTGTTAAAACGAAAATAAATATATAAATAAATGTCGTTTAAAACAAGTTGAACGAGGAAACTTAGAAAATTTGTTTAAATCTATCGATTAACGTGGTAAATTAACGTATGAGATTAACAATTAAAAAATTAAATTGTCAACTGAAAATTACGTCAAGTACTGTCACGTGTGGAAATATTGTTTTCATTGTTGTGTTGACGGATTTTTCCCTATTTCACCTTTACTAACAGAATTACTACTCTTCCAAACAAACGTACACAACTGTATCAAGAAATCAAAAGAAACCTCATGATTTGTAAATTTCATATTTTCGACACTTTTGGGGATAAAGAACAAGCATAGTAAACTATATAAGAAATTTAATTCTTTTTTTTTAAATTTAATATTATTGGCAGGGCATGTGTGTTATAGTGCAATAGATAACAGCCTGCAAAAATCAAAATTCTTACATTATTGTCATAAAGAGAATTGGTCTCAGAAACTGCAAGAAATAAGTGACCAGTCAAGGAACGAGCAAATCCCAGTTCTTCAGACGGTTGCTTTCTGCAACATACGCCAAAGCTAGCATGAAGTGTGGACAACAGACTAGTTCCCTCCATAAATCACTAGAAGGTGATTGGAAGAAGTGAGGTGAAACTGTGTCGAACGTTAGAAAGTGCCTGTTGTTAAATAAGAATTGCTAATGCGACAGCACTTATGGAAGCTTTTTCAAACTGGTTTGAGAAAGTCCAATGGAAGAAAAGGAGTTTGTGAGTGATGCTCTTCAATGAGTGAACAATTCAATCCTTTGAAGAACTCTCAAGTATGAGGGAAGTGATATTACAACCTGAAGTCCATTGATCAACATCTAAAGGTTAAAAGGTACAAGAGCATTTTGCAGAAAGGATTTCTTTGAAGTACCTAAAAGTTATTTCAAAGAAGGAACAGAAAGAATAATTTTTCAATATGACAATGCATATACTTTCTTTTTTTTCTTAAATCACTTCACCCCAATCATGGCAATAATTCCACTATGATACAAGGGGCTACTGAGAGTGAAAGAAAATGGAAAAGTCTTAAAAAGAAAGCAGAAACCTAAGTGATAATAAGCCTCTACTTTTGTTCATATATTTACTAGCCAAATTACCTACACCTTACTGTGTCACACATTTTGTTTTTTTTTTTTGTAAAAAAATGATGATTGATTTTAAATCATTGTTATAATTTGTGGAGAAAAATGATGCATTTCTTTATTATGCAATGATCTTGCTGATGTGACCTCCATCTTCTGGCCTTCTTCTATATTTGGATAGGAATCATTCCCTTGTTCAAATTTAAATTTAATTTAAATCAAAGGGAAAAATATTTCTAGCAGGAGGTTTGGGCCACCCGAGGAACCCCTTTGATAAAAATGAAATATGCTTATCCAAGTACCCTAGGAGTCATTCCTTTCTTCAAATTTAATTTTAATTTATATCAAAGGGAAAAAAAAAGATTTCAGTAGGGAGTTTATTGTCACTCCCAGGAGAACTGCCTTTGATCAAAATGAAATATACTTATCCAAGTAACCTGAGTAATGTTGATTCAGAATATATGTGGTTATGGGGGTCTATCTCCAAAACCCTCGGAGGAGTTCAATAACAGAAAGACAAACAAAGGCTACAATTTTATATATATAGATTATACACATGGCTTGATCTCCCTGTTTTAGTAATGAGATGTTCAGTTTTCAAGATATATTCTGCCAGTGAGTAGATTGATATTTCTAATCAAGGCTTCAATATTTCTTGACCTTCCTCACCCCACCCCCACGCCGCCCACAAAACTGCAACTTTTTTTTTGCTACTTACATCTAGAATTAAATGGTTGGTTGGTTGGTTGTTTTTGCTATGCAGCATATCAACACCTCTATGGGTTATTTAATGCCAAAATCTAAATATTTTGCAAGCCAAATTTTTTTTTTGAGATAATAATGGTTTTAGGGATACAAGTCTTACTAATTAACCCCCAAAAAAGAGGTGGGTGGATACCTTTCCCAAAAGTAATCGCGCGTAAGTGAATATAATGAACCCAACTGGAATTTGAACTCAGATCTCGGATTTAGAATTCCAAGCCATTATACCATCTGCACATCCAAGCTTACAGTATCTGGTATTCCCAGGTGGTCATTCATCTAGGTAGTGACCAGATTCGATATTGCTTAACTTCAGTGACTGTATGGGAAACAGTGTTTCAACGTGATGTGACCTTAAGGACATCTAGAATTAAAATAAAAATGATATATATGGTTCAAATGATCATTTAACAAATCATGAATTCTCATCCAGAAATCTCTTTGAGTAACATGTCCATAACCTGAAAGTACAGATATATACTTCACTTATATCAGCTGTGGTATAATTAAGCTTGTAATTGTAGCAGAGTCTCAATATATCTCCTTGTGGCATAATCCTTAGTAAGTTGGTCTTGCAGATCTTTACTGAATGCTCCACAGTTGTCCTTCTGCCTACACTTTGTTAAGCTGAGTAAATAATTAATCTGATTTGTAAAAATAACCACAATTTATTTTTTGACACGGAAACATTCAAGGAAGCAGATACCAATTGGAATATTATTTGTGAATATTAAGATATACAAATACATAGATGAGAAAGAGACAGTGTGTGTGTGTACGTGTGTGTGTGTATTTTTTTTCTATATATATTATTTTATATGTGCAGTACTTATTGGAAAGTGCTTGATAACAGTGATAGACCTAACATAAACAAACTAATATCCATACAATTGAATATATATATATATATATATATATATGTGTGTGTGTGTGTATGTATGTATGTATATACGTGTGTGTGTGTATGAAGAAATAAAGTTTTAAGGTGTGCTATATTTATGGGATAAAGTGCTCAATATCAGAGGTAGAGAGTATGTAAATGTAAAAGTGAACATTGAAGTCAACACTCAGAGGCAACAGGCTGTTTCATGCTAGATGCAATCGTCAGGCCTCTGAGTGTTGTCTTCAATGTTCACTTTTATATATATATATATATATATATATATATATATAGGGAGAGAGAGAGATATGTGTGTTTTTCATTGAATAATTTAGACAAGTTTTGTTTATGGATCCTTTCATATTCACAAACAAGCTTATTGATGTCATTAGTAAAGGAGGAGAGAAAATTACCATGTTGATACATATTATTTTATTTAGAGTACTTTCGAAATTAGCATGATGTCATCATCAGAGTGTTATTTATTTCAAGACAAATATTGTAGTATTCATCATTTTCAAAGACAAAATTGCTGTGTTCATCTGAAAGTTAAATTTTTTTTTTTACATGTGAAATGAAGAACAGTGAGTTGAGTTGAATGCTGTCAGTTGGCTTGAGTAACACTTTAGGGGATGTATCCAAGTTATGGTATTGTTGAGAGTCATGCACTGATAGCTCAGGGATATAGTCTCTGACTGATGCCAAATTGGTCGAGTTTCAATCCCAGCTTGAAACAAGCGGATATCTGGCCACATTGATGAGCTGTGATACAGCGAAAGAAGGCTTGTATGTGGATGACTCTTTATGCTCTTGTTTGCTGATGGCGCACTATAGGGAAGGGGAATTTTCAGCATTGCTCTTCAGTTATGAATTGGGTGCTGATTTGGCACTTGTATACATCATGTATATAATACGTTAGAAGATTCCTTTTTCTGCAGTGCATCGATAGCTCAGGGGGTAGAGTCACTGACTCGTGCCAAATTGGTCAAGTTTCAATCCCAGCTTGAAGCAATCGAATGTCTAGTCACACTGATAAGCTGTGATACACCAAAACAGGCTAGTATGTGGATGACTATTGAGTGTGTTTTAGTCTAATATACAGTGTATAATCATTGAATTTTAAATTGATATCAATACAGTACAGTAGGAAAATGTAAAAAAGATTTATAAGTTTAATTAGAGTGAAATAAAATGCTTAAAATGCAGGCAGAGCACGTAAACTATGCAGTAAAATAAACTATGTACAGTGCATTTCATCACTGCAGTTTGTTCCTTTACATTTTTCCGTACAGTTGCTATACTGTACAGTTTGACATGACTGTACACGTACAATAAATTTCAAATTTTAGTGGGTAATTTGTTGATAATTTTTGTGGCCCACAATGTCATCCAAGAAGCTGGTTGCTACTAAGAGGGGAAAAGTATCGTTGCAAATAAAGATAACTCAGAAGCACGAAGAAGGTACCTGTGTTTCTGACCATGCCAATCTACAGCATCAACAATTTGCACTAACCTAAAATAAAAAAGATATAAATAAATTTTAAATTTTAGTGGGTAATTTTTTGACAATTTTTGTAGCCCACGATGTCACCCGAGAAGCTGGTTGCTACTAAGAGGGAAATATCCTTACAAATAAAGGAGGAGATCATTCAGAAGCATGAAGAAGGTACCCGTGTTTCTGACCTTGCCAATCTATATGAACATTCAGCATCAACAACTTGCACTATGCTAAAGAACAAGATAGAAAGAAAAAAAGCTTGTAATATTCAAGGGAGTTAGCATAATTAACAAGCATCATCCAAAAGCCCTAGAAGATGTTGAGAAGCTGTTGTTGGTGTGGATGAATGAGAGACAGCTACGAGGTGATGTGTGTCCGAAGTTATTACATTGTGCGAGGGCGAGGGCATTGTATGCGGATGTTAGCAGAAAAATACTAGGCACATTGTCTGAAGACGAAAATGCATTTATGGCATGCTAAGGATGGTTTGAAAAATTAAAGAGAGAACCAGCATCCACAGTGTAGCGAAATATGGAGAGGCTTGAAGTAACTGAAAATACAAACCTGACCCTAAGAGAATTTTGGAAGAATCACTTCAATATCCTAAATTGGTTAAATCTCATTGATAAAGCTTAGGAAGGAGTCACAGTGATATATTTATTTACATTATTTGTGTATAATCTATACAAAAAGTACTTGAATTTTGCATAAAATATGATTTTTATATCAATATTATTTGGGCTTGGAATGAATTAATTTAATTTTTATTATTTTAAATAGGGAAATTTTTTTTCGACATACAAAGTTTCCAGTTACGAATCCACTCCTGGAATGGATTAAATTTGTAGGTCAAGGTTCCACTGTATATATATATTATTTATTTATAGGGAGTGTAAAAATTGTAGTGTCTGTCATCGCAAGTGCTTTCAGGCACTTTAGGCATTTTTAATGAAATATTTGATGAATTTTTAGAGTCTAAGACAATTTGGATAAAAACGACAACTGGAAAATATCCAAATTGTCTTATCTTCAGAAATATTCTGAGAAATTTAACAATATGTCAACATAGAAAACTAAAATATATTCTTAGTAAAAAAAAATAAAAAAAGTTACCAATATCGAGAAGGCCTACACAGAAGTTTAATATTTTGAAGTTGATGTAACAAAACATTTCACTTTTAAACTTGCACTGATAGTCTGATTGACAAAATGTGTCAGCAATGACTTAGATAAAAAAAGACAATTGGAAAATATTTCTATCTATATATATATATTATATAGATGTGTGTTTGTGTGTGTTATATTAAGTAGTCCAGGTATTTTTCTGTAACACATTAATTCAATGAAGCAGATACCTACTAGAATATATATTTGTGAATACAGCTGTATGAGAAAGTGTGTGTGTGTGTGTGTGTGTGTGTGCATACTTACTACTTTATATGTAATATTTAGTACACAAATGTGATTGAACAGATGTCCCTATTTTTTAAAATGTAAATTTATTCAGTTATTTATTAAGCTTTGTTTTGTTTAGCCCCAGGTTGTTTACAGTACTTGCTGATCTTAAGTGGTCTCATCGAATTACTAAGCAGACTCATCATTGCTTAAATGGTGATCAGGTAGGAATTGTGCTTCTGACTTGACTTATAAGCCCTGGAGTTCATTGAGAAAATCAGTTAACAGAAAGATTCAAACAACACGTCATACATACAAAGTCATTTTAACAGGACATCATGCACAGAAATCATTTTAAGAGGACATCACACATACAAAGTAATATCTAAATATAAATTTCATCAATTAAGGTAAATCAGACACTAACAAAACGAAAATCTACTCTTGCTAAGTAAAGTACAAGCAAGGTAAAAGAATTAGTAGCATTCATGGATGAAACATGAGGCCTTAGATGAGAGAAGTTTTTCTCTGGGTCCTAGAAATGCACTTTTTGTATAAGCGTAGGGACTAGTTTGCCTAAATCTGTTAATAAAGATTTAACATTTCCTTGACTCTGAAATAAATAATTTTCTTCTTTTATTAAAACATGATGATATAGAATATTTAGAATATATAAACTACTGATATCTTGATATAATTTAATAGCTTAATTTTTCAACAAAAACCAAACGGACGATATAATAGTTTGCACAACTACTTACTCCTGTCTTAATGGTAAGTCTGGTTGCTTCGATAAGGTCAAATTGAAAGCTGATCTTAAAAAAAAAAATACAATCTGTTGTTAACTGGGGCAAGAAATGACTTGTTAATTTTAATACCTCCAAAATGAAACTGTTCTCTTAAAGAACATTTTTGCCTTCCATCAGCATGGCTGATGCTAACATCCAATAGAGCAACTCATTGCGCCTTCTCGGGTTAATGATTTTCATTGACTTAAAGTACAAAGATTGAATCAGTTGTTAGATCTGCTGCTAGGAAAGTTTGTTCAGTGTGATGCTAGGCCATTTTTCTCTTACCGGAATCTATCTTGTGCATTTATAAGTCTGCCATTCATGAATATCTTGAATATTGTTGCCACATCTAGTCTACTGCTTATGCTATGTATTCGGAGATACTTGACAAAATCCAAAGAAGAATCTGCAATGTTATTGGTCCTGACCTGGCATCTCAGTTTCAGTCACTTTCCCACCACTGTCATGTAGCTTCACTGCATTTTCTATAAATATTTTCATGGTAATTGTTCTAAAGAGCTTTTCTCTTTGGTACCTCGACTTTACGAATTTAAGCACAATACTAGATTGGCAGTTAGGTCTCATCATTTTACAGTCGAAATGGCTAGATGTAACCATAAGATCTAAGCTAACAGTTTCTTCTCTCAGATTTCTTGCTTGTGGAAGTTTCTTCTAGCCTCTTGCTCTCCATTCAAATATAAATGCAATGTCAATCCTTAGGTTTTGTCTTTTTAATTCTTCTTCTCTTATTATACTCTTTCCTTTTTTTTTCTTTTTCTCCTATTCATTCACTCTGTAAACCCTTGTGTCTTAGTGGCTTTATTGCCTTGATTCAGATGAAATGATTAAAAGAAAAAATAACTTTTTCATTATTATTATTATTTTTCAAGTTTTTGTTTTGTTTTGATACTGTTGCTATTTATCATAAAACTCAGCTTATTTTTCTTTATATGATGGAGAAGCAGGCCATTTATTTAACAGCTTTAGACTAATAACCTGAGAGTTTTGATATAAAGCAGAAGAATTAAGAAAAAACAAGGACTCATCAAATACCAACAAAGGATGTTTAGTTACATGGATTCAAATGAGATTGACGCTATTACCAAAAACATAGACATTTATTAAAGATTAATTATTATTATTATTAAAGAAAGAACATTTCTTTTTTAGTCAAATCAATAAATACATAAAAACAGAAGACAACATACTTTTCTGAAGAATATGAATGTGGCTTGTATATGAATAGTCTTCTTTTGAAACGGTTGGGAACCCTTTCAGCACTACCCTTGTATAGACATATACACACATGATTGAAGCTGTGTGTGTACACATTTTTCTAAAGAATTAATAGATTTATTGTTAATCTGACTTTTTTATTACTTCAAACATTGTTAGTGAATCCCCATACTCAAAAATCCACTAAAAATAATATTTGGGTAATATGTTGGATTAAAAAGTAAACACCATTAATTCTTTAGAAATTGCTTTGTTTACATTTTGGCAGATCTGGCCTACAAAGGTGAACACAGGTTCAAAACCTGCACATTTATTTTTCTATTAAGTTTTCTCAAATGGCTAGGCCAGTAGATCTAATACACACTGTTCAAAAAATATGGTGGCTACTCAAATAAGGGTATCCACTAATATATATGTTGTAGCATACCTACAGGCAATAATGAGTATGTCCCCATTCACATAAATATAATAGTAAATACTGTATGTTGGTCTCCAGTTAGAGATTCATCTCCAGCTGTGCTAGTTAAACTCTCTACCTCCAGGAGAGAGCATACCCAGACATGTCGAAGGGCAGAGTCTCATCTTGGGAAACAGCTACCCGACCCCATTTTATACAGGGTGTACAGGGAATTTTTGGCCAAGCCTACAGTCTCAGATACCCCACATTAAATTTGGCCTTGTACCACATCTGAGTGAGTGGGGCAGTTGGGAGATATTCTGCAGTTTGGGTTCATTGTGAAATTCACTCGACTCATTTCTAGCAGTTGACTATCCTTCTATGTGCTGCTGGCAAATCTTATATGTGTTGTTCTTGTCCTAAGTATTATCATTCATTACCAACCTTCGTTTGATTATTCTATTCAGTAACCTTCCCTAGGTTACAACAATATATATATATATATATATATATATATATATATATATATCGTGTAACCCGGATATAAGAGAGATTTTCTCTGGTCCCAAATTAGAGCCATACTTACCTAAACAAAATAGACCAAACCCGGATATAAGAGACTTCTTCTCCGGTCCCGACAACTCTCTTATATCCAGGTTACACACACACACACATATATATATATATATATATATATATATATATGATTATTATTTAAAAATATGTATCCATTGCAAAACAGAAATTACCATGTTTCGAAACCAAAATCTTAAATTAAACTTAAAAGTTTACGTTCCATTTTCAAGCGATGTTTAATAACTTTCAAAAAAATGATTTACTCTTTTTATAAGCTAAATGGTATTATATCGTTTAAGTTGGTAGGGGAATGAGATTACAAAATTTTTAAGGGCTGTTGGATTTTTTTTTTGACGAATCTGGATGCAAGTATAATTTAGGTGGCAAAGTAAATATCAGTTAAGGGATAGATGTGTGTTTGTAATTTCTATCTGTTGATACTGGCTTCCTTATATGAGAATGTGTCATCACTGTCGTGTTTTTTAAGATACACTACAATACAATTGGCATTTTTGTTTGTTTTTTATTTATTTTCTTATTTTATAAAAATAGATTGGGAGTTTCTTAAAGGGGCCTTCAAATATGATTAAGTCATATTTTTTATATTTATATTTATAATTTATAAAGATCTAAAATACTATATTTAATATATTTATTAAACTATATATGGGATTGTAAAATTAAAATATTAGAATTTAATTATGCATTCTTTGACTTTCTTATTTTAGATCAAGTAATAAATATATAATTAAGCAAGTTTTTTTCTTTCTTTATAATTAATTATTTTTTAAGAAAACAGTTATTTCATTTTTTTGATTTAATAAATCTTTATTTTTCAGAAACTTAATAATATATAAATTTCATGTAGGCACAAATAACATGGGTCATTTAAAGATCTACATGTTCTTGTTTTTTTTATTAGTTTCCATTTTACAGTGGGTGTTTTATTTCTTTTAAATGTCAAAAATATTTGGATAGGGATGTTTGGTTGTGATACTTATTATTGAAGGAAGACAGATGTTGGCTCCACCTTAATTTAAATCCATTTTTAGTGCTCCTAATATAAAACTTTTCAATATTAAGACTCTCAATAGATGAGATAGTTCATTGGTAAACTATAGATTCTGTGAGACATTTATTATTCAATGGACAATTTGCCAGATTCCTACAGTTACATAATTTTTCTTTGTTATTTCTTATTCTTATTCTTATTTCTGGATCACTATTTCTTTGATTCTGCCTTAAGTATTTATTTAAAATTTTATTATTGTTTTTTTTATAAATTTTCAGTACAACTTAATTTTAGGGTATTTTTATTAAAAATGTTGCTAAGCTTATTATTTGTAGGAAAATGTTTTTCAATTAAAGCAAGAAATTTATATCCTACCTTACTACTAACTATTTGGTTGAATGGGGCAGAGATGTACCAAATAATTTTTCTATTTCTGTTTCTTCCCTGGTTATTTTTATTATTATTTTTTATATAATTAATATCAGGGCATTTACGGCCATTATACTTTGAAGCTTTATTATAAAAATTACTGTGTTCATAGAATATTTTTTCATTAGTAAAATTTATACTTACATGTTTTTCTATGGATGAAGGTATAGGCATTATTATAGATGGGAATATATAAAGGATTGGTATTAGGTTTTTTATAAGGTTGGTATATATTTTTCATTAAGTCTAATGTTATACCAAGGAAAAAAAAGGTAAACTTCTTTGATATAACATTAGACCTAATCAAAAATTCTCATATAAGGAAGCCAGTATCAGCAGACAGAAATTACAAACCCACACCTGATATTTACTTTGCCACCTTAAATTATACTTGTATCCTGATTCGTCAAAAAACCAACACCCACTTAAAGATTTTGTAATCTCATTCTCCCACCAACTTAAACTATTATACTATTTAGCATATAAAAAAAGTAAATCATTTTTTCAAAAGTTATTAAACATTGCTTGAAAATGGAACATAAACTTTTAATTTTAAGTTTAATTTAAGATTTAGGTTTCAAAACATGGTAATTTCTGTGTTGCGATGAATACATATTTTTAAATAATAATTATAATATTATGCTCTACTACTTTTAAAAATAAATGCTAAAGAACTCTGAATTATAAATCTGACTGTTCTTTATATATATATATATATATATATATATATATATATATATATGAATTGGTATCAAATATAGATTAAAATATAGCAGAATGATAGGATAAGGAACAAATAGGAAATAGTTTATAAATGTAATGTTTTGATGTTATTTAAGCTTCATCAGAAAATGCTTTTCGTCTCGATATTTCATTTTCTGATGAAGCTTAAATAAAAGCAAAATACTGATAAATGTTACCTATTTGTTCCTTATCCTATCAAATATACATATATCATATGATATCTATACATGTCTACTTGCTTTCTGTCTGAATTTCTAGGATTTACTGTATTTTGCTGATTATAAGAGGCATTATTTACGTTTTCAGTTGGACTAGCATCCTCATCTTTGTTGTTATGAAAACTTTTTGGCCATTGAGCTCTTTGCACAGTGCTTTAGAAGGCCAGAGAGCATAACAGACAAAATATGATAATAACAATAAAGATAAGGATATTAGTCCGACTGTAAATAATAATGTCTGCTTAATCCTATGTAATTAATGAACAAGCACAATGTACCTATGTCATAAGAATGTGTGTCAGTGCGGAAAAAAGAGGTAAAATGTCTAAGACTGTTTTTGAATTTGTGAAAGAAATTAATAAAGGAAAGCAAAGTTGAAAGGTTTAAAAGATTTTTTTTTTTTCCTTTCTAAAATCAGATTCAAGTTTTCATCCAGAGCTGTACACTCGTCTTCCTGATGTTTCGACTACTGCACTCTTCTTCAGCCCTTCCACATCTGATATCATTCAATATGTTTTCGGTGTGATTCTAAAGGGGGTGCAAATTGACACGCACCTATTTCGTGTTTTTTTTTTTAATTTTCTAAATGAGCAAATAGATCTGTAAAAGAACAAAAATATTCTGATACAAAGACTTTTCTATGAATTATGTTCTTTCATGCTTCTTCTCATCTTAAAAAAATGCTCTTATACCCTTTAACATCATGCAGACTATGTATGCAAGATTCATCTGACTCTATTACGATACAGAAGAAACTGAACTAGGTTTACTGTATTTTACTGATTATAAGAGGCATTTTCTCCTGTAAAATATCTACAAAAAACAAAAAATACACACAGTGTGTCCTATAAATCAAAGGCCGGTGATAGCAGTTATAAATTTGGGGTGGGGGTGAGTGTCAGCTTCCCAGTTACCTCTGATTCTATGCCCTTGAAAGTAAAACCAGTTCAGTGTTTCAAAATTAAATTAACAACATTTTAAGAGAAGTTATTTAGGCAATTGTGATAAACTTGTCAAGATTACCGATAACGTAGATTTCAAGCTATAATACCAGTATACAGGTTTAGTAATACCGTAGGAACTATCGTATGTTTAGACATATATCAAACTTCGCCTTATTTCTGTATCCAAATTTACATGCATCTAATTTAAAATTAAAGCTCCGTGCTGGTTTGTGATAAATTCGTCTCGATTAATAAGGATTTCAGGCTGCAATAAGATTAGATTTCAGTGGGATTATGCACACTAACTTCTTTTCTAATTATGACATTCTAAATCAATGATTCCTAATGTGGAGCACATGCCTCACCGGTGGGGCATGGTAATATTATGGTGGGGCATATGTAGGATGTGCACCCTTCAGCTTAGTATACCTACAGAATAAGGGGGAAATTCAAGAATGAGTCATTAACAGTGAATTGTTTTCTAGTTAACCCAAATTTAATTTTGCATTATTTCGTGAGTAAAATGATCAAAATATATTACAGAATAAGCTTTCATTCAAATATTTCATATTTTAGCCTTTCTCTTCTCTATTATAAGTTTTGAAACTATATATATTTAACTGTCTTTTTGTTTTTTATTTTTTCTCTCTCATGGACGCTATGATCTTTCGAGGCTTGTTTAGAGACCAAGTTAATGGCTTTTTAAGCTTCCTTCATATGAATTGCAGTAAAATTTTGAATATGTAAGAATTAAATATTACAGGGGGGCACCAGAATTTTAGAAATACCAAAGTGGGGCATGGCCCAAAGTCAGTTGGGAACCACTGTTCTAAATAGTTTCCATAAATTTGCTACTTCTCGGTCTGTGATGAATTTGTCATGATCAGTCAGTGGGTAAAACTGGGGATAGTGGGGAGGTCTGTGAAATACAAGAAAAATATTTTTGCCCAATTTCTTCCTCCAATTTTTTGGGGGGCGAGGTGTGTCTAATGCATCTTATGTTTTATAAGCAGCAAAATACGGTAAAAATTTTTTTTTAAACGGACAAATTTTGAAATATAAAAGGCCACCTTCTGTACGACCTCTGTAAAATCTGACTACATGGCAGTTAAACTAGTCACCAAATTTCTCTTATTTGCAATCACAATAGCGATGGTCATTCATGACATATAAAACACTAGACAGTTTTTGTCTTCTAAGTTACCATTTTTTTTTAATATTTATTTTTATTTTTTTTATTTTTTTTGACAGCCTTAGATATTCAGGATTCTGGGATGAGAAGGTGGGCAGGCCTTTTAAAAATTAGCTAAATCTGAACTGTGAATGCTGGAAATGTTTCTACTGTGTTCACGGGATCTCATTCTTGTTTCCTTTTGAAACTCCAATGAAAGCAAACAATCAAATGGAAGGGAAAGAAGCACAAAAAACGTTGGATTTGATGGCATATTCACAATAACACGTGGAAAATGTCCAAGAACAAAGGACTAACAGCACTGAATAAATGGGACTTTCAAAAAAAGAAAAAAAAAAGTTATATTCATTCAATTTAATTTACCAATTACTGCTATGTTCATCAGTTAAAATGACAATCGGAATCTCCAAGGAGATATTGGCAACACAGCATGTTCTTGGTCAAATCGTTGTTATTGTAAAACAATAAAGATTGAATTCTTGAATTTCAACAACGCCTCATACCTTAATTAGAGAAAAACCAGATTTAAAAAAAAAAAAAAAAAAAAATGAACAGTGAGCGACTTTTTTTTTCTTTTATGGGTAAAAAAAGTGAATGGTGTCGTTATTACTGGGGTAAGAAAAAAAAATCAGGAATATTTTCAGTTTTGGATTATCCTTCTGGAGGGAAAGGTTTTGAGGAAGTGGTATCATCATCAGTACCAGCAGCAGCAGAAGTTGAGGAATCGGCATCCGAAGTAGTCGGAGTATTTTTTAGTGTCAAAGCTTCCGTGTTGGGATCAGCCCCAGAAGTACCCAATGGGGTTGTCACATCCTTTTCCGAAGTCGAAGGCATTTTATCAGCACCACTTCCACTGCTTTCTCCAGACATAAGGTAATCAGTCCATTTGTTCAGCCGCTTCTGTCGCTCTTCTTCAGATTCTATCACTTCATATTTGGTTTTGCCATCCCAGGTCTCAGCGGTGATACGTTTCTGTGCAAACCAACGTCCATTAAGAGCTGTAATACATTCATCGGCTTCTTCTGGTTCTCGAAAAGTCACTGTGATCACACCACTGGGATTTCGCTGATATGACAAAAATAAAAAAAATAATAAAGAAAGTGAAAATTAGATTTACTTACAATAAAATACATAATAATAACAATATTAATAATATTAACAATACATAATAACAACAATATATAATAATACTAATATTAAAAATACATAACAACAATATACATAATATTAATATTAACAATACATAACAATATATAATACTAATATTAACAATACATAATACATAATAATAATATATAATATATTGATATTAACAATACATAATAACAATATATATATTAACATTAACAATTCATAACAATATATATTATTAATATTAATAATACATAACAATATTATTAATATCTATACACAACAATATATAATATATTATTAATATTTATATTAACAATACATAACAATATATTCTTAATATAGTATTAACAATATATAATATATTAATATTAACAATACATAATAACAACAATATATATCATTAATATTAATAATATTAACAATACATAACAATATATAATATATTCTTAATATATTAACAATATATAATATATTAATAATATTAACAATACATAATAACAACAATATATAATAATATATTAATAATATTAACTATATAATAATAACACGATATAAACAATATGAGGTAAATGTCTTTTTATAAACATGAATTTTTTTTGCTTGACTTGATGTTGAAATCTGCACAGTATTTGGTATTGTTGAAAATATCATTTCTTTGCCAATTACAAACTCCCTCCCTACCGTGTTTATATTTATAGTGCTACTACTGTATACTTTATATTTTATCATAATATAAAAACTAAAGAAAGATATGAAAAAAAGAAAAAAAAAAACAGTATTGCATTTTTATTAAATACACATTTGTTATTTTAATCATCAAATTGTTTTGTAAAATAGTGGTAGTATTTTGTAAGTTGAATAATAAAACTTAAAAAAAAAAAAAAAATTAATGCAAATTTATTGTACTAAGCTACACACCTTAGTCTAATCAACTGTACTTTGTACCCCCTTACCTGTTTGCACTTCTCTCCAAATTTTGCTTACAAACAGTTAATGTATGACTATTTTAGGTGGGGGTGATGGACAGACTAATGGAAGTTACAGAACTTTATATATGACATAGATCGTTCACTCAATGCAAGGCCACAAATTTTTAAACAGACTGTTTTAAACAAGTTTCCCAAGAGAAGTTGCTGTGAATTGTTCCAAGGAATTTTTTCATCACAACATGCAAAATTGTGTGCATTTAATCTTAATTTGATTAAGATTAATTACTGTTTTTAAATCAAATTTACCCCAATCAAGGCATTAAAGCCACTAAGACACAAGGGGTTACTAGGTGTGAAAGAATAAGAGGAACATTATTAAGAAGTGCAAACAATAGTAAATAGGAGGGCAGTAGATAAAAATTGACATTGTATTTAAATTGTACTGACTTATTGTAATCTTTTACTGAATATGATTGTTGTACAAGTGTAAGAGGAAGA
>OZ038488.1:21210423-21340423 GCA_964036315.1 Acanthosepion esculentum
TTACTAATTAACCCATAGATGGGGGAGAAGGTGGACTCTTCCCTAATCAGAATATGAGAAACAAAGAATTATAATATGAATACAAAGTGGGGGATCAATTATATATTACAGTCAATATATAAACTGATCCCTTACTTTGTGGCCATGGTAGTTTCAGTATATTTATATTCCAGAGAATGTAAATAAATCTAAAAGACATGTGATATCAGAAAATAATGGTTTAGTGATAAAAGTCTTACTAATTAACCTATAGCTTGCAGATAGAAGAGATGGATTCATACCTTTCCCAAGAGTATTTGCTTATAAGTGAATACAATGAACCTGATGGGAACTGGAACTCAGCTCTCCAATAAACAATTCCAAGCCATTATCCATTACACAACACACACATCCAAGCTGATATTCCCAATCGGTCACCCATCTAGGTACTGACCAGGCTTGATGTTGCTTAACTTTGCTTAAGTTTATCATCATCACAACATTTCAGCTGTGGTGCTTGCCGGCTTTCCTCAGGTGTCTATTGATCTGAGTATCCCTCTAGGAACATCGCTAAACACAAACAGCTGAATGAGAACTATTCACACCCATAAATTAAATAAACGGTCTTATTCAAAATTCTCCGATGGTTAGCTGAAGAAGGCCAGACAGTACAACTGCTGAAACACTGTGAGAATAACAAAAAGATGAGGATATTAGCCCAATCATAAATACCATTAATGCAGGTGTATTGAGTATTTTTTATTTTTTTTTACAGATCTTTATTCAAAATTATAGTTAAAGACTATTACTCTTATTTAATGTACTCATTTAAAGAGTATTTTGTTACAGCAACAAAAACAACAATGATAATGATAATGCTAATGACAACAATAGTAATCAAAATATCAGGACATGAAATAGAAACTGCAAAAAGATAGCATTTAAACACAGCTGTCATTCCAGTAATAATAGGAGCAGTAGGAATGATTAAAAAAGAATACTGAAATACAAATTAAGAAAATCCCAGGAAAACCATCACTAAGATAGAAAAGATTGTACTCAGGAGCATCATTCTCATACTCAGGAATACTCATTCAATGTAATAAGGCTCAATAACTTTCTATGAAAAAAAAAACCCTCCTTCATCTCAGGCCTCAAGTAAAAGACTTAGTAAAGGATTGCATCAAACAGTAAATCATGAAAAATAGAAATAACAATTAGAGATCCTTGAAAAGATCCAAAGCAGAATCTACAATGTTATTGGTCCTGACTTGGCATTCAGATTCACTCATTTTCCCACTGCCATAATGTAGCTTCCCTGAGTCTTTTCTATAAATACTTGCATGGTAATTTTTTTGATGAACTTTCCGCTATGGTACATAGACTTTAAGAATTTAAGCACAATACTAGATTGGTGGCAAGGTCTTGTCATTTTACATTTAAAATGGCTAGTTGTAACCATAAGTTCTTCTCACACACTTCTCACTTGTGGAACTCTTCAAAATTTAAATGCAATGTAAATCGTTATATCCTGTCTTAGTTTCTGGTCTTTTAGTGTTCTCTCTCTTTAATAATGTTTTTTTTCTCATATCCCACACTCAGTAAACCCTTGCATCGTAGGGGCTTTATTGCCTTGCTTGGGGTGAAATTATTAAAAGTACAAACATGATGAATTAAAAAAAAATTTTGAAAGAATTATTGCTTACTTATGACAATGTTAAAAAATTGAATTAAAAATAACACTGAGGATATATTTATTAAAATATGCATTTAAAAATTATTTAAAGATTATTCCTGTTCTTTTCTTGTTCTTTCTCCTTAATAATGTTATCTTTCCTCATATTATCCCACACTCACTAACACCTTGCATCTTAGTGGCTTTGTTGTCTTGTTTGTAGTAGTGAAATGATTAAAAAGAAAATAATACTTAGTTCAATTCTGATGAATAATATTGATAGTGATTTAACAACAAACAACTTTGGCTTCAAAGTTATATTAAAATTAGCAAATGTAACATTCATTTGAGGAATGCTGGTGACGTTCAGTCAACTTTGGTATTAAATGCATTAAAAATGGCAACCCTCGTTCTGATAATTTGTCTAATTAATGAGGAAGTGCCAAAACTATTTTAGTGCTAACAAAATATGCACATAGATGCATGCTAACTAAAACGTACAACTTGAAGATCATTTATGATTTAATCGTTATTCCCAATCAAATATGTAAAGATTGTTTCAGTTTCATATCTTTTGTCAAGTATTTGAAACTAATAGTTAACAAACCAATGTTATGAAAAGAAAGCCAACAAAAACTCTATCATAATTCAGCTTGTTCTTTCATTCCTCAGTGAGTTAGTATGTACACGATTTACATTATTCGGACTATTGTCCTCATCTTTGTCGCCATATTTATTACAACGTTTCGGCTGTTGTACGCTCCGGCCTTCTTCAGGTGGTTGGAATATAGACAGATACAGAGTTAGTATGTGTTTTACACCCAGCATGTTGCCTCATAAATAATGTACTACTCAATTTTGAAATGTGAGGAAAGACAGAAAAACAAATCAGAGATAGTGTTTGGCTTCAGTGAGATAAAGAAAGAAAGAAAAACCAAAGGAAGAAAAGAACACTCACGTGTCTGCTTTAGTGGAAATGAAAAACTTAACAGTTTTAAATCTTTTTTTTTTTTTACATTTGTACCCTCTTACTTCTTTAAACACTATTTATGATTGTCATTGCAATATTCTATTGAATTTAAATATTTAAGAAGATAATAGGAGAATTTCCATGGCTATTTTATAGTCATAGAACTCACAAGGAGCTTATTCAATATTTAACTTAAGAATTACACTGGTCAACAGCCAATTTTCATCAGGAATGTAATGTACAGTGGGCTATGATAAGTTTTTAGCCACATTTAATTACAGCAATTTTGGCTTGTGTAATAATGTATCTACTGTTTTTTTCAGACAATACCGTGTTAGTATCAAGCCACTCTAATCTATGAACAATAGTTGACTTATATTTTACAACGAAAGTTCACAGAAGTAAGGAAATTGGTGAATTTCAACGTGGGCAAATAATAGGATGGCATCAGTGTGGCAAGTCAAATAAGGAAATTGCTAGGTTTGTCCAGGTTAATCATCAAACAGTTAATAATATTGTGAAGAAATTCAATGAAGAAGGCCATTGTCGTGTGGAACAACGTTCAGGAAAACTGAGCATTGTGTCTGAGTGAATGAAAAGGGCACTGAAGAGGGAAGTCATCAGAAACCGTCGTCAGTGCATCAAAGATGTTGTCAACAGCATGGAAATGTCAAAGTTGTCGGCAACAGCATGGAATGACTCTGAAAGAGCTTGGCTATCAAAGAAGAGTTGCAAGAAAGAAGCCCTTGATTTCAGAGATTAACAGGAACAGACGTATGGACTGATTATGAATTTTGGAAGTTTGTAATTTGGTCAGATGAAAGTAAATTCTGCCAATATTCGAATTCGAGACAGGTTTATGTTTGGAGAAATCAGAATGAGACTTTGAACACTGAATGTCTGTAGGCAACCGTGAAACATGGAGGGATTGGAGTAATGGTGTGGGGTGCTGTCTGGTTTGGAGGGAAATTTGAGCTGATTCTTGTTGACAAGCGGTTGAATGGTCCAAAATACTGTCAAATATTAGAGAAAGGACTACTCCCACTATTTGAAATCAAGATGTCAAGACATTGGAAGAACAGTTTTGATATATGTTGTTATGTCTGTAGTTCATTTATCATCAAAGCTCAGCAAAACATGTCATCACAATTAAAATCAAGAAGATCCACCAGTTGTACTTTGGATGCTCCCTTTCGGATCAAGATAAAAGTTGGGCACCACATCTCATTTGTTCAGCCTGTTCCAATCGACTAAAGGATTGGTTTAATAAAAGGAAGATAGCAATGCCATTTGCAGTACCTATGATATGGAGAGAAACAAAGGATCATTCTGAGGACTGTTATTTCTGCATGGTTATGTGGGTTTGCAGTCAAGACCAAGCATGAGATTGTGCTGTCCAACTAAACAATCGGCAAGAAGACCACACAATAATGACGACCATCCTGTATCAGGTTCCATCAGAGAATGGTCATTCAAATGTCTGACAAAGACGTACTTTGTGAGAAAATTACTAGTGATGTGGTTTTTGTTCTTGAAAATGAAGACAAACCACAGAAATTTTCTCAAGGAGAATTAAACAATTTGGTGAGAGACTTGGCATTGTCAAATGGTAAAGCTGAACATTTAGCATCTTGTCTCAAAGAAAAGCATCTGCTTAAGGACAATGTTTGCATTCTTCATTTCAGAAAGAGAAATAAGAATTGGATGTATTTCTTCTGTAGACAGAAGGATCGGATGTATTTTCTTGTGGACAGACCACTTAGTTTTTCTAATAAAATTGAAGAGTTGTTTTACGGTTTGTGCCAAGAATGTGTTCTATCTGAATAGCACTGATTCATCAATTCATCTAAGAGAAGTCTCAAGGCAGTAGTACTACTACTACTGCACAGCGGCAATAAAAAAACATGCCCATAGGAGTGTTATGAGAATATGCAGATAGTCCTTGATGCTATATAGTACTCAGAATACAACTGGAATATATGTGGAGACTTAAAGGTGATTGGAATGTTGATGAGAATAAAGTCCTGACTGACAAAATATTGATGCTTTTTATGCCTTTGGGTCAGTTGTGCAACTG
This sequence comes from Acanthosepion esculentum, assembly GCA_964036315.1. Taxonomy (NCBI): domain Eukaryota; kingdom Metazoa; phylum Mollusca; class Cephalopoda; order Sepiida; family Sepiidae; genus Acanthosepion; species Acanthosepion esculentum. The sequence goes on from OZ038488.1 coordinate 21,215,125, forward strand.
CCAAGCACTGCATGCAGTCAATGTGGCCCCAGCCAGCATCATATGAGCCTGGAGTCTCTAACATCTGGAGTGAACCATTAGTAAAACCCAGAAATTGTTATTCTTACCCCTCATCACATAAAGCTTGGGCTCATGAAACAATATGTGAAGATACTTGCCAGGAAGAGCTCAGAAGGCTTTGAATATGTGAAGGCCAAGTTTCCCAAAATCACCGAGGCAAAACTGAATAAAGATGTATTAGTAAGTCTGCATATAAAAAGCTCTTCAAGGACAAGAACTTCGTCAAAGCCCTGGGTGAGAGTGAACTTAAGGCCTGAGAATCCTTTAAGTGGATCTGGGAAAATTTTCTGGATAAGAAGAGATCTCAAGAAATGGAAATAAAATGTCTTCTAAGGTCTTTAGCAGCAATGGTCTGTCAAATGTCACTGAAAATCCATTTCGTTGATTCACATCTAGACTTTTTTTGTTTTGCAGAGAAACTTGAAGCAGTGTCTGAGGGGCAAGGGGAACGCCTTCATAATAACATGGCATCAATCGAGCAGGGATTTTGGAATAAAGGAATGCCAGCTGACTAGTGTTCAGTGTTACAGAGGGATGAACCTGAGAATAAGCACCAGAGAAAGTCTAACTCCCAAAACTTTTTAGACAGTATTATAGCTTTATTTTGCACACAATAGTTTTGATTTTGTACAATAAATGGCCATGAAAATATCATATCTTGTATTTATCATACCTGATATAAGTATATGAATTACGTACCCAAACATGAAAATTACAGGTATCAGTAGCATAAAAATGAGACCTGATGGAGAAAAACTGACTTCAGATTCGTAATCAGGATGAAAAATTGACTAAGAAAAGTAATCATTCAACTAAAAAAAAGTTTCATTTTGCTGAACAGTGTTATGATCCATCAGAAATTTTAAATAAAAAAAAAGTAAAACTTTTCACCAGTATTACTAGTGTTACTAATTCAGTTAATCTGTTATTCTGTTATAATATAATAAAAATACAAAGAAAATTTACATTTAGTTGAAGAATATTCTAAGTGAAAGTTTCTTATTAAAAGAACAAAATAAAAAAAGCAGTTTGGTAAAATATCAAGATATAAAAACATAATGAAAGTAGCGATATTTTTTTATTTAAGTTATATCAATCTTGTTAAAATGTCATAAAAATGCAAAGAAAATTGTACAGTACATCTGAAAACTATTTTGAAGCAGTGTCTTTTTTTTTTTTTTTTTTTTTTTTTAAATACTGGTATTATTTGGAAAAAAAAGTAATTTGTTAAAATATCAAAGAGCAAAAGTTTAATATAAGTGGTAATAGATTTTAAACTATGAATTGAAAGCCATTTTGTTAAAATTTAATAAACAGTAAAAAAAATGTTTAATTTAGTTCTCCAAAGTTTTAAATAAATTTAATGCATAAATATTTTTTTTTAATGTAAATTACTCATTGAGGTAAAAGTAAGTTTAGAATAATTATTTTTTCTTTTTAGATTTCTAATTTATAAATGTAAAAATAAGAAAGCCAAAAAAAAATACAAAGTAATTATTTCAAACTTAATTTACCTGAATATTTCAGCAGTAAAAAGTTGGTGTATCGCTTAGCAGTTTACCTCAAGGTTAGAGGTTCATATCAGAATAGAGTTCTCAAATTTTATGTATATGTTTGCCTTAGAGCAACAGAAAGAAAATAATGATAGAAAAAGAAGCATTGATTTTTCATTGCCAAATTCTTTCTTAATGTAAAGAAATGATTCTAAGTTCGATTAATCAGAACCTGTTAAAAGAAGAAGTTTGGGAAAGTTTTGAGAATCGCTTTACAAATGCTAGCAAAGACTAAATAAAGACTTACATCATAGATTGCAACTTTGCGAACGTCACCAAATTTTGAACATTCGAGCCGCACGTCTTCACGCAATTCTTGCAGAAGCGATGGTTCTACCTGTTAAAAATCAAAAGAAATGAAGGTTATTAGAATTTAACAGCAAATCAAAATATTGCTACCAGGTGTTAAATAAAAATAAACTGAAAGAATGACAAATGTTTTAAAATAAAACACGTTGTAAACAATGTCAATGTCAAAAAGGAAAATGTTTCCATAAGAAAAAAAAAACATCAAACTATATCCCTTCAGGTTAAAATTTGACATTTTAAAATCATAGCACTGTATAGCTTCCTTTTTCTTTAATGTCAGTTTATGGTAAACATCACAATGAAACACTTGTTACCAAATGATCACCAAAGGTAAGCAATGTCGAGACTGATCAATACCTAGATGGGTGACCACTTAGTAATACCAGGTGCTGTAAGCATGGACATACAGGTGGTGTAATGGATAATGGCTTGGAATTGGTTTAAAAAAAAAAAAAAAAAAAAAAAAAAAGGTTTGAGAGTTTCTTGCAAATGGATGGAAGACCAATATCAGAGAAAAGGTGAAAGGATTGAAGAAAGTAAGAAGCTGTGTCGAAACATGGTCACCTATCTTTGAAGGGAAATATCACCGATGAGGGGGTGCTGAAAAGAAACTTGACCGATTTGCTCTCTATGACTTATTAACCCATTGCAGGCTATTTAAAGCCAGGAAATATTTTTAGATTGTAAGAATATTTTTGTGGGGAGATAACAGTTCAGTGATACAAGTCTTACTGGGTTAAAAGTAAGACTTGTATCGCTAAACTGAGGTATTTGTGTGTAAGTGAATATAATAACCCCAATGAGAATTGGAACTCAGCTCTCTGATCAACAATTCCAAGCCATTATCCATTACACTACCTGCACCAAGTAATCAATTTTTAGTCAATTCTTCATGCTGATTATGAATCTGAAGTCAGTTTTTCTCCATCAGGTCTCATTTTTATGCTACTGATACCTGTAATTTTCATGTTTGGGTACATAATTTATATATCAGGTATAATAAATACAAGATATATTTTCATGGCCATTTATTGTACAAAATCAAAACTATTGTGTGCAAAATAAAGCTATAATACTGTCTAAAAAGTTTTGGGATTTAGACTTTCTCTGGTGCTTATTCTCAGGTTCATCCCTGTGTAACACTGAACACTAGTCAGCTAGCGTTCCTTCATTCCGAAATCCTTGCTCCATTGATCCCATGTCATTATGAAGCAAATGCAAATTTACACCAAAATGAAAATTTTCATTACAATTGTTTTCTGGGGCTTAATCTGCAAATTTACCAAAAGTTTGGTTATCACTCCCAGGCCCTAAAAATAATGAGAAAAGGTTTTTCTCTTTATATATGAATAACTTTAAAAAAATACTGCAAGATGAAAGAAGCATCAGTATTATTAAGGACAGTGAGTTGGTCTCGGGGGTGGTCTGTTTTTTAAAGACCCCATCAATGTTAACTCATGTTTGACATGGGCTCTTGTGTTTTGATTGCTATGGTGTCTGGTCTTCCTCAACATTATTATAGCTTCAACAACAACAACCCCATCCCAAACTTACACACTTGGAATAAGTGCCTGGCCTCCTTAAGGCTACTATTTTTACGCCCAAGCTTTATTTTATTAGGTCTTTAAAAAAAAAAATGATGGAAAAGAAACAAAATCAAAAACACTACTCATGGTTTTATAGTTCCAAAACCCTTCATGTCTTCCCTTGCTCCTTCTACATTACCATTTTCATTCCTTGACATTATTTGAAATATAATTATATCTGTAGACCAAATATACAGAGAAGGATAGGAAGTGTTTTTGCTCTTCCAATTTTTAACAGGCAATAATTATACATATTGTCACGGTTTCTTTAGACCAGCCTCACATTTCAAATCAAGCAAGAAAATTTGTTTAGAGAAATCTTTCACTGTTTTTCACTTATGTCAGTCATTAATACTGACAGTGAAATTAGGAATTAATTATAAGAAATTGAAATTATCGATATAAAAATTAAAATAAAAAATACTAACTTTAAAAATAAAAATCAGGTATTAATTATAAAAATTAAAATTAAAATCACATCTTAATTATAGATTTCTAAAAAGAAATTTGTTATTAATTAGAGGTTTATAAAAAATCTGTTATCATAATCCACTGCTGCCCAGCTGGTATTCCTAAGTGGTTGATGATGCTTAACTTCGGTGATCATATGGGAACCTGTGTTTCAACTTAATGTGGCTGTAAGCCTAGCCAAAATGTTTAACCCCACGAAAGAAAAGCACAGAAAATGGAATCAGCAAGTACAAGTTCTGTCCTAGTCTGTTGCATTCACTTTCACACTTATGCTCTCTTGAGGAACAAAAAAAAAAAATAGAAGTTCTAGAGAGTCATGTTCAACATTCAGAAATGTGTAAATAGCATAAAGGTTATTTACACTATTTATATTCAGACTGTTGTCTTCATCTTAGTTGTTTTTATCACAACGTTCAGTTGTTGTGCTCTCTGGCCTTCCTCCAGTGTATATAGATCTGGGTAATCTATGAGGATAGACTGTTCTTGTTCCACTGCTCATGTCTAGGGATATTTAGGGGGCAGTAGAATGAAAACAGTCTACCCCCGTAGATTAATTAAAGGGTTCAGTTCAGAATTCCTTGTAGATTACCCAGATCAATATACACCTGAGGAATGCTGGAGGGTGCAAGGGTTGAAACATTGTGATAAAAACAACCAAGATGAGGATAATAGTCCGAATATATAAAGGATAAATAATGATAACTCTTCATCCCAGAAATTCGGACAAAATGGTTATCAGCACAGATAGTGGATTCAACAAACTGAGTTCCCATTCCTGATTAGTCTGTTACATTCCCTCTCACTTTCTAGGAGAAAGACTAACTAATTTATGTGAATCAATAGCAGAGTAAAGACAAAGTTCTTTTTCTGCCACATCCCTTCAGGATATGCCTGATCATGGCTCTCCACAACTTCCTATTTCTTGTGGCCCTTAGCAGCTTTTCTGCTTTTTGCTAGGCTCCCGTCTTCAATCTACTATCCATTCATATGAGATCAGGTAGGTGGCTCGCTGCTTTCCTCTATCTCTTTTGTCCTCAATATATTCTGTGAGGGTTAAGTTTTCCAATCCCACCTTATTAACTCAGACCAACAAGTTAAGCCTGGAAATTATGGAGAGCCATGATCGCCCAAGTCCTGAAGGTATATTCAGAGATGTGCAAATAGCATAAGATTTATCAGAGCGAAAAGTGAATTCAGAAAACTGAATTCACATTCCCGATTAGTCTACTGCATTCACTTTCATACTTGGGAAAGACATGAATCCATCATTTCTCCCACACAAGCTATGGGTTAAATAGCAGGGTTGATTGAGTTCTCTAACTTTGGGTGGCAACCACTCTAAAAGAAAGACAACTATGAATTCAAAGGAAAAATACTTTGCTATCTTTCCCAAGAAATTATGACAATTCATAAATAATAAAGAATCTCTGGCAAAGTTTAACATTCATATTTGCAAAAAAATGGGGTTTTGAAAGGACATTTGTTTCCTTGACACTGCCATTACCATATACATTCTCAGCAATTATCGTTTTAAAAAACTTTTCTTTAGAATTTTCATAAAATCTAAACATGAAACTGAATCTAGGCAGTTTCTTTTCTGCTCAAGAATTGACAACAAAAGAATTAAGCATTATTTATTTTATTAGTGTTTATTTACAAGAAAAATTTTATACTGTCAAGTTTATAAAAATATGTGAAACAACTACAATGAAATACTTATTATTTAACATACAATAAAGAAATAACAATGAAAACAATTCTTTTTTTTTCATAAATTTATAGAAATGACCATGAACAAAAAATTTAAATAAACACAACTACAAGTAACTATAATTATAAATTTTGAAAAGATGTATTTTACAGGGATTTCTTTCATTTGCACTTGCTATGCAAATTCACTAAAATAGACTGACATCATTTGGATTTATACTATTTTTTTTGAGAATTGGCAACAAAAATGTTAAACACCATTTATCTGTTCAATTGTTTAATTATAAGAATAGTGTTTTAATATATTTGTTGCCAATTCTTAAGGAAAAAGAAAATGCATATATCCAGTTTCATATGTTTGGGTTCTATTAAAAGTCTAAAAAAAAGCCTTTCAAAGACATTAAAAATTGCTAAGGAAATATGCAGTAATAGCAGTGTCAAAAAAAAGAAAAGAAAAAAGCATTGATTTGACGCAGCGTTTTTTGCAGGAACAATTTTTAAATTTTACCATTTCTTCTCTATTAACCTTTACCACACTGCAGGCGACAATAATCGTCATAGAATTCTCTCCCTTTGCTACTCTAGTGGCTACTATCATCCATGCCTGACCAATTTTATGGATACTACTGGTAACCAATGATATAACTGATAGCCTTTCTAAAGGTGAATTATTTTGTCTATTTATAAACAACGAAATAATAATTTTATTTGTTAACAAGAAAAATAAATATGTGTCAGGTGAAAGAAAGAGCAAACAAATGCTTGTGTCTTCTCGTATGTAAACACGAGGAAACATGTCACTTTTTTGATGAAATGAAAGCCTTCTTAGTGATTTTGCTTCTTATTACACCTCCAGATCTTCACAAGGAGTCGTAAAAGTTAAATTTACATTGAATTATTTATGTATTTTTTAATGTATTTGTTTTTATTTCACATTTCAATTTTTTGTTTTCAACATCAAAATATGCATGCAAAACGTAAATGCATTACATCAAAATATTACTCATTCATTATTTTATTAGTTTACAAAAATTAACATCAATGCGCACAATACAATGAAAGTTATAACAATTAGGTATTCAAGTTTTTACACCCCCCTCCAAAAAAAAAATTTTTTTTTTTTAAATTTAAAAATTAAAAAAAAAAACAAGCAGGGGGAACGATTCTTGAAAGAAATTAGCGTGGTAACGGCTAATTAATCCCATTGAGAAAGACGACTGTTTTGAAAAAAACACATCCTGATCATTGCAACATCACCCCAACCATGAATCTATCATGACAAGCCTCCAAGATGCACGTGAATTTGGATATTTTCCCCTTCTCCCTCAGACTAACCAATTAATCTGGACTGACAAAACTAAACAAAACAAAAAACAGTATCCAGAGCTTTCAAACTTAACAATAATTAGAAGTTCTCAGATCTCCAAGGATAAGAAAGGGGTGTAACTGGTTAAGTGTCAACAGGTGGATGGGGAATGGCCTAGTGGATGTGAAGAGAGGTGGATGGGAGGATGGGCAGTAAGCCCACGAAGGGATGGTATAGCCTGTTCAAGCCAAGAAGGGGTCAAAGATTAAACAGATTTTAATACTTTTTTTCCCCCTATTTCCACCCAAAGCCTTCATATACACCATTAGTGTGAGATGAGATATTTTTTTTCTCATGAAATCAGAGACTGCTTAACTGGGGTCTATCAGTGGTTGGGAGTAGTGGTGGGGATCATTTAAGAAATATACTATGGTAAAAAACACAAAAATCTGTTTTTGCTTTTTATATATATATATATATATATATATATATATATATATATATATATATATATATATAGAGAGAGAGAGAGAGAGAGAGAGAGAGAGAGGCAAATTTCATTGAATAGTTTAGACAAGTTTTGTCTGCTTACTTTCTTTTCAATAGGATCCGTTCATATTCTTGGGTGAGCTTTCTGGTGTTGGTATTAACAGAAAAGAGGAAATTACCGTGTTGATATATATTGTTCTATCCCAAGTACTTCCAACATTAACACAATGTCATCCTCAGGGTTTGTTTTTAAGACAAAAATGTAGTGTTCATTATTTCCAAAGACAAAATTGCTATGTTCATCTGAAAGTTATAATTTTACATGTGGAGTGAGGACTGCTAGCTAACTAATTATGATGTGTGAAGAGTTATTTTTTTTTTTAATAAGAAAATGATATGAGAAGCTATTAATATAGACTGAGAATATGAATGAATTCTGTTGAAAATAAGCAGACAAAATTTGTCTAAACTATTCAACGAAACTTGCCTCAATGAAAACTACTTGCCAAAATACACACAATATGTGTGTGTGTGTGTGTGTGTGTGTGTGTGTGTGTGTGTGTGTGTGTGTGTGCATACTTGCAAGGCAAAATTACATAGACACACATACTAAGGGGATGCTTTTCTTTTCTTTTTCTAAGCTGAGGTGGATAAGATGACATGGAGCAAGTGAGTGGCCATGATGATCAAACTTTTTCTTGTGAGATGTACAGAAAGCACTTATTTTCAGGTTCAAACTGAAAACAATTCCTGAATTAAAACAAGCAATTTCTAATAGATTTTCTGAAATTAATTCATGTTGTTTTGATGTGACAATACTTTTAAATTTTATGAAACTATCGTAATTTATTTTTGTTCAGTAAAAGTTGAAAAAGGGTGTTACTTTTGCTGTAACCTGTATATCACACATTTAGCATTGAAGAGCCATACAAAAAAAGGAAAAATAAAATAAAAAATTGTTTTTTCACTACAAATTATTTAATATATCATATCCAAGTATTTTACAAAAAATTAGAGCCAATTACACAATATTTCAAGCTCAATTTAAGTTTATAGTCCGTAACTATGCAATGAGATTAGGTAACAAACCGTAGATTTGTCTGCAGAATATAATTACATAATTATAGTCAAATCATTAAGGTTTTTTATCAAAAGCATTTTATTTTTGGTCATATATTAATTTAAAATATTCCTTTTTACAGGCTTTATTTTTGAAATGGAATAAGATCATCCTAAATTTTGAATTTCACTATTGCCCATCAAAATGACTGGAAGAAAGCGATCTAAAAACAACAATGGAAAAGAGAGGTAACAAAGCATAAACGAAATAGCTCAAGTTTGTTCAACTTAGGAAATTTAGCATTGCAGCCAAAGTTTTCTAAAATGCTGCCAATAACAAAGGAAAACTTTATATTTTCTTTAAGAAATTCTTAATAAATATTATTACTGTTATTATTTTAGTTAAGTGTAAGGTAGTCCGACATTTACAATTTCTTACAGCTAACCACAAAAAGAAATGTTGATCAAAACTGCCTTAAAACTTTAAGCGTGTATTGCCACAAAATTATCAAATGTTGAATATGCCCCCTCCTCCACTAAACATGTCATATCTTCAAATACTTTTATAAAAGATTTTTTCCTCAATTTTTCTTGTTGATGGAATTTAAACAAATAGGCAATCTAAAATGTATTTAAATTCTTAGAACCAAAACACAACAAAACATTCATGTGACAGTTCATATTTTTATAATTTAAAAATAACATTATGCTAATATGAAATATGATAAACATTCAAAATTCAAAATCATTACAAAAATACAAATTATCATTAAAACATTTGGAATCTTAACAAGAACTATTGTGAACTCCTTTTCGTTCCTATACACCCTCTAAATCCAAGATACAACCTCCTTAGTGTTGTCAGCAAACTCTATGAGGCTATCATCAACAAGAAGATTGATTACCCCAATAAGGATAACTTTCTGAGCCACAAACAGTATGGATTTCACTCTGCTAGGTCCACTGCTGATATATTGTCGTTACATATACAATAAATGAGGCATTAGACAATAAACACATCACAAAAATGATTGCATTAGATGGCATACCTTGTTTAAGGTATGGCATTGCAGGGATGGAATCACTGGAGAGGCTTTCTTCTTGGTCATAACCTTGCTCTGCATTATATTAATGACCTGCCTAAGAGCATACTCTGAATTTTAATGAACATCTATACAGATAATACCGCAGTATATAGGTTCACTTCCAAAAATCTAAAGGTTTAGTACTGCTCCAGTAAGTACCTAACTCTTCATGTTATGCCATTATAAGAACCTGATCTGAAAGAAAATGGAATACTGCCACCATACCTGTGCTGGAGCTAGACAGTCTTCACTTTCCAGTTTTGACAAAAGTCAAAATATGTTTACACAGCCTTGTGAGTGATGAATTATTTTCCACCCTACAATCCCTTTCCCACAGACAAAATTTCACAAGCCTCTCGCTTTTCCATCATTATTTACATGGATAGTGATCAAACAAACTACATTCCTTTGTTCGACCAGTTCTAACCTTCACAGCAAAGACCCACCATGCCATGTACTCTTGGTTAAACATTCCTCATTACCTTTATATTGTCTTCCCCTCAAACAGCTTCTACCCACAAAATGCTACATTGCAGAACCTACTCCTGAGAGAATGCTTTCCTGACCATTACAATCTTAACCTCTTCAAGTCTAGGATGGACCCTTATCTTCCCCCACATATCCTTATAAACTGCGCTCCTTAGTGCTTAGTCCTACCGCTCATAAAACAACCTCCTTCAATAACAATCTACCTTGAGCGACTCTTGGGCCTTCTATGGAGTGAACATTAGTAAGAATTCAACGAGAAATATTGCTTAAAAATATATAAGAGACATAGCTTGTCAGTTATCTTCCACAAATAGTTCTTTGAATGAATATTAGCTAGCAATATGTGTATGGCTGCACGCTTATATGTGTGTGTACTTGCATTTTTATATGCATGTAGTTGTGTATATGTTAATATGTAGATGTAATTTCTAATAAATATTTGTATGTAACTATGTGTATCTATGTAGACGTGGATGTATATACTTCTATATTTGTATATGTGAATGGTATTCGTGTGTATATTGGAAAATATATATTTGATGTGTATATTTGCATTTAAATTATAATTCTGTCTGTAACTAGATGCATGTAAATATATAGTTTTTTGGTTTTTCTTTCCATAAAAAAATGGCCTGCTCTGCTATCATAACAGTACAGTATTTAAAATACTTAATACAACTCAGAGTTTCGCAAACAGTAAAGAACTAAGTGTGTGTGTGTGTGTATATATATATATATATATATATATATATATATATATATATATATATATAAAAAGAAATATAGTCTTAAAGTGTACTATATTTATGGGATAAAGTACTCAATATCAGAGATGGAGCGTGTGTAAATATAAAAGTGAACATAGAAGTCAACACTTAGAGGTGACAGTCTGTTTCATGCTAGTGCAATTGAGTTGCCTGACGATTGCACTAGCATGAAACAGACGGTCGCCTCTAAGTGTTGACTTCTATGTTCACTTTTATATATATATATATATATATATATATATATATATGATAGGATAAAGAACAAGTAGGAGACAGATCTTATTCTAACATTTTTCACTTTATTCAAGCTTCATCAGATAATAAAGTGAAACATATTAGATTAAGTTCAGTTTCCTACTTGTTCTTTAGCCTATCATTTTATCAGATTCCTATCCATAATCAATCTCTCTCTTTATATATATATCATCCACATACAAGCCTGTTTCACAGTTCATCAGTGTGGCTTCAAGCTGGGATTGAAACTCAACCAATTTGGCATCAGTCAGAGACCCTACACCTATCAGCACACAGCAGAGAAAGGGAATCTTTTAACATATTATATACATGATGTATATAAATGCTAAATAAGTAGCCAAGAGTGCTCAATTCATAACTGAAGAGTAAGATTATATATATATATATATATATATATATATATATATATATATATCAGTGTGTGTGTATTATATGAAAAGATTTTGAACCTTTATTTATATAGTAACTATTTTATGCTCTTCTTAATATTATTATCAGATACTCATTAAGTAACTATTTTTAAAAAACAAGGAGTTAAATTAACATCTGTCTATATGAGGTGTTGTAACTATTTACACTATTTACATTTTTCAGACTATTGTCCTCATATTCATTGCCATATATATGACATTTCGACTGTTGTACACTCCAGTCTTCATCAGGATCTGTCTATATTTCTGAAATGAGGTGTTGTAATTATTTACATTGTTTGGACTGTTGTCCTCATCTTTATTGCCATATACATGATGTTTCAGCAATTGTACACTCTGACCTTCTTCAGGTGAGATACGTTGGAGTTTCAAACCGAACCCTTTATTTTGTCCACAGGGGTCAATCATTCTAGTTCCATGTGCTATGAATTTTCTCTTCAGTTAATTTCACTTTCAGTTAATTCCCTTCAGTAAATCAACTCTCCAAGTTTTTGCTCACCTCTGCTGTGGACAGGTATTGAACTCACAACTCTTGGAGAGTTGACTTACTAAAGAGAATTGAGTAGTTAATAGGTTTATGGTCAGGAAAGCTTATTATTTCATATAAAAACAGAAAATTAATAAGCTAACGATAATTCAACCGTTTCAGTCAAAATAGAAAATATGCTTAGTTACTGCTGCCTTAGTAAGCAGGTATTAATAACTATACCACTTTCCCTTAAGTGGGCAGTAAATCATTAGTGCTTTCCTAAGCTCAACCAGTAAATGTTAGTTTGGCTTGGTTTGTTTTGCTTTGCGGCATATCAACTTGAATGGGTTATTTAATGCCGACAAGATTTTTATTGCTGGCAATATTTTTTTCCCTTCAAAAATGTATTGCTGGTAATAATTTTTTACAAAAATGTATTGCTGGTATTAAAACCTATTTTTACACTTTCATAGTGTTTTGATCCCAGTTCAGGGTTAATCGTTTGTCCATAGCTGGGACCCTAACAGGTGCTACCAAATCGGGTCAGGGTGTGCCTGGGAACACCAGCAATTAAGAGGTGGTTCAATGCTTCTCAAAACCTCCTGATAAGAAGCTTTGCTGTCAGATGTAGTTTATCGTCATACCCAGGACTCAGATGTAGTTTGTCATACCCAGAGACATGGATATAGTTTATCGTCATACCCAGGATGGGTAAATGTTAGTCATGCTATATATTTCACAATAAAGCAAGGTTTTATTTTGCCTTTAAAGCACACACACACACTAAGTCAAATTAGAACCTTGCTTTATTGTGAAGCTCTTCTTAGTCAAGCAAGCAAAAGTATATAATATATATATATATATATATATACATACATACATACATACACACATGCAAACAAACTCAAAGTTGACAAGATTTCTTGGGAGACTATTACTCCCTGCAAATTATTCAACTTTTATTGATGTCATTTCAAGCTTCAGTACATAGGACCCTAGTCATATGCTGACTGTTGTGGTTCTAGCAAAATTTGAACTCACTATCTTTGGCTAATAGATTTCTGAAGACATTAGACTCCTATTCCTCAGCTTAATGGATGTCTTCTCACCAGTGGCAATAGCAGGCTTGTCTCCCTTCCTACCAAAGTGATTTAACCTTTAGACAATATTTAAGCTTGCTGAAATTTCACCTCAAGGGAATTTTTCTATTGTCTGGTGAAGTGCTGTCACTGAGTTTATTGGTCAAGATCCTGTTTTAATCAATAATATTTGCATAATTTCTTATTTAAATATGTCTTGTGTCCCAGTAAATATTATCTATCTATCTATATATATATATATATATATATATATATATATATATATAGATAGATAGATAGATAGATAGATAGATATATAGATAATATTAGTGGTAGATATACACATACATATGCAATCATATATCTAAAATATAGATAGATATATATATATATACATACATACATACATATATATATATGTATAAAAAATAATTCCAAGAGGATAGAATCCAGGTAGAACTCAATGTCCAGGACAGAGTAAGGATATAATAACACTCTTATACATACACTCTCACTAAATTTTATTTTTTATTCCCGGAGATGTTTTTTCTGTTTTCTTTTTGAATTTGTAGGTTTGATGAATTGGATTGTATTTACGATTCCAATGGAATAAATTATGACCATGGAATATTAGTGTTTAAGTCTTTTTATTATATATCTCAATTATTCTCACACATATATAGACACTGTGTATACACATGTATAGATGCAACCAATAAGAAATATATCAGTAGATATGCACATAAATTCTTATATGAGAGCGCTTATATATGCATGCTTTGGCATGCAAAAGTATTACTGAAGAATAATGAGTAATAGGAATCAAGTTTTTGTTTTCGGGGGAGGTGCTAAAAAAATATATATGCAGCTCTTTCTAATCCATCTGTTGCTCAGAAAAGAGTGGTGCCTCATACACAGCCACATCTAAAATGAAAGGTCCGTTTTATTTAGTTAGTATCCATGACTCTTATTGGACATTAGACACCAGTGGAACACACTAGACTAAACATATTCTGCTTATTGGAGGCACACAGCTGCCATTTGGACAATTCCATCATTTGATAAAAAGCAGGCAATTCAAATCACTAGGTGTCATCTTTATTCCAGTCATGGAGAAGAAATAGAGATTAGATTAGGGAGGAGATGAAATGGTTTTCTTTTAACTTCTTTGATTTTAGATTTGAAAAAATTTTTTTAATTTTTTTATAAGGAATTGACGATGATAGCAAACCAGAAGAGAAGGGAGGAAGAAAATTTCCCAAAGAGGATTTATAAACTAATCCAATTCTTTTTAATCAAGGTCTATTATAAGCATTAAAACAGACATTTTTAGTCAAAGAGCAAGGAGAAAGAAGCAAAAAAGGTTATAACTTACCATAAATGGTGAATTGAAAACAATAAAAAAAGAAATTAAACAAAAAAATCTTTTTCTTTGTCACTGAAATGATACAAAATGACCTTAAAAGAGGATTGTATCAAGAAATGCATTTTCCTGAAAAACTGTTTTCAGAGAAAGATTTTATAAATTCCAACTGACAATAATGCTATTTGTTCAATCAATGAATGCCCAATGTTCCCTGTATGGAAACTGTTAATCTCACCAATACCATTTGGTGATATATCAGAGTTAAAAAAAAAATTAGAAAAAAAATTTTTTTCCTGCATCTTAAACATGAGGTCAAAGTCATCTACCAACTAAATTTATCCCAAATGTTCAGTTACCTGAGACAATCAATTCCTCCTAATCCAATTCCATAATATTATTTACTCAAATAATGATCATATTATTATTAATACTACTACTAGCATTGGTACTGTAAAAAGAATTATGGTAATAAAGTACCAGCACTGTTAGTAGATGCCAGCTGATCCATTTTACCTACATATGCCTCAACATATTTTGATTATTAACCACCTAGGAACAACAGAAAAAAAAAATGTTACTTAAAGAAAATGTCGATAACGGTAGAACACTAACTTTGGAAAAATAATATTAAGGACACAGAGAAATATGTCTGTCATATAAAATGGACAAAGAATGATTGTAGGAGAGGCAGGTACATTTACATGTGATAAAAACAGTAGGATAGCTTGGCAGCTCTTACAATGATGGTTTATCGAATTTCATCCCTAAGAATATGGTAAGGTTTTCTGCCGTGGCTAAAGTGCTTTTTGTAATGTACTGATAAATATTCATTAGGGTTCCTAAACTTAAAAAATTTTGAAAGATCAATAACGTTTTTGTTCTTGTACATAATACATGTTACAAAATAAAATCCTTGCATTTGCCTTGATGAAGTCCATCAGAGGACGAAATGTGTTGGTTAAGATAAGTTTTCCTTTTGTCTTTATTCATAACGTACTGATGGCAGCTTCTTTTTTGTGGCAAAATGCGATAATTGATTTTCTCTCTTGACCTGGCTTCATAAATGAAGATCTAGGAAAGTCAACTGACCATCTTGGCTGTAGATTCACTAGTAGTTGACCAGTCCAATGTGGGACAGGCAGATCCATTCACAGTGACTGCAGGGGAACATAAGGTCTGGGAGTTGGTGCTATGGTGACACTGTTGATATGGTTTGTCCTCTTCATCATTAAGTCAGCTGTGCATTCATTCTTGATGGACAGTGAGCTATCAGGTCTCCGAGAGTCTGGCTAAGTCAGACCACTGATGATTGGTCGATGTGATAAGTACTGAAGAATTTCTTCTAAAGGTTTTTGTATCCCTTTTTGGCTGCCCCACTCTCACAGTCCAGGGAGACATGTCTTTAATTTATGCAAATGCAAATAAGATATAGCACTACTACTCAGTTAGTTATGTGCCATGCATGATACACGCTTAGGCGATCATGTATCTTTCGTTACATGACTGACGAGGCAGATTTTTTCCCGCAGTAGGCCGCCATTTCTTTCTGCAGTAGACCAGTTGCCATCCAAGGCTATAGAACCCAGTCTGTCCTGCTATTTACCAATAGCCAAGGAGAGCAGAAGAGGATTCATACCTTTCTGTGCACTACTACTACACTTGCTTATTATAAGAATAAAAAGAATTTCACGCAATACAAGGCCCAAGAGCCACTCAAAGGAGCGGTTTATTGATTGAGGGTGTGGTCCACACCTAAAAGGAAGAAGTTAGAAGTGCATATTATAAGGATACAGAAAAAAGTTGACCTTAGACTTGAAGTTAAGACTGTTGAGGTCAGGAAAGCATCTTTTCAGGGATCTACTACACAAAGAGAGTTTTTTTTAATTATTTCACCGTAACCAAGGCAATAAAACCACTAAGATGCAAAGCGTTACTGAGTGTTAGAGAACGTGAGAAAAAAAGCACTAATATTAAGGATAGAGGACAATAGAAGAACAAGAATTAAGACAGTAGATAGCGACTGATATCACATTTAAATTTTTGAAGATCAAACTTGACTCAGAAGTATGAAACTAAAAGAGAGTTCCAGAAGTGAGAAGTGCAAGAGAAGAAACTTTTAGCATAAACCTTACAGTTACATCTATCCATTTCAGTTGTAAAATGATGAGACCTTACTGCCAATCTAGTACTGTGCTTAAATTCATAAAGTCTATGTACCAAAGAGGAAAGGGTGGTGAGTTCAATCCCTGGCCACAGCAGATAGAACAAAAACTTGAAAAGTCGAGTTATCAAGGGAACTAACTAAAATGACATGACACATGGAATTAGAACATTTTACTCCAAGAATTTGGTTTGAAATTCCAACAAATATCACCTGAAGAAGGCCAGAGTGCACAATGAGGACTGTGGTCCTCATCCTTATTGCGATATGCACAACGTTTCTGCCATTGTACACTCTGACCTTCTTCAGGTAATATCTGTTCGAATTTCAAACCAAATCCTTTATTTAGTCCAAAAAGTGACTCGACCCAAAGAGTTTTAAGTTCAATACCTGGCAACTGCAGAGAAAACAAAAACTTGGAGAGTTGGGTTACTAAAGGGAATTAACTGATACTAAGATATCCAAAAATGGCATGGCACATGGAATTAGAACAATCTACCCATGTGGACTATATAAAAGGTTTGGTTTAAAATGCAAACGTATATCACCTGAAGATGGTCAGAGTGTACAATGGCCAAGATGTCATGAATATGGCAATAAAGATGAGGAAAACAGTCTGAACAATGTAAATAGTAGTGAAAAGGTTGCAAACATTCTAGCAGTAGGAAAGGGGTGGAAGGGTGGAAAATAATTAAACACCCTAGAGAAAGAAAAACAAAAAGAAAAACAAACATAATTTATCAATTTGCTGATAATTCTAAGCTATTGTTCCCATGTATGTAGGATTTTTGCTTTATAAATTTAATGCATTCAAAAGTGAATTAAAGGGTATTTTCATTTTTTAAATTAGAAGTTTCCAGAAAAATAGTATTGCTGAAGTGATTAATCAAACACGTTTTGCTCTGCAAAAGGCATTCAGAAGAGAAATATTCATCTTGAAACGGAAGTAAATTATACTAAATCTAATGACTGAACGTACATTCTCCTTTATTAATTGATATTCATGATTGTAGTAGAACATTTTCAGCCATAATCACCGACATAAAACGTTTTCAGCCAGTAATCACCTAAATAAAAAGTTTTCAGCCAGTAATCACCTCCATAAAATATTTTCAGCTGGTAATCACCTCCATAAGTTTTCTGCCAGTAATCACCTCCATAAAACGTTTTCAGCCAGTAATGATCTCCATAAAATGTTTTCAGCCATAATCACCTCCATAAATTTAACTGAATGACCACATATCAATTTTTTTTTCTTTTTGAAGGACTTATTAGGTTGAAAACTTCAAAAATTCCTTAGTTTGAATTTTTGCAGTTGTTTTTTTTTCTATTTTATTTTTTTCTTTTTAAATCAGGTAATTCTGGACAATCTCCTCACAGGGTAGGAAGTAACTTGAAGCAACAGATATCTGATTCTAAAGAAGGATGCCGAGACTACCATGGACCAAACATGTGAGCAACGACAAAGCTCAAGAGACAATGGAAATAAAAATGACACTTATACTTAACATCAGGAAAAGAGAGTTGAAATTTCTAGGGCACATAATGATGAAAGAGGGTTGGAAAATTCAATAGTCACAGGACAGATCAGAAGCAAGAGGGACAGAGAAAAAAAATGCATAACCTACTTGGTGAGTTTAAAACAGGGTTTGGGAGATATGACCAAAAGACAAAATTTATTAAAAGCTACAAAGGACAGGAAGCTGTGGATAGTTGTGTTCACCAACATCCTGAGGGGACACCACAGAGAAGAAGAAGAATATCCTTCTTTTGTTTTTTGACTTTTTAAAAAAAAATATATGTGGGGTTAGTATTAGGGATTTTTATTTCTGCAAATTGTCTATCCCCAAACAAGCATTCAGATTAGTCGACCAATTTCACTGAAGAATCCCAATCAAATAGGCTAACATGCAAAACCAACATCTGTTATTTATTTTGACTTCTAGTAGAAGTGATAATCCTGACCAATCAATGAAGAATTCAAGTTCTTCAAGTATTTGCTGGTTGAGTATGGGAATGGTAAATAGGTCCCCCGTCAACTATTTCCAAAAAGCAAAGCTTGATGGGCAAGTTTCAAGAGAAATTATTTTGTAAGAGTGTCAGACAGTCATCTGATTCCATTGGTCTATTTGTTTTGTGTCTTTACATCTGTCTCTCTCGACATCATTGTTTTGGAAAGAGAATGCATTGACACTGATTATTGTTGAACCCGTTCTGTCTCTTTGATTTAGAAATACTTCTGTCTCGAGCGAAGAATGCTCAGTGTTACTACTTGCTCAATCTTATAATCTTCATCATTCTAATTAAATCCACAAAAACAAACACCAAACTGATACATTTTATCAAACAGATAGTCTTATACGATTACCAATAAATACTTTATTTGATGGTATATAAGATCATCTGACCCACTTCTGAGTGGAAATCTTACAAAATATTCATCAAAGAAGAGCAGAAAAAAAATAATAATAATAATAACAGATTTTGTGTCTGAATTTCTGAGGTGAGGAGTTATTATTTACATTGAGACTAATGTCCTTATCTTTGTTACCTATCTATGAATTAATTGGCTTTGTTAATGCTGACTGTGAGACTTCTGTCTGAATTTCCAAGTTGACGATTTACCATTATTTATATTTGCATTCAGACTAATGTTTTTTTTATAAGTCAACCATTCATCCTGGCTGCCACATCTGGTCCGGTGCTCCTGCTATATATTTAAAGATTCTTGATAAAATCCAAAGAAGAATCTGCAATGTTATTGGTCCTGACCTGTCATCTCAGCTTCAGTCATTTTCTCACCGCCATAACGTAGCTTACTTGTACCTTTTCTATAGATACTTTCATGCTAATTCTTCTGATAAACTTTCTGCTATGGTACGTAGAGTTTAAGAATTTGAGCGCAGTACTAGATTGGTGGCAAGGTCTCTCTTTACAGTTGAAATGACTCGATGCAACCGTAAGTTCTATGCTAACAGTTTCTTCTCTCACACTTCTCATTTATGGCACTCTCTCTCAGCTTCTTGCTTTCCGGTCAACTTTGATCTTCCAAAATTTAAATGTAATGTCAATCGTTATCTACTATCTTGTTAATTCTTGTTCTTTCATTCTTTTCTTAATAGTATCAGTCAGTTATGTGCCATGCGTGATACATGCTTAGGTGATTATGTTCTTTTGATACATGACTGACGAGGCAGATTTTTTTTTTTTTTCCACAGAAGGTTGCCATTTCTTTCTGTGGTAGACGAGTTGCCATCCAAGGCTATAGAACTCGATCTGTCCTGCTATTTACCCATAGCTGGGAGGAGAAAAAGAGGATTCATTCTTTTCCCAAGGGTATTAGCACGTAAGTGAATGTAACGGATTCGACTGGAATTTGAAATCAGCTTTCCAATTCCTCCACCCAAGCCGCTATCCATTATTACACCATCATGCCTTAATATTAGGTTGGTGCAAAAATAATGACGTTTTTTGACGTTCAAGATCATGTCAAAAAACGTCATTATTTTTGCACCAACCTAATAGTATAGTTTTCTCATATTCTCTAACACTCAGTAACCGTTTGTATCTTAGTGGCTTTATTCCCTTGCTTGAATTGAAATGAAAAAAAAAGTCCTCATTTTTGTTATCAGGTTTCTTCAGGTGCTTGTCAATCCAGGTAACTTTCATGGAATTTCGAAGAACTGAACACTTTATTCAGCCTATGGAGGTGGATTGTTCTCATGCTGTTGTCTCTGTCTAGGGATATCTAGTGGATTAAAGGATTGGTTCATGAATTTGGTAACATAGTAATTGTGATTTCAGTCCCTAGGCTGATCAGTGCAGATTTAGATTCAGTGGAAACAGAGAAAGCAGTAAGTAGAGCATTGGCATGATTGTTCTTGGGAAAGACAGCAGCAGGATTTCTTATTGCTTTCAGAGTTTTAAATTCAGTATTGTCATTCTCTTAGACTGGTTGCCAACAAAGAATAGAGAGCCTAGTAAATTCTGTTATTTAATCCATAGAGGAAGGAGAGACTGACTTGTGATCATTAATGTAAAGTGAATGCAGTTTCAACCAGAATTTGAATTCTGATTTGCTTGTTGTCAACCAGTAGTCTTTTTTCTTTTCTTTTTTTCCCCCACTTGCATTTTTTCTTCTTATCAACATCTCTTTTATGGTTCAATTTTGTTGTATTTCTTCCCAAATCATTTTCTTTTTTTCTGTAATCTTCTCTTTTTTTTTTCCACCTCCATCATCTTTCTTTATTTTCTTTCCTCCTTTCCTGTATTTTTCAGCTTTATTTTCTTTCCTTCTCTCCTCCTCATTCCATCTTTTTTCCTTCTTCCTTTTCTGTAATTTTCAGTTATCCTTTTCCTTCCTCTTCCTTTAATCTCTACATATTTCTTCTTCCTCCTCCTTTCTATATCTCATTATTCCTTTTCCTCCCACATTTCCTTTTCCTCTAACCCTTTTTATGGACATTCCTGTCCATATTATATTTATACCCCTTCAAATTCTTTCATTATCTATTTCTTCTCATACCTCACACTGGCTCTAGAACATACTCCCCCTCCTTTCTACTCTTACTGCCACTTTACTCCTTCCTCCTGATTGAACACTTTTCTATCTTTCCTATGTCTCAAATCTTTCACTACCAACATCCTCCTCCTTCCACATCATAATTTGCCACTCTTCCTCCTACTCTAACCTCAACTAAACATGCTCTTCTTGTAACTATTCTTCTTTCACCTTCCTCTCCTCATCCCTTTTTTTTATATATTTTTTATAATTCTATTTCTTCTTCTCCTTCTTATTACTTCCTCCTCCCCAAAATGTAACTTATTCATCCTGCCTCATTCATTCTTAACTTTATTCTCTTCTCTTTATCTTATTGAACTCGTTACAAACTACACTCAAATTTATCCATTAGGTTACTTCAGACTTATTTTATTTTCACCTTTTTTTCTTCTTCCATGGCTTCTGTTCAATGTCAACCGATCAGTTACAAAATCTTTAAACAAACACTAATTTGGAGAAATTCTAAAATTACATTTGCCTTCTAACATTTTTTCTTATGTTTTAGTGACTACTTTCTGGACATCGTCAAAATGTTTGACCTCTCCTAGTAAGAATTCCCTGGCCACACAGCCTACAGTTCCTGCCCAGCTGCTTCACAGAAGACAAAACAGTATAGAAGAGTTTTTCTGTGTTTATGTAAAATGTAAAAATAAACCCCACCTACTTCCTCCAGCATCCTAGCCTTAATGAGAAGGGACAATGACCCAACTCTAAAAGAATTCAATGTTGGAATTTGACAATAGACAATATTTTTGCTAATAAAATACTAACATGATCAAATCCAAATAATTAAGTGAAAGTGAATCATTAGGGTACAAATTTGTATGACTGATAAGCATATTTCAAGAGTATTTAGCAAGATGGTTTCTAATTAAACTAGCTTTAATTTATGCCATGATATAAGTTTCCCTAAATCTGAAAGCTTGTTACAATTTGGAAATAAAATGGTGGGAGGAAAATTTGATCATGAATATCTGAAAAAAAAAAAAAAATAGAACTTGTGTTCAATATCTAATTGATATTGTACTCTGTTATTTTTTAACTCTAAAATCTTTTTCATAGTGTATGGATTTATGATTCAAAAAAACCTTTTTCTCCATTCAACACCTCCAAATATAAGTGATCTCTTTAAAATTTTCAGCTGAAAACCTTGAAAATGCATAATTTATATAGTGTTTGCTTAGAATGAAAGGGATGTTTTTTTCCTTTTTACCAATGTTCAGTTAATACATGGCCCAAGAGTCATTCAAAGTAGAGTGTTAATGAATAAGGTGTGTAATATGAACATACAAGAAAATAGTAGGAATGACTATTAAAATATAAATAATAAAAAATTATATATATATATATATATATATATATATATATATATATATATGCACAGAGAGAGAGAATATCTGAAAATAGAATAAAATAATAAACTTTTAATAATAAATATAAATAATAATAAAGTAAGAAAAGAATTGTCAATAAATTTGTGATTCCATTTTTCTGTAAAAGATTGTTCTTCCCTCAACTCCCCCAAATATAAGTTATCTAACATTTTTGAGTTAAAAACTCTCCTTAACGGTCTTTTCTCTTCTTCTCATATTCTCTCACACTCAGTAGCCCTTTGTGGTTTGGTGGCTTTATTGCCTTGCTTGGAGGTGAAATAATTTAAAAAAAAAAAAACTATCACAGTTTACCATCTCCAGGGGTTGATTTATTAACTTACTAATATCCGCAATTTTTAAATTATTTAATTTTTTATAATTAATACTGGATTTTTATTTAAATTTTTATAATTAATACTGAATTTTTTTATTTAAAGTTTTAAAGTTGATAATAATTTTTTATGTGCCCATAAATGAGTTAAAGGTTTGTATCTATGTATCTTACATTATTCGTAACCTTTTAAAATCTAGGGCCAACCATTATCCTACCCACATATCTCCATAAATTGTGTCTCTTACTCTGTAAGCTTCTACCACTAGAGGCTCTTGGGCCTTGTACAGTTTGGACATTATTCAAAAATAGAAAAAGAAACAAACAAACAATTTAATAAGAGAAAATTGATGTCTGGGCATATTATATTACCATGAAATGTGTATTTTGTGTATTTTCAATATTCAACATTCCAAAAGTTGTCAATTTATGTAAGTCAAACAATTAAAAAATCAATCCTTTTTTGTCCACTTTTTTATTCAAATGTAAAAATTTTCCAGTGCAAAGGACAGTGTTCACTTTTTAACTAAGTAACCTAAGGTTAAAAAAAAAAAATAACAAACACTTTACACAGGTATTTACTTTTCAACTTAATTGTATTCTTCATCAATGTAGCAAGTTGTGAGTAACCCTCCACCTTTTGAGGCATATAAATCATCCAAAAAGGTAGCTAATGAATTATGTAACATGGGATGTGGGATCAGAAGAAAACTAAATGAAAAGTTGTTGATTAATAGAAGTGGGATAAATTGCCTAAAAACAGAGTAATTAAAAAAGTTGTAGTTGGGAATGGATGGAAAGTCACCATGAAGCATGAACCAGTAGATAACTGTTATATTAAACCCATTCACAAGTAAGTAAACTCTCAACTTTAACTAAGTGTACAGAAGAGCCTGGAATGTTTCAAACTTGTCCAAAAGGAGTTATTGAGAAAGCTAAAAGGCATATTTAAATACTATTTACCCCCAAATCCCTTAGTTTCTTATGGAAAAACTTGGCCCCAAAGATTTACAAATAAAACCCTTGGATGTCAATAAATGGGCATGTGGCTTTCAAACAATGGATATATTGTGTTGACATCTGAGTTATTGTCAATATAAGCAGATGAAGTGGTGTTAGTTTGGGGCAGTGCACTGTAAAGAGCTTCACATTGTAACCAATTCAGGTCAGCTCCTTGTCATGTGATTAATTCCTGAAATTTCTGAGAGACTTTAACAAACCCGCATACACAATATCTGCCAGGTAAAGGTTAACGGATGTCAGGTGGAGACAGGTTCTTTCTGACTACCAGAATCTGGCTGCATCAAAACTTTGTGAACCTTACTAATATTTGCAGTGCATTTGGGACACCCCAATGGAGTTAACAGTGTTATTTTATAATTAATGTGTGGCATCTGCCAGTCTCCTGAAACCTTGGATCTGCACCCAATGAGTTATGGCGGTGCAGCATCTGTTATGGCTGTACAGGCCCACATGGTAATGACAGTCTTGATTGCAATAAATGCATGTGAAGATGCTCTCCCTTGATGTTGCCTTGTTTTCTTTTCATCAAGCATGCTTCTCCAAGGCGTCAAGCCTTCGTTTCTCCTCTCCTCAATCCAGCTCTTGGTGTACATCTCCGGCATGAGCAATCACTGGCAATGTAAATCTTGCTTGACTAGAATCTCTTTGGAAAATATTTTGAGTGAAGATGAGACATTTTGTCATTTGATAATTCCAAAGACAATGTGGAATGATCTGTTTCAATCTCTATTTTGAATCCAGCAGTAATCAATTTGGACAAAGTTAAGCAACCAAGACTTTGGCTGAGGGAAATATTGCAACTGCTGATGATGATTAGGAGGATGCTCTTCAACTAGCCACAGCCTAATAAACAGTGGAATAGGATGAAATAGTTACACTTTTCTATTCATCAAACATTATATAGTTAAAATAGATCAAAATTCTGCAACTAACATTATCACGATAAGGACTTTGCAGATCTTTCAATAGTAAAAGGGTATTTTTTATTTAAATCTCAAGCAGCCTCCCATTCATAAAACAAAAAAATGAAAAGAAAGAACTTCTGAATGGTAACATAACAAATAATTTCCAATTCCAAAATCTTTTTAACTACCAACATGACAAGAAAATGAGATATAATTTTATAGCAAATGGGGTAGGGAGGGTGCTGAAAAGTTCTTGGTCTGACCAACCAACTTCCTAAAATATGACCAAATATCAGAATATTTTTTTTTTTTTAGGAGGAAGGCTTCTTTGTTGGATTGACAAATTTTCAGCACCTCCTTATCAGAGCTTGTGAGTAATGTTGTAGTTTAGGATATCTGGTTAAGCGTTTGAGGATGATCATATATTTATTGTAATAGCAATTAATTTCATAAGATAGAAAAAAATCTTTCTTTGTACCAATAGTGGAGGATTTTTAATTCTTTCTACCAATAGTGGAGGATTTTTAATTCTTTGTACCAATAGTGAAGGATTTTAATTCTTTCTACCAATAGTGGAGGATTTTTAATTCTTTCTACCAATAGTGGAGGATTTTTAATTCTTTCTACCAATAGTGGAGGATTTTTAATTCTTTCTACCAATAGTGGAGGATTTTTAATAAATGGAGTACATGCACAAGAAACAAACAAACAAAAGAGTAAATAAAACTTAAGCATTTACTTTTAAAGTGATGAGTGAAAAATAAAGGCAGAAGGACTTAAATTTAGATATTTGTATTACTTATCACTTAACATGAAAGATAATTATTATGTTTTCTGCGTATAATATCTTTATGTGACGTGTCCCCTCAAAACATAAGGAATCACGGCTCTCCATAATTTCCTGTCCTTTTCTAGCTATTAATAAATTGTTTTGGTTATTTTTCTAGACCCTGTTCTACCATCTACTCAAGCTCACTAAGTATGTTATGTACTGTTTTCGACCGTCCTTCTTGCCTTCAATCTGTCCCATGAGTATCAGATTTTCCAAGCCCCACATAATGTGTCCTAGAAATTTCAACTGCCTCTTCCTGATGCTAAGTTTCCTTTTTGTTTCTATTTTCTCTAAAACTTTGTTGTTTACATGTTCAGTCCATGGTATCCTCAGTATCTCTCTGTAGAACCATATTTCTGTCCCTACTTCATCTGTGGTAATTGTCTAACATTCACTGCTATATAGTAGGACTGACATTACGTAACAGTTTAGTATTCTTTTCTTTGTTTCAGACAAAATTTTCCTATTTCTTATATATATTGCATAGTTTTTGGAAGCCATCTTTCCTAATCTATTCTAAAGTGCTTTTGGATTTTGCTGTCACATTTTCTGTCCTCTGTTAAAACATTTCCTAGATATTTAAATTTTGTCACTTGTTTGGTTTTGGTATCCCCAATTTGTAATTCATGTATTGGGCCGTTTCTTTTGTTAACAACCATACATTCTGTCTTCTAACATTTGAAGGCTTATGACCATATCACATTGAAACACCAGTACTCACATGATCCCTGGATATGCAAAGTCAGTATCTAGATGGGTGACCACTTAGAAATATAAGGTACCGATAGCTTGGATGTATTGGGGGTATAATGGATAATGGCTCAAAATTAGAAATCTGAGAGCAAAGTTCCAATACCAGTTAGGTTCATCATATTCACTTTCATGCAAATACCCTTGGGAAAGGTATGAATCCACCTTGTCTCCCCCAGCTATTATTATCCCCCCCCAATTCTCTAAAAATATTTTATGGCTTTGAATAACTTGCAAAGGGTTGATAAACCATGAAATAAACAAATCAATCAATCTTGCAGTTTGATGTTTAGTTCTTTGTTCCCACTTTCATTCAGTACCTTCTGTTGGAGTTCTTGTAGTTTCCTTTCTTTGTCTACTATCAAGACTGTGTCATCTACATATCTAATGTTATTAAGATTGTGGCTGCTAATAATCAATCCTGGTAGGACTTCTAGTTCTCTCAGGATTGCACTAGGCTGCAAACACATTTTAATAGCAAGGACTTAATATTTTAGTTAAAGACAAATCTCCCAGCTATGGACCTCCTATCAAAAAACTTTGGATGCAACGGACAAAATCTGCAGGCAAAAACTTCCAAATCATCAGCGATGTATTTCAAAATTTGCAGGTTTAGCAGAACAAGTCATTAGTTCTCAAAGTGACCACTTGGTGGCAGAGGCGGCAATTGTAAACAAAGATGGGCGTACAGTATATAAAATATGATACATAAGCGCATGCATGAGAAGGTAGCTGTGAAAAATGTATTATTTTTGTTATTTTGATTAATATACCTATATTAACTATATATGTTTATAGTATTTACATTATGATCATAATGACTGGTAGTTACTGTAGTGGTTTTATAACTCAAAAATAATCCCTTCCTATCTATGGACAATCAGCTTTCATGGACCACCCATTCCCACTATTAGTCTGTTGATGAGAGGTTCGTATGTCATTACTTTTGACAGCATTAGTGAACTTCTCTGTGCTGCATCCCTTCAGGACATAGAAAGTTGTGGAGAGTCATGATTGCCTATCTCATGTAGCTCTTAGTTTTTCTCCCTTTGATAAGACCCCCACCCTACACTGTCCTGTGTTACATCATTCATTCACACAAGCTCATCAGCTAAGTGGCACACTGCTTTCCCCCTCTCACTTGTACTCAGTATATCCTGTGAGGGTGAAGTTTTCCAAACCCTCCTTCATTATGTGTCCAAGGAAATTCAACGATCTCTTCCTGATTTTGAATAGACACATTCTGTTGCCATTTTCTTTAAGTCTCCCTCATTGCTTACTCACTCCGTCCATGTAATTCTCAGTATCCTTCAGTAGAAACACATTTCTGCTGTCTCCAGCCTATTTCCTTATCCTTAAGGAAACTGTCCAACATTCACTGTCATATAATCATTAAACTAGTATTGATAAATACTATAAAACACAGAGGTAAATGCAGACAGGTTTTGATTGATATACAATTATACAAATGAAGGCAGTAAGAACATGCTTATAAACAAAGATAGATAAAAAGCCAATTAGTTTCAACGACGAGTATACCTACATGCTATAATAAACACACATACACAAAACAGTCCATATGATTATACAAATCTTGGGTGGGCCAACTACAAAAATGAACCACACATCACACCCATCTCTTTGTGTTACCAAACAAAACATTCACACTCAGTACTAGACATTCATTAGCACATTATCCACTTCATTGGCAGAGGTATTAATGACTCAAATGTCTTGTCACTGACCTCAAAATGTTTCTGGGATGCTGGTGAAGAAAGGGTTAGAGGCGGGGTGGGGGGGAGAAAGAGAGAGTCAAAGAGAAAGGACTGGTGCAAGAGAGAGCTCTTTAGGGATAGAAGATACTAAATTACACTCGCTGGCCTTTATGCTTCACAGAATTTCTTTTACGCACCATGTCCCTTCAAGATGTGGTCGATTATGGCTCTCCACAAGTTCCCATCTTTTGTTGCTCTAAATCATTTTGAAACCTTTGTTCTGCCATCCATTACTTGCTGTTTACCCCACCCGCTTGCTATCAACATAACCTGTGAGTGATACACTGTCCGAGCCCTCTTTCCTCATTTCAACTGAGTTTTATTGACTTTATGTAGTTCATATTTACTTTAAAAGTTATTTACTCAGCCAATGTGTACTCAAGCATTCATTGCTAGATGAATAATAGTGAAACCTGTTAGATTGATAAATGTTCCAGATTTTTTCTTTATCCTTATATATATATATGTGTGTGTGTGTGTGTGTGTGTGTGTGTGTGTGTGTGTGTGTGTGTGTCACACAAAGCTTTTTTAATTAATTGAACTGTGATTAAAAGTGTAAATACATTTTGTATTCTGAATTTATTAATTCTTTAAAAAAACAACAAAAAAAAACAAAAAAACAACAAAAAAAAACAAAAAAACAACAAAAAAAAACAAAAAAACAACAAAAAAAAACAAAAAATCAACAAAAAAAAACAACAAAAAAACAAAAAAAAACTTTGTTGGCATAATTCTCAAAAAAAGTGAAACATGTTAGATTTATGTTTCCTATTTGTTCCTTATCCTAACATTCTGTCGGATTCCGATCCATATTTGATCCCAATTTATAATGGTCATTCTAGTGATCATTAATAACTGCATCCACTTAAAATGGAGAGTGATTATTTGTTTGCCTTCAAAAAAACTTTAACGGTAAAAATCTACCAACACCCCCCCACAATTTTTTTTTTTTTTTTTTTAGAGAATTTTCCAGATAGTCAAAAATGAATAACTGTTCTTTTATCCCTGCTTTCCCTGAAAGTATATCCATGCATGTCAAAGATAAAATCATCTTTGACATTATCAAAAGAAAATGGACACACACACAGATTTGCAACTGTAAATGTCACATAAACACAATTCCACTGTTTATATATTTCTAACACATTAAAAGGGCACCTCAAGGTGGCGTAATGGTTAGCAAGCTTGTCTGGCTAGAACAATTACAACTGAGTAGTGAGTTTGATCCTCATTGGGTGTCCTCCACTTTCGGCCTTGTGCCACATCTAAGCTATACTTAGAAAATCACTATATATTTCTAACACATTAACATATACGACAACTATTGCAATAAAAATTCCCACTGCCATACCAATTTTATACTAAATCATACATGCACATTACTAAAATACATTTGTTTGATTAAAATTATATACACAATAAATTACTATGTACCAAATTTAAATATTATGCTACAAAAGAGAAAATAAATATGAATTCTTATATTAGAGAAATCAGGATAAAAAAGGATAAAATCAGTGAAATTTGTACAAGTGACATAAAGTGTGTGCAATTTACAATGATTCTTAAACACTGCAAAGGATTTACACTTTTTTTTTCTGCAAAGATGACACAAAAATTCCTGTCTTGATTGCTTATAGGATTGTACATTGATTTTGGGAGATTTCCCATGTCTATCTCATCCAAAAATATTTCTACTTTATTACAAACTGTATAAATGTGGAAAAACGAGTGGCATGTAGTCAGTTGGCAATCTTAGTGTATGGTTAGCTATATGGTTGGTCATACATATACATATATAATTTGTCTGAAGTTTCCATGTGCATGAAACTAGAGACGTTATTACAGCCATTCATTCATAGGATGTAACATGGGTAAATGTTTTTTTAGTTGGTCTAGGTAATCTAGGCTTTGAGCAATTTACTGAGGAGGTAAGTTTGCGTTCAGGCATATTTTCAGTATTGTTATCTTTGAGACTGTATCTGGATAAGAGTTTAGGTTTTTGGCAAGATGTCTGTTGCTTCCACCAATGGTTTTTGTTATATATATATATATATATATATATATATATATATATATATTTTTGGCCTTGTGCCACATCAGAGCTATGCTTGGAAAATCACTATACAGAGAGAGAGAGAGAGAGAGAGAGAGGAATATGATACATAAACTTTTATATATCAGAACAATTTTAGGAAAATCTATGACAAAGTGTGAAAAAAAATTTTAATTTTAAAATTTTAAATTTCAGAGTACACTTTCCTTTATGAACAAGTATAGTCATATCAACATAAACATCATTATAATGTGATGAAAATTGTGTGTGTATATACATACACAATGTATATATATATATGTATACTCACACATCCCATATATATGTATTCAAATGCGGATATACAGATACATCGAAGTATTTCAGTATACTACAAACATTTTTATACCTCCATATATTGCATCACATATACACTTACACACACACACACACACACATATGTATAGAGGTTTAAAGCTGATGACAGAATTGGATAGCAAGACAAACGTGTGTCTCTGCCATGTCACAATTCATTACCAAACAGTCTTGTTACATTCATGTTAACCTTTACCATTTTCTGTTACAGAATGCCAAGAATTGCACTGCCATAGCATTACCATCTTTCATATACCACACAAGAGATAAAAGGTAACTCTGTTGAACTACCTCATCCACTATCTGTGCCCTATAACTTCTACATCAAAGACAAACAAAAGTTATATATATATATATATATATATATATATATATATATATATGACTTCCGTTCATCAACTGTATATCTCTTGCCACATTCATCAAATGTGTTTGTTTAGTCTGATATTTTTTTCCCCTCCTTTCTTCCATTTTTTGTTTGCATCTATAATCATTAGAAAGAAGATTTACAGGAGGAACTTGGTGAGGGGCTGGGAAGTTGTTTGTGTGTATTTTTATTCTAACTGCTCTGTAAACCCAAACGACCTTAAAAAAAAAACAAAAAAAAAAAAACCCTGAAACAGAGAACCCCCACCTCCACCCAAAAAAAGAAAAAAAGGTCAAAAAAAGGAGAAAAAGAAGGAAAGAAAAAAAAACAGAGATTGATGGTGACTGGGGAGAAAAAAAAAGATAAAGATAAAAAAAAATTAAGAAAATGCAAAAATCATCCCCTCCCCATACAAATGCAATAAAAAAAAAAAAGAAGAAAGAGAGAAATATGAAACAAAAAAATAAGGCGAGAAATGAGAAAGAAAACAATGGTAATAACAAATACTTATAACCTTTAGTAAGAGACATAAAACAATGTCAATGACTAATGTGGTGACAACAAAGTTACATTTTATTTTATTCATTTCACAACAGAGTAAGGAGTAAGTGCAGCATGGGAAAAACCAAGATTGGCATTCTGGAGCATCTATTTAACCCAAAGCTAACCAACAACTTTACTGATGATGGACAAAAGAATACAATATATCATGAGACATACTTTCTGTATAGAATTCAGAACCCGTTTATAGAAGCTAATTCAGACTGATATATTAACACTATTGCAGCTACAAAGGAATAGTAAATTCTGCTAAAATTTAAAAAATATTTTATAAAAAAATATGTAAATTATAACTTTATAATAAAAATAGTAATAAAAAAAAATTGCAAGAGCTGCTGTCACAAAGCAATTTTTTTTTTACAATAATGTTCATCCTGTACAAGCTACAAGAGCCACTCAAAGTAGAGGGTTAGTGAATAAGAGGAACGTTTATGGGAATATGTAGGGAAGATACAGTTAGCTCTAGACTTAAGCAGGTTATGATTGTAGTTATCAGGGAAGCATCCCCTTGTGAGTTAGTTCCACAAAGCAGTGATTCATAAGTGAATATAACAAACCCAACTGGAATTGGAACTTGGTTCTCCAATGAACAATTCCAAGTCATTATCCATTATACCACTTGAACATCCAAGATAACAGGACCTGGTATTCCCCAGTGGTTACCCATCTAGGTACTGACCAAGCTCAATGGAACCAATGTCTCAACGTCATGTGACCTTAAGCCAGACATTTGAACAAGTACAGATATTCAGCTATATGGGTAGTTTAGTAACAAATGGCAGAAAATGTCAGAGATGAGATCTGAAGTCGTATCACAATAGCAAAAGTGGCCTTCCAGAAACTGAACAAATTGTTAAGACACTGGAATATTTCATTAAAAACAAAGTGTTGAATAGTTATGTCATAGCTATCCTCCTGCATGGCAGTGAATGCTAGACAATTTCCTTGAAGATGACAAAGAAACTTGAAATAACAGAAATGTGGTTCTTCTTTGGACGCTGGGAATACTATAGATGGAGCATGTGAGCAATGGGGAAGTTAAAAAAAATGGGAACAAGAAAGACATAAAATTAGAAAGAAAGAGAAAGCTGAAATTTCTGGGACACATTATGAGGAAGGACAGCTTGGAAAGCTTAAAACTCACAGGACATATTGAAGGAAACAATGAGCAACTTACCTAAGAAGAGTGAACAGATTGCAGAACAGAAAACAGAAATTTAGTAGAGACAAACACTGCTTAGAACTATAAGGGACGGGAAGTTGTGGAGAGTCATGATTGTCCATGTCCTGAAGGGGTACAAACAAATAACTGATGATGATAACCAGGATATTCTTTTTACACTAAAAATATAAATAGAACGCATGGAAAACTACTTGAGAATATTAAAAAAAATGCTTGTTTTGGCACAAACAAAATTTTGCAAATTCTATTAAGAGAACAACTTTAAATGATAAAGTTCTGGGAAGAGTACATCCTCTAAGAGAAAAAAATGGGGATAAGCATTTCAAAAAATAAATTTGACTGCTCTAAAAATAGATATTTCCATTTTCATCATCAGCAGCAGCTGCGGTAACATGATTGGGTGTTGTTTATGGTAATTTGTACAACAAAGCACCTGACCAGTTTACTCCGCACATCTAGATTTTCCATGTAGTATGTCTTGGGCAACTAAACCCAAGAAAGCCCACCCCTCTCCAAATCAAACCATGGCTAATGTCCACCAGCTTGAAGATGTTGATCCTTTTAGGAGAACATTCTACCTTAGCCATGGACTTCAGTCAAGGAAGCCCTCCACCCAACTGGCTACATATATAACTATGGAGTCCAGTCTACCCTATTATGCTAGCTGGCTGATGACCCAACAAGAAACTTCATTCACTGTCTGACAGGTCTTATTTTTAATCCTACTGAGTGTCTAGCCACTTTTCACACCAGAAAAGCCTGATGGAAGAACCAGTTTAGTCACTGATAATCCAGCCTTGTAGCAGATAGTACTGGGTTGAATGATACCAACAGCACTTGTAGCATGATCCAACATAAAATATTGGTTAGATATTAGATATTTAAGATAAATTAAAGTATACGTGTATGAATTCATCAAAATCAAAGTTTGTTTAGTAGCACATCAATGCCTTATTGGTCATTTAATGCCAAAATTTCATTTTCTTGGGTGCATTAGTAATTTCTTTACAAAAATGTATTGCTGGTAATTTTTTTACTATGAAAATATATTGTTAGTATTTTTACTATAAAACTATAGTGTTTTGACCTCAGTTTGGGTGTTTAACTATTTGCTCATAATGGGGACCCTAACAGATGCTACCACCCCGGGGTCAGACCTGGGAACAACAGCAATTGAGAGGTGGTTCCTCAAAGCCTCCAATCTCCCAATCAGAGGTCTTGCTGCCAGATGTAATTTATCATCATACCCAAGACTATCAGGATCAAAATAAAGTCTTTTGTACATAAGTGAAAGTAAAATATGTCTGCCTGTGGTAGCAGTAGTCATGCATTTGGCAGGAAGAAGATGCCCTCTGACAAAAATCACAAAATATGGGCTTGCTTGGTGGCTGAAGTAGTTGCATATTACAGACCAGCACCAACTGTTGATATTTGAATCGAGGAAAAATTAGGTTCTTGCATGCTGATTTTTAAGGTAGGTAATCCATCCCCATTTTGAAGAATGACACAACACAATCTTCCTCATTCCTCTCTTTTCTCCTCATTAGGCCTTATGCTATATTAAACTTCAGAAATTAAAAAAGTATCTAAAAATGTTTATTGTAAATTCCACTATATTTTCTGAAAGTTATTATTTTTATCATCGTTATTATTATTATTATTATTACTGTTGTTGAGTAAAAGAGCAGTATGTCACAAAAGTAATGCCGGGGCACAAAGCCCAATGTACCCATCATGACACAGTCAGATAAGGGTATACCAGGCCAACTGTGTGTAATATCGTGAAAGGTTTTGATAAAAGCAACTCATAACCAGTTAGAATTAAGTCAACTTTTAGCACTGTGTAGGTGACTATTTTCGCCAAGCAAAGTGTTAGCCCTGCCTATGCAAGTTGAATTTGAATTTCTCAGTTGTGTTGTCATATCCTTCTATGGCAACACCGAAAACAATCTTGACTGAAATTGAGACCCAGGCTACTACAATTTCAAATATATAGAACTAATATATAAAAACACGATATTTTGAGGGGATTCAATATACAGTAAAAGGTGAAGTAATATTTATAAATGATGCAGAGTGCTGAATGTTAGGATCAATTAGTCCAGTCCATTCAGACAGTCTCTGATTGAGAGCATTTTCAATTATCAAGATCTGACTCAGGTGCAATTGGTTGAAGTTAAGCAACTGACAAAGCTAATCTGTGTGAATGAACTGGATATTTACTGTAGCCCATTTTTATTCAGCAAGACAAAACATACACATGTAAACACCTCCATTTAATTAAGATCAAAAGCCATGAGAGCCATGCTTGGTTCAACATCAGGTAATTTCTTATTATTATACTATTATAATTGTGCTTGTCTCTCCCTTTGTTAGTTTGCACAACTGTTACACCCCATGAATACCTCATAAATAATGAGCTATTCTGTTTTGATTGTGTATGAATAGGGGAAAAAATACTACTTGGTTTCAGTGAGAATATGAAAGGAAGAAAGAAGGAAGATGAGAGAGAGAGCAAGAGAGAGAATCAGATTAAGCAGATAAGAACAGATACTACACTTTGATCTTAGCCAAAAGGCTGAAATGCGATTGTATTTTTTTTCCGCCACATGCTGCAGGACATGAAACAAAGTCAATTTAGTGTGAGGAACCCGAGCAAATATACTCATGCCAGGTCCAAAAATAGCCCCACTTCCACAAACGTCAGTAGCACTGAATATCAGTATTACTACTAATCCTCCTGCTTCATTAGTGCAATTAGGGAGGTACTGCCACAAGCAGCTCTTTCCCAAGGCACCAGGCACCTCTTAATATTTTCAGTTGCACACTGTCCACAGACGGTGACACAATTGAGATGTGCTCACTCCAAGGACAGAAAGACAATTGAGAGATGAAATGTAGTTTATCTGCATGAGGGCAGTTACTACACTTTGATCCCAGCCAAAAGGCCGAGAAGAGATGGTGGCTACAATTAATGTACCATTTTTCAGACACAGTATAGAACAACAGAAACCGAGTAAGGCACTACTCTGAATTGACTAAAAGTTTTATGTAATTTGTGACCAGATAAGAAAGACAGAAAGAAATGTTTCTGAATCTCACAGCTGTGCCTCATGCCCAAAGATATCAATAAAGCCGAGGAAGAATTTTCAGAATCTACTAATGGTAAAATTATTATTATTATTATATATATATACATATATATATATATGGTCATTGTTTCTTTTTGTTGACTTCACAGTATAGTAGGGTCAATTGAGAACTGTCTATGAGAAAAACAGCATCATGACACAGTTCACACAGCCAGAAATTCGGAAACAGCATGCTGTTCTGCTTGGCATTCCCATCAGAAGCTCCAATACAAACATTTCAGAGGGTTTGGGTGTCAATCTGGGGAGAGTGCATAGGATTCAGAAATCTAATGGCAATTACAAAGGTATGGCAACTTGGAAAACTCATTCTGATAAGAAAAGAACTCCCGAATTAGTTGGTTAGATTCAGGCCATGATTGACAACAAGTCAATCAGGTCCATAACCAGGGACGCAGGAGTGTCTAAGTTTCTTATCATGCAGATAGCGCATGAAGACATTCGGTATTTCTCATACAAGATGAGAAAGGGCCAATTTTTATTCCAAGCCATGAAGGACAAGAGCAAAAACCATGCCACGAAGCTTTGGACGAACTCAAGCATCCCTCCAATCAAACATGCTTTGGTTTTTCTCAGACAAGAAAAATTTCTGCCAGGATAAGATGTTGAACACACAGAACAACCATTGGCTTGCTGTGACCTCAAAAGATGTGCAGAGATTGATGGAAACCAAATATCCAGTCACAATCATTGTGTTTGGAGTGATCACTAATAAATGGAGACATTATGCCTCCGTTTATCTTCCCACAGGGCCTCAGACTCAAAAGAGGTAGTGCAGCCCAGGAAGACCCTCTGTCTAGCAACAGGACCGCACTATGCCACACAAGCAGGAGAACCCAGTCATGGCTGTCAGTCAATTTCCTCAACCACATCACCCCTTATATCTGACCACCTAATTTCCCAGACTCCAACCCTCTTGATTATTATGTGTGGGATGCAGTTGAGCAAGAGACCAACAATATTCCTTGTAACACCAAAGATGAACTGAAGGCAAGGATTATGGTAGCATTCACCAATTTAAACAAGGAGACCGTCCAGAAGAGTTGCAGGAAATAATGAAGTTGCTATGGTTGAAGCCAATGGCGATTTTATTGAATAAGTTTACTCTTTAGTATTTTAAGACATTTTTTATAATTTTTTAAATTGATCTGTTAAAATGAAATGTCAGTGTTATTTTCATTTTTGCATAATTTAGACAATTTATGCATTGCACCCTGTATGTGTGCATATATATATATATATATATATATATATATATATATATATATATATATGTGCACATTTCATTAAAAACGACTGACAAGGTGCTTTTATTTAGTTTTTTTATATAATTTCTCGTGCAATCTAATAATGTGCATGAAAGAAGGATTGCTGCCTAAATACACAAATATATATATATATATATATATATATATATAGTGTGTGTGTATGTGCACACTGGTACATGATTATATCAGTTATTTTTAAAACTGAAATCATATCTAACCTATAAATCCACCATTCATTTCATCTTTCGCACTGCTAAACTTGCCTTCATTTTTTAAATGTCATATTTGTTCAGAAGGTTGGATAAAGAATGAAAGTAACCAAGAATAGAGAGGGAAATGACGTAACTATTGTTTACTCGATTGCCTTTTCTTTTTTAAAGAACGTGTAAACAAATACAGACTGTGACTAATGTTTGAGTTAGTATTCTCACTTTGGGAATATTTTGTTGTTTCACCCCAAGCAAGGTAATAAAGCCACTAAGACACAAGGGGTTACTGAGTGTGAACTTTCCACATTTCCTTAAACAAAAGATTAGAAAGAAAATTCCAATCAATACTCCCAAAAAAATCATTAACGGGCATTGAACTTTAGGAGCCTATTTTTGTAAAACTGTTTTACGAAAAAAGATTTTATAAATTTCAACTGAGAGTAACACTAACTGTTCACTCAATAAATGCCAAATGTTTCTCGTATGGAAACGGTTATTCTGACTATATATATTAGAGCAGCGGTTTTAAAACTCTTTTTTCTCTGGGGCACATTTTTGGGATGAAAATTTGCTTGTGCCACAACAAATTTTATGTGATATAATAAAAAAAAAACAAAAAACAGAGAGAGGATTAAAGAGAGATAACTGTAAATTCGAATTCAGAACATTATCATTGATAACTCTCTCCTCCAATTTGCGGATCCTAGTTACTATACTCTTAATACTTGATATGATGCAAAAACATCCCAATGATAAAATCGGTCAATAACTATTTATACTGGGACTCGTGCAGGCAATTACAAGTAATCTATAATGGTATTTTAAATTTTGAAGTCATATTTATTTTTGGTATATGGATTTTTTTAAACAGTTTCTAAAATCTTTGATTGTCTTTCAGTCATTCCGCCTCATCTGCTATCCTCATCCACTGCACCTATGAGGCATGCCACACAATTTGGAAACCACTGTAGTAGAGATTTATCCCTTGTTTCAGGTTTTGGACCGAGTTTCCAGTTCCTTTTAAAGTCTTATTCTCTTTCATTCCCAGTAGACACCCTTGGATCTTAGTGGCATCTTGCTTGGGGTGTATTGATTAAAAAAAATAATATATAAAACAGTAACAAAGTGAGATTTTAGTAAAAAGTTTGCATGGGAATACATGCTAAAACTTCTTCAAAAAAAGAGAAGAATTTTAGAAGGTTCTCTTTCAAAACTTTTTGAATGAGCAATTCACAAAATACAAATACATGTATTTTTAAAATTTTGAGGAAGAGAATATTTTTTTTTTCTATGTAAACTCCTGAGGAATTTGTGAAAACCAGCATTTGAAATGAGAACCACTGACCCCTCATTTGAAAAGTTTTTTTCAATAGTAAAATTATTAGCTTAGTATTGCTATGATGAGATTTAGTACTACAGTTAAAGAATTAAGTTTCATAAATAAATAAATGAGGCTATGCATATAAACTGATACAAAAAAAAAAAAAAAAAAGACAGAAAATAAAACACTAAAATGAACAAAGTCTAGACAGAAAGAAATTGTGTTGTGTTTCCCAAGTCACAAAATGGAAATTTTTTAGGCCGATTCACAATCTTAACAAGGACTCTCAATGTTGAAAAATAAAGATAATATTTCTTCTTTTTTTTTTCCCCCTTCGTGCAGACAATATCAGGAGAATATCAGTGAATGCAGAAAACAAGAAGGCATGAAAAACAAAAAAAAAACAAAATAAGGAAAATAACTATACAGAATAAATAAGGCTGAATCCTAAAAGCTTCTGAAAACTCAAATGATAGGCTTTGTAAACTTTAACCAGTAAATTCTTATAAAGAATACTGTAAAATTATTAGAAATTTCTGAAGGTCATTAGAATAATCGAGAGCTTCTACTGGGAGTAAACAACAAAAATAAATTCAGTAAATATATAAAAATACGGTGGAATAATGGATAGTAGTTCAGATTGAGGAATCAGAGAGCCGAGTTCAAATTCCAGTCAAATCCATTACATTCACTTACATGCTAATACCCTTGGGAAAGGTGTGAATCCTCTTCTTCTCTTCCCAGCTATGGGTAAATAGCAGGACAGACTGGGTTCTATAGCCTTGGATGGCAACTGATCTACTACAGGAAATAATGGCAACCTACTGCGAGGAAGAAAAATCTATCTCATCAGTCATGTATCAAAAGATATACGATTTCCTAAGCGTGTATCACGCATGGCACATAACTGACTGACTGATGTAATATTGGTCCTCTTAAATGACAGCGAATGCTAGACAATCTCCTCCCAGATGAAGAAGAGAGTTGAAGCAACAGAAATGTGATTCTAGGATGCTCAGAATACTATAGACTGAATAAGTTTTAGAAAAAAATGGAAGCAAAAAGGAAACTTATACTAAACATCAAAAAGAGAAAGTTGGAATTTCAAGGACACATAATGAAGAAAGAGGGCATGGAAATTTGACACACACAGGAGAGATTGAAGGCAAGAGGGATAGTGGAAAGCAGTGTATAACCTACCTAATAATCTTGTGTAGATGGATGGCAGAACAGGGTTTATGAGAGATAACCAAAAGACAATATTTACTAAAAGCTAGAAAGGACAGGAAATTGTGGAGAGCCATGATTGCCAATGTTCTGAAGAGGCATGGCACATAAAAGAAGAATTGCAAGAAATGAAACTATTCTGACTTTTATTAAAAGAAGCTGAATGCATTTCTAAGACATTCGCAATGATGTAGAACCTTCAAATAGTTCTAAAAATGCTATTAAAACTGATCCCTAACTTTATACAATAGGGGAGTGCTGAATAGTTCTCAACCTGATCAAAAAATCCCTTCTCCAGCAAAAAGTTATGTCAGCTCATATTTGATGATGTGGGTCAAGCAGATAACTTTTCAGCACCCTCACCCGTGTAAGAATAAATTGTACTTATTATTTAGAGTGTAATTTATAAACTACTAAGTGGATAGTCAACATTTTTGAGAACCCCAAAATACAAACACTGGGATATTTAAAAAAAAGAAAAAAAAAAAAAAAAAAAAAGAAAGAAAAAAAAAAATTAAATAAATCAGTATATTTATTTCTCAGCTCTTGGGAAATGTTAAGTTCTTCAACAAACTGAACAAACGACTGCGTTCTGTAGAAATGCCAATAATACTTGCCAAATGGCGGCACCTGTCATACTCATCAAGACATACCAGACACAATGATTCAAAGCCTTTTAAAGATAATCTAATTGTTGTTGTTTTCTTATCCCAAGAACGTTTCAGGTTTTCATTAATCTGTCATGTCTAATAATCAATACAATCCCAAGGTGATTAGCACCGTAAGAATTGACAGTTTTAATTATCACTATGTCTTAGAGAAGCTTTTTTTAGCTTTCCATCAGCATGGCTGATGCTAACCTCCAGAAGAGTGATTCAGAGTGCCTTCTGTGTTTTCAGCTGACATGAAGTGGAAAGAT
This sequence comes from Acanthosepion esculentum, assembly GCA_964036315.1. NCBI lineage: Eukaryota > Metazoa > Mollusca > Cephalopoda > Sepiida > Sepiidae > Acanthosepion > Acanthosepion esculentum. The sequence continues at coordinate 21,255,934 of OZ038488.1, forward strand.
TATATTGAATCATTTCCTAGGTCTACTGCTAGAAAAGGTGGTACACGGTGACATGCTATTCTCGCCAGACTATCGTACACATTTATAAGTCTACTATCTGTCCATACATCGAATATTGCAATCACATCTGGTCTGGTGCTCCTGCTATGCATTTAGAGATTTTTGATGAAATACAAAGAAGAATTTGCAATGTTAATGGTCCTGACCTGGTATCTTGGCTGCAGTCACATTCCCACTAAAGTAATGTAGCTTCCCCTGTGCCTTTTCTATAACAACTTTCATGATAATTGTTCTGATGAACTTTGCTCTATGGGATGTAGACTATACAAATTTAAGTGCAGTACAAGATTGGCAGTAAGGTCTCATCATTTTACAGTTGAATTGGCTAGGTGTAACTGTAAGTTCTAGGTTTCTTTCCTTGCACCACTTCTCACTTGTGGAACATTCTTCTAGCTTCTTGCTTTCCAGCCAACTTTGACCTTGAAAAATTTAAATGCAATGTCAATCATTATCTACTCTCTTCTTGATTCCTCTTTTATTGTTTCCGCCCCTTAATAAAGTTTTTTTCTTTTGCTTAATTTTTAACACTCAGTAACCTGCTTATTTCTTAAGTTGTTTTTATTGCCTTGCTTAGGATGAAATAATTTTGCTTTCTTCCTGCTGAAGAGTGAACAAAATCTGATACTGATTTTAGATCTTAAAATAAATTTCTTTTTTAGAAGATAAAAAACAAAAAAACAGGAAGTCTTCAAAAGGCTCACATGGCTGTAGTATGAATGTAGAGTAGTTGTTGCTGGCACAGAAACTCAGAACTGGAGTAGAGAGTTCAAATTCCAGGTTAGTCTGTTGCATTCACTTTTTCATAAATACCTTGGAGCATTCCTGGAGCTTTTCTATAAACACTTTCATGGTAATTGTTCAGCTTTCGTACTACAACATTTTACAGGTGAAATAGCTAAATCTAACCGTAAGTTCTATGCTAACAGTTTCTTGTCTCGTACTTCTCCCTTGTCAAGTACTATTTTATCGTTCTCTCTCTTTAATAATGTTTTCCCATATTCTCTAAGACTGTGTAACCCCTTGCATCTTAGTGAATTTCTACTTTGTTATCTAGACTTTATAAATTTAACCACAGTACTTGATTGGTGGGAAGATCTCATCATTTTACAGCTGAAATGTTGAAATGTTAAATGTAACCGTAAGTTCTATGCTAACAGTTTCTTCTCTCACATTTCTTGCTTCCCAGTCAACTTTGATCTTCAAAAATGTAAATCGTTATTTTCTGTCTTCTCAATTCCTGTTCTTTTATTGTTTGCTCTCCTTAATAATGTTTTTCTTTTTTTCTGCTACGCTTTCACATTTGGGTTAAAATGATTAAAAAAAAATATCACTTTGGTGATATGAAGTATATTGATGGTGATAAACCTAAAATACATACATTTATTCAGTGTTTATATATATATATATATATATATATATATATATATATATATATATATATATTGGTGCGATGGATAAAATGCCAACTATATGGCACAAAAACAGAAATAACATGGACATCTCATTTTAACAGATATATTTACCAAAATTACACAAAATATCTTGAAATTCTAAAGAGTAAATTTATTCAATAAAGCTTCCAGACAACTTCAGAATCTTCTGCAACTCTTCTGGAGGGTCTCCCTGTTTTAATTGGTGAATGCTGCCACAACCATTGCTTTCAGTTCATCTTTGGTGTTACAAGGAGTTTTGTTGGTCTCTCGTTCAACTGCACCCCACACATAATAATCAAGGGGGTTGCAGTCAGGGGAGTTAGGTAGCCAGATGTAAAGGGTGATGTAGTTGCAGAAATTGTCTAACAGCCATGACTCAGTTCTCCTGCTTGTGTGGCATGGTGCAGAGTCCTGTTGCTAGACATTCCAGCAGCCACATTGTTGACCCAGGGAAGCACTACCTCCTCAAGGCATTTGATATAGGCCTCCATGTTGAGCCTGAGGCCCTGTGAGAAGACAAATGGAGGCATAATGTCACCATCACTAATGATCACTCCAAACACCATCATGCTGACTGGATGTATCATCCAACTCTTTCCGAATCTTCTGCACTGTCCTCAGACTGACACCTAAACACTCTGAAATGTTCATAATGAAGCTTCTGGTGTGAATACCAAGCATTACAGCATGCTTTTTTTTAATTTCTGGTAGAAGGAATTGCATCATGGTGCTCTTTTTCTCACAGATTGTTCCCCAACTGACCCTAGTGTATTATGCAATCGACAAAATCAAAAACAAGCAACATGCATGCACAAAATTAAAAATGCCATTGGTGACAATTTAACCAAGGCTCCATATAGGATTAATATAAATATGACTCTTTATCTTCTCATTTTCATTATTTTTATATTAAGTTAAAAATAATTTATACACTTTTTATTGGTGTAAGGTTGAGTTTTTTTCTTCATTGTGTGTATACATCTATGATTGTATGTGTGTGTGTGTGTATATATATATATATATATATACACACACACACTAGCAGAGGTATTTGGTGTTGCCCGGATGTACATGGCTGCAATTGTATACCCGCACACCGATGTCTAAAAATGTCTGCCTGCGTTCCCACTTGCATGCATCATCTGTTGCAGGGAAACTACCAAGCGCTCTACACAAACCTCGTAACCTGAGCGGATGTTTTGCATTAAGTACAAAGGCCATCAGCTCATCCAGTAAAAATGTTGTTCTTGTGTAACTTTGCCTTGGTTTTTGCAACAGGTCATACCGCACTTCACTTTTATAAATTTTTCTGCCAAACCCCGGGGGCAGCAATGGGGGTGGGGGGCTGGAGATTGAAAATTTGGTCTTGACCTCTTTTGGTAAATTTGCTACATGTATGAATTTCATTGAAGTCAGTCAAGTAATGTGGACATGCCTAAACACACACACACACACACACACACACACACACACTTTCTGATTTATAGATATAGAAGATGGGATACGGAGCAAATAGGAAACATTTATACATTTAAAGTTTCCCTTATATGAAAACATTATCAGAATTCTTTAGAAATGAGTTATGAAAGAGAAAGTTCTGTGTTTGTTTTTCATTGGTCAGGTAGATCTCACACGTTTTTGTCTTGTGGTGTTAGTGTGTTTACAAAGAAAATATTTAGAAGGAATATTAATATATAACTTTGCACCAATAAGAACACGCCAGGCAGACTTTTTCATATCACCAACTTTCATAAAACCCATACTTAAAGAATGTAAGATCCAGATACCAGCAGATAATGTATCCTAAATTTTTCATGCCAACACACAAAACATCTCGAGGCACTCAAAAGTTAGATATAATAACAATAATATCTATAATAGAATTAAACCAACACAACCAGACACATCTAAATTTCTTGATACACATGATTTTTTCCCCTGAACCACAGAATTACCCCAACACTAATAACATACATCCAACCAACAATCATCACACAAATTGACAGTACCAATTCCTGCAAGACTAACTCGAAATACAATACATACACACACATGCAGGCACACCCTTTCAGTCTTCCTCTTTATACCATCTTCACAAATTAAATACATGGAAACTACCTGATAGACACAAAAATGCTCACTAGAATCCAAGCAAACACATACCAACAACACATGACAAAAACCCGCAAGATCTGCCTGACTAATGAAAATCAAACAACATAGAACTCAAATGTGACAGAACATTCTCTTCCATGACACATTTCTAAAAATTTCTGATGAAGTTTAAATAAAATCGAAACATGTTAAATAGATAAACATTTCCTATTTGTTCCTTATTCTATCATTCTGCCAGATTCTAATCCGTAATTCCAATTCATTTATTCTTATATTTAATTTGATTTCATTTTTGAAAATGATTTACACTTGTTTTTCCATGAGACTAGTTCGGTACTTGACTGCTAGATGATGAGATTTCAATTGAGACATTTTACTCAAATCACCAGCTTACTTCGACTCCATCACAACTAATCTGTCTACAAACCAATCTCATTCGTATTCTTTTATGACTAATCAAGAAAAAAAAAACTCACAGAGCTTGGTTTGCATATTGTAATCCTTGAGAAGATTTCACTCAATTGAGATATTATCAAACTAACAGTACAAAATAATAAAAAAAACACACACACACACACATACTGATGATCTTCAAGAAGATGGTGTAGTGGATATAATCATTGTTATCTAGTGAGTTTGATTTAAATCAGTGAGTGAATATATACTGGTTCATAAGAAATGAGCAAGAAACAGTATCATGGATACACAATAACCAACACATAAGATATCACATATCATCCCCCCCGCAAAAAAATGGACACCTGAAGATGGCCATACAGTACTTGGTTGAAATGTTTTATCCATAATAACATTGATAATAAGCAAGATGAGAACAAAGATTTAAATAACTCAAATAAGTATAATAGAAAATTCATGAAGAAAAAAGAAAAATGAAATGACCTTAAATCTTATTCAATATTTGCCAAGAATATCCTAATCAAATTAATTGACACTTAACATGTCAGCAGTCACTGAGTTTATTCAACCATAAACAGAATAAAAACTGCACAGTTTCTTTCCTCAATGACAAAAAAACAAAAAAAAAACATACAGAATTGATGATGGTAACGACAACCACTACAGATTTGATAGTGTGGTCAATAAACTAAATTTCTTTGGAGGTGACGTTTATACGACAATTTCGTGTTGTGCGTCATAGATTTGCTGTTTTTAAAAGTCAACCAACCAGGTCACAATGTCAAGAGTTGAAAAACAAAAAAAGCAGACAATCTTTGGATGCTGCCCAAAAGTCGTCAGGTAGTATGTCATCAATTGTCTATTTCTTTCTTTCTTTTCTTCTACCCCACTATCCTTTATATAGATACTGGTTGTTATAGATGCTATTATTCACCCTGGGTAGAGTCAGTGCTGACAGCACAGATGTTTGCACTCAGCTTGAGGATTCTCTCACTATAAATCACATTTTTTGATAGATACGATTAGCACTCTAGTGTGACATTTTACTCAAATCACCAGCTTACTTAGACTCCATCACAATTAATCTGTCTACAAACCAATCTCATTCTTATTCTTTTATGATTAATCAAGAAAAAAAAAACTCACAGAGCTTGGTTTGCATATTGTAATCCTTGAGAAGAAGATCAATTGAGACAAGTCCTAAAAGGATTTACACTCATTTTTCTATGAGACTAGTTCGGTACTTGACAGCAAGATGATGAAATTTCAATTGAGACAAGTCCTAAAAGGATTTGCATTCATTTTTTCTATGAGACTAGTTTAGTACTTGACAGCAAGATGATTTCAATTTAGACACGTCCTAAAAGGATTTACACTCATTTTTCTATGAGACTAGTTTGGTACTTGACAGCAAGATGATGAAATTTCAATTGAGACAAGTCCTAAAAGGATTTACACTCATTTTTCTATGAGACTAGTTTGGTACTTGACAGCAAGATGATTTCAATTGAGACAAGTACTAAAAGTATTTGCATTCACTTTTTCTATGAGACTAGTTCCATACTTGATGGTAAGATGATGAAATTTCAGATTTAAATTGTTTGTACTTTTAAAGATGTAAATTATATCCCATTTAAATATAGAAGGGTTCATAAGGATGACTTCATTGTTGTCAGACAGGAGGGGAAAGAGAAATTAGCCTTCTCTAGACAAAATATAGGGGTCCAATTTCACTGAAATTGCATTTGCATGTACATTAGTGTCTGCACAGGTATATTTTAATTCAATGGCAGACAAAAAAAATATTCTGACAAAATTTAATATAAGAAAACTTTAAGAAAAATAAATAATTACTGAATAATTTCTAAAAGTTTAATTAAATCTTATAATTAATCTAAATACTTGATTTAGTACCCAGGGTGCTTATCTAAAAATTTTAAAGGAAGTATATTTGAATTAAATTAACTTCTTGTGTCAGATCCAAATAAATGTCCTTTTTCATTTGTCAAATATATTTATTTAATCAGTCTCGTGCACTTATTTTAAATTGATTGGGGAAAGGGGACACTTATTTGAGAGCAATTGCTTAATCAAGCATTTATAGTAACTGAGTTTATAGGATTTTCAAAATTAATTTTTTTCTTCCTTGTCTCTGACATTATGATTTTATTGCTCAGACTTGGGTAAAAGTTGTTCAAACTGGGTGGGATGGAAATCTATTATTCCACTGCATTATTCAAATTCTTTTTAATTCTTTAGAAATTGTTTCATTTACATTTTGTATATGAAACTGAGCAGATATAAACTTTTGAGGAAAAAATATCTAAATGAAAACCGTGTGCTTTCCTTAAAAGGGAAAATAGAGATAAAACAGTAAAGAAAGCTGGTTTCTCCTACAAAGGGGAAGGCAGCTTAGATTCCATCTGGAGGCTGCATTTCCTTTATTGACAGAGTGTGTAGGCCAATAGACATAAGACCACCATTTAAAGTAAAAATAAAAAATTGGGCTTCTATTTCAAATATGAGTATCCACTATAATAACGTTTAAATTAATAAAAATGTCGGATGAAATATAATACATATATATATATATATATATATATATATATATATAGAGAGAGAGAGAGAGAGAGAGATAGATAATATTAGTGGTAAATATACACATACATATGCAATTGTATATCTAAAATAAAAAAAATAAATATACATACATACACATACATATGTGTATAAAAAAATAATTCGAAGAGGATAGAATCCAGGTAGAACTCAATGTCTAGGACAGAGTAAGGATATAATAAAAAAGGACTTAAACACTAATATTCCATGGTCATAATTTATTCCATTGGAATCGTGAAAACGATCCTATTCATCAGGCCTACAAATTCAAATCGTTTTCATGATTCCAATGGAATAAATTATGACCATTGAATATTAGTGTTTAAGTCCTTTTATTATATATATATATATATATATTAATAAATAGCATGTCTTGGAATTTTATGCACAATGCAATCTTCAGGTGCTGAAATGAGATCGACTGTTCGGAAACTCTGAGTTATGTTACTGGTGAGGAAAGAAATGTATATTTATTAATATATAATTTATAGCACTGCTATATTACATTGAGCACTATTTTATTAACACTAATACTCAATGTGTGATATTATATGTGTGTGTGTGTGTGTATATATATATATATATATATATATATATATATATATATATATAAAAACTCTACCATTGTTTTCTTTTTTATATATCAGGTAATGGTTCATTGTTTTCACTCCATTTATATATGTTAATACATGCAAAATAACAGAGCTCTTACAAAATAACTCACATTTACTGCAAAGAAATGGAACTTGTTTTGAATCACTGTTTATGTTACCTTGGATCAATTTACTCAACTGCTCAATTTGAGACAGCATGTCACAAATAATTTCAGCATTGTCATACAGTCTCCAATTCTGACAATTTTCGATATATCCTCCTCGAAGAGTTTTCTCGCTGCATTCCAATTGATTTTCTGTTATCTTTGTGCTTATTTTCATTTCGCTGACGGAGTCTCCCAAAATGATACTGACCATTACAAAGCTAACTGTACATTTGGAATTTCGAGATGCTGATAATGTTTTTAATGTCGTGAGTCCCCAGGACCAACATGTGGTGACTTGTATGGGTCACTGGGAAATTCAATGGGTCCCAACTAAAATTTCTTAATAAAATGTTGTGTTAAACTGTAGGGCTACAGATAAAGTTTTTTTTTTTTTTTTTTTTTAAGCATCATCCCAAAAAACAATTTTAATCATGCATAAAATCACTTAAATTGACAGAACAACTTCATTTTTTTTTAATTAATAAATTCAATACATAAAGTGTGTAATATTTACACTTAATGACAATTTAATTAAGGAACTGTATTTTTTGAGAATTATGCCAACAAAGTTTGTTTTTTTAATTAATAAATTCAAAACAAAAGCAGTATCTATGCTTAATCATAGTTCAATTAAGAAACTTTACACGGCATTATATATATATATACATATATATATATATATATATATATATATATATATATATATATATGATACAATAAAGAAAAAATAAGAAATGTTTATCAATCTAACATGTTTCATTTTTATTAAAGCTTCATCAGAAATTCTGGTATTCTTTATTTTTGTGCAGTTTGATTTTCATTAGACAATCAGGTTTCATGTGCATTTGACTTATTATGCAACATTAGTATAATTTATGATGTTCCAAATCCAAGGAGAGATGTCTTTCTTTTTCTCCATATCTCATTCTCTGAGGAAGCTTTAATAAAATTTAAACATGTTAGTTTGATAAACATTTCCTATTTGTTCTTTATCCTATCAGATTTTTCGATCTGTATTTGATCTCAATTCACACACACTATATGAGAGTGTGTGTGTGTGTGTGTGTGTGTGTGTGTGTGTGAGATGGAGGTAATATTTTTTAAGCCTGTGTCAATATAATTAGACACTAAAAAGGTCAGAAAGAAATCAAGTATATCTTCCTAGTTGCAGGTCTTTCTTTATATATATTTAAAAACAGTTGTAAAAAAAAAAAAAAAAAAAAAAGAAGCAATTAGACAAGATAATTATGGGCCTCCAACTGCTCCTTTTCATAAACCACTGGTGGCGTCATGGTTGGGGGCGTGTGGGGTACTTGTATGGGCAGCCACATTCAAAATCTTGCCATTCTCAGAAAATAATGGCGGTTTTCTCCAGCTATTGAGTCAAAAGTCATTCAAGTAATGAGCATCTTAATAGATCAGTTTGGGCTGCTGGCCAACACCAGTGACCCCACCAACATTGCTACCCCAAGTCATTTCATCTGGATGTGACAGGGCGGAGGCCAGAAACCTTAGTATGAGTGATAAACAAATAACAGAGACAGAAAAAACAAAGATAGATGAAGAGAGGAAGGAGACGAGAAGAGGGTGATTACAAGACAGGAAAAAGAAAAAAATGAAAAAATACAAGAAGGAAAAACAGAAGAAAAAAGAGAAAAAAAAAACACACAGACAAAAAAGAGAGTGATGGGTGAGAGTAAGAGAAAAAGAAAACAGTGATAAAAAAGGAGAGAGGGAGAGAGAAAGGGATAGAAAAAGAGAGTGATGGGTGAGAGTAAGAGAAAAAGAAAACAGTGATAAAAAAGGAGAGAGGGAGAGAGAAAGGGACAAAAAAGAGAGTGATGGGTGAGAGTAAGAGAAAAAGAAAACAGTGATAAAAAAGGAGAGAGGAAGGGATAGAAAAAGAGAGATGAGAAGAGACTGAGACAAATGATAGTAAGTAAAGATATTAAAAAAGGAAAAATGAAAATCATTGCTTAGATTTTGAAATTATTTTTTTTTTTTATATATATTTTTATTTCTTTTTTCAATATTTTAAGAGTTGCAATTCTCAGTTACCAAACCGTAAAACTTTAGGAAGAAATAACTACTTCACACTAAATTTGAACTTTCAACCCATAACTTTGTCTTTCAAAGAACCCACTCATTCTCAAATTGTGTACTGCACAAAAGCATACAAAGTGCAAACATTTCCTTGGATAAACTTAAAATAATATTAGGAAAATTTCTATACCAGGTGTAACAGCAAAATTGTCCAAATTTTGTAACAGCATAATTGTTCATCCCACAAAATGTTTAATATCTAAAAAACCACTAAACTAATCAAGTTTCTATTTTCCAGATTTTTAGATATGACATTTAGCCATCTTGACACCATTTATCATAAGAATCACTGCAAAACCCTTTCAGTTATTCAGCCAAAAAGAGAGTATGTTAAAATCATTTTGGGTCAGCCCCACTGAGCAATGGTGAGAGGACAAACATCATTCAGGCCTTCAGTAATGTTACAAACATTCATACTCTGCCTTCCATCTTCAAAGTCCATTCAAGAACCATCATAGAACAGTGAATAAGTTTTGAAAAGAAGGAACAGTAGAGAGGAAAACTGGACCAGGAGGTCACACCAGGAAGAGGGCTCATCATTTCAATGTAGAGCTAAAGAGATCAATTAGAAAAGATCCAACTCAATCCATAAGACATTTGGCACATGAGAGAGGAGCTTCAGCTATGACAGTCCAAAGAGCAGTGAAAATGAAATCGTACATGAAACCTGTGAAGCACCTTGTTAATCCAAGACAGAAAGTTAAAAGGTTAGAGAGGGTGAAGATCATCTTGAATAAGTTGGAAAATGATCCTCTATATATATATATGTATGTATGTATGTATGTATGTATGTGAACTTTATATCAATCCTTCATGAGCTTGCGATTCTTAACTATGATTAATTAATGATGAACATGTCACTTTTGTTTATGATCGATTTCATGATTCTTCTGTTAAGCTTGGAGAGTAATTATACATTCTTATTGCTCAAAGTAGAGTCCAGTAAGATATCCTTAATCATTTCTAATATACAACGGTTCAAAGCTTAATCTAGCCACTGGACAATTTTGCTGTTACACCTGATACATAATGATTACAAACGTAAAATGAAGCAGGAAGAGTTACATATTAATGTGTTTTTATCTTTATTAAGAACAAATATTGTTCCGTAGCTAAGGAGAAGCTTTAAATTTGTGTGAACTAAGATGAAATGCACAAAAGAAAAATATTATTTTAACTAGGATTTCTAAGATTTTAAAAACAAATTCAAACTTGGACTTTAAACAAAATGAAAAGAATTTTACTTTGTTTAACATGTTTAAAAATTTTTTTCAGTGCATACCATCGTTAATTTTTCTTGTATCACAACACCAGAGTCAAAAAGCAAACACTTGATTTCAAAGTAAAACAAGCCATAATTGCTGTTTAAATGTCTGTTCACTGATTGAGTAATTTGTTTTCTCCGGCTTATCAACTCTTTGAAGGTTATTTAAAGCCAGAATATATTTTTAGATTGTAAGAAGTTTTCTGTTGCAGATAATAATAGTTTACTAGTACAAGTCTGACTAATTAACCCATAGCTAGGGGGAGAAGAGGTAGATTCATACCTTTCCCAATGGTATTTGCACATAAGTGAACCCAAAGGGAATTGAAACTCAGCTCTCCAATTAACAGTTCCAAGCCATTATCCATTATATCTCCCAGACATCCAAGCTCACAGCACCTGGTATCCCCAAGTGATCAACCAGTTAGCTACTGATCAGGTTCAATGTCGCTTAACTTTGGTGAATGTACAGGAACCAGTATTTTAACATGATGTGGCTACAGAAGAAAAAGACTTCTGTGTTCCTTCACTAAAAAGGTAACAAGAGTCTGTTTCTTTTACACGTCCTAATATAGAAAATGTCATTAAGAAATATCAAACTTCTGTTTTTTATTGATAATTCTTAATAAACTAAATTAAAAAAAAATTAACTACTAATAATGTTCGATAGTTTGAAGTATTTTCATAAAGGTATAATGAAAGTTTTAATCCAACATTTACTATAAACATTTTGTGGGTACACATGTTTGAATAGACATCATGCAAAAAAAAGTTAATGTCAATGAGCCCTAGCGATTAACAAGTTGTTCTAATGAAAATGCACTTCTCAACAGGAAAGGAATTTTGATCATCAGAGAAAAAAAATAACACTTTTTAATGCCAAGTGCGCTTTAATCAATTAGGTTACAAGAAGCCACCCACAGTAAAGCAGAGCTGAATTATCCTATTCAAGAAATGCACATCTCTCATTGCGATCTTTCAAAGTGTATATCCATTAACTATTCTGTGCCCTAAACATAAACAAGATCATTTTTAAGTAATTAACAGAATTTTTTTTTTTATCATTCCCCCCCCCCCCCCCCAAGCAAGGTGATAATAACACTAAGACACAAAAGATTACTGGAGAGGGAAAGAAAATGAGAAGAAACTGTAAACCCAGTCCTAAACAGGAATAAAGGGATAAACTTCTACTCCTGTTCAAAAGATGGGAAAGGAGTGTAAACCAGGTGATAGCTGAACCTATCTACACCAAACAAAAAAAATAAAATAAAATTTCAGAGTGTACAGGAGGGGGGATGTTAGAAGTATAGAGTTAATTAAGAGCACCTGCGATTCAAGTGCATATATTCAGGTAGCAATAGTTAATTATGTAATGGCTGTTCTTTAATTAATTTTAACTATACATTTACATTTTAACATAATTGTGTTGTCTCATGAAAACAAAAAAAAGCAAGGAAAAACTAAACTACCATTCAGGCAATTTATTTTATATTTAAACACTGCGGAGTGGAGAAAGTTCATATATAACACACAACTTATTTTCGTCTACCGGCCTGAATGCTCAAGAAATCTTATTAAAGAAAAATTTATGCTCCCTGGCAGGATTCTAGCCGGTGTCCTTCTGGGTAGAAGAAGCTGTCATTAAATTCAATATGCTCTGACCAACTGAGCTACAATGAATGAATTAATCTGGCAAAGTTGAATTGTACTTTTAAGCAAATCTCTCGTCTGAGATCTCCCAAAATCTTTCATATTTGAACATTTTTCTATCCAAATATAAACGAAATATACACAAACACATAAAAATCATAATAAAAAATGAAACAAAGAAACAAAAATTTATAGCTGCATTCATGACATATGTGGAGAGAATCTTGTTCCTACCATTTGAACAAAAGTCTCAACTTTTTTTTTATCTTACATGATTTCTCATTACTATAAATATTTCATGTTTATGTATGTGTTTGAGTAGACATTCCATCTATATTAATCTGTAAACTGGTCGAGATTAATTTTACTGTTAAAAAAATAGGGAAGCCGTCAACTGAAACACATGTACCCACTAAATATAATATTTCAAGTAAACACTATAAAGCATAAATACCTTTTTAATTTTTTTTTTTAAATATATTTTTGCATTTACATACAAAGTGCACCAAAATAGTTTTGTTGCTTCTAACATGAAACCCAAGCAAGAACATTTTTGGAACTACTGCCATAAACATTTAGGTAAGCAGAGCCAAAATGATTAGTCAGGGTTGTTGGTTAATAATGGAAACACTTGACCTTAGAATCTTTCAGATATTTTTTTTTTGTTTTTTAACAATAATGTTCACCCTGTACAAGGTCTAAGAGCCACTCAAAGTAGAGGGTTACAGAGTAAGAAAAAGAGATACAGTTTATGAGACTGTGTGGGGAAGATAGCAGTTAATCCTAGAACTGAACAGGTTAAGATTGTAGTGATTAGGAAAGCATCCTCTTGGGAGTTAGTCCCACAAAATAGTAGTTCATCGGAAGAAGGTGCTCAAGTGAAACTTAATCACACCAATGGAATACGAAGGGAATGAGGGTAGTTCACTAAAATATGGGTGGGACAGAAGGTCTTAGCTGTGAAGGTCAGTACTGGTGGAACTAAGGAATGTAGTTTGACTAAACACTTTTCATGGAAATAGCGATAGAGTAACATCTGTCTACCTATATAGCAGTGAATACTGGACAGTCTTCTCACAGATGAAAAAATGCTTGAAGCAACGGAAATGTGGTTCTACAGAATTCTATGGACCAAACATGTGAGCAATGATGAGCTATAAAGGACAGGATATTGTGGAGAGCCATGATCACCAATGAACTAAAGGTAAATGGCATGAAGAAGGAGAAGTTAGTAATGCTCCTGTATAATTTATCACAGTGTGCACATATACTAACCACATTGATCTGGGCAGATATTTGGCTAGTTATATAAAATTAGTGCTTCATATTACAGTACTTAATGAATTCATGTAAATTGTTTGTAGAAAAGTTTTGTGTTAAGTGCAAAAGAACTGCTACTGTGACACTCAAAATGATTTGTTGGGCTTTACATGTCAAAAACAGGTTTTTGAGTGACACGCGCTTTTCAAGGGCCTGTAGATTGTCAGTTTAAATAGTTAAGCGTTCGGGATGACTAACCAACGATAGAGTAGCAAGTGGCGTTCAGTGTTCTTAAAAAGTGGGAGAAAAAACAAACAAGAAAAAGGAAACAAAACTAGAAACATATCTATACATTATCTTTTTATAGTACTACTACTATTCATAAGCATCTTACGCCTCATGACCTACTCTCTGACAAACAATATGGTTTCCATTTTGCCTGGTCTACCCATGAATGTGCATTTCAAGATCTTGATAATAACAGCGAAGCTCGAGCTGTGGCTCTAGATATCTCAAAGGCTTTTGAAAAGGTGTTGGACTTCTACGTAAGCTTCAGGGCTATGGTATTACAGGACGATAGTTTGATTTAATCTAATCATTCCTATCAAATTAGAAAGGAAGGTCGTTTTGAACAGGCCTACTTCCAGATACTTTCACACAAATGTGGGTGTGCCTCAAGGCTCTATACTGGGTCCTACACTGTTTCTGATCTTCATCAATGATCTTCATGGTGTCATCAGTTCCCAAGTAGGCATTTATGCAGATGACGCTACCATTTACTCCTGTTTCAATGACAAATCCATCAGAACTGACGCTGCTCTTGAAAAGGACCTCCAATCTGTGGTTAACTTGGCCAGGAAATGGTTTGTAAATTTTAATGCCTCCAAAACTAAACTGCTGTCATTTAACCACCATAGAGAAACTTAATATTAGCTACTAACTCCTTAATATCTACTATCCAAAATAATTTATCCAATCTTAAGAATACCAGAATAATTACAACCACTTCCCAAACTATTAAGGGTATGATCAGAAGTACAAATACCCATCACAATAATAATTCTGAAGCAGATATATATAAAATAAACCATCACAACTGCTCCTCACAATATATTGGGGAAACTTGTAGAAATGAAAAAAAAAACCCATATCTATGAACACACACACTCTCACTCACTCTCTCTCTCTCTATATATATATATGTAAGAATGGGTAGGATAAAAAATCTACATGTACATATACTTGCACGTACGTATAAATATATTTCTTCCTCAGGTGTCATAAATACAGTGCTATATGAACAGAACTATAAGTATATATTAGTGAATATATAGTGAATACATAATATCCAGCATCGATAGCATGACTGCAGTTCTTGCAATCTTTAGGTGCAAATAAGTTCTAACTGTTATGGAGCTCATGTTCTTGTGGTGATGATGCAAAATTGTTTCTTAAAATTTGTTTATTTAATTATTGTAAACTGTCACAACAGCTCCTCAAAATATATTGGGGAAACTTGCAGAAATGAAAAAAAAAAACCATATCTATGAACACAAAAATGATATTATACACAACAATTTATCAAATGCATTCGTTATACATAGAAATAAATTCAACCACAAATTTGATCTAAAGAATGTTACACTTATTGAAAGAGAAAGTAACATGCTTAGATGGAAATACTCAAGAGTGTTGCTATCAAATCAAAATATAAATATGTGCTCTGGATTTTTTCAAATATCTCCATTCCAGAAAGAATTACTCCTTTCTCAAGCCAAGATATGTGACTATAAAAATGTTAAAAAATGAAAAGAAAAGGTTTAAATTAATAATCTCCTGTTATTTAAAATATAAAACACATGAATTAATACCAAAGTAAAATAATTTGTATATTAATTGCATAGAAAAAATTCAACAACATCATTTACTCACTTTTGTTTTTTACACATTAAATTATGTCACTTAGCATCCTCCATAATTTACCAAGACTTTTCAGTTAAGCTAATGAATATTTAGGAGCATCTATTAAATCAGAAATTGTTTAAAAATTAACATTTTTACTTTTGTTTATAAATATGTGTTGTAAAATAAAATCCTTACATTTTGCTTGATAAAGTTCATCAAAGGATGAAATGCATCAGCTAAAATAAGTTTTTCATTTGACTTTATTCATGTGTGTGTGTGTATATATATATATATATATGTATGTCATTCACAGACAGTACTGTTTCGCTGTATCACAGCTCCTCAGTGCAACTAGACTTCCGAATGCCTCAAGCCAGGATTGAAACACAATTTTTTTTCCGCTTTGCCCGGTCTACTGCCGATGTGATTACGGCCATCACTGAATTTGTCTACCAAGCTATCCATAGTAACGGCGAAGCCCGTGCCGTGGCCCTTGACATCTCCAAAGCATTCGATAGGGTTTGGCATGCCGGCCTCCTTTGCAATCTCCGGGGTTATGGTATCACAGGTCGATTGTTTGACCTAATTCAATCGTTCCTATCAAACCGGGATTTGAAAGTTGTTCTCAGTGGATTCTTCTCCAACTCCTATCCCACTACCGCTGGTGTTCCTCAAGGCTCCATCCTTGGCCCTACTCTGTTCCTCATATTTATAAACGACCTTCCTGACGCCATAGACTCCCAAGTCGGTATCTACGCTGACGACACTACTATTTACTCCTGCCTCAAGCACAAATCTACTGAGGCGGACAAAATTAACCTGGCAGCTCAAATTGAAAAGGACCTCCAATCGGTTGTGGACTGGGGTGAGAAATGGATGGTCAACTTTAATGCCTCTAAAACAAAACTGCTCTCCATTAACCACCACGAGGACCCATCCCTGCATCCCATCAGAATGTCTGAGGACCAACTTCTCGAGAGCTCCTCTCTGCGGCTGCTCGGTCTCACGCTGTCCGCTGATCTGAGATGGAACAAATACATCGAGTCAATTGCATCATCCACCGCAAGAAAAGTTGGTTCCCTGTGCCGAGCCAGGAAATTCTTCTCCCCGGAATCGATCCTCCAAGTCTATAAGTCTACCATTCGACCTTGCATGGAGTATTGCTGCCATTTATGGTCTGGGTCCCCTGCGTGTTGCCTCAAGGTTCTTGATAAGATCCAGAGACGGATATGCAATATGATTGGCCTTGATCTGTCATCTCGTCTGCAGTCGCTCTCTCACAGATGCGATGTTGCATCGCTCTGCCTTTTCTACAAGTACTTCCACGGTAATTGCTCCGAGGAGTTGTTTTCGCTTGTCCCTAAGCCTCGTGAATTTAAGCGTCCTACGAGGCTGGCATCCCGTTCCCACCCCTTCACCGTTGAAACTGTTAGATGTAGACGTCTTTTCTACTCCAATAGCTTCATGTCTCGCACATCTCGCCTATGGAACTCCCTTCCCTATTACTGTTTCCCTGACAAATACAATCTCCAACGGTTTAAGTGTAGCGTCAATCATCATCTCCAATTGCCTTGATCTATCCACTTCCCTTCTCCACTTCCTGACATCTTTCATTCCTATCTGCTCTCGCTCTATATCTTCCGTAACCCCCCTGCCTTGATCGCCCCTCCGTCCTTCTCTTTCTCCACATCCCTTCCTTTACCACTCCTATCTGCTCTTCCTCCAACCCTTCTGTAACCCCATGCGTGATAGTGGCCACCGGCCTTGCTTGGGGTGATACGCTTAAAAAAAAAAAAAAAGAAAAAAAAAAAAAAGTAATTTGGTGTCAGCCAGAGCTATCTTCACTCGGTAGAGTTACACAACTAAATCAAGCGTATTGTTTTTACAATGTAAACAAATGCCAATCAGCCAAAGTGCTCCATTCATTTTACTGAAGAGCTTTGCATATATATATATATATATATATATATATATATATATATATATATTTTTTTTTTTTTTAAGCGTATCACCCCGAGCAAGGCCGGTGGCCACTATCACGCAAGGGGTTACAGAAGGGTTGGAGGAAGAGCAGATAGGAGTGGTAAAGGAAGGGATGTGGAGAAAGAGAAGGACGGAGGGCCGATCGAGGTGGGGAGGTTACGGGAGATATAGAGCGAGAGCAGATAGGAATGGAAGATGTCAGGAAGTGGATAGATCAAGGCAACTGGAGATGACGATTGACGCTACAAATGTGTGTGTATGTTTTAAACAATAAAAATATTTAAAAATTAAAATTTTCAGACACACTGGTTTGTATATTAATATTTTTTCATTTTATTATTTCAATTAGATTCCTTGACTAGTTTTGGCCAGCATGACCATCATCAGGAGACAAAAGATTTCTGCTTGTTAGTAGCCACTAAAAATAACATGTATTATAATAAAATAACATTATATATATATATATATATATATATATAAATGTTATTTTATTATAACAAATGTTATTTTTAGTGGCTACACATTTTTGAGTTACAATCCCATGATTTTTTTATTTTCTAAAACAGTGAAATTAATAACAACCACCCAAGATTGAGAAGGCCTCCTAACAAAAGATTGTGTCTCCGACACGAATCAAAACCTGTATTGCTTTTTCCATCAGGGGAACCATTTCTCTAGTCAAAACATGCCTTTACCAATTCAGCTACAGAGAGTGCATTGATGGAGAAAGGTTTCAATTACCTATTTAACTATATTGAAAAAGTGGATACAGGTTCAATTATTGTTGGAAGCACAATCTTTCTTAGTAGGACTCAATCTAGGCTATTTGTTATTAATTTCAGTTTAAGAAAAAAAAACAAAAAAAAAACTGAGAGAGCAATTCAAATAAGTGTACCCACTAAAAATAAGGTTTATGCTAATAAGGATATAAAGTTAGATAAAAAAAAAAAATTCCAAAATACATATAATTCATACATACAAAGAAATAGGCATCAAATTAACTTTCACCTTTAGATCATCATGCCGCAGTTGCTTGGTTCCAAGTATACAACCCCCACCCTACACACATACAAAGGGTGCTGAAAAGTTTTTGGATTAACACATTCCACAAAATTTGACTAAATGGCTAAATATCAAAATTCTTTGTCATCAGGCTAAAGCTAAGAACTCTTCAGCACTCTCTCTCTCTCTCTCTCTCTCTCTCTCTTTATATATATGAGTGTGAGAGAGAGATCTCATTCAACCTTGACAGAGTTCAAAAGAGTTTACACGACCCTGTGGGTGATGAATTATTTTCACCCATACAACTCCTTCCTTCATACTCAAAACATTGTTAGCCTCTCGCAACTATTGCTATTTTCATGAAAGATGTTCAGACACGCTACATTCACTCGTTACATCAGTCCAGAAATTCACAGCTAGGATCTACCATGCCATGTACACAGAGTCAACTCATCCTCATTTCCTTCATATTCCATTAGTAAAGAGGAAGTTCCATTAAGAAAGGTTCTTCCTCAGAACTGTGACATTGTGGAACAGACTCTCAAGAGGATGTTTCCTAACCACTTTAATCTTAACCTCTACTGTTATCTATCCTACATATCCTCATATCTACTTCTTACTTCCCCCTTTACAAGAAACTCATTAAGTAAACCTCTACCATGAGCAACTCCGTGTCCTTGTATTGGGTGAACAACAGCATATTATATATATGTATGTATATGTATATATATATGTATGTATATGTATATGTATATATATTAAATGCAAATGTCAATGTGTTACTATGTTACGCTTTTTCAACTTTACTCCTAGAGGCCATAGCCCAACATATCACCATTTTGGAATTAAGCCAACTCTGTGAGCAAATTAAAAATATTTCATGGTGGATCCGAACCCAGAATCCTGAAATTTTGGATTCTCAAGTTTTCATTATGGCAATTGCTTTGGGCAATTTTTTTTACATGATTTTTTGTAATAAATTTTTTTTGTACAATAACAATTTTTTATAAGTCGGAAATACATTAGAGAATAATCAAAATGAATTCCAAAACCAGCGAAAGTCACTCATGAAATAAAAATAATTGTATGGAAAGTAAGGACCTATGTGCATCAAATTGTCTTTAAATTAAGTGGCGGCAGAAGAATTATCGTTGAACTTTTAAAAGGTAAGCTTAAATATTAATGTAATACTTAAATGCAGCAATCAATTTTGAATTGTGTAGTTTATTGTTGCCTATCTACTCCTCCTTACCAACTGTGATGAAGTCCCAATGAAGAGCCCGCTGCAGGAGCTAGCTTTAACGTCACCCTATTGGGTGGCTTTTAAGCTAGTGTGTGTGTGTGTGTGTGTGTGTGTGTTGAGGGGTATGATTTTATGGTATAATTAGTTTCCTTAAAAGAAATAATATAATTCAAAAGAGATTTCTATTTTCTAACTTTGGAAAAAAAACTAAAAGCAATCAAAAAAAAATACTTATTTTAACTGACTTTCAATTGCTGCCACATATGGTCTGGTGCTCTTGCTATATATTTAGAGATTCTTAATAGAATTCAAAAATAATCTGCAATGCTATTGGTCCTGACCTGGCATCCCAGCTTTAGTCACTTTTCCACTGCCATAATGTAACTTCGCCGTGCCTTTTCTATAAAAACTTTCATGGTAATTGTTCTGATGAACTTTGCTCTATGGTACATAGACTTTACGAATTTAAGCACAGCACTAGATTGACAGTAAGGTCTCATCATTTTACAGTTGAATTGGTTAGATGTAACTGTAAGTTCTAGGTTTCTTTCCTTGCACTTCTCACCTGTGGAATGCTCTTCCGGCTTCTTGTTTTCCAGCAAACTTTGACCTTGAAAAATTTAAATGCAATGTTAATTGTTATCTACTGTCTTTTTGATTCCTCCTCTTTTATTGTTTCCGCCCCTTAATAAAGTTTTTTTCTTTTGTTTATTCTTTAACACTCAGTAACCTGCTTATGTCTTAGTTGCTTTATTGCCTTGCTTAGGATGAAATAATTTTGCTTTCTTCCTGCTGAAGAGTGAACAAAATCTGATACTGATTTTAGAGCTTGAAAGAAATTTCTTTTTTAGAAGATAAAAAAAACAGTAAGTCTTCAAAAGGCTCACATGGCTATAGTATGAATGTAGAGTAATTGTTGCACTTTTTCATAAATACCTTTGGGTAAGGCATCAGTTTGTTACTTTTTAACCACCTCCAGTTATGGGTTAAATAGCAGAGTAGACTGGATTTTCTAACCTTGGTGGCAACCAGTTTAGAAGAAGGAAAAGTTTGAAATCAAAATTGTGGAGATTGCAACAGGAAAACACTCCATTATCTTTCCCAAGAATGCATGGCAATTCACAGATAATAGAGAAAAAAGAAGCTGTGGAGAACCATGATCGCCCACATCCTTAGGGGATGCAACATTTAAAAGAAGAAAAAAGGCTAGAAGGTTGCATACTTTATATCTATAGGATCAGTTAATAACAAAATCTAATATAATTTATTATTTTTAGTTTTAATTTATTTAATTTTATTAATAAAATAGCAAATAAGAAAATTAGCAATGACTTTCTTTTCATTTTAAGTTTTTCAATGCAAACTATCATATCTTTTATTTTGCCATTAGAATATAGGAGTAGATAGGTTTGCCCGTCATTCAGTTCACACTTCTCCCTGGACTTTTGAGTAGAATTAGAGGCTTATCACTTGCTTCACGTTTAGAAATGAGTTTCTGGTTCCTTCTAAAATCTACTTCAACTCTATACTAATGCCTCTGCCTAAATTCTGAAATTTTATTTAGTATTTATTTATTTATTTTTTTATCTTTTTTGTCCTCAATAGGAGTAGACAGGTTCACCTATCATCCAGTTCACACTCCTCTCTGGCCTTTTGAACAGGAGTGGATGTTTATTCCTTGCTTCCTGTTTAGGATTGGATTCCTGGTCCCTTCTAAAGTTTTTTTCTTCTCTTTCACTTCCAGTAGCCCTTTGAGTCTTAGTGGCATTATCACCTTGCTTGAGGTGAATTAGAAAAAAAAAGAATATAGCTTTTTAAGGTAAAACCATTTTTCTGTTTGTTAAAGAGTGTCACCTACTTATTCCACCTCAAAAGATAATATAAAGTCATTGCGTGCATATGAAGTGAAAATCAAAAGCAGATTGCAAATTGTGAACACGTACTTAAATGCCCTATGGGCAGCAGAGAGACAGTCCAGGCTGGTCAGGAGGAGGGAAAGTCATTTCCTTCTTCAATGTTCTTAATACTGATCTAGTGTGACAAGTTTAGTACAGAACACTTCCCAAAAAATCATGGTAATAATGACGTTAGAAAGGCAAAATAAGGGTCACATATTTTATGTAGCAGTTCTGGCCAGCACACACACACACATTTTATATATATATATATATATATATATATATATATATATCGCAGAGGACAGAAGAGGTTCAGTCTGCAAAGAAGGCAGGTGTTTATAAGATTAAAAAGTAATATTAACAGAGCATTTTTTTGTCCATTGGGTACAGATGTGTACCTAAGGAAACTGAACAGAAGTCTGAGAGAGACGGGGAGTACATCACCCACAGAGATGAAAGCTAGACACAGAAAAGTCAGTGAAGAGCTGCAGTTAAAATTCAATGGGGTCGTACTTACTCTCAGCAGGCTGGTTCTAAAAGCTGCCAATTCCAAGAAGTATGGTCAGTGTCAACATAATAACATGTCACAGGTCTCATTTATTTTATTATATATATATATATATAAATATATATGTGTGTGTGTGTGTATGAATGGAAGAAGAGTGAATTCCTGTATATGTTAAAAACAAAAATACAAAACTAGGACATTTAGCAATTTAATTATTTTTACTAATGCAAAATATTTAGGTTAATATACACTCATTATTATGAAGTGGTGACAAATAAGCTAGTATACAAATTTTACTGCGCTTCAATAAAAAAAACATTACTAGACGTGCGGGTAACATAATGGTTATTAGCATGGAAAACGGAAAAGCAGAGTTCAAATTCCTGTCAGGTCTGTTGCATTCACTTTTCCACTAATGCCCTTGAGAAAAACATGAATAGATTTTTCCTCACTCTCACCTAAGATAGCAGAGCAGACAGGCTCTCTAGCATAGGATGGCAGCTTGTCGAGAACAATTCTGAAATCATAGACCATGGAGAAGACAACACTAAACCATTTCACTATATGAATTCAAAGAAAATTATCATTTAATATTTAGCTATGATTTTAAAAAAAAAATTATGCCAAATATTAACTTTGCAGGTGTACCTAAAAAGTAGAGAGAATACATTTTAGACCCTCTCACAAAAAGAATTGTGTTGGCTCACTCTAAACATGTGAAGATCAAGACCAGAAGAGTTGCAGGAGATTCTGAAGTTGTCTGGAGGCCGTGGTTGAAGCCAATGGCGATTTTATTGAGTAAATTTGCTGTTTAGTATTACAAGATATTTTTATGTAATTTTGGTAAATATATCTGTTAAAATGAGATGTCCATGTTATTTCCATTTTTGCATCATTTAGTTGGCAATTTATCCATCGCACCAATATATATATATATAATTGAATAAATGTAGGTAATTTAGGTTTATGACCATCTATATACTTTGACATCATATCACCACAGTGATATTTTTTTTAATCATTTTAACCCAAATGTGAAAGAGTAGCAGAAAAAAAGAAAAACATTATTAAGGAGAGCAAACAATAAAAGAACAGGAATTGAGAAGACAGAAAATAACAATTTATATATTTGAAGATCAAAGTTGACTGGGAAGCAAGAAGCCAGAAGAGATTTCCACAAGTAAGAAGTGCGGGAGAAGAAACTGTTAGAATTTACAGTTGCATATAGCCATTTCAACTATAAAATAATGAAACCTTCCTGCCAATCAAGTCCTGTGCTTAAATTTATAAAGTCTAGGTACCATAGAAGAAACATCATCAGAACAATTACCATGAAAATATCTATAGGAAAAGACACAGAGAAGATACATTACGATAGTAGGAAAGTGATTGAACCTGAGATGCCAGATCGGAGCCAGTAACAATGCAGATTCTTCTTTGGATTTTATCAAGAATCTCTAAATATATAGCAGGAGCATAAGACCACATGTGGCAGCAATATCCAAAGCAAGGATGAATTGGAAACTTATAAATATCTAAGATAAATTCTGGCAAGAAAAACTATCTAGCACAACACAGTGAACCAACTTTCCTAGTAGCATACTTAGCAATTGATTCAATATAATCTTTTACCATTTCATGTCAGCAGAAAACATCAGTTCAAGAAGGTGCAATGAGTCTCTATCCTGGAGGTTAGCATCAGCCATGAAAGGTAAAAAGGGTTCTCTTAGACAATTAAAAGATGATGGTTTTGTTGAGGAGGCATTAAAATTGACAAGGCATTCCTTGCTCCAGTTAACAACAGAATGTCAATCATTTTTTAGATCAGCTACCAATATGACCATATCAAACCACTCTGACTTACTATTAAGTCAAGAATAAATGGTTGTGTCATCAACATGTAAAACTTTTTCAGTACTTTGTAATATTTTAACAAAAATATATTTGCTCACACTATATTTACAAAATGTCAAAATCAAAATACAATAAAGACAGACAACATCTGCAAGCAATTAAAAGGAACTTAGGCTAAAACTTGTCCATATTAATAATTAATACGGTCATAATGTTTCATTTTTGGTAACAAACTAGTAGCCAACACCTGGATCCAAGAACACACAAGACGAATATGGACATGGAGAAGCCCAGGAGGAGAAACAAAAAACCAAATTGACTACATAACTATCAACAAAAGAGTCAGGAATGCAGTTGTACACTGCAAAACCTATCCAAGTGTCGACTGTGGAAGCAATCACCACCCAGTTATATGTAAACTTAGAATGAAACTACGGAAATTGAAGAAGTCTAAGGCAGCACCAAAAATTGCAATACGGCAAACTCTTGAACAACCTGAATCTGAGGGAGAAATATATAGACAGTGTGAAAAGCAGATACAATGGATAAAATGGAAATGGAAACTTAAAGTGGGACACTTTAACAGGAACTTTAGTAAAATCAGCAATCGAGATCATCCCAAAGGAAAATAGACGACGAAGAAAAAAAGTGAATGAATGACAGATGATATTTCTGGTCATGATGGAAATGAGACAAAAAAACAATGCCAAGACATGGAATAGAATATAGAACACTACGAAAGAAAGAAGGAACAAATTCAGACAGGAACAGCTTAACAAAAAATGCATAAAAATTGAAAGAATTAGTATCATTGATAAAGCAGATATGCATAAAAAAAAACAAGAGAATTAACAGGACAAAAGACATGCCCATCAACAGGATGCATAAAATCCAAGAATGGAATGATGACATCAGAGAACGAAAAAATACTTTAAAGATGGAACTAACATACTGGAGAACTCTTCCACAACAAAAGAGAACAACTGGCAGCACACAGAAATATCGATGGATCAGAAATATTAAAAACCAAAGTAGAATCTGCACTGGCCAAATTGAACAGAAACAAACAGGTAGGGACAGACAGAATTGTAATAGAGATGCTGGCAGCCTGAGACAATTACAGCAATAATAAATGAAATCTACAACAGCAGCAATATACCAAAAGACCTAAGTAGACCTATTGTCATAGCACTGCATAAGAAACCAGGTGCAAACGAATGTGAATTCCATTGGACAATCAACCTAATGAACATTATCAGAAAGAGCAATACAAATGCAGAAGGATTTGTTGATGAGTTGTTAAAATAATTTAAAAAGCTTAGGAAATCCTGTGAATTGAAGCAGTCTACAGGACATGTGCTGAAAGAGGGCTTGGAAAATTTAATACTCACAGATCAGAGTGAAGGCAAGAGAGACAGAGGAGAACAATGCACAACCTACCTGGTGAGCTTCAGTGAGCAGATGACAGATCAGGGTTTGGGAGAGATGGCAAAAAGACAAGTTATTGAGAGCTAAAAAAGAAAAGGAAGTTGTGGAGAGCCATAATCGCCAACATTACTGAAGTACATGGCACCTAGAAGAAAACTCTTGTCGGCTACTCCTAAGACCACAGTAAGTAGCTTGGGACGTAGATCAGACTAACTCACCATCTGGTTAGCTTCTTCTATCAGCTGTTGACCATCATTAGTTGACCGACAGGGGGGGGGGCAAACGAACAAGCAGCAGGTGATAAAGGAGAATAGAACTGTCAACTTTGGTTTCAGAGTGGCCTTACTATTTAGATATTTACAATGAAAACGGTATCATGATCAAGCTCTTATGCACAGATTATAAACATCTTAATTGATTTAATCATTGACCCCGTTAGCTAAATCTTGTTTCAGTGGAACAGGTAAATAAATATTAGATATAAAAAAAAAATTATAATCTATACTGCAAAAGTAGAGTTAATTCTCTGTCCATCATACATTGTCGGCATTGTGCATGAGCAACTTACATGTGTTTGCGCCATTTAACACACACACACACAATTTGATCGAGTTTGAAATAAGATATCAGAATACATTCCTCTCCCACTCAGTTCAGAACCTCCTATCCTGGCAATAAGATAAAAAAAAATTGAAGACAAAAAAATAAAAAAAAAACCAGCTTAATTGTTAGTCAAACTGTCTCTTTGTTTACATGTGTAGTAAACCTGAGAAAAATAGCTTTAGTAAATTTATCGATAATTATTTCCCTCTGTTTCTATCTGATAATATCAGCCTATTCATGGCTACTTCAAGAAATTCATGTCTGTCTATATCAGTTTAGTCATATACATATTGTTATATACCACATTTATGAATACTAATGCGTATGTTTCCAATCCTCATAAATACATTGGACACTATTGTAAGTGGGGGTAATATGCTCTATAAGTAGTCCACCACTAGTGGTGGTTTACCTATTTCACACTGCTGGTGAGTATTGTATTTTGTTGATGTTATAAAGATTACCATTTCATTTCCAACCTCGGTTTTGGTTATTCCTCATTCAGTAAACCTTTCTAGGTTACAACAGTTTGATTGCTGTTGACACAGGCATAAGGACAATATATTTTAACTTAGGGAAACATTAAAAACCTAATTCTGTGAAGCACAGGACACAGAAAGTGCAAAATAGTCTTTTAGAAATTGATCTTCCAATTTATTTTTATGAAACTCATGTAATTTCTGAGATGAGGTATTGTAACTATTTTCATGATTTGGACTGTTGGCCCCATTTTTATTGCCACATTCCAGACATTTCAGCTGTTGTACACTCCAGCCTTCTTCAGGTGATGGACATTGGACACACATACACTGCACTTTATTTATACAGATTACACCTATTTTAATTTGTATTTGCAATACAAGTTATTGTAATAATTATTATTCCTCACATTGTACAATATTACTTGGATCAAATGCAATAAGAAATTAATAATTATATTTTTTATTATACATACTTGTTTCTTCCTCACATTTCAAAATACATAATGTCTGCAAACCAGCATGCATCTATTTATTTACCATCAAATCAGGTGACACATGACCCCAACCATACAGATTACATTTTATAAGGTGACAACCACTTAGAATCTTCACCTAAAAAGTACTTGCCAAGCATCTAAGATATTTGTTTATAAAAAAAGTTCTAATGTAGTATAGTGAATTGTATAAATATTTGTTGTTTAAAGTATATTTAAATTTATTTAATAATGTTGTTATAATGTATTATGAATGTTTATTATTTTTCACACACATAATAGTTGGAATACAATATGCAAGTGTGAGTTTATATATGTGGATTGATATAAGAACATGTATCAAAAACAAATACTGAATTTCCTATTAAAAATACCGTAAAAATATAAAAATGGCCATAGCTAAAGAACCCTTTGTATAATTTTAATGAAATCTGGCACTGCACTCAGCAGAAGTTCAAGGTATGATATCCTTCTAAATTGTTTGGGGTATTATGAATCATTTAAGCTGTATCTCAGGAACACACACACACATATATATATATAAGATTAGTGTTTTAGTATTATATAAATTATAAAATGAATTTAGGTTAAATTTTTTAAAGAAATAAATGGCCACAAAAGTGAATTCAAATAAAAGATGACACAAGTAGAATGACAGGAAAAATAATTTGTCACAAATAATTCCTTAGAAAAAATCTGCATGATTGAAACAAAACACGAGATTGTAAGATTTTATTGTACTTTTGCGCTATAAAACATGTTGAAAAAATAAATGCCCAAAAAAAAAAAATTATCGTTAAAATCTTTACAGTATCATTAAGAGCAAAGGATTTTTTTTTATGCAAAAAATTATTTTTTTATCCTTTATAGAACCTTGGAAATATTGATTAAAAATCTTTTCTTTCAGGCATCAATGTGAGACCATAAATTTGTATGGTAAAATTAATTGTCCTTTTGTGTGTTGAAAAACACATTGATTTGGAAATTCTTGCAAAAAAACTAGAGAACTGTCGAATTTCAATGAACTTTTCAAGATTTAATCATAAATGAATTAAATCATTTTTAAAATGTTTCTTTGGAAAATCTTTGTAATATATATATATTACATGTTACTGTCCATTCATTTAATTTTTGAAATTCTGAGAAATTCTTTATTATATCAATAATTGTTTATTTTTATAAGAACAAGTCCTCAGAAAATTTAACTCATCAAATTCTTTTCATTCAAGCAGGATTCTCAATTACACAAAATCTGCTCTGAATCATAAAATAAAAAAATGTAATAAAACTAAGATATTATTTAATTAGTAAAAAACTTTCTGAATAAAGTTTGTTATGGACACTATTGTCATGAGAAAATATTTTTTTTGATGAATAATGAATATTTACAAGAATTATTTTTATTTTTTTTATGTATTTTAAATGGACAAATAACTTAGATTTGAAATTTCATCATCTTGCCATTAGCAAAGCAACGAGAAGAAGAGTTGATGAACTAGTCATGAACAAAAAAAAACTTTTTTTTATTATTTTAATTTCGATTACAAGAGATCAAAACATACACTTTCTGCACTGGCAGTGTTCTCATTTAAATCATTAATATATTCAACTCCCGATACTGTAACTCTTAACTTCATAGTTTGAAATTTTAAAAAAAATCCAAATCAGAAAAATAAGTTCCTTTCTAATCAAATATGTTAAGGTTCCACTTGAAATTAGAAGTAAAATGTTGATCTTACAAACAGAAACAGATTCTCAAGAGTTATCTTTTTACAAGAATATTTATCTTAACAAATGCCAGGTTGATTGCAATCTTACATGAGATATTCTTGTTCATCTATATATCTATTTTGTACACACTATTTCCTGAACTCTTAAAATATTACCTTAACAGCTTAACATTGGCCACATGTCAGTTGAAAAAAATTTGCTGGATTTTTATTTAAATCTTTATAATTAATGCTGGATTTTTATTTAAATCTTTATAATTAATGCTGGATTTTTATTTAAATCTTTATAATTAATGCTGCATTTTTATTTAAATCTTTATAATTAATGCTGGATTTTTATTTAAATCTTTATAATTAATGCTGGATTTTTATTTAAATCTTTATAATTAATGCTGGATTTTTATTTAAATCTTTATAATTAATGCTGGATTTTTATTTAAATCATTATAATTAATGCTGGATTTTTATTTAAATCTTTATAATTAATGCTGGATTTTTATTAAAAATCTTTATATGTATTTTATGTATCTTCCTGACATTATTGTTATTAGAGTCTAGGGTGAACCATTATCTTATCCATATATCCCCATAAAACTGTGCCTCTTACCCTGTAACACTCTACCTTAAGTGGCACTTAGGCCTTGTACTGGATGAACATCAATGTAAAAATAAAATAAAATAAATAAATTTGAATTTAAAGTTAAATCTTTTCACTTCAACAAAATTCCTTTAGAACTAACCGAGTACAAAGAAAACCTGACGTCTTTATAAAACATGTTCATCTTTAACAAATTTTAGACACTTTACATGAAGATAATCAATGCAAGATGATAACTGCTAGATTGATTTGTTTTTTTTATAGCTTATCAACCTTTTGCAAGTTATTTAAAACCAGAAAGCATTGTAAGAATTTTGTGGGGATAATAATGATTTATTGATACAAGTCCTACTAATTAACCCATAGCTGGAGGGGAGAAGAGGTGGATTCATACCTTTCCCAAGGGTATTTGCACATAAGTGAATACAATGAACCTGACTGGAATTGGAACTCAACTCTCCGATTTCTAATTTAGGGCCATTTTCCATCACACCACCCACACATTCAAAATAACAGCACCTGATATTCCCCAGCAGTCACCCATATAGGTACTGACTAGGCTCAATGTTGCTTAACTTTGCTTTACTTTGGTGATCATAAGAGAACCAGTGTTTGAATGTGACATGGCAGTAAGCTGATAACTGCTAAAATTTAAATTACTTTCTGGAATTACAAAATTAATTTCAGTCGCAATCAAAGAGACTTCTGACAATACGTATTTTACCTAGATTAAATACATTGGTATGAACAGTCACCTTTAGTTGATCCTGTGATGGGTGGTAATGTTGTGTGTGGAAATACAGCCGTAGACATATTCAGGCATTTCTGGACTATAAACTTGCAGGTACATTGGGGCATTTCCAGCCTCAAAGGGTTAGATTATCTTTCAGCAATCTTTAACTTTCATCCCTACAAAAAACAGTGTGTGCAAAGGATGGGATTTCCCCTTGACACCGCTATTATTTTGACTATCTTCACTCCCCAGTAATGTTTATTGTTTTTAAAAAGTGATTATTAGAATTGTAATAAAACTTACACATATGATCAAAGTGAATTTATATATTTTTTCTTTGTTCTTGAGAATTGACAAAAATAGTAAACACTATTTATTCATTAGATTGTTTATTTGCAAGGATAATTTTATACTTACAATGTTCTAAAACTAATACAATTGTATTAAAACTAATGCAATGCAATATTTATTAATTATAAATTTATAAAAACTAACTAGCAGTATAATCGGTCTTTGACCAAGTCTTACATTACTGGGAATTTTTGCCATTCATTTGGAGCAGTTTAAGTTTAAAGTCAGCCCACCTGAAAATCATTATTAGTAACAACATTTGGGTGCAACTAAGGCACATCCCCAAATGTGTGTGTGGGGGGGGGGCTAAAAGGGAACTGTATAATAATAAATAATATTATTGTAATAATTTAAACTATTTATTTTTTATTAAAGTTTTTATGAAAGATATATATCCAAGAACAGATAGTAAATAGTAAAACTAATAGTTGCTGAGAGTTATAATGGACAGGAAGTAGTGGAGAGCCATTGTTGCCAACAATTTGGACTCAAAACCGACATTGAAGAATTATCTATCAAACAAAAAAATTTCATCAAAATCAGATGAAAACTGTAGAAATACATAAACAACATCCAATCACACACACACATATATATATATATATAATTATTTATTTGAATATTACAACATAAATATGTTATAAAATCACGACAAAAGTAGCCATTTTGTTTCAACACTTCTTGTGTCTTGTCAAGTGATAATATAGAATATAGAATAAATGGTTTTAAAAGTTTCAAATTAATCAACGATCCTTAGCTAAGAGTAAACGCTGTTACATAAGCTAGAGTGGCCAATCAAAAAACAAGTATAGGATGATTCGAAAAATTTGACAACTAAGCAAGGTTATCTAGATATTAAAAGATTTATAAAATTTGAAATTAAAATTAAAAGTAAAAAATTAAAAAATTAAAATTACCTATTTAGAAGTCTAAATCAGATCTCTATTAAGTTTTAAATTGTAGAATTACCAAGGAGAAAAAATATAAAAATAAAAATAAAAGATATATATGCTATTTAATTTATATTTTCATTGAAATTAAGTTGAAAGTTGTATTCAGAATCCCAGACAGAGATGTATACATTTTTCGTTTCAATTCAACATGTTAGTCGCCTCTCACATGAAATCATTCGAACAACGGCATGTTAAGCGCTCGGACGTATTTAGATATATACACACACATACAAAAAAGCAAACCACACATAGGCAAATGCACTATACTTACACATCGATACACACAGGCACATACATCTACATTCAATATGATCTAGACGGTCAAATGTCGAAGCTATTCGTGTCTTAATATGTTATTAAACGAATTTAAACTTGAAAAATAGCTAAACCGGTCAAATATACATAGATAAAATTTAAACAAATAACTATATATAAATACATATATATATATATATATACATATATATATATACATATACACACACATACACATATATATACATATATACATGTTTGAAAACATATAGTTTTCGACACATTTACAGACAAAAGTAAATAACCACCTCCACATATAATTGAACACTCGCACATCCGCATGTAAATTAATACATGCACCCGCATAGACACATATAAGGATAATAGGTACGCATATACAGACCTACGTACATAAACATACACATAGATAAGCACATATAAATATATTGACCCATACGTCGACGCAGAAAAGTAAATAAGGCAAGTGAAGAAATACATATATAGATGCAACTATATACAAGCACACACATACATACATACACATCTAGATGTACATACATAAGCATGCATGCATATATGCATATAAACTAAATATATATATAGACATTTACAAATACAAGTGTATACATGAAAAATTAAACAAACGTAAATTAAAACGACATGAGTATAAAAATGCATCTACACATCCGCTAGTACATATATATACACACATACATACGCAACTCCACATAGATATATACACATATATATCTACAGACATACATATACATACATACAAACATACATATTCACAAATATATATACGCATACATACACATACATATATATATATATATCTATATATATATATATATATATATATATATAAATACATATACACATATACATACACACACATACACATATAAACACATATACATATATACATAAACATATAGACACATGCATAAAAAAGGAAAAAGAAATAAGCATACATAGACCAACTTATATTCTAATAATATTCCAACAACATTATGATAAAATATATTAAAAGTTAATCATAATTTAAGAAAAGAACAGTCTGTAAGCAATTAAAGGTACTTTATCAACAAAAGTAGATTTTAGTTTGTATCTATGATACACTCCAAGACACTAAAGCCTACATACAAATACACATACAATGACACACCAACATATATATATAAATATCTAATCCTATATAAATACCCATATCGACACATCCAGATAAACAATACACAAACAGTCGAGCGCAACCATATAAACACCCACACATACATATAAATATACACCTATATAC
Organism: Acanthosepion esculentum; assembly: GCA_964036315.1. NCBI lineage: Eukaryota > Metazoa > Mollusca > Cephalopoda > Sepiida > Sepiidae > Acanthosepion > Acanthosepion esculentum. The sequence goes on from OZ038488.1 coordinate 21,288,932, forward strand.
ATACACATAAACATATACATATTTAAACATACATATATATACATATATATGCATATATAAACCTATACATACACATAGAAACATACATACTACATATACATACATATATGCACACTCACATATATATATATATATATATATATATATATATATATATATATATATATATATATACACACACATTTTGAGAATTATAGATATAGATAATATAATAAATATATTATAAATTTATAAACACTCACTAAATTATTAAAATAGGTGAACCAACTATAAGGAGATCCTTATTATTTACTATTTTATAAAGATTGAATCAGTTGGCAATTAGTCAATGTTTTGCCAACGATTCCAATAAATAGTCTAATAGTGTTTGTTATTTTTGTTGTCAATTCTCAAGAAGAAAGAAAGTGTATAAATTCACTTTCATATGGTTATGTTTTATTAAAATTCTAATCATTACTTTCTTAAGCAAATAACATTGCTGAGGATTGAAGGAAGTTAAAATAATAGCAGTGTCAAGGGAAAAACCATCTTTCTGACACACCATTTGTTTGTGGGCACAATGGTTAAATATTGCCCATCTTTCAATACTCATTTCTAGAGTTTCAATAGTTAACCTTGCAGCCTATTATCCAGTGCTCTAACTACTAGGCTATGACTTGATTCAGATAAGATCAATTGAGGAAAAGAGCTTCAGGACAAAAACAACGAAATTGTCATTTTTGCCAGATACAAGGAAAAGGGAGTGGAATAGAGAAAAAAAATTGGTTTGTGAAATCCTAGACAATCCAAAGGACCTGTTTATCCTTTTTTTCTGCCAAAAGTCAAGTATATAATAAAGCAATACCAAAGAATCAACAGATCTGTTCAGTATAAACTCTAAATCCACAACGATAGGGAAGAGGTCGCTAGATTAAGAAAAGGGCCTGGTTGACAAAAAAATTCCTCAGGGTCCTTTCTATTCCCAGTCCCAACCAAAAATGTAAGGGCTCTGGCCCATGCCCAAGACTCACACCACATGTCAAATTTTAAACAAGAATTCCAACCTGAAAGAATATATTCTCCGAGCAAGTGCATTGGAATGGGGAGCTAAAAGTGACAATTCCTGCAGACAAGCAAAGAGAGGATTCAGCAGTGGATGTAAAAGAATAATGTAATGATTGCATAAGGATTTAAACAAACAATCATGAGTAATGTCTCTGTTAATACACATTATGGCAGAGTTAAAAGTTTGAGTAGGATCCCCAATGAATAATGTTTATTTTACTTTCTTGTTGGTTTTGTTTACAATAGTGAACATGTCAAAAGCAATTTGCTGGTTTGTGTATGGTAGCAACATCAGTCTTGCATTTTTTTTCTTTTTCTCGGGAAAGAGAGGTATATATCTTAAACTCAACAGTTGTTTGCGTTTGAGCAAAGCACCACAAGCAGAAAATAGCTGAACTATTTATCAAAGAGGTAAACATATTAAAATCCAAAGAAAAATTCTCATTCTGAGATTGGCTTGATTTTCCTCTAAACAATCTAAACAAGATCTTTATATAAAAAAAAAAAACTGAAAATTTAAAAAAATTAAAAAGAAATAAGGAAAATAATTTTTTAATGATTTAAACCAGATTCAGAGGAATTTGTATAAAATTCAAAGAATGAAGGTTTAAAACATTTACGAGATAGCAAATAATGCGTCAATACGCAGTTCCTCATACTGCGTTTGACTTTTCTTCCTTTCTTTCTGTTATTAATTCTGTTTGATACGTGCACAAGACAGACAACCAGAATTGATCTAATCATAATATTTGATACAATCAACTGCTGCAGTGGACATGTGGAAGACATTTACAAAAAATTGTGGTTTCGAATAACTTCAAAAAAAGTTTAAAAAAACGTTGTCTGGGGTAACTTTAGCATTTTCTAAATTCATTTTGTTTAAAACTTTTTGAAGCATCAAAGATAGTCTTAATGTAAGCATAGAAAACATTTTTTTCTAACTAATCAAATTTTAAGTGCAAAATAGGCTCATGGCCATATCACAATGAATCACCGAAGTTAAGCAATATTGAGCCAGGTCAGTTACCTAGATGGGTAACTACTTGGAAATACCAAATGCTGTAATCATGGATGTGTGGGTGGCATGGCTTGCAGCCATATCATGTAGAAACACTGTTTCTAGTACAATCACTGAAGTTAAGCAATGTCGAGCCAGGTCAGTACCTAGATGAGTGACCACTAGGAAATTACAGATGCTATAAGTTTGGATGTGTGGGTGGTATGGACATATCACTTTGGAACACCAGTTCTTGTGCAATCACCAAAGTTAAGCAACATCGAGTCTGGTCAGTACCTAGATAAGTGACTGTTTAGGAATAGCAGGTGCTGTAACTTTGGATGTGCAGGTGGTATAATGGATAATGGCTCCAAATTGGAAATTGAAGAGCCAGGTTCCAATTCCAGTCAGGTTCATTATATTTACTTACATGCAAATACCATCGGGGAACGGTACGAATCCACCTCTTCTCTCCCAGCTATGTCTTATAATTAGTAGGATTTGTATTATTATCTCCCCAAAAGTTTTGCAATCTAAAAATATTTCTTACTTTAAATAACATGCAAAAGGTTGATAAGGTTATTTACCTTATCTCCCTGCAAGGCAGGATGTGGCACAAGGCCGTTTTTTAATGCAGGGCAAAACCAAGCTTGTAGACTCGGGCAAAAATTCCACGTAGACCCTGTATAAACGGTGTCAGGTAACTGTCTACCACCCCAGACGAGAGTCTTCCCTTTGGCATAGCCTCATCTGGGTTCCTCTCTGCCCGAAGGCAGAGAGTTCGACCAGCACAGCTCGAGCCGAATCTCCAACTAATTGCCAAAGCAAAAGGTTCATAAGCGATCAAAAACAAATCAATCAATTAATAAATGCAAAATATGGATGGCAATTTGTAACAAGGCTTAAAACTCAAAGGGTAAAAGCTAAAAAAATATAAAGCAACTAAGAAAAAGATGATTCATCACTAGGTAAAAATCTGCCATATAAACCAAGAAATTTTATTTTTATTTTTTTTTAAAAATATTTTAGCCTTACAATTTGTTAAATAAAAACACATAAGTGAATATATTGAACCTCATCTCTCTGATCTCCAATCCTGAAACATTTTCCACTACACTACCTATACATTCAAGCTTGCAACACAAGCCGTTACCCATCTAGGTACTACCAATCTCTATATCTGTCTTTATTTCTGAGATGAGGTATTATGTACACTATTTACATTATTAGGACTATTGTCCTCATCTTTGTCGCCATATTTATTACAACGTTTCGGCCATTGTACGCTCCGACCTTCTTCAGGTGGTTGGAATGTCGAACTGAACCCTTTATTTCACTCGCTGGGGTAGACTGTTAGTGCTCTAGTCCTACGTGCCATGTTTAATGGATGTCAGTTATCAGTTATCTCCTGTTAATTCAGCTCTCCAAGTTCTCCACTGCCTTAACTAGGTATTGAATTCACTGGATCTAACGAACACCTTTATCCACTGTGCATAGTGGATAAAGGCGCCGGTTAGATCCAGTGACAGGACCCAAAGAGTGTGAGTTCAATACCCGGTTAAGGCAGTGGAGAACTTTCAGAGGGAAAAATTAACAGGAGATAACTGATAACTGACATCCATTAAACATGGCACGTGGAACTAGAACAGTCTACACCAGTGTGCGAAATAAAGGGTTCAGTTTGACATACCAAACACATGAAGAAGGCCGGAGCGTACAACGGCCGAAACGTTGTAATAAATATGGCGACAAAGATGAGGACAGTAGTCCGAATAATGTAAATAATGTACTAATCTCTATGTTGTTTAATCTTTGTTTATATGAGAATCAGTGTTTGAATGTGATATGGCTGTAAGCTGATCACTGCTAAAATTTAAATTAATTTCTGCAATAAAAATTGCAAATATAATTCCAGTTGCAACCAAATAGACTTCTGACAAAATCCATATTTTATATTAGATTAAATATGTTAATATAAACAGTCACCCTTCATTGATCCAGTGATGGGTGTTAATGTTGTGTAGTGTTAGGCACTTTCAGGTATTCATGGACTGTAAACCTGCAGGCACATTGGAACACTTCCAGCCTCAAAGATTTAGATTATCTTTCAGCCATCTTTAACCTTCATGCATCCAAAATTGGTGTGTTCAAAGGACGTGTTTTTCCCTTGACACTGCTATTATTTTAACTACCTTCACCATCCCTTAGTTCTTATTTTCCTAAAAAAAACTCACTGCTGACATGATCCATCCATGATATTCTCAGTTCACAACAGTAGCACCACATTTCTGTCACTTTAAATATCTTCTTCACTTGTGAAGAAACTGCCCAGCAGCATCTGCCATATAATGATAATATTAGTCATTTCCCTACAAGGAAACTATTGGTTCCTATTCTGATAGGGAATGACTGCAAAGCACTTTCCCTCCGCAATTTATAAGCGTAAGCACACAAAAATGCATGCTGAGATTTCTCCCTAGCCAATAAAACAGGTTGGTTCTTGGTTTCGTCTGACTCAGTCCCGGCTTGTCTTGTCTTGAAGTTAGAATGCTACTTTCAGTTAGCTGAATTTACTTGTGTCAATGCTGATTCTTAGTTTGTGAAGCTTCTGCCTTATTACTGTTGTCTTGCATATATTGTTTCCTTCCTTTATATTATTTTTGTCCTATTTTTTTCTTTTTATTGCTTATGAACTTTGTCAATTCTGTTTGTTGGGTAGTTCTGTCATTTATTTACATTTAACTATGGCCACTCACTCTACATTCGGCATTCATTGACCGAGTATCTAGTACAGCTTTCGGTTGAAATCTATAAAATCTTTCTCTTAAAACAATTTTTCAGGAAAGTAGGTTTTTCAAGTGCAGTATTTGTTACCGCTCTTTCCAGTACTGATGGGGATTTCCATCCTAACCTTTTGTTTGAAGTAATGTGTAATGTCAAAATCTTGACTATGTCATTATTTTCTCGTCGAGATACATGTTCTATCCAGTTTAGTTGTTGCAGCTGTTGGTAGTCGTTAAGTGATGTGATTTCTATTATTTGGTACAGTTCTTTCTTTGTGATTCCACAATGTTCAAACTTGTTCAAATCCTTTTTTAGCCATTGATCTTAGAACGTAGTTGTATACAGCAGAGAATTTCAGCATGCAAGACATCTATATGAAAGTCTCTATCTGACGAAGCTATTTAAGAACATGACTCGTATTTTGATGTTGATGTTTTGTAGTAATTTACGAAAAGAGTTTAGATATTATCTTTCTTTGTTTTCCTATCTCTTAATACTTTGCCTAGTTCCTGAAAGTCATCTTTCACTATTCCAATGCATCTTCAGGGTCAAATTTTCTGTTGTCTATATCTACATTACCTAGATAGTTAAATTTCTGTATCAGCTTTGATCTTGACATCCCCAATACTTAGTTCACATCTTGGCCTGTCTTTTTTACTCACAAACATGCATACTGTTGTCTTCCAGCTAATTATCTGATGTAAAAATGATTATTGAAGGTGAATTGATGAATGCAGAGAAATTCGCTCAATATAGGCAACAGTTTTGAATAGTATATGAACATGTACCTTTATAAAAACTTATGCGAATGAAATACAACCTTCTGTCCCTCACCACTACCGACAAGTTGAGGTGTTTGGATGCGGCTCTTTTGATAAGCATTGATTCTGAGCCTGATTATGGTGACACCGAGTTTGATTCAGGCTAATAAAAAAAGGAATGTTCTGGGAGAAGAAGAAAAAGGATTAAGGAGAAAAGTCGTCTCAGAATTATTTTCCGCCAGTCAGAAGAACGGAACTTGAAACCCCACAATGATTTGAAAAGATAGCTTTGTGAACCTACCAACGCAAATATAAGCAAGGTTGGTTAAATTGATAATCATTGACGCCTTATCAAAGTGGATATCCAGAACAGGTGGGGTCAAGCAGATCAATTAACATTTTCAGCATGAAAAGAAATGGACTTTCATGTTGGAGATACCACAAGGCCAACCAATGACTGTGCAACAAACCGACCAAGTTTTCCTCATTGAAAGATGAGTAATTGATCACAGTTAACATAGTTTTACAGGGCTTACAGGGTCAATACGTTTACCGCAACAACTTTCATTCAGCACTCCTCATTTAACAATAAAATCATTCTGCTATCACATTGATCTATCGACCCAAACAGGGGAAAACTTTAATACTACAATGAACTGTTGCAGTCTCACTCACTACCAAGGACAAAATTCCAACATGTCTCTCTACCTAGCTTAATTTTTATTATCAAGGAATATTTTGAGAAAGAATTTTGGGTTCATGCTGTCTGGTTTCTGCACACGGAGGGCGCTTCTATCAACTGATCAAAAAACTGGTGTTATATAGCTCTCCCAGTCCCAGAGCCACACTGACTATTGGCTAATACCTGCCCAGTATTGTTCACATGCAAATACTCAGTGCCACCTACTCCAAGTAGAAGGTCTTCTCTCAACAGCCCATTTTGGAAGGGGACGCAACTCCTGGTGCTTACAGCAACACATAAAATTAACTCCGAGTTATTTTTTTATTGGGCTGACCCGATTCTCTGTTATACCTTTGCTCCCTAATTTTCTTTTCACATAAATTATTTTAGATAAACAAATTAATTCTGTTTCAATTTCACACTGAGTTAGAATCCCTTCTTATTTTATTGGGTGCCTAATGAGTTAACTAAATTTTTTTTATCTATACCTTCAGTTGAAATTTACAATAAAATGTTCTATCATGAAGAAAAAACAAAAAAAGACTTTCCTTCTAGTAGATGGGTTAAGGTGTTTTCCTCTCTGAAACTTGTCCTGGGTACGACGTTAAACTGCATCCAACAGCAAGGCCTCTGATCAGGAGGTTTTGAGGAAGCGTGGAACCACCTCTTAATTGCTGGTGTCCCCAGGTCTACCCAGACCCGGGGTGGTAGCACCTATTGGGGTCCCAGCTATGGGCAAATAGTGAACTTCCAGGTCTTTCCCACGTCCTGGGTATGACGACAAATTACATCCGCATCCTGGGTATGACGACAAACTACATCCGCGTCCTGGGTATGACGACAAACTACATCCGCATATTTGATAAATATTATCAACAAAATAATTGCTTTTTTATAAAGATCACAAAAGACCAGAATGAAAATGAAAAAATATTATTATCAGCTCTACGTTTTTGAAAAATATTATTACCAGCTATACGTTTCTGAAAAAACAGAATGAAAATGAAAAAATATTATTACCAGCTCTACGTTTTTGAAAAAAAAAAATATTATTACCAGCTCTACATTTTTGGAAAAATATTATTACCAGCTCTACGTTTTTGGGAAAATATTATTACCAGCTCTACGTTTTTGAAAAATATTATTATCAGCTATACGTTTTTGAAAAGATATTATTGCCAGATATACGTTTTTGAAAAAATAATATTACCAACTATACTTTTTGGAAAAAAACTTTTTCAGCATTAAATGGCCCAACTAAGGTTGATATGCTGGTTAAATAAACAATCTATCTATCTATCTCTGAAACTGGAGACATATGTTTACTGCTAGTTGGTTATACTTTTGCATCAATAAAAATGCAGTCTGGATTAGTTAGACCAATGCTGAGATTTCAAATGAGAAAAAGAAGTGGGTAGCTTTTGTTTCCTGGAACAATGTAATCATGTGGAATAACAAGTGCAAATAAGCACACTGCAGGGTCAAAATTGAAGGAAATAATTTAACTGTGCTTACATGTGTATTCCACACACAAGTGTACCTAAATACCTCTTTGTCAAGTTTACCCTTTATTGTTCCATTTTATATTCTTCTGCCATCCATTTATACAAACTCATTAACTAGGTCACTTGATAGGTTCCATTGTGTAACACTCACAGGACATATTAGTCCTGTGAGTGTTAGATTCTCCAGGCCCACTTTTTACAGATTAAAGATAAGTTCTCAAGGTACCAAGGAATTTAAACAGGACATCAAACCATATAATAATTATCAATGCATATTTATTTATATATTTCCTGTCCCATTGACAGTTGGAAGAAAGATAAATCAACTTAAGTTAGTAAATTTATGAGTGATTACTTCCTTTAATCATTTTAATAATCTATACAAATAAAATATTCATCTGCATTTAGACAAAATTACTTCTCAAACAAAATGAACCATTTAATTAATCAGTTCCTTTACTGCTACATTTCTAAGATTGTAGTCTTATTTGTTCATGCTTTGCATGTGAGACACTCAGATATCTTTGTCCATTAAGTGATCGTCTTGCATCAACTTGGTTATGAAATAGTCTTTGTCATTCTGCTACTAATCTTTTTCTTCTGAGAAATATTTCCATTTCACTGTTATACTAAACACATTTTTAACATGGAAATATTTTGAGCAAAAAGGGATTTAATACCAGGAGTAATCAATAAATCATAGATACCATTGAATGTCTAAAAAATATAAGGGGAACATATAAATTAAACAGTTCATTGGCCTCTAATGTGAATTTTTATCTCCACTTTATTGAATTTCAATACATTGTTTCAAGATTTTTGTTTAACTGCATCTATTAAACTTTCAGGTAAGATGAGAATGAATAGAGTACAATTCCAATGTTCATAACATTTAATTTAAAAGAGAGCTCAATACAAAATAGAGCAATATTATTTATTTTAGGATATATCACCTGATGAAATGCATTTGATACGCATCAAAACACGACTGCAATTGTGTAGCAATTTTGACATATTTTCGATGTAATATCCTAAAATGAATATTAAACTTTCTAACAATTGCTATCATTTTTTTATGGCATAGGTGCACTAGTAAGCTAATAATAAATCAAAAGCCTAATGATGAACAAAGTGTTTCTTTTACATAAATAATTTATTTTTCAACATGATGAGAGTGGAAAAATCAATCACACACATTCAATATTATACAGTGAAAATTTCAGATCAAAATTCAGCTAATAAATACATCTGTCTTTGTAAAAGTTCAATATTTCTCTTTTCTTTACTTTACCATAGAATTTAGCATTTATTTGTGTCAATGATCATGCATTCATACTGAATTGTTCAGAAGCTGTTGAGGCAAGATCATGCTACCCATAATGCACTATTGACCAGCATAAATAAATAGTCAAGCCACCACTCAACACACAGGGCCTGAAACAGACTGCTGCCATTCACTGTTGACCTCAGTGTCAACTTTTATGCTTTTATGTATATTTTATAAATAAAAATGTCGTTTAAGTCCGATGAAGTCCTTTTGAATGACAAAAGGCAGTATATAAATTTCTTTTCATTTCGTCATTCAATAAATGAAGGAAATGATAGTCTAAAAATAAGATCTTGATTAAAAAGAGTTTACAAACTGTAATTATGTAACTAAGTAGTGTATTTTGGAAAGAAATAAAAAAATTTAAAAAAAGGAGGATGCTGAGGATACCATGGACTGAACATGTGAGCAACGATAAAGTTTTAGAGTAAAAGAAAACTTATACTTAACATCAGGAAGAGACAGATGAAATTTCTAAGGCACGTAATGAGGAAAGAGGGTTTGGAAAATCTGATACTCCTAAGATAGATTGAAAGCAAGAAGGACAGAGGAAAACAATGCATAACCTACTTAGTGAGCTTGAGTAAATGAATGATGGAACAAGTTTAGAAAAAATAACAAAAAAACAAAATTTATTAAGATCTATGAAGGATAGGAAATTGTGGAGAGCCATGATTACTTATGTCCTGAAGGGACATGGCACATAAAGAAGAAGTTAATCGAATTTTTTATTTTAGGTCCTATTTTTGTTTTTCTGCTTGTCCATTTTGGGATGAATATTATTTGAACAAAAATGAAGAGGATAAAACAAAGTGGAGAAGCTATTCAACTATGCATTTCACCTCTTATAGTAGGCGTCCTCAGGCTGGAATGAGAGATGTGTGAGAAAAGGGTGTTGGAATATGGCAAAGGTCCTTATCGAATGTTACAGCCAGAGTGTTGGTGTTTTTAGTACTGAAACAACTAATGTCTACTGGATTTGAAATTTAAGTATATCAAGGGATTTTTCATATGCTGCACTGTGCTACAAATATTTTTGCTATTATATTAATTGAGACAAAAAAAAAAAAAAAACAAGATCTATATGGATTGGTCAAAATTTAAAATCAGCAAACACCAGTGTCTTTTATAGAAAAAAATACCAATTCTCTGACCACAGCATCTGATAAAGAACTTTATTACCATTTCTCCATATTCCAACACCCTTTTCTCGCACATGGGCTTGTATCGCCTTCCAGCCTGAGGACGCTTACTATAAGGGGTGAAATGCATAGTTGAATAGCTAGTTCATTTATATAGACTTAATGAAAGCTAATTATCATTAATTTTGAATAATTTTTCTGTAAAAATATTCCTCTTTTAATGCTTTCTTGTCAGTTACCTGCCTGTGGATAACTGTCAGTGGCTTATTAATATTGAAAGTATATTCTAATCTTTTCTTGGGCCTTATTAACATCATTAAATGGCTTAGATCAATTATGCTCTTGAAATAGATGAAAAGGTAAATTGTAAAAACAGAAATCCTCTTGGGGAGGCTACAGTTAGACATTTTTCAAGAAGAATATTTTCCATTTTTTATTTTATAATTTTTTTTTTTTTTTTTTTTTTTTTACAGTGACGTTCATCCTGCACAAGGCCCAAGAGCCATCCGAGGTAGAGAATTACAGAATAAGAGGCACAGTTTATATAGATATGTGGAGAAGATAACAATTGACCCTAAACTGTAAAAGGTTAGGAATAATGTAAGATACATAGATACAAACCATTAGCCCATTTATGGCCACAGTAAAATCCGTTATTAATTATAAAAATCTAAATAAGAATCAGGTATTTTAATTTTCTAAAAAAGAAAAAAAGTAAACAAATTAATGCCTGGATGTTAAACTGTTATAGTTACAGTAATACAAGGGGTTAATGACTGCAAGAGAATATGAGGCAAAAAAAAAAAAAAAAAAAAAAAAACAATGTTAAGGAGAAAGAAAAATAAAGAAGGCAAAAGATAATGATTGATATTGCATTTAAATTTTTGATGATCAAAGTTGACTGGGAAGCAAGAAGCGAGAGAAGAAACTGTTACCATAGAACTTACAGTTACATCTAGCCATTTCAACAGTAAAATAAGACCTTGCAGCTAATCTAGACTCACCAGAAAAATTACCATTAATTTTTTTTGCAGAAAAGGCACAGAGAAGCTATGTTATGACAGTGGGAAGGTTTTAGACAAGTTTAGGAAAGATTGCATACACAACAGATATGTAGATAAAAGATTTGAACAAGAATATCTGTATATAAATTATTCTTGTTTTTAAAAGAGAAACCTTCGTAACGTAATACTTATTTTAAAGTAAGCTGACAGTTATGAAGTAAGCATTAAAATCTTTCCAACGAACACGTGGCCACAAGCTATTTATTAACTCCAACCTAATCCAGTGAAATCCATACTTGAAAAGGAAAGATTTGTTTAAAATTACGAAGAAAGTTGTTTACTCACATCAAATTCTTTTGGCTCAAACATATTTTGTAGCACAACTGTTTTTTCTCGCTTGAAGCGGGCACCCCGCATTGGTTCAGGGCGCCAGTCAAATAATCTAAAAAAACAAATTTAAAAAAAAACATAGTCCATCATATACATTTGTATACATTTGTCCTTATGGACAGCTTCGGTATTAATACGTGTAGTATGAAAAACATGCAAGTTGTAGGTTTTGCTTTGCTAAATACTATATCATGCTTTTTATTTAGTTCAGTTAACTAGTAATACCCTTGAAAATTTCATGGTTACACTATTTGAATTTTCTGAGGAATCAGAATTCGTAAAAGAATGAATGAATGAATGAATAAGCTCCTTGTGTGGTCCAAGACTATAAAATACCCATGGAAATTCTTCTCATTATTGTTAAATATATGAGCTTAACAACTTCAACAAAATATGACAGTAACAATCATAAAGTTGAAAGCCAGTTGTTTTTTAAAGAAGTAAGAGGGTATAATTTGAAATTGATAAGATTTTTGATTTCTCTGAAATATACACAAAGAACCTTTTTTTTTTATTTTTCTCATTGAAATCAAACTGTCTGATATGTCTTTTCTGTCTTTGCTCATGATCAAAGAGGAAAAGGCCATTAGTTATGAGATGGTGGTAAGGTGTAACAACTATGGGAATGGAACGGAATTAAAATTGATAAGGTCTTTGATTTCACTGAAATATACACAAAGAAATTCTTTTTTTCTTTTTCTCATTGAAACCAAACGGAACAGTCCATTATTTATAAGGTATTGGCAGGGTAGAAGATACATGTTAACAAAAGAAGGAACAAGCAGAATTAAAATATGATGAATCTTAACTAAATTTGACATCAGTTTCAGACACACTTTCAAATTACGAGATTAGAGAAAAATCATGTTATAATTCTGCTTATTCCTTCATTCCTTCATTAGTTTACACTTATGTTACGCCCTGCCTATACCTCAGAAATAATGGACTGTTCCATTTTGAACACAAAGAAAGACTGAAAAGTCATATCAGAGATACTGTTTGGTTTCAGTGAGAAAAAGAAAGAAATAGAGAGCAGATAGAGGGTGATAATGCTCTCATGTATTTAATGTCTGCTTCAGCAAAATAGAAAAACTTAATTACAAATCTTTTCATTTGTAGCCTCTTATTTTTTTTAAATAATGATCTGCAGTCATACTTCTGATAGTCGATTGATTTGGCTTTTATTTTTATTTATCTTTTTTTTTTTACAGCTTATCAACCCTTTGTAGGTTATTTAAAGTTGAAACATATTTCAGATTGTAGTAGGTTGATTACAGTACTCAGTGTTTCCAAGTAGTGCCCCCATCTAAGTACTGAATAAGCTGAATGCTGCTTAACTTTGGTGATTGAATGAAAACCGGTGTTTTCAGCATGAATTATTAAAGTTAACCTCAAATATTTAACAATGCAGTAAGGGTAGGTACCTCCATGAGATCGCTAAAAAAGAGCATAGCATGAATAAAAAGTGCCTTAAACTTTATGAAAATAATTTTTTATTGTCTAAATGTTTATGTTAATATTAAGAGATAAGATCAAAGTATTTGGGGGGAATTTTTTTTTTACATTTTTAATTGTTCCTAGCACACCAGAAATTTTTGTTAAAAATCTTGTTTTTTTTGAGTCAGCGAAATTGACAGATAATCGATAATATCAACCATTTTTTTTCATTTTATAAACAAAATGAAAATCTCCATTTCAATTTCTTTTAAAAATCAATTATAATTTTTTTTAAATTTATTTTAAGAAAATTAGAAATTATAAAGTTTATTTAAAATATTTTGAAACAAACATTACTTACTTTCTGTGCCAAAAAAATGTAGTTTAAAAATAAGACAAAGCTGGTCAACATTTGATGTCACTTGATGAGCGATGATTTCATCACCTAATCACAGCTTACATAAGGGAAAAGTTACTGTACAGAAGGACAGAAGTGACATAACTATTTAATTATACAACTTATAATGCTAAAAGATAGACCTACTTAATAACACCACTAATTTTATAATAATAAACAACTTTAATGTACAAATAATAAAATAATTTAAGAAATAACAAATAATTGTTTTAAAAATTTAATTGTCATCAAAAAAGTTTTTTCCTTTCAGACAATATTATCCATATTCATAAAAGCAACTAAAAGCACTTGAAATTATATAATATCTTTGCTTTATTGAGTTTTGTATGTTACAATTCAGAGATGATTTTCAGGTGTGTGTGTGTGTGGGGGGGTCCAATTAAAAAAAAAATACCTGATTTGCTTTCCTCAAAGCCTCGTGCTCTTAACTAAGATAATCAATAAACTGACCAGTATTGAATTTCTAGAGTTTCCATAAAATTAGTTGTGTGTGTATGGGGGAGGGGGTGGGGGCAAATAAATATTTAAAAAAAATATTTTTGCCATGATTTTAAAAAAAGAAAACCTATTTGTAATAATTTCCCTCATTTGTGAATAGTTTCTGAAAGTTTCATTAACATCCGACAATTATTTTTATTTTTGTAAGATTTTCCAAATTAATGTGTCATACAAAAAAAATACGCTAAAATTTTATATGGTATTTAGTAGTTCGGCTGATACAAAGAGAAATAAAGTTTTTTTTTTAATCAAAAGTTAAAATGGAAAAAAATGGAAAAAAATTTTAAAATAATTAAAAAAATACTTTGTTCTTTCCTCTTAATAATAACAAACATTTAGATGATAAAATTTTGTTTTCACCAAGTTCGGTGGCTTTTTCATCATAATATGCTCTTTTTTTTAGCAATTTCATAGAGAAAATTTTACAAAGTATTTTAAAGCCACAGAACTCACAAGGAGCTTCTTCAATCATTAAATTAAGAATTAAGAGTCATCAGAAAATTCAAATAGAAAAACAATGAAATTTTCATGCGTACTATGAAGGAAAATAATTTACAATGTTATGCAACCATCTTGATAAAAATCTGACTAGGATGTGTAGATGATGTAAGGATAGTGGCTCAAAATGAGAAACTGGACAGCTAAGTCCAAATTCTATTTGGATTCATTACATTCCCTTTAGATGAAAAAATAACCTTTCTTTTGCCCCCAGCTGTGGGTCAAATTAACAATTTTTTTTAAGAATAACAATGTCTTTTCTTGATACAAGTCCTATATCTTGTATCAAGAAAAGACATTGTTATTCTTAAAAAAAATTGTTATCAAGGAAAATCATTATCTCTAAAAAAAATTGTTAATGCAGCATTCACTCGTTAAAAAAAGGGGGGGGGGGTATTTTTACAATCCAAAATATATTTCGGTTTTAAATAACACACAACGTCTTAAAAAACAAATCACTTACCAAAATGAGTGTTTTATGATGAACAAAATAACATATATTAACCTTTAGTACTCTGTAGGTGACTATTTTCATCTGGGTAGTCTAGTAACAGACGATGAAAAATGTGACACAGAAATCTGAAGGTGCTTAAGTATCATGAAAGATTTCTTCCAGAAACAAACAGACTATTAAAACTATTAAGTGTTAAAATGGTGTGCAATATCAGTCCTCCTGTATGGCAGTGAATGCTGGACAATTTCCTCACAGATGAAGAAAAGTTATGATGTGGTTCTACTGACAAATTCTAAGAATACCATAGATAAAACATATGAGCATTGACAGGAAGTTTTAAGAAAAAAAAAAAAAGAGAGACAAGGAAGCTTATAATAAACCTTTGCCACTTTGTAAGTGACTATTTTTGAAGGCAAAATGTTAGTTTTCTGCCAATGAAATTGAATTTATTTGTTGTGTAGTCATATCCTTCTATGGCAACACCTAAAACAATCTTGACTGAAATTGAGAGCCAGGCTATTGCAATTTTAAATATATAGAATTAATATATAAAACCCTATATTTTGATGGGATTCCATATACAGAAAGTAATATTTATAAATGAGGCAATGTGTTAAATATTAAAGATGTGAAACATTGAAAATATGAAGAAAAAAAAAACATGGAAAAAAATAAAATCCTTACTTTTCTTGTTTTTCTTTGATTTTCTTCTTTTCTTTGTTGCTTAATTTTCTCTTTTTTTTGGAAGGATCAAATTCTCCTTTCATTTCAAACTTTGCCAATTCAACTTTGATTTTCTTGCCCCGTACATCGTAGCCATCCAGGATCTGTAAGGCTAAACTCACAGATTCTGACTGAAATGATAACGGAAAAGATTAAAATATTTTTCAAATATCAAAGTGATGATCTGTGTTAGTATAATTATAGGCTTTGCTATTCAGACCAGGATCCTCATTCACAATGTTTCAGCTGTTGTATTATCTGGTCTACTTCAGGTGTCTTTGCTATTCAGGCCAACATCTTCATCTTAGTTGTTATACACATGTTTCACTTGTGCCCTCCAGACATCTTCAGGTGTCTTGGTAACCATCTTGGAATTTCAAACCAAAGAAATTCAGTGATACATATTTGCAGTTTAGAAACAATGTGATTCATATATATTAATAAAAAAAAATTTAAAAAAAAAACATTAATTAAATTTATAAAACTGGTTTATCAACAATTGTCTGCTTGTATAAATATTATGGCCAGCCAAAAATTAATTCATAAGAATAACTTTGGAACTCAAGAATAAATATGGAATAGGTAGTGCCCTATCCTGCAGAGTAATTAGCCATGGTTATATGTACTTGGCAGAAATGCCCAACAAACGGGAACTGAAAATGTTTGCAATAAACAATAACAAGAGAATGGAAAGAGGAGGACAGAGAAAAATACTATTGAGAAAACAATATATGCAAGGCAAAGAAATAAGGCAAAAATTCAATAACGGTGTTAACACAAAAAGGGAATACAGATAAACGATTGCAGCATTCTAGCTTCAAGACAAGAAACACCAGAACAAAGTCAGATGAGACCGAGTAGTGAACTATTTTATTAGTTAGAAAAAATCCCAGCATGCATCTGCGTGTTTTGTCTATAAATTTGAGGAGGGGTATGTTATTTCAGTTATTCCTAAATGGATTGGAAATAACATATCCAATATCAGCATAGGGTGACACAGGTTAAGGAGTAAAATTGCCAGTTATAGCCAAAATGTGCACCGGTCAAGTGTGGCATAATCTGCATAGATGTTTATTAATGATGTGTGAAGAGGTTATGTTAATGAAGTAATGGCTAAAGGCACCCAGAAGCAGGCAGATGGTTTGCCATCAAATGGCTGTAGTAGTTCACTCAGAACCCTTAATTCTTTCTTTACAATACACTAGGGTTGGCCAAACCACGGCTTTTGAACCACATGCGACTCTTTGACCTTTAATATGCAAATTGTGGAAATAGGTTGACTGAGCTCTTTTTTTTTTCATCACAGTTAATATAAAAGACAAAAAATGTCGAGCTTTATAATCATTTACTGGATATGAATTGAGAACGTATTGGATTAAAACGTAAGCTCATGGTTAATAAAAATTATTTAAGAATTGAAATCCTAATTTTAATGCTAAATCTGAATGCGGCATTGTTCTTTAGTACAGAGAGAAGGAATAGTGGGAGGCAGGGGGATTAAAGAAATTTCTGGTCAGCAAGGGTTACAGAGAAATGTCAGAAGACTGAGGAGATTAAAGATTTGAGTGCGCCAGGGGAGACACACGTAACAAAAACGTATATGCAAATTTTATTCATGTCTTGTGGCTCTCAAACATCTGAACTTCATGATATATAGCTCTTACATTTATGCAAATTAAACAAACCACTCCTGCCATATACCATCAAGAGTTATCGGCAAGAAAATGGCATAGAGGTTGGCAGTTTAAAGGTTTCAAATCATGCTCAATAGATTTATAACAATTTTCTGATGATTTTACACAATTTGATGCAAAAGATATCTCTTAAAATATTCATTTAATTCTTCATTATTTTCTTTTTTAATAAGAATCTGAACTTAAATCTGACTGTCTTAAACAACTCTATAAATGATGTCAGTGTGCTTGAAGCAATCCCCAAAAATATGGAAAAAAAAGGAAAAAGGTGTGATTGTGTGTGTGTGTGTGTGTGCATATATATATATATTTAGGCACAACTATACTTAAACATGAAAACAATAAGCAAAAACTAAAAATAAAAACATAACCTGAACAAAATAAACTATGAAAACTCCACAAATATACTTAAATGCCTATAATTGATAACAGAAGCCATTGGTTTATACCAACGGCTTCCCATACTTAACACTTGTCATTTTCACTCTCGCATGATCATGTGTGATGTCATGGGCTGTGGTGCAATTTTCGCTTCCAACGGCTCGTACGTACAAGTTTGTCATTGCTTGGAAATATTCCATGCAAACAAAACAGACTATAATTGTTGCTATGTCCGTGTATTATTTAATTTATTGTACTTGTCATCTCTGATGATGGCTTATGTAAGCCGAAAGCTTAGATAGGATTAAAAAACAAGTATCAATATGGTGATTTTCTTTTGTCTTTCAATGATAATGTTATTAAGCTTATCAGACAATATGAAAGGAATTTGCTTAAAATAAATAGACAAAACTTGTCTATATTATATATATATATATATATATATATATATATATATATATATATATATATATATATGCAAGTTTCTAGGTGTTTTGGTTGATTTTTTTTTTTATATAATTTCCCATGAGTTCTTTTAATTTATCTTCTTTTCAGGGCATAATTTATATAAAAATTGTCCAAATGTTTCATATATCCATATATAAATTTTATATGTAGGAAAAAATTATAAGAACACATGAAAAATATAAAAAAAAAAAAATAACCACAGCACCATCATTAGTCACTTTAAATGGAACTTGCATAAAAGAGTGATTGAGGCCCAAATACACAATTATATATATATATATATATATATATATATATATATACGAGATGGTACTGAAAAAAACTAAACGAAGAAAAGGCTCTCAAAAAAAAGAAAATAAAAAATTTAAAAAAATGAATGATAATTACAATAATAATTACTGATGTTAGTGTAACCAATGTTGGTCAAACAAAGAACTTTTAAAAACACCATTTATTTTTATATTGTTTTTTATATATATATATATATATATATATATATATTTTATTTTCTACAAGACTCATATTTTACCTATCCAAATTATAGTCGAGAAAAAAAAAATCTGTCAATATTTATAATTTAGGATAATTTTAGAAATTGCCCAAAATTTCTTTCTTTTACCTTGATGTAACAACACAAGCCATCTCCCTTTGGTTGTCCATTTTCATCTTTGTACAACTTCAGCTTAGGAGTCCTTTTCTTGGGGTCAAACATAACAAGTCCACATTTTTTCATTAATTCACTAAATTCTTCATCTGTAATGTCAAGTGGAAGATTGGACACATACACGTTAAGGTTATGTTTATCCTCCACGTCAAACCAGCCTGAAATCAAAGCACAAAAGGTCACACACAAAATGCTCTCTTTACGAATATAACAAGAGACCAATAAATAGACATATTTGATCAGTTCATACTTATATAATAATAAGCTCAAAAGCTGTATTATGAAATTTTAACAGTTAACTCAAGGAGATATTTTCTTAAAAATGATTACCTCTGTCCCATAATAGTTAGTATGGTTGCACATATACATCATACCCTAAATGTAACAACTATTATGGGACAGAAGTAGTGTTTGTTTTTTTTTGTTATTACTGTGTATACTTAAGGATTGTGCAACTTGAATAGAGCGTGCAGCAGAATCAGGCCAGAGATAGGACAAGAACAGTGTGGGTTTGTTAAAGACACCGGAACAAGGGACATGATATTCATGCTCAGAATGTTATCAGAAAGAGCGATAGAGATGCAGAAGGAAGTGTACCTATGTTTCATAGACTACACAAAGGCCTTCGACAAAGTACACCACAAGATCTGATGGAACTGCTCAGCAACCTTGATATATTCGGGAAAGATATCAGAATAATCAAGAACCTATACTGGCAGCAAACAGCATGCATGCGCATAGGGAACGAGTTCAGTGAATATACAAAAATAGAAAGGGGCATAAGACAAGGTAGCATCTTCTCAACCAACCTGTTCAAACTATATGAGAGATTTGGGATTTAGCATTGGCAGCCACAACCTTAACAACATAAGATACGCATTAACTACAAAACAGAATGCATGGTCATCAGTAAGAGGAAGAGATCAAAATGTGATTTGCATGTCAGGAGCACTAGAATCAAGCAGACACAGAAGTTTTAAATATCTGAGAAGGTCTTGACAGAGGATAATAAGTGTGACACTGAGATCCGTAGATGTATTGGGATGGCCAAGGACACATTCTAAATGCTGGGCAGAGTATTGCGAGACAGGATTTCTTTGGTAACAAAGAAAAGAATACTGAGCTGTTACGTGACATCTGTTCTTCTTTATGGCAGTGAATGTTAGACGATTTCCTCAAAGATGAAGAAGAGACTCGAGGTGACGGAGATGTGGTTTTTACATGATCAGCTCCGTCCTGAAAGGACATGGCACGTAAAAAGAAAGAAGTATATACTGCAGTCCCTGGTTAAATTCCGATGACCAAACTATATATCCACTTCAGTCAGTCAGTTATGTGCTATACATGATACATGCTTCGGTGATCATGTATCTTTCGATACAGGACTCACAGGGCAGATTTCTTTCTGTGGTAGACCAGTTGCCATCCAAGAGTATAGAACCCAGTCTGTCCTGCTATTTACCCATAGCTGGGGGGAGAAGAAGATTCATAACCTTTCCCAAAGGTATTAGCACGTAAGTGAATGTAACAGATTCGACTGGAATTTCAACTCGGCTCTCCGATTCCTCAATCTGCTTTCCATTACTCCACCTGCCTCCTATATCCACTTACTGTAGTCAAATTAGCTTCAAAATTAGGTCTTCAAAGGTTACATGATGCACGAGTAGATACAGTATTTTCATTTAGACTTTGAGAAAGAGGTGCAGAAACGTTCTTGGCTTGACCAAGAAAACTTTTCAAAATAAAAATTCTGAGTTTTTTACCTATACAGTCCAATCTCTTTAATATCAGGTATATCATGGTTCATCAATCCTCAGGTCTGCACTTTTTTCAATCAGCAGCCATTAGGTCATTGAACGGCTATGAGGGCAATGCTACATGTTGCTTACAACTTTCCACAGCAGCCAACAGCAGCAGAGTGTTTTGGTGATACAGTCTTGTTCATTTCTTATATATAGCTGCATATGTAACCATTCAAGATAATAAGCATATTATATGTTGGTTTTATGCTTTTTTTAACCTCTGTATTGCATGAAACAATACAAAAACCTTGATTGGAAGAATTAATCATTGTTTTATTTCCTGTTTTAAGCTTTTTTCTACTTTTTTGTCTCATTTTTATTTGCTATTCTTATGTGCCTTTAACCGGAAACTACTCAAAGAAAAAGTCATTGAAATCTGTCGACATTAAAAGATTGATGATTCATTAATTTTCTATGGCTTATCAACCCTCTGCAGGTTATTTAAAGCCAGAAAATAGTTTATATTGTAAGAACTTTGGGGGGATAATAATGATTTACTGATACAAGTTCTACTATTTAACCCATAGCTAGGGGGAGAAGAGGTGGATTCCTACCTTTCCCAATGATATGTAAGTGATTATAATGAATCCACCTGGAATTTGAAGTCGGTCTTCTGATTTCCATTTCCGAGCCGTTATCTATTACATCACATGCACATCCAAATTTACAGCACCTGGTATTCCCAAGCGGTCACCGATCTATGTACTGACCAGGCTTGATGTTGCTTAACTTCAGTGATTGTACGAGGACCAGTGTTTCAAAATGATGTGGCTGTAAGCCATTGTTCTACCTTTGATTAATTGACTGATCTTGTTTAGTGACATACCAACACCTCTATGGGTTATTTAATGCTGAAATCTAAATATTTTGAACATAGTTATATGGCTTAGACTACAGATAAAATGTATTGTTGGTCATTTTTCTATAAAATTTATTGTTGGTAATTCTGCTTTAAAGATGTATTTATGGTAATTCTATTATAAATATGTATCACTGGTATTTTTACTTTCAGAGTTTGGGGGTTCACTATTTGTAGATGATAAAATGTATTGTTCTTAATTTTAATAGAAAAATGTACTTTTATATATTTTTTTTTAGAGTTTCATTGTCATTTTGCAATAAAAATGTATTATTAGTCATTTTATTATGAATAATGTAATGCTGATTTTTGCTTAGGGGTTCATTATTTGACCATAACTGGGACTCCCTAACAGGTGCTATCACCCTGGATCAGGGTGGACCTGGAAACAACAGCAATTAAGAGGTGGTTCCATGCTCCTAAAACCTCCAATCTCCTGCTGCCAGATATAGTTTATTGTCATACCCAGGACTACCTTCCTTTGATAATACAGCAATATACATATGGAATGAGCTGGTAAAACTATGTTTACATAGGGTTTTTTTTTTTTTAGGGATAATTTCTGTCATGTGGCATTTTCCGTGGTCTGGCAGTGGCCTGATCCCAAGGGTGCCTGATTACAGTTGTGACACTATTTAGCCATGGTAATTGGCTAACTAATTAACTATAGAAATTAAAACAGAAAATAGACCATCTTAAAGTGAAAAAAAAAGAGCTATAATGAAAGATAGACTGATTGACATTAAAAGAAAGATTTTAATTTGTTTACAAAAAAAAGCCCGCGGAGAGAGCCGTGTGTGAGGTCCAGTCAAGTTATCACCGAGGGAGATGGAAAGAAAGGCAAATATGGAATTATCGTCCAAAACAGATGCTGGTCATAAAAATTTCGATTGGAGACGAATGCCGATAGAGGCAATGAGAATCAATGTTAATTATCTTTCCAAGATATCGTTTATCTTTTTTTTCTTGGATACAGGTGAAGAGAAGCAATGTGGCAATTATAAAATTTTGGCATTGTCTAGATATAGGTGAGAGGATTGTTATCATTTACTTTGCCAACAGATGCTAAGACATTGAATGGCAATGTGGCAATTGTAAACTTTTGGCAGTCCCCAGAAAATAGTGGAGAATTGAGATTTGACGAGGTAAAAGAATTTAATTTCTTAACAAGTCAAGGATTCCATGATAAAGCTAACTGGCGTAAAGAACCAGATGGCAAACTTTGACAGTGATTAATGAGACGGTAAGAGTGTGGGATAAGTGACTTTTGGGTGGCCCAGAAAAAAGAGAAGATGTGATAAAATTTAATTGGTAAGGAGAATTTTGTAAACAAAAATTCTAGATTATAATTTTAAGGAGGCCAGCTTAGCTACACCTGCACTGCCGAGAGATCATTGGTCGTATGGTAGCATGGTGATAGGTGGAGGTGAATGAATGAAAAAGGCGGAGAAGATGTTAATACCCACTGAAGGGATTGGTATGAGATATCAATGTGAGAGAGAAAGAGTCTAGGAGGATAGCTCTCCTCCGACCTTCCCTCACGAACGACGGAGACCCCCCCCCAAAAAAAAAATGTGAAGTGGCTAAATTTCAAAAAATGGGAAAGAATCAATTTTCCTGTCCTGACAACAAAGAGATTTCTTGTTAGAAATAGAGATTACTGAGAATCCCTGGCTGAGTCAGGCCCACACACCAGGTTTTGATCCGTACCCATATAAACGACCGTCGATGGGTCATTAAGCAGTTGCAGCGGAATATAGTTTGAGCTGGAGACACAGTTGGGCTGGTTATGAACCAGGGTGTTGCCTCGCAGAAGCTGACCAAGAGATTCCATAACCTCCGACTTCGCCGATGCTACCGATAGCAAGTTATGCTGACGAACGAAGTTAAGCCAGCACTTAAAAACTAAATTAGTTGACTTACGATATCAACTTGCTTGAAACATAGAAGTGTCACATTTCGTAGGTAACTGGCTGGGAGAAAAACACACTCCTGTATACAACAGAAGGATAAAGTTGAATTTTTATTTCTTAAACATACTTGAACCTATTGGGTTTTTTTCTTCATTTATTTTTTTTTCTTTGTGCTTGTGCAATGCCACCTTCAATTTGGACTCAGCTGACACTACGGCCCAGCGCCTGATTGATCTCATCTACCTAAGATCAAAGTCACAACGTGGGTAGGTTAGACTTGAGATCGAAACAGTTACTCGAGTAACCAGACGTTGCAAGTGAGCTTGGAACGATAGAGTTGGCATTGAACCGGGACAGCTGGTGAAGCTGTTAACATCGATGACCAGAATTTGACCCTAGTGCCACATATTGGTACCTTGACCACTGGATTCAACCCTGGATGGCTGAGTGTCACATATTGGTATCCTGACCAGGGGATTTCACCGAGTAGCGACGACCACAGAATGACCAGGACACAGGCTGGTGGCAACGACAAAGAGTCAGCCCCAAAACGCTGGTAGAAGAAACCTTACAGCTTCGCGCCATGACTGGGAGTTGACCACGGGCCGACGGCTTGGTGTCATACAGAGGTTAGACTGTATAGTTAAGAAGTGTGCCAGGCCAAAAATTCTTTTCAGTGGCTCTTTTTGAACAGCTCAACAGTAAGATTAAAAATTGAATGCTACATAATATAAAAAATGTGGTAGAGGGTACGATGGATAGTCAAAATTACACAAAAATGAAAATAACATTGACATCTTATTTTAACAGATATATTTACCAAAATTACACAAAAATATCTTGAAACATTAAAGAGTGAATTTATTCAATAAAATCGCCATAGGTTTCAATCATGTCCTCCAGACGACTTCAGAAGCTCTTGCAACTCTTATTTTCTAAGCATTTCACCCCAAGCAAGGCAGGAGTGTCACTAGTACACAAGGGGTTATAGAGAGTGAAAGTAAGAGAAAAGACTAGGTATAGGGGTATTGGGGAAAGGATAAAAAGGAGAATGTGGATCAAGGCATCAGAAGATGCTGATTGACATTACATTTAAATTTTTGAAGATTATGGTTATCAGGGAAGCAACTGGACGGTCTTAAATTGGTGAATGCTGCCATAATCCTTGCCTTCAGTTCATCTTTGATGTTACAAAGAATCTTGTTGGTCTCTTGTTCAACTGCACCCCACATATAATAATCAAGGGGGTTGCAATCTGGGGAGTTAGGGAGCCAAATCTAAGGGGTGATGTGGTCACAGAAATTGTCTGACAGCCATGACTGGGTTCTCCTGCTTGTGTGGTATGGTGCAGAGTTCTATTGCCAAACATAGGGTCTTCCAGCAGCCATCCACTTGAACCAGGGCTGCACTACCTCAAGGCACTTGATGTAGGCCTTCATATTGAGTCTGAGACCCTGTGGGAAGATGAATGGAGGCATAAAGTTGCCATTACTAGTGATTACTCCAAACACCTTCATAATCCCTATTAGACTTCTCTAACTCTTTCAGAATCCTCTGTACTGTCCTCAGATTGACATCCAAACACTCTGAAATGTTCATATCGGAGCTTCTGGTGCAAATGCCAAGCAGTAGAGCATGTCATTTCCAAATTTCTGGCAGAGTGAATTCCATCAGGGTGCTGTTTTTCTCACAGATGGTGCCCAACTGACCCTACTTTACTGTACAGTTAATAAAATCAAAAACAAACAATACATGCACAAAATTGAAAATATAAAATGGCCATAATTTATCCATTGTACCCTGTATTTACTTCATGAAGGGATAGCGATATCAAATTATTGCCACTAAAATTAAAATATACACATGCATCATGTTACGAATGATTGGTTTGGTTTATTTTGTTTTACGCCATATCAACCTCAATGGGTTATTTAATGCCAACAACATTTTTAGGATAGATTCGTATGAATAGAATAGGTATTCTTTGGTTTAGATTGGGTTGGTTTATTTTGTTCTACGGCATCCTCAATGGGTTATTTAATGCCGACAAAATCTTTTATTGCTGTTAATATTTTGTTTTGTCAAAAATCTGTTTCTGGTAATATTTTTCCTTCAAAATTGTATTGCGGGTCATAATTTTTTTCAAAAAAGTACTGCTGGTAATAATTAACTATTTGCCAAAAGCTGGGTGGACCTGGGAACACCAACAATTAAGAGGTGGTTCCACACTCCTCAAAACCTCCTGATCAGAGGCCTTGCTGCTGGATGTAGTTTAACATCTTACCCAGGACAGCATGTTATGAATGAATGTACTTTGTCATATTGATATTATTTCTTTTACTAAATCCCTTTGAAATGCATATCAAATTATTAAAAGTTGCTTAACATTTGACTTTTTTTCCATCTAGTGCGAATATTTTGTCTAAAGTCTGTATTTTCTTCATTTCAGATGAAGACTTGGAAATTTTTCTGAATATTTCAGTGAAATTTTCACTTTTTAAAATTCTATAAATAAATTAGTCCTGGGTATGACGATAAACTACATCTGGCAGCAAGGTCTCTTATCGGGAGATTGGAGGTTTTGAGGATCATGAAACCACTTCTTAATTGCTGTTGTTCCTAGTTCACCCTGACCCGGGGTGGTAGCACCTATTAGGGTCCCACTTATGGGCAAAAAAATGCACACACACCCTCAAATAAACATAATCAAAACACTAGGAAAGTATAAAAATACAATTTTATAGTAAAAATACAAGCAATAAATTTTTATTAAAAAAGTTACCAATATATTTTTATAGGGAAATGGCATACGTTGTTAAAAAGAAAAAAAAAGCTTTATTTTTATTTCTTGCAAGGAGAAACCAATTATTTGTAAGATTATTTGGTATAACAAAAATTAAGCTAAGTTCTTTAAATAATTTAAGCATGAAATGGCTTCATGAATTAATTATAACTTTTGAATTTTCATAGTTAGATTTCAACATTAAATAACCCATATGTGCTGATATGCCACTAAACAAAAACAACCAAAGAAAAAGGTTTTTACCAAAACATATGACAGTAGATAATCTACAGTAGATAATAACAGTGAGATGTATCTATAAAGCATATGTTTACTCTGAAAGTATAAGACTATGGTACAAAATTTAGTTGAAGTCATAAAATTGCATAAAAAATATTTAGATTTTTAGCATTAAATAACCCATGGAGGTGTTGATGTGCCACTAAACAAAATCAACCAAACCAATAGTTTTATATATAGGTAAAAAATAAAAATAAAGAAGACGTCAGTTTAAACCGATGCCAGAAGGATATGCGTTAAGGGAATAAGTGCACAACTGACTGGAATTATAAGAAGGGGTGCTGAAAAGTTATCGGCTTGATTAAGAGGAATGACTTAAAACCATGAAAATTCTTGTTTCATCACTGAAATGCTGATGTTGAGAAATGGGTCGAACCTGGAACTTTTCAGCACCCCCTTTGCATGACATAATTTTAGTGCATTAATTGATATTTTTGTTATTTATTCAAACTGATATGAAGTTGCATTTGTGGACAAGGTGTTACAGCAGAGGACTCAAACCTGAAATGTAATGTAGCATAACTCAAGGAAAAAAAAAACCCATTTCAAATCAAACTTAATCATTTCACTTCATGATAAATAGGGTATTTGAAGAGCAGGACTGGTACTAGGGTTTCGTAGCCCCCCCCACACACACCAAATCTATAATATGGAGCCCCCCACCAACTCTATTACATCTCAATTTTCATAAGGTAGTATTCATATAAAATACAAATTTCATTATAGCCTAATTTTGTACAATAATGGATCATATCCAATATACGTGGACAATTAGAAAAATTAAAAATAAATACATTATATCTAAATACAAATTAGAGGCATGTCATAATAAGACATTGTATCTTAAATAAATCAACAATGTTTTGAAGCAATTTTTAACATTAACTTGAATTTTTTCTTGTTAAAAAGTTGAATAAGTTTAACACCTTCAAGATTATGGATAAAAAAAATAGCGAATTTTATAGTGTTTTTTCAAGATGTAGCAGGAGCGAACCAAAATTCAGAGATTTTGATGAAAGAAAAAAATATTATATCAAAATCTGCAAAACTTTTTCATCCTTTAATAGTCAGTTAGGCTTATAGGTAGAAAAAAAGAAAATGTTACTATAGCAAGGGTTAACAAGTTATCTTCCTTGAATTCGATTGCATCATGAATAATCTCCCTTGTTATAGACATCGGGTTAAAAATCAACAATTTTGAAATGGTCAAATTGAAATTTTTGAAAGTATGTGCATCATGATATAATTGATAAGAGTTCGGAATGAGAAATCAGAGAGGCGACTTTGAATTCCAGTTGGGTTCATTACATTCACATATGCGCAAATACCCTCGTGAAAGATATGAATCCATTTGTACAGATTAAATTCAATGATTCACTCACCTAGTTCATAAAAGATATACGAGTTATTTATTAAAAACAGACATCAGTTAGTTTTCACACAGATGTCACTATGGTAGAGTATAATAATTTCCATTCTTTTGTTGTTCTAAGTAACTTTTGATCACTGACTTTCTCTCTTTCTCCTTGTTCTGTCATCCATGAAATCAAACTTGCAAATGATTTAAAAAGTAGAAATCTTTCTTGCATATGACAACATAGATAATTGCACAGATAAAAACCGTAGATGACTCATGCAGAAAATACAAGAGTCAAATAATGTTTCTGACTTTATTATGTTTGCTCATGATGTCACAGACAGGTGGGGGTGGTGATGGAGGTGGTTTTGGTATGTCAGTAATGACTGTACCACCCCACCAATAATCCATTTTTGTCTTGTTACAGAAAATAGCTGAGTAGCAGTCTGGCAAAATGGTATATGATATGAAAGTAAATACAAAACAAAGTTGTGTCATTGTCTTTTTCCATGTAGAAAAGAATTGCACAGATTTCATGGACAGTAAATGTTTATGGAGACCAAAGAGTGGTTATGAGCACAGTTTCATTGAAAAGTAGGATGCCTTTGTCAACATATATTTTCATGAGTGTAGCATGCAGGCTTTTGTGCATCACTGGCAAATATAGCCAATGGTGGTGTCTATCTTGAATAATAGTGTTTTTTTTTTGGTAGCTGAAAATTTGTTCTATTTGATGTTGCAATTGTAGTTCCTGTATCTGTTGTAGTATTTGTGAAAATAAGTAGGAGGCATTACTTTTGGAGTAAAACAATTACAAAATTTCTTAATTACCAGTATCATTTGTTGATGGTAGTGGTTAATGAGTTCAATTATATTTCACAGTTTTCTTTGCGTTTCTGACATTCTGGACTTTAGCTTTTATCAAAATTTTGTATATCAGAAGATATTAACCTTTAACATAACTGAAGGTAATTTTGTTTGCAAAGCAAAAATGTTATCCTGCCATTACAAGTGACTCAGCTCAATGAATGATAGACTGTTTGAATTTTGCAGTTGTGTCGTCATATCCTGCTATGTAAACAGAAAATGACCATGACTGAAATTAAGTAGGGCAGTAGAGGAGTCTTGAGAAAACAATGCAGTGGAAAGGAGTGAGTAATACAGAGTGTGAAAGGCTAATATATAAAAAGAAAGAAAAAAATTTCAAAATGCAAAATTCAGGAGAAAAATTGCAACTTTCTTCAAAGTGACACCATGTTTAAATAAAAAAATATATTAAAAAAAAAAAAAATCTGTTAATATTAGCTTAGATTAAAATTCTAGAAAAAAATTAATATCCTGTTACTTTGGGAAACAAGAAATCAATTTTTGTCGAACATTTAAAGTAGCAAAAATTATAAATTTAGATATTTTGAAACCACATGCGGTGAACACACGTCAAAAACACACATGCAAAAGAGACCCCCTGAGAAATGTGCAGACAAGCCTGTCAAAACTAGATACATTCCTTCCCAACTGTTAACAGCAGAACATCCTGGCATGTCCAGATACAGATCTCTCTGTAACTTGTCTAGATCCAGGTCTTTGTCAAATGTCTCATGTCAATAAAACCAATGGGAAAATCAGCAGTCAGCAGTGGCCAGTTGGTGAGACTCAGTGTCTTGTGAAGACACTCCCTTGGTACATTTTGTTCTGAAAGTTGTGTGCCACCCACAGTGTTGTGGTTTCTGAGGAAGTGTTATTTTGTTCTCCCCACATCTCTTTCCCAACTTCCCTGTCTGTTACCCCCTGTAATTCTTAAGAGAACAATCACTAAGTGTTTCTACCAACCTCAACACACTCTTGCCATCTTCCTTCCACACTTTTGTAGTACAAGTATGGACATCATTTGCGATGTATTTTCACAAACGACGATTTTACAAGATAATACTTTTGGAATATGAAAGTTAGCAAAAAAACAAAATGTTAATGAGCTGAAGTTATGCATTGCCTAGCAAGAGTATTTTTCTTGTAAAAAGAAAAAACACGACTATTATTTTTCAATTTCTTGATTTCCCCCATTTCCAGGTTGGGTGTGAACCCAGTTTTAGTAAAAAAAAAAAAAAATGACTGAACGATTTACCAATTGTAATAACAAGTGCCAAACCAGCAAAACATACAAATAACAAAAGAGGATATACGAACCTGCATCTTCAGACTTTCTTTTGATAGGGTTGATCACAGGATCTTCTGCTTTATCTGAAGTCTGGCTCGCCTGGCTTGTGCTACGCTGTTGTTCCTGTTGATTAGAGTTTTCTGTTTGCTCTTGAACATGTACAGCTTTAGCCTCTTCTGACGAATCAGTATTAACATTGTTTTGTGGTTGCTGTTCATGCTGTTGTTGTTGTTGTTGGTAGTACTGATAATAGTAATAGTAATAGTAGGATGAGGGGTCATTTTCTGCAAGGGCCGTCACATCTTTAGTCTCTTTACTATCACCGTCTTTACTGTCAGTTTTTTGCTGCTGCTGTTGCTCATAGTATTTCTTACAGTATTCAAAGTATTCTTGCCATTGCTTCTCATTCTCAGCACTGTCAACTGCTTGTGAGTCACTTGACACAGCCTGCTTCACCGAGTCTTCATTAGTGGTTACGCCATAATTCATTTGATACTGTGCTATAAAGTCAGCATCAATCTATTTGTGAAGGGAAAAATGAGAAAATAAAAAAAAAACAAAAAAAAAAAAAAACAAACAATTTCTGATTATTTATTACACTATTAATTTCTAACAGAGATACCCATGAAAATTTCATGTTTTTCTTATCGGAATTTTTTCAGGATTCATAATTCTTAATTTAATGATTGAATAAGCTCCTTGTGAGATCCATGACTATGAAATATCCATGGAAATTCCCCTATTGCATCATTTAATATCTGAGCTTAAAAACCTTAACAAAATACTGTAATAACACTCATATGTGCAGTGTGTTTTAAAAGCCAAAGTTTAAATTCAAATTTAAAGCCAAGTTCAAATTCCAGTTGGGGTCATTACATTCACTTACACACAAATACCCTTTGGAAAGTATGAAATCATTAGTTCTCCCTGCAACTATAGGTTGAACAACAGGACAGACTATGGTAATGAGACTTTATGAATTTAAACCGAGTACTAGATTGGCAACAAGGTCTCATCATTTGACTGTTGAATTGGCAAGAGGTAACCAAGTTCTTTGCTAACAGTTTTTTTTTCTTGCCTGTGGAGCTCTCTTCTGGCTTCTTAATTTTCAATTTAAATACAATGTCCATTGTTATCTACGGTCTTCTTGATTCCTCATCTTTTATTCTCGCTCCTTAATAATGCTTTTCTTTTCCTTATTCTTTCATACTCAGTAACCTTTCGTGTCTTAGTGGTTTTATTGCCTTGCTTGGGGTAAAATGATAAAGAAGGCATCATTTAAAACTGACATCAGAAGGATATGGTTTTAATGTTATGTCCCTTCAGGACAAAAGCAATCATAGCTCTCCACAGATTCCTTTTTTTCTTCTTTTCTATTTATTATCAGTGAATTTACATTTTTTTAAAAAAAAGAAAAAATGAAGTGAAGTGATTTCCCATTGCCTTTTCCTCGATTTGGAAATCAGATTTTTCCTTCTCTAAGATTGGTTACTACCAAAGACTAGATATCCCAGTTTGCTCTGCTATGTAAATTATAGCTGAAGGGAGAAGAGATGGATTCCAGCCTTTCCCAATGAGGTCTACTTAAAAGTGAATACCAGAGACTAGGGCAGAATTTAAACTCAGCTTGCCAATTCCACTTTTTGCACTAATAACAGTTACATTAACCAACAGAGCTCAATCACAAGTATATAATAATATTACAAAACATACAACGGTGAGATCTAGAAGTCATGAGATATATTTATCTTACCTTAGGCACATAAGCCTTTTGTTTGTGATCCCATTCGTACACCGTACCATCTTTGTCTGTATAAGTGTCTCCTGTGCGTTCTTCATTGAGGTTAGCTTGTTTTTCTAATTCTTGTTGTCGTAATTGCTCTTCAAAATCAATGTCCCCCATCTGTGTCCAATTCAGCTAAAGTAAATTGGATGTCTATAATCAAATAATATTAAAAGATAAAAACAAATATATATAACATTAGATATACAGCATGTTAATAAAAAAAAAAATCAACATAGTTTTGTAGTCTAATAACATAGCCAATTCTCACTCAAATGATCTCAAATTTTACCAAAATGTATAAAAACTAAGTTGACTGTGTGAACTTATCTCAATGAGAATCTACCAGGAAGATGGATCGGAACTGCCAGTGATAATGACGATGTGCTGTTGAAATGGCCACCATGTTCCCCTGACTTCAAACCTTGTGATTTTTTTCTATGGGGCTATGTGAAAGGACAGGTCTATATACCTCTCTTCCTTCAAGCTTAGAGGAACTTAAGCAGAGAATCACTGAGGCATTGGAGGATGTTACACAAGACATGCTACAGCATGTTTGGCAGGCGCTGGACTACAAATCTGACATGAGTGGTGTGCATACCGAGTGAGCTTTGTGAAATCAATTATATAAACTATACATCCCTTTGAATATCTTCTTCAAATTTTGTTAAATAAATCTGTTATTGTTAAATATGAAACCTATTTAATTTTCTTTGCCTGAGGCATGCAGTTACTTAGATATTCACATCTTAAGTGATGTCATTTTTTTTTTGCGGGGGACACTATATATTTATATTTGATACATTTTTTTTCTCAGGTAAACAATATAAATTAGCTGGGAAATAAAGTTTTCATTCTAGGCATTTTTTGGTTCCACTTGAAATAAGCCAGTTATCTATATCAGTGCTTCTCAAATTATCTGATGTGGCATACCCGCAGTTTTTTTTTACAATGTGTTGGGGGACCAGCAAGTGAAGCTTTCCAATCCAGCTGAGGGGCTTGGGGAATAGGGGCTCGAGAGTGGTACATGCTGGCCCTGCTATATTCTCCTTCCATAAAACAATTTATTTTTGGATGGATATGACGTGACTGGTGGCTGAGAATCTGGCAATACAAGGCGCTGCTACTTCTGCCTCTACACACTAGCCATGCATGCAGTTGTGTTGTAACAGACACACAGTGAAATCTGAAAATCTGCTAGAATATGAATATGGCTTATCCCACCCACACATACACAGGCAAATTTTTTAAAGGCCAAATTAGAAATATAAATCCATGAAAATGGGCGTTTAGTATTCCTAGGTGTGGTTCCTACACGGTCACATGCCACATGATCATAATGGTGTTGTCATACGTATTTCAGTTCATTGTTTTATTGTTCATTATATCACATTCGTTAGTTGCATAGCAATGGCTTTTAATGCAAACAAGTTATTGAAAAGTGTAACCATAATAAATATAAAACTAAAATGAAAATACTAAAGAAAAAAAAATTAATAATAATGACTCAGATAATCTGGAATGTGACTACAGTTTCTTTGTTTCCTGGATATTCTCCATATACTGGTAGACGAAGGCTTGCGTACTAGCACCAGTACACATACCACACTTTAAGTAACACCGATGTATATAATAAAAAGCTGATTTTGTTACTTACAAACTCTAAGTAGCTGAAAATGTGTATTTTAGTCAGAGGAATTAAGGTATCCCAAATGCACTTAAAGAATAGAAAAATAATCCAGGTCATGTGCAAATGAATAATTACTGTGAGCCTGTGTTAATGATGAACTGAAAAAAAAAGAATTTTCAAGGGAAGTAACTATTGCATGCAGATTACAGAGTACTATCCCTTATTCATGTGTACACCAATAAGAAAATTTGGGAGAATGTTCATTTTTTTTTTTTTTTTTTTCAAGTTAAATCTAATTTTAACATTTGTATATCCAATCAGAAATGAAGTTGAACTATTTATTTTTAGTAAAAGACTTTTATATGTTTTATAACAAAATTTCATGGTGGGCACACAGAATAAAGCCAAGTGACCATTTTTGGTTTTGGAGGCCCCTGAAAGACTGTTCAGTTCATTTATGAAACTATATAAATGTTATTTGTACTTAAGAGGAAGGTTAGAATAAAACTTTCACATTTCTAATTAAAAGATAAGTTCTAAAAAGATAAGTTTTAGTTCTAGAATCCCTGGTCTGTAGTAAAGAATCAAAATTTCTGAAAAGAGATTAAATTTTGCATTTCACTCATTTAGACATTTTTTTTTGTCGGGGGGGGGGGGGTGATTTTCAGATCCAAAAATTGATTCAGCAACCTCAAAGTACATAGGAATTAAAGGTCTAGGTCAGTGGTTCTCAATCAGGGTCCATTTTAAAATGGTTTATTATGTGTTATTTTACTAGTGTACATAAATGTTCCATGGAATTTAGTTGTTAAATACAAGTTTATTTTCATTAAATCAGTTTTACTTCAAAATAAAACATATACATTTACTATTTATATAGTACAATTCCTAAACTTATCTTTTAGTAAAAAATAAAATAAGTTTTTTTTTCATTGAATGATTATGGGGGTTTACCAAAAAATTGAGAGTAAAAGTGGCCGATGGATAAAAAATGGTTGCGAACCACTGGTCTAGACCTCGATTTTCTGATAAAATGAAAAGAAAGTTAAGTCAAAAACTAGTATTTGTTTTTTAATATATGGTGTCAAAATTGAGTAATAATCAATTATTAATAATGCATGAAACTTCCTGAGAAAAATTTTATTAAATCGTGATTCTATTAAATTGTTAATATTTGGAAACTTACACTTAAAAAAAAAAAAAAAAAAAAAAAAAAAAAAGAGAGAAAATATTTGTCCAACATTTTTAGCATTTATTCATAGTTGGGTGGGATCAGGGACACAAAAAAATAAAAAATAAAACCGGCATAATATGGTAAAACATATCAATTTGGCTGAACTTTGTGGTGTAGGACTTCAAAATGTACTTGATAGAGGTCATTTTTTAAAAAGTGTTAAATAAAACTTGTAAAATTTATGTCTGCAATATTCCAATGACTTTTATAGCAGAAAAAGCAACTATTCATAACTGATCATTTAAAAATAAATTATTAACCCTCTTAGCATTCAACACACTCAAACTCGCCCAAAGTTTCAGTGTCTGCATGAATTGCTGCATGACTTGCGATGATGTTGGTATATATTGTGGCAGAGTATACATGGGGCGGGCTACATTAGGCTGAACATCGAGAACCAATATTTACAGGGTGGGTCTGAATGTTAAAGGATTAAACATGTGAAAGTTTCAATTAAACAATCGCGACTTGACAAATACTTGATGTTAGGACAAAGTTAGACCAGTTCCAAAATCCTGAAACTGTCTTCTTTCAGACCAGATATAGCACAAGACTTGAGAAATATTCCAAAAATACTAAATGTCTGCTTGCATGCCCACTAACATTGAGTCAGGAATAATTTCTGTTTTTGTTTGCCAACTTCATTAAAAAGAAATAATGTACAATTATTTGCAATGACTTGTTGCCACGTATCAGGCAGCTCTTCGATAACTTTTGAGTAAAACTTCACAAGTTTTGATGAGAAGAAGTTTTTAATAAACATTTGAAGTTGGCTTACATTAAAGAGAGTTTTTCTCCATCAAAGCATTTCGCAGCAAACCAAAAATGTAATAATTGGCTGGAGCACAGTCAGATGAATATGGTGGGTAGGGAACAACAGTTTCACTCCCCCACTTTCTGTTTCCATGTGTGATTCTTGCTGCAAGCAGCCATATATTGTCACGGTGAAGAGCATCTTTCCTACTGATGAGTGCAGAGTGCTTTCCAACCAAACGTTTATATATGTTACAACTGCTGGATGTACAGATGTGCATTTATTGTTTCATTGCATTTAAAGAATACAGTAATGATCCTACCATTAACTTTATTCCACGGAGCTTAGCTCTTGGCATCAGTTCTGGAGATTTATCCTTGGCCACATTTTGCATTGAACATTATTATCTCCAAAAAATTCCTTCAATCTAAAAATATTTTCTAGTTTTAAATAACCTGCAAATAGTTGATAAGTCATAAAAGCAAATCAATCTGTTACTCGTAACATTAATTTTCCACACAATGCCAATGACTTTCCTGCATGATCAGGTGAATATGGTGGTAAAATTAAATTAAATGAATTATTAAATTGGTTTGCAAAATTGAACAAAACGTAGAGTTTGTAAATCTTAACAAAAAATGTTAGCAATAACTTTAACAACTTTAAATACTGTGAGGATTTCAACATGTGTCAGTGTATTGCAAAAAAAAAAATTCTAGTTTATTCGAAACTAGACATAAAAATCAACAGAAAAAATCAGTTGGTTTCATCATGAAATACTGCAAGAGAATGAACAGTAAGTTCCAACAGCGTTGGTCCAAATCTGTTTGGAATGACTGCTAAAAACCTCTTTTCCAAATTTGTAGACAAATCCTACAGAAAGTTGGTTCACTGTGTGGTGCCATAAAATGTTTCATGTCAGAATCCATATTTCACATTTACAAATCTACTATTCATCCATCCATTGAATACTATTGCTATATCTGGTCTCGTGCTCCTGTTGTACATCTCAAGATTCTTGACAAAATTCAAAGAGGGGTCTGTAATATAGTCGATCCTGATCAGACATTTCAAATTCAGTTACTTTCTCACATGACATGGCTTCCATCTGCCTATTCTGCAAATATTTTCATGGCAACTGTTCTAATGAGCATCCCCCACCCCATCCGGTGCCTTGTCTCCATGAATTTAAGCATGCTACTAGATTGGCAATGAGGTCTAACCGTCTTACTGTTGAACTAGTTAGATGCAACTGTCACTTCTACTCTAACAGTTCCTTTTCTTGCACTTCTCAACTGTGGAACTCCCTTCTGATTTCTTGCTTCCCTGATAACAACAATCTTTAGAAATATAAATGCAATGTTAATCACCATCTTGTCTTCAACCCTGTTTCCTTTTTTGGCCTTCCCTCAATCCTCCCCATTCTCAATCTTCTCATTCTCCACCCCACCCCACCCCAGTAACCTCCTGCATTCTAGTGGCATTATCACCTTGCTTGGGGTGAAATGATTAAATTCACTGAAAAAAAAAGTCTGCAGGTAGTTAAGATTGCCTATTGGTATGAAAAATTGTTTACAGAATATTGCTTTTTATATTTCAGAGATTTCAACACACACAAGAAAATTAAACTATTTTTTTTTGTAAATTGAATATTTCAGTTGACTTAAAATCATGGAGAAGTCAATAGGATTGATTTGTTTTTTTTACAGCTTATCAATCTTTTACAGGTTATTTAAAGCCAGAAAATATTTTTAAATTGTAAAAGTTTTTTTCAAATGCTAATGATTTATTGATACAAGTCCTACTGATTAACCCATAACTGGAGAGATGGATTCATACCTTTCCCAAGAGTATAAATGCATAAATGAATATAACAAACCTAACTCGAATCAGATCTCAGCCCTCCAATTTTCAATTCCAAGATAGACAACAGGAAACCACTGCACTATCATTCTCAAGAAGAAGTCATGACAGTTCACAGATAATAAAGAAAATAAACCTGTGGAGAGCTATGATTGGCTATGTCCTGAAGAGACAGGGCATTAAATTCAGATGGAGTTTCATTTTTGGCTACTTTTTCTTTTGTTTTGGTGGGAGTAAAAGTCTAGAATCAGAGCCATAATTCGCAAGTTAAAATTTATATATATATATATATATATATATATATATATATATATATATATATATAATTTTTTTCTCTCGTTTTTTTTAATTATTTTTATATGTTTTAATATTTTTATTTTAAATATATATTCACACTATTATTCCCATTCATGTGGATGCTTGCTGGTTCCTTCTGAGAAAATGCTTTAGATGATGCCAGCTATTCTCTATTGTTTGAGTATGTACTAAAGATTCATGTAAATTGTAAATCAACAGAATAAATATATTCACAGCTTTGTGATTGTATCCCCAGATCATTTACCTCAATGTTTCTCAACCTTATTCTGGCCGTGACCCCCTTCAATCCAATGCAAGTTCTTTATGGCCCCTCATGCCAACTTGAGTTCTTGCATCAACAATGAAGTCATCCACAAACCAGTGCCTCACTGTCATTTAGAGTAGATCAGAGAAGTGAGTTTTCATATCATTATGCAACTGCTTCAAATGATCAACATAGACTGCTAGGTCATCATCAGATAGCTCGGAGGATATATTTGCTAAGGAAGGAAACTGAAAACTCTTGTCTCTCAAGGTTCAACCAGAACAGCTTTAGTTTCACATTAAATGTGTTAATTGCCTCCTTGCAGGAAAACAGTGTGGAGTCATTTCCTTGGAGCTCTTTGTTCAGGACATTTTGCTTTTCAAAATTGGAAGACAAGTTGGTGGAAACATACCTTAATTTAAACTTTAAATTATGAGTTTTAAATTGAAAACTAAAAAAGGCCATTTTGTATAGATCAGATGAATAAATTACAATATATAAATATTTATGTTAACAAAATGGTTTAGATTAACTTAATAATAAATTTAATATATTATTTTAAATAATAATTATTACTAATTACAAAATACTCCATATATATATATATATATATACACACATATGTTGTGGATCCTAAATTTTTTGTGGGCCCCTATTTTTCAAACTTGGCCTTGCAGCTCCTGAAAATATCTCATGGCTCACATTGAGAAACCTTGAGTTTTAGCCCATTATAAGCGGACCAACCATCACTAATGATCGTAGAACCTTGCTTAATACGTCTTTGGATGATTACTTCTAGAACTGTCAGGAAAATGCACAAAGTAATTTAATTCTTCAGAATTTCTTGCAATTTCTCTAGAGAGCCATTGTTGATGAAGCACTCGACCGCGGTTATCTTTTCTTTTTTTTACAAGCAATGTTTCATCAATTTCCACTAATTTTTTTTTTTTATCTCGACCTCCAATTTTATCACCATTTTTCTTTTTAGTGAAATAGCAGCACACATTCCTACAAAATCTCAACATCAACTAGTGTTTGTTTTGTGTATTGTTACAGTTAGTTACTCGAAGTGTAGTCACTTGAAAATCAACCACTCAAAATATCTTTTTTTCCGACCGTAAGAAGTGTATTGACAAAATCACTTTCATTTTTGCGCATGCGAATTATGGCCCCCGTCTTAAGACCCCAATTCTAGAGTTTTATCCTTTTTGTGTAGTATTTTTATGCTTGAAATTTATTTAATAATCACAAAACAGCAAGGTGAAAAAATATATTTTTTATATATATATTAGTTGGATTGATGTGAGTTTGTGACTGAGTTTCACGAAACCCAGGGTCACAAACTCACATCAATCCAACTAAAAAAAATGTTTTAGGCTTTTAGCAGCTAAAAGCCTAAAACATTTAGTTGGATTGATAAAATTTAGCTCTATATCTTATACTGAGCGTTTTCCAATAAGTACCGCGCATATATAATATATAAATAATATACACACACGCACACTTTTCATATTGTAAATGATTAAAGAAAAGATGCTTTAAAAATATATTTACTTGCTGATGACAACGTATTTTACGCGGGAGGGTAAATAAAAAGTAAATAAGACAGTAAGTGTTTTATTTTTTTTAAAATGCGCGATAAAATAATGCTGCTTTGGCTAATAACAGTCATGTGATTTGCGACACCTTGCTGTCTGAGTTGAATAAATAAATAAAAAAAGACAACTTTTAACTTGAAGTTAGTGACAATAAAAAGGTTCCCAGACTTTTTACAGAATTATCTGCTCTTTAAATATTTTTATAATGGAAACTTGGTGCTTTGGTGTTTTCTACCTTAATGAAAAATAATTATTTACGATGAAAAAATAATTTTAAAAAGCTATAAATAAACGATTTTATACCCTCGCCTAAAAAAAATACGATATATTTTGGCACGAAATTTGTGTTAATCGATTTAAAAGAAAAAAATGACATCAACTTAAAAACAACACCAACATCTTCCTGATGGCTCTGACGATGCGTATTAAAACGAATAAAAAACGGTTAGAAATCCTTTAGAAAGTTATTACAACATTAATAAATTAACGCTGTGTGTCATAGCAAACTTGAAAGGTAAATAAATATATTAAAACAAAATATCACCTGAGTATTTTGTTAAAATCACTTTCCGCGAAGCCTCACTAACTTAAAAGTCAGCCATGATGAAATTAACGTCAGTAGATTCCAACTGTGTCGTAAAACAGTCAACCGTCTCTTCAAGTGATCAAAATGATTTAATTTATGAAAAATATTATTTAAATAATATAACAAAGATATACAAATATTAAGTAACAAACTATATTTTTTATTTAATGACGCTATGAATTTCAGATGATGTATTTTACAACAGTCGAAAAAAAAAAAAGAAAACAACTAACAGGGAGTTAAGCGTGTGATTTTTCAACAATGTGTTCTCTATGCTTTCCCTTCGTAGAAGCTTGACTTGTACAATACATCATTTGTAGTAAATATACTTTCGACCCTACGGTATCTCTTTAAGTCTTTACTTACGTCAAAATTACGCTTAGTTAATAATAGCAAAGCGTTCTGTAGTTTCAAATGTTTTCATTATTTTTTGTCTATTGATCCAATTTTAATTGCGCCACGTGTTTTTAAACCTATTGTCATATTTTTAACACGAAGAATGTAATTGTAATATTTTTTTTCACGCCCACGACGACCAAAAGCGCCCATACGAATTATCTGAAATAATGAAATTAGTAATAATATTTTATTATTATTTTATTTTTATATAATTACTATATGTCATTATTATTATTATCATTTATATATCAATCGCGTTGCTAGTACTGGGGGGTAAAAACATGATCCAAAAAAGGTTATGCGGTGATTGACGTCGATGAAATGCGCTGCTGTTTTTTAGTATTACGCGTTTCTTAGTTTTTTTTTTAAATAGAAGTTGTTAGAATTTAAAAGAATGGAAATAATGAATTTATTTCCATATTTTAAAAAATAGAAAAATATATAAATATTTTATTTTATCATAAATTTGTAAAATCATTTAAGCGAAAAAATGTTGCATTCGTGACGAGTAATAAAATCACGGGATAAAAGTCACAATTAACTTTATGGTGGCTGGTAATATAGAGTCATCTATTTCTGTCGGGTACTTCACGAATTTATGGATCTGCTATGTTTGCAACAGAAATTCATAGTGGATCGACACAACCTTTTTTTCTGATATTGCTGCTGTTTCTTCTTTGATCATAGCTCTCCACACGTTCCTGCCCCACGTCGCTATTAATAAATTCTATCTTTCTGTTACTTCTCCTAAACTCTATTCTGCCATTCATTTATTTATTCAAGTTAACTAGAAACCTCAACTGTCTCTTCCTGATGTTAAGTATGTTTTCTTTTTGTTTCCATTTTCGCTAAAACTTAGTCGTTGCTCACATGTTTAAACCCTGGTATATTCAGCATCCTTCTGTAGAATCATATATCTATTGCTTCAAATCTCTTCATCTATATTAAGGAGATTGTTCTGCACTCACTGTCACACAGGAGGACAGATATCACGTAACAATTTTGTTCTCTTTTCCTTGTTTCTAGCGAAGTTTTCCTATTTCTTAATACTCTACTTGGCTTCTGGAATACGTCTTTGGCTATCCCAATACGTCTTCGGATTTCAGTGCCACACTTTCCGTCCTCTGTTAAAACACTTCCCAGATATTTAAATGTCTGCACTTGTATCTCTGATTTGCAATTCGCACTTTGGCTTCATCGCTCTGTTAACAACCATGCATTGTCTTCTTGCAATTGATGTTTAATGTTTTTTTCTCATTTTCCTTCACTACCTTCTGTAGGAGTTTTTGTAGTTTTCTTTCCATGTGTGCTATCAACACTGTGCCATCTTTATATCTTATGTTGTTAAGATTGTGGCCGCCAGTAATGCCTCCTGATAGGATTTCTAGTTCTCTTAGAATCGCTTTGCTGTATAGGTTGAATAAGTTCGCTGAGATGACAGTGACACGTGCTTGTTTTATACTCCTTTCTATTTTTATATAAAAAATTTTCTATCCGCATGCAGGCGCTTTGCCACTGTCATCTATTCAATACATTTCAAAGTTAGGGAGATCTAGTACCACTAAACACAACTTTATGTGAAGGAAGTCTTATGAAGGGTGATTTTTCTTTCTTTTTCTTTCTTTTTTTAGTTTGCGCCAAAACGTAAACAAATGACGGAGATCATACGAAGAAAGATTTAACTTAAAACGTTTTCTATGGCTTAAATCATTTAAGCCATACAAACGTTTTCTAACGATGCTACAGTCACGTGTTTCATAGTTACAGGCCTGGCATCCCATAAGACCTAAATTTGACATTAAAATTTGAATTAAAAGCTCCTTGAATTTTTTTTTAACTTATTTATGAAACTTGGATTTCGTCCACTTTTGAGATAAGAGGCTGGGATTTTGTTTGTTGTGGGCTAACCATTTGACTTTTTTGTCGTGATTATTTTCTTGTTACTTTTTTTTACCTGGATTCGTTTCTTTTAAGATATGTGGTCCAATCCACCTTCGGACCCCAATTTACGTCGGCAGTTATGGCACTATTCAGGATAATTAAACTTCTCTATGAGCTTGTTTCTGATGTCACCAATTCAGTGCTCACGCAGTTTTAAGTGTTTTTATTATTTTTTGTCTATCGATCCAATTTTAATTGCGCCACGTGTTTAAACCTGTTGTCATATTTTTTACACAAAGAATGTAATATTTTTTCACACTCACGATGGCCTAAAGCACACATACGAATTATCTGAAATAATGAAATTAACAATAACATTTCATGTAGGAAATTTTATCATCGAGTTTTTTTATTAAAAATACGAATTCCAGACAATAATAAAATTAAAATAAAAACATGGGTATGTCTGTTAAATAAACCATTTGTATTTACAAACATATGTGCATGAATTCAAAAGACTTGAAAACGAGTAAAAATAGTCTTTAGTTGAGTTAAAGTCTTTTGGGTAGTTGAAACACAGAAAAATCCATGGCTTAGAAAAAAAACATTTAAATAAGTGGTCCACCAAAGAAAAAAAAAGCTGCGGTTAAGAAAAGACTTTTATCGTTAGCGAAGATTCACTATCCGTCGAGATAATTCGTTTGAAGTAACCCTCACATGGTCATCCGTGAAGATTCGCTGACCGTCTCTGCTGTTGTTGCCGGAGATTATTCATTTCAAGTCGCCGACACATATTTCTTTCAGCACGAACAGTAAGAAAGGAAACAAGCTATGAAGTCATGTCTTTTCTTTAATTTGGAAACAATTGCATCTTTGCTCTCTGGAAGTCGAAGATTGTGGGGTTTTATAAGAAATTTTTCCCAAAAGTAAGCGCGAGAAAAATAGATTTTGGTTTTCTCAGATTGGTCAAATATTTCACACGGTGATGTTAATTTCTAACCGACAGACACTTTAATTTAAACGGTGTGTTTTGTATTGTGGAATCTTTTTGGCATGTTTGTTATATTGTCTGTTATTAGGTAGAAAATAAAGTTTGGGCGTGTTTT
This sequence comes from Acanthosepion esculentum, assembly GCA_964036315.1. Classification (NCBI taxonomy): domain Eukaryota; kingdom Metazoa; phylum Mollusca; class Cephalopoda; order Sepiida; family Sepiidae; genus Acanthosepion; species Acanthosepion esculentum. The sequence continues at coordinate 21,332,367 of OZ038488.1, forward strand.
AATGCGGTATGTACGTGAGTATATGAATGTGTTGGAAACAGGGTTTATTTCCTAGAAAGTGTACTGAAGTGATGTGTATTAGGTTGTTCGGAAGATAATGTCCGATTTTAGAAAAAAAACTTAGTTGCACAAAAATGCATTACTCATTCTTAATGATGAACGTGTCAGGGAAATGTCTCAGATAATGACTGTCAGCATTTCAACAATTCTTATTCCTTTTTATTACTAAAACATTGGTCAGTGTTTTTTTTCTTTATTGCATTTTTATTTGATATAGGGGGCCACTCCATCAGGAGGCCACATGCCATCGGGCAAGCCGACATGCTAGCCAGTCCTACGTTTTGAGGGGAGGTGGCATTTTTCGGAAAGTATATCAATTTTCTTTTTCTTATTTTTAAGATTTTCACCCCAAGCAAGGCTGGAAGCCACTAGCAAGCAAGGGGTTACAGAAGATTTGGAGCGAGAGCAGATAGGAGTGTTAGAGGAAAGGATGTGGAGAAGGATAGTGGATAGATCAAGGCAAGGGGTTACAGAAGATTTGGAGCGAGAGCAGATAGGAGTGTTAGAGGAAAGGATGTGGAGAAGGATAGTGGATAGATCAAGGCAAGGGGTTACAGAAGATTTGGAGCGAGAGCAGATAGGAGTGTTAGAGGAAAGGGTGTGGAGAAGGATAGTGGATAGATCAAGGCAAGGGGTTACAGAAGATTTGGAGCGAGAGCAGATAGGAGTGTTAGAGGAAAGGATGTGGAGAAGGATAGTGGATAGATCAAGGCAATGGGTTACAGAAGATTTGGAGCGAGAGCAGATAGGAGTGTTAGAGGAAAGGATGTGGAGAAGGATAGTGGATAGATCAAGGCAATGGGTTACAGAAGATTTGGAGCGAGAGCAGATAGGAGTGTTAGAGGAAAGGGTGTGGAGAAGGATAGTGGATAGATCAAGGCAAGGGGTTACAGAAGATTTGGAGCGAGAGCAGATAGGAGTGTTAGAGGAAAGGATGTGGAGAAGGATAGTGGATAGATCAAGGCAAGGGGTTACAGAAGATTTGGAGCGAGAGCAGATAGGAGTGTTAGAGGAAAGGATGTGGAGAAGGATAGTGGATAGATCAAGGCAAGGGGTTACATAAGATTTAGAGCGAGAGCAGATAGGAGTGTTAGAGGAAAGGATGTGGAGAAGGATAGTGGATAGATCAAGGCAAGGGGTTACAGAAGATTTGGAGCGAGAGCAGATAGGAGTGTTAGAGGAAAGGATGTGGAGAAGGATAGTGGATAGATCAAGGCAAGGGGTTACAGAAGATTTGGAGCGAGAGCAGATAGGAGTGTTAGAGGAAAGGATGTGGAGAAGGATAGTGGATAGATCAAGGCAAGGGGTTACATAAGATTTAGAGCGAGAGCAGATAGGAGTGTTAGAGGAAAGGATGTGGAGAAGGATAGTGGATAGATCAAGGCAAGGGGTTACAGAAGATTTGGAGCGAGAGCAGATAGGAGTGTTAGAGGAAAGGATGTGGAGAAGGATAGTGGATAGATCAAGGCAATGGGTTACAGAAGATTTGGAGCGAGAGCAGATAGGAGTGTTAGAGGAAAGGATGTGGAGAAGGATAGTGGATAGATCAAGGCAAAGGGTTACAGAAGATTTGGAGCGAGAGCAGATAGGAGTGTTAGAGGAAAGGATGTGGAGAAGGATAGTGGATAGATCAAGGCAATGGGTTACAGAAGATTTGGAGCGAGAGCAGATAGGAGTGTTAGAGGAAAGGGTGTGGAGAAGGATAGTGGATAGATCAAGGCAAGGGGTTACATAAGATTTAGAGCGAGAGCAGATAGGAGTGTTAGAGGAAAGGATGTGGAGAAGGATAGTGGATAGATCAAGGCAAGGGGTTACAGAAGATTTGGAGCGAGAGCAGATAGGAGTGTTAGAGGAAAGGATGTGGAGAAGGATAGTGGATAGATCAAGGCAAAGGGTTACAGAAGATTTGGAGCGAGAGCAGATAGGAGTGTTAGAGGAAAGGATGTGGAGAAGGATAGTGGATAGATCAAGGCAAGGGGTTACAGAAGATTTGGAGCGAGAGCAGATAGGAGTGTTAGAGGAAAGGATGTGGAGAAGGATAGTGGATAGATCAAGGCAAGGGGTTACAGAAGATTTGGAGCGAGAGCAGATAGGAGTGTTAGAGGAAAGGATGTGGAGAAGGATAGTGGATAGATCAAGGCAAGGGGTTACAGAAGATTTGGAGCGAGAGCAGATAGGAGTGTTAGAGGAAAGGATGTGGAGAAGGATAGTGGATAGATCAAGGCAAGGGGTTACAGAAGATTTGGAGCGAGAGCAGATAGGAGTGTTAGAGGAAAGGATGTGGAGAAGGATAGTGGATAGATCAAGGCAACTGGAGATGTCGATTGACGTTACACTTGAATAGTTGGAGATTATATTTGTCAGGGAAACAGGGATAAGGAAGGGTGTTCCACAGGCGAGAGGTGCGAGATATAAAACTATTGGAGTAGAAGAGACGTCTAATTATATTATAATGATCGTTAAACAATAATGTTCAACTTCTTCTTCTTCTTCTTCTTCTTCTTCTTCTTCTTTGTGACGAGTCCCTTTAAGGCGTGGGCGATCATGGTTCTCCACAACTTCCTGTCCTTCGTTGCTCTTGGCAGTGTTTGTTCTTTTGTTATCTCTCCTAATCTCTGTTCTACCACCCATTTATACAAGTCCGTTAGGGAAGTCACTTGCTGTTTTCATCCTTCTTGCCTTCAGCATGTCCTGTGAGTGTTAAATTTTACAAGCCCTTTTTCCTTTTTATGTGCCCTATGAATTTCAATTGTCTATTTCTAATCCTAAGTATAATATCCAATTAATCTTACAATATGTCACATACCTTTAAAAAAATATATTAAGGGAGGTAAATCAAAACGGCTCTAAAAGGGAGTTACTTCCCTTTACTCTATAACATTCGTGTGCTGTTAATTCGATAAGTTTCCCTTTTAAGTCATTATGCCAATTCCGTGTTTTAAATATCTGGGAAGTATTTTAACAGAGAACAGAAAATGAAACACTGGAATCTAAATGCGCGTTGGAATAATGAAAGATGCCTTCCAAAATCTAAGCAAACTATTAAGAAAGAGAAACATTTCGTTATAAACAAAGGAAAAAGAATACTGAACTGTTACACTACAATCGAGGCGATTCTGAGAGAATTAGAAGTCCAACCGGGATTTTCATTATTGAAGGTCACAGTCTTAACAATATAAGATATGCAGATGACACAGTATTGATAGCAGACACGGGAAGGAAAATACAGGAATTCCTGCAAATGGTATTAAAAGAAAGCGAGAAGAAAGGACTAAACACCAACTGCAAGAAGACAGAATGCATGATTGTCAGCAAAAGGAACAGCCCAAGATGCAAATAATAAATTGGATATGACAAAAATAAGCAAGTACTGTCCACCAATTTAAATATCTGGGAAGAGTTTTAACAGAGAACGGAAAGTGAAACATGGAAATCCGAAGGCGCACTGGGGAAAGCGAATGATTCCATCCAAAACCTAAGCAAAGTATAAAGAAACAGGAAAATTTCGTTAGACAAAGAAAATATTACTGGATTGTTATGTAATATCAGTCCTATTATGTGTCAGTGAATGCTGGACAATCTCCGCACAGATAAAAAAAAGAGACTTGAGACGATAGAAATGTAGTTCTACAGAAGGATGCTGAGAATACTATGAACCGAACATGTGAGCAACGACGAAATTTTAGAGAAAATAGAAACCAAAAGAACACTTATACTTATCATCAGGAAGAGAAAGTTGAAAATACTAGGGCACATAATGAGGAAAGAGGACATGGAAAATTTGACACTCACAGGAAACACTGAAGGCAAGAGGGACAGAGGAAAGTAGCGCATAACCTACTTAACGAGTTTCAGTAAATGGATAGCAGAAAATGATTTAGGAGACAAAATTCACAAAGTGCTAAAAAGTACAGGAAACTGTGGAGAGCTATGGTCACCTACGTCTTGAAGGGACACGGCACATAGAAGAAGAAGAAGAATGATACCAGTAATTTTGATTACTTTTCGAAGTTTTTGAGAAACTATTTTGAATCACTGAATATTTGATAAAAAATAATATACCCTAAATTCATATCTATTTTTTGTGCGTCTGGAGTTACAAGCCGAGAACGTTTTTGACGCACGGAGCGGTCGTAGACTTTGCCCACGCTCTTTTTTATTTATTTATTTCATTTTATTTTATTTTTTTTTTAAGGCAATTCACCCCAAGAAATGCGGGAGTGCCACTAGCACGCAAAGGGTTACAGAGGATTGAGAACAAGAGTAAAGAGACGTTTTTGAGGAAAGGATACAGACAAAGGCGGGTAACAAGCTCAGGATGTTAGATGTCGATTGACATTACACTTGAATATTTGAAGATCTGGGAAGCAAGTAAGGGGAAGGGAGTTCCACAGGCGGGAAGTGCGGGAGAAGAAGCTGTTTGAGAAGAAGAGACGGTTGCGTTTAACCGTTTTGACTTTGAAAGGGTGGGACCGAGATGCCAGCCTGGTAGCGCGTTTAAATTCATGTAGTCCGAGAACCAGAGAGAGAGTAGCTCGTCGGAACAGTTGCCGTGAAAATATTTGTAGAAGAGACAGTGGGAGGCCACGGCACGTCTGTGGGATAGCGATTGCAGACTAGATGCCAGACCAACATTCCAAAAGTGGACAAATTCGAGAAAATAGAAAAAGAAATACGATTACACTTATTTATTTTGTTTTGACTGCAGAAAAAACAGCAACAATAAATTCAGCAACAATATAAGAAAAAAATTAAAGATATTTTTAAAAATATTTAATAAACAACTAAGTAAAGTGACATTTCTGAAGTAAAATTAGCAATATAGGTACAATGCCCCCCCAAAAAATCCCTGACATTAACTGGCTCAATTTGTAGAAATTAATTCAAGAGGGATTCCAATATTCTTTCTTTTTATGTGCCATGTCCTTTGAGGATGTAGGCGATCATGGCTCTCCACCCCTTCTACCCCTTGCAGCTCTCAACAAGTTCCTTCCCTCTGCTATCTCCCCAAGACCACGTTCTGTCATCCACCTGCTCAAGCCCGCCAGGAATGTCACGCGCTGCTTTCCCTTGTCTCTCTTTCCTTCTATTCGACCCGTGAGTATCAGATTCTCCAGGTCCTCCTTCCTCATTATGTATCCCAGAAACTTCAGCTGCCTCTTCCTGATGTTAAGCATGAGCCTCCTCCTTTCCTGCATCCTCTACAAGACCTCATCGTTGTTCACACACTCGGTCCACGAAATCCTCAGCATCCTTCTGTAGAACCACATCTCGAGTCTCTTCTTCATCCTTGAGGAAATCGTCCAGCATTTGCTGCCGAAAAAAGAAGTACAGATGTCACGTAACTGCTCAGTATCCTTTTCTTTGTTACCAAAGAAATCCTCTGTCTCGCAATACCCTGCCCAGTTTTTGGAATGCGTCCTTGGCCACCCTAATACGCCTACGGGTCAAGGTGTAAAATCAAAATCTAACTGATCACGTTCTTTTATGTGCCGTGTCTCTTTTGTTCTTTATAAAATTCGACAAATTCTCATTGGAAATTGGCAGCGCAACATGAGGGATTCATTCAAAAAGCTATTCCAAATAAATTGATAATCAAATATTACATTTACGAGGATTGGCTGAAAGGTTCCTAGGCTGTTCAAGATACACTCATTTAAAATATCGAAATGATATCAAGTGAATTCTTCTTTTCTGTGATGTCTTCCTTCAGGAAATCGGTGATCATGGCTCTCCACAACTTCCTCTCTTCTTTCTTTGAGTAACTTTTGACCCATTTCCAACATTCTTTTTAGTCGTGGGCATGACGATAAACTACACCCGGCATCTGGGCCTTTAAGCGAAAATTGGAGGTTTTGTGGCGCGAGGAACCACCCTTAAATGCTTTTGTATCCAGGTATACCAGTCCTGTGATGGTAGCCCCTGTTAGGCTCCCAGCTATGGGCAAATAGTAAACCCCCAAACAAAAAGAAAATAGTACAAACGCATAAAAGTACCAGCAATACATTTTTATTTTAAAAAGTTATCAACAATCTATATTTATAATAATTTCCATTTTTAAAGGGAAATTACCAGAAATACATTTTATAGTAGAATCACCATTAGAATTACATTAGAAGTACAGTAGAATTACGATTAGAATTACCATTAAATTACAATTAAAAAATTACCAGAAATACATTTTATAGTATAGTCACCATTAGAATTACATTAGAAGTACAGTAGAATTACCATTAGAATTACCATTAAATTACAATTAAAAAATTACCAGAAATACATTTTATAGTATAGTCACCATTAGAATTACATTAGAAGTACAGTAGAATTACCATTAGAATTACCATTAAATTACAATTAAAAAATTACCAGAAATACATTTTATAGTAGAGTCACCATTAGAATTACATTAAAAGTACAGTACAATTACCATTAGAATTACCATTAAATTACAATTAAAAAATTACCAGAAATACATTTTATAGTAGAGTCACCATTAGAATTACATTAAAAGTACAGTACAATTACCATTAGAATTACCATTAAATTAGAATTAAAAAATTACCAGAAATACATTTTATAGTAGAGTCACCATTAGAATTACATTAAAAGTACAGTACAATTACCATTAAATTACAATTAAAAAATTACCAGAAATACATTTTATAGTAGAGTCACCATTAGAATTACATTAAAAGTACAGTAGAATTACCATTAGAATTACCATTAAATTACAATTAAAAAATCACCTGAAATACATTTTATAGTAGCGTCACCATTAGAATTACATTAAAAGTATAGTAGAATTACTATTAGAATTACCATTAAATTACAATTAAAAAATCACCTGAAATACATTTTATAGTAGCGTCACCATTAGAATTACATTAAAAGTACAGTACAATTACCATTAAATTACAATTAAAAAATCACCTGAAATACATTTTATAGTAGAGTCACCATTAGAATTACATTAAAAGTACAGTAGAATTACCATTAGAATTACCATTAAATTACAATTAAAAAATCACCTGAAATACATTTTATAGTAGCGTCACCATTAGAATTACATTAAAAGTATAGTAGAATTACCATTAAATTACAATGAAAAAATTATCAGAAATACATTTTATTGTAGTCACCATTAGAATTATATTAAAAGTACAGTAGAATTACCATTACAATTACCATTAAATTACAATTAAAAAATTACCAGAAATACATTTTATAGTAGAATCACCATTAGAATTATAGTAGAATTACCATGAAATTACAATTAAAAAATTACCAGAAATACATTTTATAATAAAATTAGGTATTCGTCAGCGAAAAGAACGGTTGAAAAAGCATGTATCCTCTTGCCGATTCCATTTGATTCTCCTTACCGATATATTCTTAAGAAGATTTCTTGATTGGTTACATACAATTGCCATTTGATTTAAGATCCAATAACTTTTGTTTTCAAACGTTTCCTCGTTGCCTGAAATCTTTTATAATTTGACAGTTTTTTTTTTTTTTAATAAATTCTCTCTTTAAACAAGACAATAACGGACGAGATAATTTCTTCAAACTGCCTATATCAGATATACGTCACAATCGTAAAAGTTCGTTAAAATTTTCCAATTTTTATGAGCACCTAAGTTAATGAATATTTCTCATTATCCAGCAAATTTAGTCTCACGCTCCGTTTTAAATCCTCATACTTGTTAATAATTTGAAATTTCGAAATTCAGGACATTTTACACAAATATCTGAGAAGTATTTTAAGAGACGATGGAATGTGTGACATAGGAAACCAAAGGTGCATTGGGAGTGAGAAATATGCCTTCTAAAAACTAAGCAGAATACCAAGAGAAAAAGGTGTACTAAAATATCTGTTCTCCTGTATGGCAGTGAATCTCGAAGAAGAGACTTGAAGCAACAGAAATGCTATCCTATAAGAGGATGCTGAAGATACCATGAACCGAATATGTGAGCAACGACGAAATTTTAGAGAAAAT
>OZ038488.1:21345423-21575423 GCA_964036315.1 Acanthosepion esculentum
CCTAACCTGAACAAAATAAACTATGAAATCTTCACAAATATTCTTAAATGTCTATAATTGGTAACAGAAGCCATTGGTTTATATCACCGGCTTCCTATACTTAATACTTCTCGTTTTCACTTTCGCGTTAGCATGTGTGACGTCTTGAGCTGCGGTGCGATTTTCGCTTCCAGCGTCTCGTATGCACTAGTTTGTCGTTGCTTGGAAATCTTCCATGTAAACATAAACAGACTATCATTATTGTTTTTTCCGTGTATTGGTTAATATATTGTTACGTAATTGTCATCTTTGATAATGGCTTATGTAAGCCGAAAGCTTAGATAAGATTAAAAAATATGTATCAATATTGTGATTTCCTTTCTTCTTTTAATGATAATGTTATTAAGCTTATCAGACTATATGAAAAGAATTTACATAAAATAAATAGACAAAACTTCTCTATATTATTTAATGAATCAGACCAACCTAGCTCCCAAGCTCATCTACCGAATTTGAGATCATATATTCTATAACCCCGCACCGTTGATAACTTCTCAATCTTTTCCATAGCTACGCAGGGTGTACTTTGCCAGGACTACATACGACATGAATTTTAAAAAATACAGAGTTGTCTTTCTCTTAGACTCCACATTTAGACAATCAAGCTGCTATTAAACACTTAGCTGGGGAGTGGGGAGAGCAGCGACGGATTCGCACATTACTCGAGCATATTTGTGTGAAGGTTTATGTAACCAACTCGACACCAAACCGAACACGGCTCGCCAATTTCACGTCCTGCGGTCTCTAACCATTACACCACCTGCACATCCGAGCAAGAAAGAAAATAAAAAGCGACAGCATTATTAACTGGGATACTAAAGTACTTGAAGATTGAGTAAACTTGCTGTCACTTGATCTCAATATAAACACTCAACGAGACAATATTAAAAAAAACCTTGAGGCTAGTATATGTTTCAGATAAATGTGTCATTTTATTTCACACACAAAACTTTGACATGAAGAATGAAAGCATTTCAAAAGATATATATATATATATATATATATATATATATATATATATATATATATATATATATATATATATATATAAGTTTAAAAAGTGGATATGCTGGAGTACTTAGTTGGCAGGGGACCATAAAGAAATCTAATAAGTAAATAAAATATCCTGAACGTAAATAAATAAATTAAAAAATAAATAAATAGAGTAAGGAAAATATAGGTCATGTATTTCTGTTCAGGATAAGACCTGGGAAGAAATTCTTCTGCTATTAGCGTAAAGACGTCAGATACTTTTTCTTAACTTACCAACCAATCAAATTAGTTTGTTTGCTTTTTACCATATCTGGAAAATGTAAAATGCCACATAAGTGCTTTGGATGCATTATATAAATAGGGGAAAACATTAACAATAGCCACAAAGATAAGTGTTCTCCATTTACGTGTGCAACATTTATTTGCTGTTTATCCGAGCTCTACAGTTTTGAAGCGAGACACAACACAAGAAAAATCATGAAAGTTTTGCTTGGCTGCGTTCTCCTAGCTTTTGCCATCAGTTCGGCTGCCGCTTCTTGTAGCATGGCACTCGGGAAATCTGTGAAACATCAATGTAAGTAAGACTTTCTATAGTATTTTTTTTAGCTTTGATGTCAGTTCTAATAGTAAGATTTTATAATAGTAGTACTTAGACAGTAGCAATAGTTCAGATAAGAGTTATATAGTACTTCGTATAATAGATCTGATAGAAGCTCATAGAAGAGCAGTTCACTAGGAACACCCATGTAAATTTCATGGTTTTTCTATTTGAATTTTCTGATGAACCCTAATTCTTAATTTAATGATTGCACGTTCGAGTTCCACGACTCTAAAATCGCCTTGGAAATTCCCCGATTGCATTGTTGAATATTTGAGCGTGACAAATTTAACAAAATATTGAAATGACGATGAAACGTAAATGCAGTTCATTACATTTCGTATTTAAAGAAATGAAAAGATCTGAAATTGAAAAGTTTTCTTTTTCTATTTCACCATCTTTCTTTCTTTCTTTCTTTCTTTGAAACCATATAGTGTCTCTAATATGTCTTTTCCGTTTTTTCTCGCGGTCAAAATGGAATTGTTCATTATTTATGAGATATTGTCAGGACATTGCGTAACTAACAAACAGAAATATAATATGATAATTCAGTTGTAATAATTCTAATCACATTACACATAATTGTTTCAATAATCGTTATTATTATGATTCAGTTCTAAGAGTACAATTTTATAGTTTAGCAAGGTGGAGTAATGGCCAGCGGCTCGGATTGTGGAATCGGAGAGCCGAGTTCGAATTCCAGTCGAATCCATTACATTCACTTACGTGCCAATACCCTTGGGAAATGTATGTATCCTTCTCCCTATCCCAGCTATGGGTAAATAGCAGGAAAGACATTAAAAGAAATAGCAACCTACTGCGGGAAAAAATCTGCCTCGTCAGTCATGTATCGAAAGATACATAATCGCCTAAGCGTGTATCATGTATGGCACTTGACTGACTGACTGACAGTGCTTGCACGATTATCTGGACGTGAAATGAAATAAAAAAACAACTTAAATTATCCGAATATTTTTCACATATCCGAACTAAGACCATTTTTTTTATTATCCCAGACAAGTTTTAGAAGACCATACTCAACGGTTGATAAAATCAGTTCAATTAATTCTTTTTAAATTTCTTCGTGGTTTTCATACCAACAACATGCATTTGAATTATCACAACTTTGTCATGCCAGAGATTATCACTTACGCAACTCTCAGAAGCGCTTGACACACGCGAATCATGCTTTACTGACAAATAGAATGCCCCTGGGGTTTGCTTAGCACGTAGCAAATTTGAACTCATAACCCGCTCAGGAAAATGTTAGAGGAAAACACCGGGGCAATAATCATGTTTGAGAAATGTTTAAGTTGGTTGCTTTTCAACCAGAAACACCCTTAAAAATGCTTCTACTTCATGTGCCGTGTCCCATCAGAATGTAGGCGATCATGGCCCTCCACAACTTCCAGTCCTTTGTAGCTCTTAATAAATTGTGTCCTTTTGTTATTTCTCCTAAACCCTGTTCCGCCATTTATCTACTTAAGAAGATTAGCAAGGATTCACTGCTATATAGGAAAAGAGATATCACGTAACAGTTCAGTACTTTTTTCTTTGTTTCTAACGATAATACATCTACCTTAATCGAGCCCCCATGAGTTAGCGGCGGGAAAAGCTGGTAATAGACAAAAATTGCCACTTTTTCCCATAAAATTAAACTGGACAAAACCTTGAAAAATGTCTTTTTATGAGATAAATGTTAACTTTTTTTTCATAAAATGACTTTTTTTTTCTTCATTCGTTTTCGATAATTTAGGTATTCAATTATCTGGAAATTAATTTTATGGCTAAAAAAAATCTCTTGGTCTTTCATCTTAATTTTAACATAAAAGTTTTGTCGATAAAATTTGTACCATGTATCTGAGACTTCAATACCATCGTTCGAACAGACATGCTAATAAATATATTGTCCTAGTTTAATTATGTATTCTTTCTCAGTAAGAACTTGGAATACGTGGTCAACAGTTTCATCAAATTTATGACATAAGCGACAAACGGGATTTACTCCATTTATTATTATTATTATTATTATTATTATTATTATTATTATTATTATTATTATCATCATCATCATCATCATTATTATTATTATTATTATTATCATTATTATTATTATTATTATTATTATTATTATTATTATTATTTCCTTTGATTTCTGATGTGTACTCATTTCTTTCCGGGTCCCGCCCAGGGACCTAAGGTTAGAAATTGCATCCAGTGGAAGAATGCTGTTTGTTTCTAAAAAGGAGTAAGCACGGTTCGTCATGACAGACGTGATCAACTTATAGGTTGTGGAGAGACATGTTATCGGTCGATAATTTTTCGGGTCATCTGTTTCATTTGTTTTTGGTATGAGGTATGTAATACCTTCAGTAATCCATTCCGGGATTTTATTGGGATTATTTACAAGCGTTGATAATGTTTCCGTAAGTATTTTGTGGATAGACGAGAGATGATAAAGCCAGAAATTGGGAACCTTGTCATTTCCTGGGGATTTCCATTTTTGCGATTTCGTTAGAGCTTGCCTAACATCATCTGTGGATATATTTTCCCATTCTTGCAGAGGTGTATCCAACATTCGTTCTTCTTCACGCCGGATCCATTCAGCTTTTGGGTTATATTCCTTCGGGCTGCTCCAAATATTTTCCCAAAATGTCTGTACAGTATCAATCGATGGTGGCCTTTCGACATGTATAGGTTTTTTTCCAATTTCCCTGTAAAATTTCTTAAGGTCCGTTTGGAATATTTTATTTTGGCGATAGAACCTACAACGTTTTTCGTATCGCCTTGTTCTCTGTGCTTTTAGCTGAAGTTTCTGCTTCAGCATTTCCGTGGTTGGTGGAATGTCAATTAGTGATCTAATTTTGTGTTTCCTCTTGATCTTTTTGCACTTGCGCGTGGAAATATTAGGGTTTCTGGTGAGCTCATCTAATATAGAAAGCTCACATCTGATTTGTTTTATTTCTCGTAACAATTTTGCTTTCCAAGCTGGTTCTCTACGTCTGTTAACTTTATTTATTGTCTTGATCCCAAGCTTCAGAGTCGCTGCTAAAGCTGTTGCGTATATTACGTTGTTAATTTCTGTGATGTTTCCCGGTGGTTTATCTGTTAACAGTGTTTCCAGAGCAGCGTTGTATATTTTCACAATATGCTTGTTGGAATTCGTCATATGGATTTTGGGTAGCTGGTCTCTTTCTGACAACTGTATGAAAGTTACTTTGCTGAGTACTTGGATTACGTGGTTTTTCGCTTCGGTGATTTCCGCTTTGTGGTTTTCAAGGAATTCTAACATAATGTACCTGGAGTCATCTTCAGAAACATTTATTATTATTATTATTATTATTATTATTATTATTATTATTATTATTATTATTATTATTAATTTATTTGATTTCTGCTGTATAGACATTTCCTTCTGGAAATCGCTTCATGGCATTTTCCACTGATCATTTTTGTAAAAAAAATACTAAAAGAAACTAAAATCACACGCATTTTACATAGATAAAGATCATTGTAATATGTAAGGTGTACTTGTGAGTGCAATCTTTGGCATTTCCTTAAGGCATAGTCTACCAGGAATCCCTTCCGTTAGTCTATCTAAATCATTTCCAATCAAGTCGAGGGCTCGAAATACATCTGGAATTATTGATGTCCTTATGTGCCTCATTTTGGTGATTTCCATTTCAAAAACATTATATTTTGATAGACTTTTGAAGATCTTCAAAGATGCATTACAATCTGCAAGGACTACCATGTCAATTAGAAAGCACATTTTGTTTTTGTAGTCTTTGATATCTGGGCGATTAGTTTTGATTGTTCAGTGTGTGTGAATTGTAAAGTCCCATACAATTGTTACAGGTCCTATGTCTGTAACCTCGTGTGGCCGATGGTCATACATTTTTTTTTCAGTTTCCTTCCAATAAAAGTTGAATATTTTCCAGTGCAATTATTGGCCCAAACTATCATGCCGAGTTTTATATTCATTTTGTGTTAACATTGTGCAACCTGATACAAGATGGTAAATTGTTTCTGGATATTTTCACGTAATCTGCAATTGGGTCAACACAATTCTTTAGTATGTGTCCTTGGTAATTTCTAGTTAGCAAGCATTGGTCCTGTGTAGCAAGCATAAAAACTTTGGTTTCAGGTTTCAAACCGGCATTACGTAACCACTGATTTGTACGGTGTTTGTCTACATTAGCTTGTTTGGCACTGTCGGAGTATTGTCCATGAAGAGGCTTATCTTTCCATCGCTTCTACATTGGGTACATTTTCTTTACCGCTGTAGCAGATGAATTATCGTTTATTTGCACTTCTTCATCCACTTGAATTATTATTATTATTATTATTATTATTATTATTAAGAATTAAGAGACGAGCATGATTTACTTAGTGTTACATAATGTTAAACAATATTTCGACAGAATATCTGTCGTCTTCAAGTTATATTTTTTAAAAATTTCAATTATAAAAATATATAACTCTACAAAAAATTATTAGTCTTTGTACAAACGTCGCTAGTCTACGATTTAATACTGATTGGATACAGTAATTATGACACAAGGCCGAAAAAAAGGGGGAAGCTGGGTCGAGGTTGGTCAACACAAACTTACGTCTACTAATCAGGTTCACGACCAATTCTTTCGTTACAATTTATCCATTCACCATAAGAATCTATCTGTCACCATTCGCTCCTACATACACAAAATGCCTCTCAAACACACAGAGCGCCTACTTAAAGACACCCCATGACTTAAAATTTCAGTATGTACAATTGAATAAAAATTCTATCAATGTTATGTGTGCATGTATGTATATATATATAGTTTTATATATAATTGTATGTATGTATATATATATATGTATATATGTATATGTGTATATATACGTATATATATGTATATATGCATATGTGTATATATACGTATATATATGCATATATGTATGTGTATATGTCTATATATATGTATATATATTATTAGAAAAAGCACACACACTAATATATATATATGTTTATATAAATGTCTACATATATATGTATATATGTAGTTTTGGGCTTGCTGTTGCGATGTTATTGCTGACGATGAGGTTGGCCGTTTTAAATTATTTTACCACAGATAAATTAATTTTCTTGTTTTAGTCGACTGAAGATGTGTGTTTCTTAAGAAGATGCCTGATGAAAAATGATGTGCATATATATGCCGTGGTGTTCTGATGATGCGTTGCCCTTGAGTGAATGTTATTTGTTATATATGCATTTTTTAGTGTTAAAAAGGGAATCAACTAACCATCAATGTATTACAATCTTACAAACAATTTCATGAATGAGATATAACAAAATAATCATATAAAAAAATTTAGTATGCATTCTTTAGTATACATTTCAGAGAACTGACTGCATATTTTAAAGGGAATAGAACATATATGTATAGAGAAATAAAGAAATTTTGCTCATTTTTTGTGACAACATATTTTAACCGATAATATCCAGGACATCTGCCTTCTTAGGCGGTCGAAAATAAAGACAGAGAATTTATTGATTTGACTTTCTTTTGCCGGTAAAATGCTTGTCCTGATGCATCATGGGAGTATTCTATATTCTATTTAACTTTTTTTATAATCGAATTTTATCTTTTTTTAATTCTTAATTACAATTCTTATCTGTATTTTAAAGTATTCTTATAGCTTAACTTTTAATTTTTTTATTATTATTCATGATTTGGGGTTCAGATTATTACTTAGTCTAGTAATAAGGGTTGGGGGGTTGTTTAGTATTTATTTGTTTGTTGCTATCAGTTCATATCCATTAAGTGATCTTTTGTTATTAAAGGTTCCCCTAATAATAAAAAACAAGAGCCACTCAAGATAGAGGGTTACTGAATGAGGTTGTTGTATGGGCATACAAGAGGGCTCGAGGGGATAATATATTAAGAATATGTAAGAGACATAATGGTTGCCACAAGACTTGAAGATGTAAAGATCGTAGTGATTGGTGAAACATCATACCTGGGGTCTGCTCCACAACGTAACAGTTCTGTGAAAGAGGTTCTTTGGATAGAACTTCATCCTTACGAACGGAATATGTGGGAAATGAAGATGAGTCGACATTGTGTACGCGGTATGACAAGTCCTAGTTGTGAAAGTTTGCGCTTGCGGAACTAAGAAATGTTGCTTGTCTGAACATCTGCTAGGAAAATAGCAATAAAGAGGCTAGAAGTGTTTCGTCTGTGGGGAAAGTGGTGGTATAGTGGAAAATAATTAATCACTCACATAACTGCGTAAACGTTTGTAAACTTTCCCAAAGCTGGAAAGTGAGGATTGGACAACTCCTACCCAGACATGGCAGCAATACTCCTACATGTTAACTCATGTAAACATTGAGCATGGCCCGGGTATCGTTCTCAGCTAACATGAAGTGGAAAGATTATATTGAACTCATTACTAGGTCAGTTGCTAAGAAAGTCGGTTCACTGTGTAGTGCTAGACAATTTCTCTCTACAGAATCTATCATATATATATATATATATATATATATATATATATATATATATATATATATATATATATATATATATATATATATATATAAAAGTGGACATGGAAGTCAGCACTTAGAGGCGACAGTCTGTTTCATGATGAAACAGACTGTCGCCTCTTCCATGTCCACTTTTATATTTACACACGCTCTATCTCTGATATTGAGCACTTTATCCCATAAATATAGCACACTTTAAGACTATATTTCTTCATATATATATATATATATATATATATATATATATATATATATATATATATATATATATCAATTATGTAGTGCGTGTTCAATTTATATAACGTAAATCATTCATACGAAAAACAAATAATGAAGCTAATTATATAATTAGCTTCATTATTTGTTTTTCGTATGAATGATTTACGTTATATATATATATATATATATATATATATATATATATATATATATATATATAAATATATCGATAAGTCTACTATTTACTCCGGCATTGAATATTACTGCCACATATGATCTTGTGCCCTCGCTATATATCTAGAGATCCTTGCTAAAATCCTAAGAAGAATCAGCTGTATTATTGGTCCTAATGTGGCGCCTAGGCTTCAGTCAATCTCCCATCGCCGCCGTGAAGTTGCCCCTCGGTATTTTCTATAAAATATGGTAATTGCTCGGGGTGACCACTTCGCCATGGTACCTAGTTTTTTTTTT
Organism: Acanthosepion esculentum; assembly: GCA_964036315.1. Lineage (NCBI taxonomy): Eukaryota > Metazoa > Mollusca > Cephalopoda > Sepiida > Sepiidae > Acanthosepion > Acanthosepion esculentum. The sequence goes on from OZ038488.1 coordinate 21,354,279, forward strand.
TCATAAATTTTAGCTCAGTACTAGACTGGCGACGAGATCTCAACAATTTATAGTTGAGTTGACGAGATACAGCCGTACTTTCAATGCTAACAGTTTCTTTTCTCGCACTTCGAGACTGTGGAAATCTCTTACGGCCCCATTCTTTTCAGTCAACTTTAATCTTCAGAAATTTAAATGCAATGTAAATCACTTTCTAATGTCCTCCTGATTACTCTCCTTTTGTTCTCGCTCCTGGGTAATGATTCTGTTTTCTAGTTCTTCAACACCCGATAACTGCTCGAATGTTAGTAGATTTACTGTGGCTTAACTGCCATAACTGGGGCGAACTCGATTTTTAAAAAAAAGCGTTATATGCTTTCTGGGGTGGCACAAGGAACTTAATATTTTTCAAGCATTAACAAGGAAGGTATGATATTAAGAAATAAATATTTGTTTTTTTAAAATTAAACTGTGAACAAACAATCGATTCCTTTCGCAAACTTGAACAATGAAGGAGTTTACCTTTTCGCTGATATGTCTGTTTTACTTGTTTATTTTCAGGGTCTGATGAGCGGATGCATTATTGCGAATACAAAGGAATGAAAATGAAGGATGGCAGTGTATTCACTGATGCCGATGATTGCATGAGATGTAGCTGCACTAAACATGGTTTAAGATGTTGCGGGTGAGTATGATATATTCTAAAGTCAAACGGCACTTGCAATCAGTGGTGTGCATTCCCAAGAAGGATGTGGCACATTGCTTTCTCTATAAGAAAAATATCCCGCCAAAAATTAAATATAAAATGTCATTATTTATTACGTGTTATTTTATTTATATCTATTTGTATGATAAAATAATGCAGAAAGAAACGGTCGCCTATGAAATGTTCTGCCCAGTCAGATATGAATCGATGGAAACATTATCGCCCAAGGATGTACGACGAATGACATTTGAAAACAATAAAATAATCGCTTTAGGAAGATGAATTTATAACAATAGTTTAATGAAATTGGTATTCCGGCAAAATAATAACACGAGACGTTAACCATAATTACTTAACATTTGAATAAACCCAAGCCTTTGTCGATTACTCTCGTCCAGTCTGTGATATTCGCCCTCACGAAGAGACGTCAACCGAACGTCATCCTTACATTCTCTGAGTGTGTGAGACTGCCTCCAATCTTGTCTACGGTGGTGGTTTATATAACCGCGTGCATCAAAAACGTTTCACACACCTGCAAACCGGTTTTATTGATTAGTTTTCAATAGTTTATAAAACTATCTAAAGTTTTCTAAAACCAGAAAATATTTTTAGATTCTACGATTTTTGTGAATGTAATAAATAATATAGTGATAAAAGATTTGCTAATTAGTTAATACTAGCTGGGGAGTGGGGAGAGAAGAAGTGGATTCGTACTTTTCTCGAGGGTATTTGCGCGTAAGTGAATAAAACAAACTCAATTAAAATTGGAACTCGGCTCTCCGATGAACAATTCCGAGCCATTATCCATGACACCACCCTCACATAAAGCTTATATCCCCTGCTATTCCCAAGCGGTCACCTGTCTAGTACTGACCGAGTTCGACGTTGCTTAACTTCAGAGATCGTACGCAGTCGTACGCCGGCCTACAAACCGCATACAGGTTTGGGGTTATGTGAGTGACCTCGGGTCGACGCCTCTCGTCAGTTGTGTGCAATGTCTGTTTCAGCATTTCATTACTACATTCGTTATGAAAGCTTGAAAATTTAAAGAAGACATTCACTTTTAAAAATGTATACCTGTAATAAACAAAATTCAGTTTTATGTAATCTCATTATACAATGAAATATGAAACTTCGAACCGAAATATAATGAAATCTTGGGAAAGACTAACATCAAGCAGTACATATGGTGTCGAGCAGCCAGTAGCAACTGCGGTGAATTTGAGGAATTTAAAGGGAGTGCAGGGTTAAATGGTAATCTAAGATAAACATTTACGCTAATACGTTTGTTTATAGGTCTAATAAATAAAACACAACCATGGGTAAATATCAAGGAAGAGTGGGCTTTATAGCTTTCCTTGGTCAGGAGAAGGAAAACTCTAAATTCAAAATAGCCTGCTGCCTTACAGAACCTGCCTCTTTACGCCTAAAGGAGGTAACTTCAAAAACAAATCAATTCACATGTTGTCTCGAAGAAAGAAACTGGTCATCGTGAAACTCTCTAATATCGGACTATTTGCCCGTGGGTGTATCACCTACGGCACTTTAGACGAGACGCATAAATAAGAATTTTACTGACGACCACTTTTTCTGTTTTTGTTTTTTCTTCATTTTTTTCGTTCTTCTTACTCAATTGTTTTTCTTTCATCCTATTCTTTTTCTTTTTCTTTCTAACTCATTCTTTTCTTATCTTTTTCCATTTTCTCTCATTTTTTATTCGTTTTCCTTCTTTCCTGAATTCTTACATTTTTCTTTTGTGTTTTCCGATATAGTTTCATAATACCATTCCCATCCCATATGAAACTGTTTTTATTTCGCCAAAACAATTATTATTTGCCGTCCTTTTTTTAATTGCAGAGTTGGTTATAAAGCTGGTGTAATGAAAGTTGATGGCTGCAAAGTTGTTCAAGATTTATGCTCAGCGGCCGTTTTGAACACCGCAGGAACTGCATTGTGCCATTAATAATCTACAAGATTTCACTATTTCTGACTTGAAGCTTTGAATAAATCAAATTACAACAATCACTTATTTTCTCTTTCTCAATCTTTCTCTTCGTTTCTTGTGTCAAAATATTTAAAAAATACATTTTTTGACAATGATGTTTACACTGTACAAGGCCCTGGAGCCACCCGAGGTAGACTGCTAAAAAGTAAGAAAAATTGTTAATATGTGATAAAGATAACGGTTCACCTTAGACTGAAACAGTTTAACACGTTGACTCTCATACGAATGTCACGAGGACTTAGTTTCCAAGGCACTGAAAGTGGCCACTCTATCCCCCCCTCCCAAGCACACACAGATGTTAGAGCTAGGTCAGTGGAGAGATCAGCTACTAATCTCTGGCCATCTATAGTTTAGGAGGTGCAGCCATATACCATAGTCTTATGGTCCAATATCCTCGCACCACTGTTATGGTCCAAGGTTAGGACCAAGGAAGAACAACACGAACACAAGAGTAGGAATAACAAAGATATATTAAAGAGAATAATAATACAAGAAGTTGAAAGGTGTTAGTATGACTCTCAGTCTGGTTTAGAGTGAACTAATATTGTCTTGACTCGTTCCACTTCCCTCTATCGTCTCTTTTGAGAGGATCAGTCTTTATAGTGTCAGGAAGAGTTCATTGTCGTTACAGGTAAGTTCTCATAATACATAGAATCATCACATAGATATTCACAAATCAAATAAATCACTATGGATCCATCCCTGATATTTCTACAATCAGACGTGAACGACGCATGCGCATTGCAGAGAACTGCTGGCGAGCAAAATATGAACTTGGGTGTGATCTACTACTCTGGATACCTAGCCAAGGCGCAAAGCAGGCTTGCCACCTAGCAACCAAATACATTGACCAACTATGCAATGACACAAGATATCACCCTAATGACCTACCGACATTAACGCAGGACTGATATTATAGACTCATGAATGTCAGTACTAGCTCGATCGAATAATCTGCGAAGGCTTCCTAAAATTGACCTCTCAGGTCAGGTTTCCTGTTTTACGTTATTGATTTGAATTGGTGAATTATGCGACATTTTTGTGTTCCTGGGTTATTATATGGAAGGTCAGAGCATTTGTGGTGGGAAAAAAATTAATAATTAATCTGCTTTCGTGAGTTTGCACGATCATTACGTCCTGCCAATACCTCATAAATAATTGACTAAGCCGTTTTGATCGCGGAGAAAGAGGAAAAAAAATTACATGGCTTCAGTGACAAAATGAACGAAAGAAAGAAAGAAAGATAGAAATATAAATGTGGTTACGGGCTGTTTCAGTGAAATGGAAAAAAAAGTTGTCAATTTCAACTCTTTGCATTTTGTACCCACTTCTTAAAATAACGACCAGTTGAAGCTAAATCTGAAATATTTAACGATGCGATATGGAAATTTCTGAGGGATATTTTATTGCCGTAGAACTAGCTATGAATAAGTTTACTCAATCTACAGTTTACAATTTACAGTTGAGCTGGCGAGATGTAATCGTAAATTCTATGCAAACAGTTTCTTTTCTCGCACTTCTCGCTTATGGAACTCTCTTCAGGTCCCGTGCTTTCCAGTCAACTTTAATATGCAAAAATTTAACTTCAATGTCAATCGCTGTCTCCCGATTACTCTTACCTCTTGCCGTTCTTGATTAATGTTTCTGTTCCTAATTCTTCCACACCCTGTAACCAGTTGTGACTTAGTGACTATACTGTCTTGCGTGGGGTGATACTGATTAAAAATATCATCGACTTTATTGAATTAATTGATTCATCAGAATATTAAAATAGGATAACCGTGACATTTTCACGGATTAAAACGAGTTAATCAAAATTCAGTATTGTTAACTCATGAGGTCATATTTCTACAAACCAATCTAAAACGATCCCAACAAGGATATGATAGTAGGGTTAGGTCTTATTAAATTCTAATAATCCCTTTTCAGAACGATGAACATTGCTAAGGAATGAAATTAGATTAATAGGAATAGATAGGTTAGCCTGTCTCCCAGCACACACTCCGGTCTTTTCTACAGGAGTAGATGTTTATCCCTTGTTTTCTGTTTAGGATTGGATTTCTGATTCCTTCTAACGTCTCCGCCTGAAATCTGAAATTTTATTCGCTAATTAAATCTTGACTTCTTCAAATGTAGAATTAGCTGTTATCTTTCCTGTTATCTTGCCCTAACTTACGCTAATACAAGTCCTCACAGTATCCCTCTACCTTGAGTGGCACTTGAGCCTTGTATAGGCTGGACATTAATAAAAAAAAAAAGAAATACAAAAAACTGAAGTTAGTAAATTTAAGATTTGATTTCTTCCCTTAGTTAATGTATACAAATAAAATATTTCTCTACATTTGGACAAATTTACTTCCCGTGCAAAAAAATTACAGACTTATTTCTTACAGACTTTCATGTGAGGAACTCAGATACCTTTGTCTATTAAGTGATCATCTTACTTGAACTTGATTTAAAACAGGCTTTAGCGTCGCCGTACTTGTCGTTCTGTTTCTAATCTTTTCCTTCTGAGAGATATTTTCATTTTGCTAACACGTATCATTTTTAACATGAAAAGATATCGAGCAAAATCTATTGATATAACAGCAGGAATAATCACTGGTTAGATATCATTGAATGCCTAAGAATATAAAGGGAACGGATTAATTAAATGGTACGTTGGCGTCCATTTTAGTTGTGAATTCTTTAATCTCAGCTTTATTGAATCACAATACATTGTTTCAAGACTTTTGTTTCATTGCATCTCACAATTTAAACTTTCTAACCAATACCGACATTCTCGACGGCACGAGTACACTATAGATATTTTCGAGCTATCATGTATATTAATAATACAAAATTCAACTAATCCGTTCATGGATTTTCTAAAATCTTGGAAAAATTGGATATGGCTAATAATATAAGGTAATGTTAGGACAGGTGAAAGCATTTCTTGTATTTCTGACTGCACGGAGAATGAATGTCAAATGTTTCCTCATAAGGAAACGGCGAATATAGCCATGGCCGTAAGGGAAGAGGAGAAAAGATACTACACTTAGTATTTACTTGTCGCACCACAGGCTGGCAGGATGTGACACAAAGTCAGTTTAATATGGTGATTCCGTATTTATTCACCCGGGTCAGGTCCAAAATTAGATAAACCAGCCCCGGCAAACGTTGGTTGTGCTGGAATCGGTATTAATACCGACACCTCTCTTTACTGCAATGAGAGGGCACTGCTGGCGGGCAGCTGTTCCCCGAAACCGGGCACTATGCAATAATATTTTCAGTTGCACTCTGCCTGTAAACAGAGACAACTCAGAGACAAATGTAGTTTGTCCGCCCGAAAGCAGATACTACATATTGATCTCAAACCAATATATAGGAAGTGAAGAAAAGCGTAACTCGTTTAGTACTGGCTGCTCGGACAATAAATGCCGAATGTTTCCATATAAGGAAAAAGCTGATATTAATATTAGGCTAATATAAATATTAACATGACCATTCGAGATGAGGAGAACATTACGACATATTGATTCCACCCCGATCGCCAGGGAGTGACGAAAAGCCTAACTCGAGTATACTGGCTACTCGAACAACGTATGCCGAATGTTTCCTTATAAGGAAGCGATGAATATTACCATGACCATTAGCATAGTATTCGTCGGCGAAAAGAACGGGTAAAAAAGCAGGTCTTAATGTATCCTCTTGCCGATTCCATTTGATTCTCCTTACCGATATATTCTTAAGAAGATTTCTTGATTGGTTACATACAATTGCCACTTGATTTAGGATGCAATAACTTTTGTTTTCAAACGCTTCCTCGTTGCCAGAAAGCTTTTATAATTTGGCAGTTTTTTTAATAAATTCTCTCTTTAAACAAGACAAAAACGGACGAGATAATTTCTTCAAATTGCCTATATCAGATATACGTCAAGTTCGTTAAAATTTTCCAATTTTTCTGAGCACCTAAGTTAATGAATATTTCTCATTATCCAGCAAATTAGTCTTACACATCGTTTTAAAGCATCATACTTGTTAATAATTTGAAATTTCGAAATTCAGGACATTTTACACAAATATCTGGGAAGTATTTTAAGAGATGACGGAATGTGTGACATAGGAAACCAAAGGTGCATTGGGAGTGAGAAATATGCCTTCTAAAAACTAAGCAGAATACCAAGAGAAAAAGGTGTACTAAAAGGTTACGCGATATCTGTTCTCCTGTATGGCAGTGAATCTCGAAGAAGAGACTTGAAGCAACAGAAATATTGTACTACAGAAGAATGCTGAGAATACCATGGATCGAACATGTGAACAACGACGAAGTTTTAGAGAAAATGGAAACAAAAAGGAAACTTACACTTAACATCACGAAGAAACTGTTGAAATTTCTAGGGCACACAATGAAGAAAGAGGGCTTGGAAATTCTTACACTCACAGGAAAGATTGAAGGCAGCAGAGAGAGGGGAAAACAACTTACAACATACTAAGCGAGCTTGAGTAAATGGTTGGCGGAATAGAAAAAGTGATTGTTTTATTTGACAATTTTAACTACCTTCTTTCCTTGACAACGTTTCTTGTTTAAAAAACGATGATTAGGATTTGAATAAAAACTAAACATATGAAAGTGTCTTTATATATTTCATCCTTCTTGAGAACTGATAAGTGAGCTTGAGTAAATAGTTGGCGGAACAGAATAGAGGGTTGTTTCATTTAACTATTTTAACTGCCTTCTCTCCTTGGTAACGTTTCTTGGTTAAAAAAAAAAAACAATGATTAGAAATTGAATAAAACCTATTTTTACTGCGTCATCGACTTGGTAACGCTTCTTCTTTAAAGAACGAGGATTAGAATTTGAATAAAACCGAAACATATGAAAGTGTCGTTATATAGTTTCTCTTTCTTGACAATTGACAAGTGAGCTTGAGTAAATAGTTAGAGAAACAGAATAGAGGGTTGATCATTTAACTATTTTAATTACCTTCTCTCCTTGGTAACGTTTCTTGTTTAAAGATCGATGATTAGAATGTGAATAAAACCTAAACTTATGAAAGTGTCTTTATATATGTTCTCCTTCAGAATTGACAAGTGAGCCTGAGTAAATGATTGACGGAACAGAACAGAGGGTTGTTTCATTTGACTATTTTAACTGCCTTCTTTCCTTGGTAACGTCTCTTGTTTAAAAAACGATGATTAGAATTTGAATAAAACCTAAACATGTGAAAATGTATTTATATATTTTCTCCTTCTTGAGAATAGACAAGTGATCTTTAGTGATAATTTGGCGGAACAGAACAGAGGGTTGTTTCATTTGACTATTTTAATTACCTTCTCTCCTAGGTAACTTTTCTTGTTTAAAAAACTATGATTGAAATTTGAATAAAACCGAAACATGAAAGTGTCTATATATTTTCTCCTCCTTGAGTATTGACAAGTGGGCTTGAGTAAATATTTGGCGGAACAGAACAGAGAGTTGTATTTTAGCTGCCTTCTTTCCTTGGTAACGTCTCTTGTTTAAAAAAACGATGATTAAAATTTGAATAAAACCTAAACGTATGAATGTGTCTTTATATATTTTCTCCTTGTGAATAGACAAGTGAGCTTGAGTAAATAGTTGGCGGAACAGAACAGAGGGTTGTTTCATTTCACTATTTTAATTACCTTCTCTCCTTGGTAACGTTTCTTGTTTAAAAAAACGATGATTAGAATTTGAATAAAACCTAAACATATGAAAGTGCTTTATATGTTTCCTTTCCTCTTAAGAATTTACAACAAATCAATTTTTTCTATTTGTTATATTTTTTTTTATTGTAATCTTTGGTAAATCATCGGTTAATTGCCAACTCATTCTAAATTTACAAATGAATGCATTTGAATAAATCCAACTACAAGTATTATCAACCCAACACGACCTGAAATCGGCAAAATTACTACGAAAATCCTAGAAAGGGTGAACAATCAGATTAAGGTTTTTCGGGTCTTTATCGACAGGTTTGATCTTTTCGATCAGTACCGGAATGAGCACTCTCAGGAGGTAGTTTGGACTTGGACAAATAATGGCAGCTCGGCTCCTGGGGTGCTTTCTAGCTACCCCGACCGAGTCTTAGTTAGCAGAGTCGATGTAGGGATCTTAGGGTGTCCAAATTTCCATTACATAGTTTATTCGGATCATAGGCTTGTCAGGGTCCGGGTAAACTTAGATAAGCCTCAGGTAAGGTTGGCTGGCTACTGGAAATTAAACTGCGCATTATTTTTTTGGAGCAGGATTTCCGGGTCCAGCTGTTACTAATGATACAGAGGGAACTGACCTGGGCGGTGGGATAAACTAAAATAAAAAAATTAGAACGTTTGTTGCATATTTTAGTCGTCGACTTTAATCTAGATAGATTAGCTGCGCAAACGGCTTTAGAAGAAAAAGTCGATCGGGCAGTGAAATCCCGTGATAGTGGGGAAATAACTTTAGCTGAGGCAGAATTGTCCTCCTTGCTTATCTAGAAGCATCAAGTTCTGGTAGTTAGGGCTAGTTTTAAAAAGATTGTCCTCTGAGGCGACAAATATGACCGCTGAATTGCGCGCAGAGGAGAATCGGAGCGCGTCTCGGCCACATATCGCGTGCGTCATATTGCCGGATAAGTGGACCGTGACTACAAACGCGGGCTTATGCGAGGCCTTTCGGGATTACATTTAGGAACTTTTCACCGGGGAGCACGGTCTGAGCCCTGCTCACTTCGACGCCTATTTAGTCAACTTTCCCTGCCTTGAGGCAGCTGAATCGGCTGGGTGCGAGGGTCCCATCACAGAGTCAGGAATCTGGGAAGCGCTGAAACAGGTTGACCTGGATAAATCTCCAGGACTAGATAGCCTTCCCTACAAAGTTTACTTGAGGTAGTCGTCCGTTTTTGTTCCTTTACTGGAACTGATTTTCAACAACTGGATGAAGCAGGAGTCTATACCTCAACGCTTAACCAGAGGTGTGATCAAGTTGTTGCGTAAGGACAAGAACGGTGGGCATGGGTTAGATAACTTTCGCCCTTTAACTATGTTAAACACAGAGTTAAAGATTTTGGCGAAGATCTTAGCCAACCATTTGCAGCTTGTCCTGTCTAGTCTGATTGGCTCCGAACAGACTTGTGCTGTGAAGGGCAGAACTATTCAGGACAACCTTCATGTGGTCCGCTTGATCTTAGAACAAGTCGACAGTGAAGCCGCGCTGATCAATTTGGATCAGTCCAAGGCCTTCGATATGGTTGTCCATCTTTTTCTGGAGGCTGTCCTTTCTGCGGCCGGTTTCGGACCCGACTTTCGTTCCTAGATCCGACTTTTGTATGAGACTCCCGGTGCGCTGGTGGAAGTGAATGGGGTAAGATCGGGGCCTTTCGTATTGTCTCACTCCATTCGTCAAGGTTGTCCGCTTTCACCTTTGCTTTACTTTCTTGCGTTGGAAGCTTTCCTTCACAAGTTAAATGCGAATCCATTTCCTGCGCGGAATTTCCCTGTTAGAGGCTACCACCTCGGCCAAGTATTCTACCTATGCTGCTGACGTTTCGGTTCTTGTGTCGAGCAGAGCCGAGATTGACGAAGTCAGCAAAGAGATCAGTGGTTATGAGATGGTGACAGGGGCCAAGATCAACCGCGACAAGTCTGTTGGCTTGCGGTTGGGTGCGTGGAAGGGAGTTTCTCTTCCCGGACCTTTCCTCTGGACGGATGGGCCTGTCAAGATACTCGACGTCTGGTTCGGTCTTCATCTCCAGTTGGAAATGTATTGGTCGGAGGTACAAGGGAAGGCTGAGATCGCGGTTAATCTGTGATCTCTGATGAATCTTTCCTTGAAGTATGTGTTTCACACATCTACCCGATTCTCCTTTATCGACTCTCTTTACTTCCACTTCCGTATGCCACACTAATGTCATTAGTAAGGCTATTGTTCTCTTTCTTGTGGAGAGACAAGCCGCTATGGTATCTCCGGAGATCTGCTGCCTTCATCCATCTGAAGGCGGTCTGGGTATGCCTAGCATTGAGATTCATCAATATATGCTTCGCATCGCCTTCCTAGACCGAATGTGTCGCGAATCGGATGAGGAGGGCGCCTTCTGGAAGGAAGACGTCCGTAGAAACTTCCCATCCCTGAGAAGTGTGCACTCGAGCTAGGTAGAGGCCCACTGTTTACCCCGAGCCGAATGATCCTTCTACCGTGAATGTCGTATTGCTCTGAAACACCTCTTACGGGCGTCGGATGGCCTCTCCAACATCCAGGCGTTGTCGCGTAGGACATTGTATCAAGTATTAGTCAGGGCTCCGTTCGTGATGAACTGATTGACGAGCTCGGTCTTACGAAGCAGGATTCTCGCTCAATATGGCTTTGGGCGCCCGGGTTGAAATGCCTCAATAACGATGAGGCATCACTCACCTGGCTGGTGATTCGTGGGGCCCTCTTGGTCGCCAAAAGACTTTTTTCAGTGGGATTGGAGAAATCTCCAAACTGCCGACACTGTATTGGGGAAGTCAAGACCATTGGTCACGCCTTCTTTCATTGCAGAGTGGTAGCGCCGTTGTGCAAGTTTGTTGAAGCCCTCATGGTCCGCATGCTGCAGGGAAAGTTCTTTGTCCTTGAGGCCAGTTCTGTTTGTAGCAATGTGGTACCGCAGATGACAAGGCTGCACAATATGTGTTCTGTTGCTTACTAGGTGTTATGAGAGTCGTGATTTGGACGACGCGTCCGAAGGAATTCTATGAGAGCGAGAAGTTTACTTCTTCCCAACTGATCTTGTTCTTTAAGCATTAGCTTAAAGTCAAGATTAGGTCGGAAAAGCGGCGACTCACCTCATCAGAATTTGGCAAAAGGTGGGTGAATCTTGCTCATTTGTGCTGAGTAAAAGGGGCTGACCTGGAGTGGCATTTTGATGCCGGTTAGGCATCAGAATAATGTTATCCTGGCTTGATCTTGGACAACCCATCCCTGGATTTAGGCTTGAGTAGGTTTTTGGTTTTGATTCTTTAGTTTTTCTTGTTTTCCAGTAAGATTAGCTAGTGCGTGTTTGCTTGGTCCCTTTTATTTCTGTCCCCTTTTTTCCTTTAGTTTAATTCCCCATCCCCCCTCGTTAACTGGTCAGTGATGTCAGTTCTCTGGTGGATGCGGGGAGCCTTTCGTTTCGCGTGTGTGTTTTTCGTATTTATTGTTGTTCTCAGAATGAGTGCGTGTCTGTGTGAGTGCTTGGGATGGATGAATGTTTCTATATTTTTATAGTCCCGCATCGATTTCGTCCAGTTAACTGATATTTCTGCCACATTTAAGGTTTGTGGGTTTTTTTTTATTACTAACATGATTTTGTTTAGTTTCTTGTAAATAGTTTATAACCATATTGTATATAATCATTGGGGCTTTTTTTAACTTGTTGTATTTATACCCCTCCCCCACAGACAACGATTTGTACATATGGGGACTATTTAGGAATTTTATTTAGACAATGAGGTATTTTGGTGGATGTAGTAAGAAAGGTAAGTTTGGCTGCATCAGTGTGAGCGGAAATCGGAACTGGTGATAGCATAAGCAGGAAATGGATGCGGTGGCTAAACAAAAAAAAAACGTAACAGTTGTCCTGAGCCTTGAATAAACACGGTGCACAGGTGGCCTGAGCAGAAAGAGATGTGTGATTTAGTTTTAATTATTTTTCTATATAAGTGTTCGTAGCCTAGAAATAGTGAAATCTTGTAGATTATTGATGGCACAACGAAGTTCCATTGGAGTTCCAAATGGCCACTGAGCAGACACCGAGAACATCTTTGCAGCCGTTCCTTACAATATATTACAAAAATGCTTATGTTTATTTTACTCATTGTTGGCATTATTTCTGTTTATTAAGTAAATAAAGTAAACATTTTTTATTTCATAATATTTTGTCAATTAAATTTTCTGTTTGTCCAATTTTTAGGTTACCTGAATGAATGGTACATCTCTGTGTATGTGCAAATAATAATATGACCCACCGCCACAAAAAAAAAACAACAGTAGAAATATTTAAATTAAAACGAAATACAAAGATTATTTACAATTTTGGGGGAAAATTTTGGTTCTGGTTTACCACTCCGAATTATCCCCAGAGAAAATAAATTAAAAAATAACCCACCGGACGGTCAAGTGGATAAACGTGTTAAAATGTTTCAGTCTAACGTTAACCGTTATCTTCATCATATATTAACTATTTTTCTTACTTTGTAGCAGTCTACCTCGAGTGGCTTCATGGCCTTGTACAGTGTAAACATCATTGTCAAAAAACGTATTTTTTTATACTTTTCACACAAGAAACGCAGATAGGGTTAGAGAGAGAAAAAAAAGTGATTGTTGCAATTTGATTTATTCAAAGCTTCAAATCAGAAATAGTGAAATCTTGTAGATTATTGATGGCACAAAGCAGTTCCTGCGGTGTTCAAAACGACTGCTGAGCATAAATCTTGAACAACTTTGCAGCCAGGAACGTTAAATACACCAGCGTTATAACCAATTCTGCAATTAAAAAAGGGACGGCAAATAATAATTGTTTTAGCGAAATAAAAACAGTTTCATATGGAATGGAAATGGTGTTATGAAAATATATCGGAAAACACAAAAGAAAAATGAAAGAATTCGGGAAAGAAGGAAAACGAATAAAAAATGCGAGAAAAGGGAAAAAGATAAGAAAAGAATGAGTTAGAAAGAAAAAAAATATAATACGATGAAAGAAGAAACAATTGTGTCAGAAGAACGAAAAAATGAAGAAGAAAAAACAAAAACAGAAAAAGTGGTCGTCAGTAAAATTCTTATTCATGCGTCTCGTCTAAAGTGCCGTAGATAATACACCCACGGGCAAATAGTCCGATATTAGAGAGTTTCACGATGACCAGTTTCTTTCTTCGAGACAACATGTGAATTGATTTGTTTTTGAAGTTACCTCCTTTAGGCGTAAAGAGTCAGGTTCTTTAAGGCAGCAGGCTATTTTGAATTTAGAGTTTTCCTTCTCCTTGCCAAGGAAAGCTATAAAGCCCACTCTTCCTTGATATTTACCCATGGTTGTGTTTTATTTATTAAACCTATAAACAAACGTATTAGCGTAAATGTTTATCTTAGATTACCATTTAACCCTTGCACTCCCTTTAAATTCCTCAAATTCACCGCAGTTGCTACTGGCTGCTTGACACCATATGTACTGCTTGATGTTAGTCTTTCCCAAGATTTCATTATATTTCGGTTCGAAGTTTCATATTTTATTGTATAATGAGATTACATAAAACTGAATTTTGTTTATTACAGGTACAGATTTTTAAAAGTGAATGTCTTCTTTAAATTTTCAAGCTTTCATAACGAATGTAGTAATGAAATGCTGAAACAGACATTGCACACAACTGACGAGAGGCGTCGACCCGAGGTCACTCACATAACCCCAAACCTGTATGCGGTTTGTAGGCCGGCGTACGACTGCGTACGATCTCCGAAGTTAAGCAACGTCGAACTCGGTCAGTACTAGACAGGTGACCGCTTGGGAATAGCAGGGGATATAAGCTTTATGTGAGGGTGGTGTCATGGATAATGGCTCGGAATTGTTCATCGGAGAGCCGAGTGCCAATTTTAATTGAGTTTGTTTTATTTACTTACGCGCAAATACCCTCGAGAAACATACGAATCCACTTTTTCTCCCCACACTCCAGCTAGTATTAATTAATTAGCAAAACTTTTATCACTATATTATTTATTAAATTCAAAAAATCTTACAATCTAAAAATATTTTCTGGTTTTAGAAAACTTTCAGTGGTTTTATAAGCCATTGAAAACTAATCAATAAAACCGGTTTGTGAAACGTTTTTTGATGCACGCGGTTATATAAACCACCACCGTAGAAAAGATTGGAGGCAGTCTCACACAGTCAGAGAATGTAAGGATGACGTTCGGTTGACGTCTCTTCGTGAGGGCGAATATCACAGACTGGACGAGAGTAATCGACAAAGGCTTGAGTTTATTTAAATGTTAAGTAATTATGGTTAACGTCTCATGTTATCATTTCGCCGGAATACCAATTTCATTTAACTATTGTTATAAATTCATCTTCCTACACCGATTATTTTATTGTTTTCAAGTGTCATTCGTCGTACATACTTGGATGATCATGTCTGCATCGATTCATATCCGACCGGACATTACATTTCATGCCATAGGCAACCGATTCTTTCTGCATTTTTTTTATCATACTATTGAGATAAAATAACACGTAATAAATAATGACATTTTATATTGACTTTTTGGCGGAATATATATTTTTTTTATAGAATAAGCAATGTGCAACTGCATTCTTAGGAATAGACGCCAATGCTGTTCGACTTTAGAATATATCATACTTACCCGCAACACATGAAATGACCCTTGGTACAGCTGCATCTCATGCAATTGTCGGCATCAGTGAATTTACTGCCCTCCATCACTTTCATGCCATTGTATTCGCAATAATAAATCCACTCATCAGACCCTGAAAATATACAAATAACAGACATATCAACACCACTCCCACACGTTGACAGACATATATATGTATGTATTAGTAGTATAATGCACACACCCAGACACACACACACTCATATATATGTATATATATATTCATCTATATATATATACATATATATATATACATATGCATACATACGTACATGTATATAAATACACATATATGTTTACATACATACATACATACATATATATATATATATACATACATATATGTATTCATACATACATATATATATATATTCATATATATATATACACATATATACATACTTATATATTTACATGCATACATATACCCATACACGCACACACGCATATATATATATATATATATATATATATATATATATATATATCAAGTATGTGGTGCAGTTCAATTTACATTACATGAATCATTCATACAAAAAGCAGATAGTGAAGTTAATGATATAAATGACGAGAATCACTCTCGCAAACAATTTTTAATAAAATACATTAACCTCGAACCTGTAGATGAATTTTATGATCCCTGTTTATAAATTCCAGTTGTATAAGTTTTTTTTTTACTACAACCTTTCGATTATGCATACAATCATCCTCATGTATAGAAATAGATATGTCTTTTTTACATCCAGGTAATAACAGGACAACGAAAGTTAAGATGAACTCCGAAATATGTTTTTTAGAAATGTGTTATTGTTAACTGTGAAAAATTTTGGAGCGTGCGGTCGCAAAGCTGAGGTTGAATTTTAAAAAAAACTACCTCTCCAAAAGAATTTTCATATTATTATATTAGTACAAAAACGCACAATTTAAATTAAAAAAAAAAATTCAACCTCAGCGTTGCAACCGCACGCTCCAAAATTTCTCACACAGATCTTATACAACTGGAATTTATAAACAGGGATCATAACATTCATCTACAGTTTCTAGGTTAAAGTATTTTATTAAAAATTGTTTGCGAGAGTGATTCATGCCATTTATATCATTAACTTCACTATCTGCTTTTTGTATGAATGATTCATGTATTATATATATATATATATATATATATATATATATATATATATATATATATATATATATATATAATCTTCAAAATGAGGCACGTAAAGACATCAACAATTCCAGATGTATTTGCAGCTTTCGGATTGGTTGGAAATGATTCCGTTAGATTAATTGAAGTGATAACCGCCTTAAAAAAAAAAAAAACATTATACTTACAAGTACAGTTTACATATTACGATGAGCTTTATCTATATAATATGTGTGTTATCTTAGTTTGTTTTTTCGATTATAAAATTATAAATGGAAAATATAATGAAGCGATCTCCACAAGGAAATGTGGATACAACAGAAATCAAAGGAAATCATATTAATAAATGGCGCAAATCCCGCTAATAAAAAACAAAATTTTATCGACAAAATTTCTTTGTTAAAATTAAGATGAAAATCGACCATGCACTGTACTAAACTATAAAACAACTAAAATAAAATTATATTCTTACAAATGAAACATAATGAGAACGATTATTAAGACTATTATATATAATGTGATTAGAATTATTACAACTGAATTATCATATTATATTTCTGTTTGTTAGTTACGCAATATCCTGAGAATATCTCATAAATAATGAACAATTCCATTTTGATCGCGAGGAAAAACGGAAAAGATATATTAGAGACACTATATGGTTTCAAGGAAATAAAGAAAGAAAGAAAGAAAGAAAGAAGGTGAAATAGAAAAAAAACATTTCAATTTCATATCATTTCATTTCTCCCCAGTTATTTCTTTAAATACGAAATATAATGAACTGCATTTACATTTCATTGTCATTGTAATATTTTGTTAAATTTGTCACGCTCAAATCTTCAACAATGCAATCGGGGAATTTCCAAGGCGATTTTAGTTTATATTTTAAACTATTGCTACTGTCTAAGTACTACTATTATAAAATCCTATTATTAGAATTGACATCAAAGCTAAAATACATGGTATAGAAAGTTTTACTTACATTGATGTTTCACAGATTTCGCTTGTCTCATGAAGCAAGAAGCGGCAGCCGAACTGATGGCAAAAGATAAGAGAACGCAGGCAAGCAAGACTTTCAGGATTTTTCTTCTGTTTTGTCTCGCTTCAAAACTGTAGAGCTCGGATAAAAAGCAAAGAAATGTTGCACATGTAAATGGAGAACACTTATCTTTGTGATTGTAGCTAATGTTTTCCTCTATTTATATAATGCAACCAAAGTGTTTTACATTTTCCGGGTATAGTAAAAAGTAAAAAGAAAGAAAAAAAAACAAACCAATTTGATTGGTTGATAACTTCATAAACAAAAATATCTGATGACATTACACAAATGGCAGAGGAAACTGACCCCTGCTTTATTCTGAACAGAAATACATATATAGTCGTCCACCACCAACTAAGAAATCCAGGATATCCTCTTTTCTTCGTATAATGATAATGTTATTAAGCTTATCAGACGATATGAAAGGAATTTACATAAAATAAATAGACAACACTTGTCTATATTAGTTCATGAAATATATATATATATATATATATATATATATATATATATGTATATATATATATATATATATGTATGTATATATATATTTACACACATATATATATATATATATATATATATATATATATATATATATATAGTCTTAAGGTGTGCTATATTTATGGGATAAAGTGCTCAATAGCAGAGATAGAGTATGTGTAAACATAAAAGTGAACATTAAAGTCAACACTTAGAGGCGACAGGCTGTTTCATGCTAGACACAATCGTCAGGTCAACTGACGATTGCGTCTAGATGGCCTGAAGGGTGGCCTGACGATTGCGTCTAGCATGAAACAGCCTGTCGCCTCTAAGTGTTGACTTCAATGTTCACTTTTACATATATATATATATATATATATATATATATATATATATATATATATATATATATATATATATATATATATATATTCATACATGTTTCATGAAATAATATCGACAAGTGTTGTCTATTTATTTTATGTAAATTCTTTTCATATCGTCTGATAAGCTTAATAACATTATCATTAAACGAAGAAAGAAAATCACAATATTGATACATATTTTTTAATCCAATCTAATCTTTCTGCTTGCATAAGCCATTATCAAAGATGACAATTAGAGTTCAATATAGAGTTTCTTTCTTCGTTTAATGATAATGTTATTAAGCTTATCAGACGATATGAAAACAATTTACATAAAATAAATAGACAAAACTTGTCTATATTATTAAATGAAACATGCATCAATGAAAAAATGCTGCCTGAATACGTTTCCGCGTTTATCGAATTTACTTCGCAAATTACCTACTACCGTTTTAGCTTTAGTTGAATTTTTTAAACTTCACTTTTTTGTCTTCGATCCCCTTTTGATACAGTTACATACATTTTGGGGATCCCTCTAACCTGCCTACGTTTAGACTACACGTATTTGTACTAAAAAAAACCTACACACCTTTTATTACGTTTGCCTTTTTAAGATTGGTTAAAATGCCGCCCAAGAGAAGAAAACTTTGGACGGCGCACAGCTGCTGTCTCCGCTACAAGAGCAGCAGGGGCAAGTGAAACCACAGAGCAAACTTCGTTGCACCTTTCTCAGATGACCTCACGCTCTGCTGCTTGCATCTCCACGGAAAGTACCGCTGAACGGACTGAAAGGCTGGCATCAGTAGCATCAGTTATATCATCACGGCGCGCTAGACTTTGAACTGAAGAGCGTTTAGTACAGAATTCACAGGGCCAGGGCTTCCGAGTCCACAACGCAGAC
This sequence comes from Acanthosepion esculentum, assembly GCA_964036315.1. Lineage (NCBI taxonomy): Eukaryota > Metazoa > Mollusca > Cephalopoda > Sepiida > Sepiidae > Acanthosepion > Acanthosepion esculentum. Next base: position 21,373,286 of record OZ038488.1, read on the forward strand.
AATCCTTCGGCGTTTAAGGAATGCCAGCGCTACAGCATGTTCTAGAGCTTTAGAAAGCCCTAAACAAACCACTTCGATTTTTCTTAGGAATGCTAGGGCTACAGCGTCTGCCAGAGCTTTAGAAAGTCCTGTACAGACCGCTGATCGTCGTTTGAGGAATTCCAGATCTACTGAGTCTTCCAGAGCTTCAGAAAGCCCTGGGGTACGACGAACACGGCTCAACAACAATGGCCAAATCGCAAGGGCAAACGCACAGCGTCGCGGGTCTGCATTTAGGTGACCAGTGTTTCGCCCATGGACAGCTTTACGTGGGCTGCTCCCGTGTCGGGAGTAAGAATAACGTTTATGTTTACTCTCCAACAAACAAAGCTAAAATTATTACCTACGCAGAAGCACTATAACCCATGGTCGGTCACGTTTAAATGCAATGTACACACCTTTATGTCAGCTACATTGTAGGTTCCTTCATTTTTGAACCCGGTTTATTTAAAGGTCGTCGTAGTATCCACTTGCCATTACCCCTACGCTATTGCGTTTTACTATGTTGCAACTGACACAGGACTACATGTAATGTCTTGCACGCAGAGATAATAAAACCATCTCATCGGAATAAAAAACCATCTGCCACAACTCACCAAAAACTTCCTAATGCCCGTGTTCGTATTGAACTTGACAACTTTTAATTGGAGGTGTCTTAGTAATGGCAAACAGCTGATGCGACTATGGCTGTCAATTACTTCCTTTTAAGCCTTAGAATTGTTTCTTCCTTTGTGCTGATGGATACCGACAACTTATGTACATTACGTTTTTTACGTGGGCGGCCATCAGTTCTACTAGACTTCAGCCTTACATGCGAGTACAAAATGAGAATGACGGTTATGACCTTCCATTCAGAAGAAGTTTACTCCTGGGCAACGACAGCCTTACTGCTAGCTCTATCTAAATCGTAAATGTAAGTAAATTTCAGTGTTGAATTTTCAATTTCCTAAGAGATAAACAGTGGGCCATGTCTAATCGAGCTCCCGAGAACATATTGGCTTTCCTACATGTTAACTCATGTAACAATTGAGCCTGGTCCGGCTAACGTTCTTAGCTTACATGAAGTGGAAAGATTATATTGAATTCATTGCTAAGGAAGTCGGTTCACTATGTAGAAAAGTCGGTTAACTCTAGAGAGAAATTTTCTAGCACAGACAATATCTCTCTATAGAATCTATCTTATATATATATCGATAAGCCTTCCATTTACTCCTGCATTGAATATTACTTCGACATGTGGTCTTGTGCTCTCGCTATATATCTAGAGATCCTTGCTAAAATCCTAAGAAGAATCAGCAGTATTATTGGTCCTAATGTGGCGTCTTGGCTTCAGTCAATCTCACATTGCCGCCGTGAAGTTGCCCCTCGGTCTTTTCTATAAATTATGGTAATTGCTCGGGATGACCACTTCTGCATGGTTACCTAGATTTTATAAATTTTAGCTTAATATTGGACTGGTGACAAAGTCTGACCAATTTAAATTTGAGCTGATTAAATACAACCGTACGCTCTATGCTAACGTTTTCTTTACTCGTACTTCGAGACTGTGGAAATTTCTTACGGCCCCATTCATTTCAGTCAACTTTAATCTTCAAAAATTTAAATGTAATGTAAATCACTTTCTACTATCCTCCTGATTACTCTCCTTTTGTTCTCGCTCCTGAGTAATGATTCTGTTTTCTAGTTCTTCAACACCCGGTAACTGCTCGAGTGTTAGTAGATTTACTGTGGCTTAACTGCCATAACTGGGGCGAACTCGATTTAAAAAAAAAAGCAATATGTGCTTTCTGGGGTGGCACAAAAGTCTTATCATTTTTCCAGCATTGACAAAAAAGTATGATATTAAGAAATAAATAGTTGTTTTATAAAATAAGCTGTTGGCTTTTATGATGGGGGCCTACGAAGTTGTTTATGCATGTATGTATATATCCGTGTAAACAAACAACTGATTCCATTCGCAAACTTGAAGAATGAAGGAGTTTACATTTTCGTTGATATGTCTGTTTTACTTGTTTATTTTCAGGGTCTGATAAGTTGATGCATTATTGCGAATACAAAGGAATGAAAGTGATGGATGGCAGTAAATTCACTGATGCCGACAATTGCATGATATGCAGCTGCACCAGGAGTGGTTTATGATGTTGATATATTCTAAAGTCAAACGGCACTTGCAATCAGTGGCGTGCATTCCTAAGAATGAAGTTGCAAATTGATTCTTCAATAGAAAAAATATTCCGCCAAAAAGTCAATATAAAATGCCATTATTTATTACGTGTTATTTTATCTCAATAGTATGATAAAAAAATGCAGAAAGAATCGGTTGGCTATGGCATGAAATGTAATGTCCGGTCGCATATGAATCGATGCAGACATGATCATCCACGCATGTACGACGTATGACACTTGAAAACAATAAAGTAATCGCTTTAGGCAGATGAATTTGTAACAATTGTTTAATGAAATTGGTATTCCGGCAAAATGATAACACGAGACGAGAACCATAATTACTTAACATTTGAATAAACCCCAGCCTTTGTCGATTACTCGTCCAGTCTGTGATATTCGCCCTCACGAAGAGACGTCAATCGAACGTGATCCTTACATTCTCTGACTGTGTGAGACTGCCTCCAATCTTGTCTACGGTGGTGGTTTATATAACTGCGTGCATCAAAAAACATTTCAACAAAACCGTTTTGCAGGTGTGTACCAGAAAACCGGTTTTATTGATAAGTTTTCAATAGCTTATAAAACTATCTAAATTTTTTTAAATCCAGGAAATATTTTTAGATTATAAGATTTTTGTGAATGTAATAAATAATATAGTGATAAAAGATTTGCTAATTAGTTAATACTAGCTGGGGAGTGGGGAGAGAAGAAGTGGATTCGTACTTTTCTCGAGGGTGTTTGCGCGTAAGTGAATAAAACAAACTCAATTAAAATTGGAACTCGGATCTCCGATGAACATTTTCGAGCCATTATCCATGACACCACCCTCACATAAAGCTTATATCCCCTGCTATTCCCAAGCGGTCACCTGTCTAGCACTGACCGAGCTCGACGTTGCTTAACTTCGGAGATCGTACGCAGTCGTAAGCCGGCCTACAAAACTGGATAGAGGTTTGAGGTTATGTGAGTGACCTCGGGTCGACGCCTGTCGTCAGTTGTGTGCAATGTCTGTTCCGGCATCACATTACTACATTCGTCATGTAAGTTTGAAAATTTAAAGAAGACATTCACTTTTAAAAATGTATACCTGTAATAAACAAAATTCAGTTTTATGTAATCTCATTATACAATGAAATATGAAACTTCGAACCGAAATATAATGAAATCTTGGGAAAGACTAACATCAAGCAGTACATATGGTGTCGAGCAGCCAGTAGCAACTGCGGTGAATTTGAGGAATTTAAAGGGAGTGCAAGGGTTAAATGGTAATCTAAGATAAACATTTACGCTAATACGTTTGTTTATAGGTTTAATAAGTAAAACACAACCATGGGTAAATATCAAGGAAGAGTGGCTTTAAAGCTTTCCTTGGTAAGGAGAAGGAAAACTCTAAATTCAAAATAGCCTGCTGCCTTACAGAACCTGCCTCTTTACGCCTAAAGGAGGTAACTTCAAAAACAAATCAATTCACATGTTGTCTCGAAGAAAGAAACTGGTCATCGTGAAACTCTCTAATATCGGACTATTTGCCCGTGGGTGTATCACCTACGGCACTTTAGACGAGACGCATAAATAAGAATTTTACTGACGACCACTTTTTCTGTTTTTGTTTTTACTTCTTCATTTTTTCGTTCTTCTGACACAATTGTTTCTTCTTTCATCGTATTATATTTTTTTTCTTTCTAACTCATTCTTTTTTGTTACTTATCTTTTTCCATTTTATTTATTGCTCAGTGGCCATTTGGAACTCCAATGGAACTTCGTTGTGCCATCAATAATCTACAAGATTTCACTATTTCTCGGCTACGAACACTTATATAGAAAAATAATTAAAACACAATCACACATCTCTTTCCACTCAGGCCACCTGTGCGCCGTGTTTATTCAAGGCTCAGGACACCTGTTACATCCTTTTTGTTTAGCCACCGCATCCATTTCCTGCTTATGCTATCACCAGTTCCGATTTCCGCTCACACTGATGCAGCCAAAGTTCTTTCCTCGGCCGATATTCAATAAAATCTTATAAAATTCTTATAAATATCACATGCCTGATAAATAAAAAAATATATCATATTTTTAATGATATAGTGTTGAATCCTGCGACAACGAGGGAAAGGAGGCTATGGAGCCAACGTAACAATCGGGGAGGCATCGTCTTGGGAGTAGGTTCCACAGTGCAGCGGTTCTTTTGAATAAGCTATTGAGTGGAACTTACATCTCACCAGTGGGTCCTCACTGAGGGAACATCCATTTATCGAGATTGGTGGTAGATCAGACCCCAGTCGGCGATGTGGGATTATCATTAGTTTTCAAGGCACTGAATGTGACCAGGCAGTTTTAACCCCACTCCCCATCTGTAGGAGCTAGGTCAAAGGAGAGATCAGCAACTAATCTCTGGCCATCTATAGTTTTGGAGGTGCGGCCATATACCATAGTGTTATGGTCCAATATCCTCGCACCACTGTTATGGTCCAAGGTTCGGACCAAGGAAGAACAACACGAACACAAGAGTAGGAATAACAAAGATATATTACAACAGAATAATAATACAAGAAGTTGAAGGTGTTAGTATGACTGTCAGTCTGGTTTAGAGTGAACTAATATTGTCTCGACTCGTTCCACTTCCCTCTATCGTCTGTCTTGAGAGGATCAGTCTTTATAGTGTCAGGAAGAGTTCATTGTCGTTACAGGTAAGTTCCCATAATACATAGAATCATCACATAGATATTCACAAATCAAATAAATCACTATGGATCCATCCCTGATATTTCTACAATAAGACGTGAACGACGCATGCGCATTGCAGAGAACTGCTGGCGAGCAAAATATGAACTTGGGTGTGATCTACTACTCTGGATACCTAGCCAAGGCGGCGCAAAGCAGGCTTGCCACCTAGCAACCAAATACATTGACCAACTATGCAATGACACAAGATGTCACCCTAATGACCTACCGACATTAACGCAGGACTGTGTGTAGTTGATGTGATAGAATCATAAATGTGAGAGCCAGATCGATCGAATAAACTGTGGAGTCTTTCTAAAATTCACCTCTCATTTTAGGTTTCCTGTTTTGCGTTATTAATTTGAATTGGTGAATGGTGCGCGACATTTTTGTGTCCCTGGGTTATTATATGGAAGGGCAAAGAATTTGTAGTGAGAGAAAAAATAAATGATTAAATAATCCCACTTCATTAGTTCGCACGACCGTTACGGCCTGCCAATACCTCATAAATAATGGACTAATGCTGTCTTGATCGCGTGGAAAGAGGAGAAAAGATACTACTTGGTTTCAGTGCTAAAATGAATGAAAGTAAGAAAGAAAGGAAAATAAAAGTGTTTAACTGCTTTTTAAATAAAGGGAAAAATCTTCAAGTTCAAATCTTTTAATTTGTATCCACCTTTAATAGTAACGACCAGTTAAACCTAAAACTCAAATGCGACAGGGGAATTTCTGAGGATATTTTATTGTCCTAGAACTCGCTATGAGTAAGATTACTCAATCTACAGTTGAGATTGATAGATGTACCTGTAAATTCTATGCTAACAGTTTCTTTTCTCGCACTTCTCGCACGTGGAACTCCCCCCGGCTCTATTCTTTAATCTGCAAAATTTTTAATTCAATGTCAATCGCTATCTACTGCTCTCCTGGTTACTCTTTCCTCTCTCTGCTCATTAGTAATGTTTCTGTTCCTAATTCTTTCACGCCCGTTACAGGGTGTGAAAGAATTAGAAACAGAAATTAAGAAATGAGGAAATGGAAAAGAAATGACGAATGAATGAAATGAAACAGAAATTAAAAAGAAACGAAAAGGAAATATTGGAACAAAAAGACAGGACAAAGAAATGATGAAATGGAAAAGAAATGACGAATGAATGAAATGAAACAGAAATTAAAAAGAAACGAAAAGGAAATATTGGAACAAAAAGACAGGACAAAGAAATGATGAAATGGTAAAGAAATGACGAATGAATGAAATGAAACAGAAATTAAAAAGAAACGAAAAGGAAATATTGGAACAAAAAGACAGGACAAAGAAATGATGAAATGGTAAAGAAATGACGAATGAATGAAATGAAACAGAAATTAAAAAGAAACGAAAAGGAAATATTGGAACAAAAAGACAGGACAAAGAAATGATGAAATGGTAAAGAAATGACGAATGAATGAAATGAAACAGAAATTAAAAAGAAACGAAAAGGAAATATTGAAACAAAAAGACAGGACAAAGAAATGATGAAATGGTAAAGAAATGACGAATGAATGAAATGAAACAGAAATTAAAAAGAAACGAAAAGGAAATATTGGAACAAAAAGACAGGACAAAGAAATGATGAAATGGTAAAGAAATGACGAATGAATGAAATGAAACAGAAATTAAAAAGAAACGAAAAGGAAATATTGGAACAAAAAGACAGGACAAAGAAATGATGAAATGGTAAAGAAATGACGAATGAATGAAATGAAACAGAAATTAAATAGAAACGAAAAGGAAATATTGGAACAAAAAGACAGGACAAAGAAATGATGAAATGGTAAAGAAATGACGAATGAATGAAATGAAACAGAAATTAAAAAGAAACGAAAAGGAAATATTGGAACAAAAAGACAGGACAAAGAAATGATGAAATGGTAAAGAAATGACGAATGAATGAAATGAAACAGAAATTAAAAAGAAACGAAAAGGAAATATTGGAACAAAAAGACAGGACAAAGAAATGATGAAATGGTAAAGAAATGACGAATGAATGAAATGAAACAGAAATTAAAAAGAAACGAAAAGGAAATATTGGAACAAAAAGACAGGACAAAGAAATGATGAAATGGTAAAGAAATGACGAATGAATGAAATGAAACAGAAATTAAAAAGAAACGAAAAGGAAATATTGGAACAAAAAGACAGGACAAAGAAATGATGAAATGGTAAAGAAATGACGAATGAATGAAATGAAACAGAAATTAAAAAGAAACGAAAAGGAAATATTGGAACAAAAAGACAGGACAAAGAAATGATGAAATGGTAAAGAAATGACGAATGAATGAAATGAAACAGAAATTAAAAAGAAACGAAAAGGAAATATTGGAACAAAAAGACAGGACAAAGAAATGATGAAATGGTAAAGAAATGACGAATGAATGAAATGAAATAGAAATTAAAAAGAAACGAAAAGGAAATATTGGAACAAAAAGACAGGACAAAGAAATGATGAAATGGTAAAGAAATGACGAATGAATGAAATGAAACAGAAATTAAAAAGAAACGAAAAGGAAATATTGGAACAAAAAGACAGGACAAAGAAATGATGAAATGGTAAAGAAATGACGAATGAATGAAATGAAACAGAAATTAAAAAGAAATGAAAAGGAAATATTATGTTTTAGTGGCTTTACTTCCTTGAATGGAGTGATACCGATTATATATATATATATATATATATATATATATATATATATATATATATATATATATATATATATATATATAGGGCGTAGTCGACAAAATGGAAAAGAAACCCTAAGTCGCGCGTTTCCGGTTTTGGAAGAACTAGGAACAGAAATATTAATAATGAGCATGAGAAGAATAATCAGGGAGATAGGATTTAACGTTTGATATGGTATTTAAATTTTTGCAGATTAAAGTTGACTGGAACGCATGGGACCGAAATTGTGTTCCACAAGCGATAATTGCGAGAAAAGGAACTCTTAGCATAGAATTTACGTTTACGTCTAGCCAGCTCAACTGTGAATTGACGAGTTCTTGACGTCAGTACTGAGCTTAAATTAAAACATTCCAGGTACAATAGCGAAGAGGTAATCCGAAAAATTACCATGAATGTATGTGTAGAAAAGACGCAGGGATGCAACCATACACCGGTGGTAAAGTGACTGAAACCAAGCTGCCAGATCAGGACTATAAACGATATCCTCATTTTAATAATAAAAAAAGAACATTGATGGAATACATGAACTACAACAAGAATTTATAAACTTAGCAATAATAATAAATGAAATGAAAAGGAAATATTAAAACAAAAAATCATGGAAAAATGACGAAATGAAAAAGAAATGAAGAATAAATGAAATGAAACAGAAATTACAAAGAAATGAAAAGGAAATATTGAAACAAAAACAGAAGAAAAAGAAATGATGAAATGGCAAAGAAATGAAGAATTTATGAAATGAAACAGAAATTAAAAAGAAATGTGAAAAAATGAACAGAAACAATTGAAATAGTAATGAAATGATAAAGATATATTGAAAGAAAAAAAGTAAAAGAAATGTTGAATTGAAAAAGAAATGAAATAAAAAATATTTTTTTAGGGCGAAAAGGAAATGAAAAAGATGAAAAGAAATGTTGGAATCAGAAAGAAATGAAGGGAAATGTTGAAAATGAAATGAAATAGAAATGAAAAAAAATGTTGAAAGTAATAATGTAAAAAGAAATATTGAAATGAAAAGGACATGAAAGGAAAAATGAAATGAAATAAAAGTAGAAATAAAAAAGAAACTTCTACAAGGAAAAAGAAATGAAAGAGAAGAAATGAAAAGAAATGGTGGGACGAGAAAGGAAATGTTGAAAATGAAATAAAATAGAAATGAAAAATAAAGGTTGAAAATAAAAATGCAAAATAAAAGTCGAAATTAAAAAGAACTTAAAAAGAAATAAAAAAAAGAAACGTTGAAATGAACGAGAAATTATAATCCTAGTAGATTAGAGTCAAGATAGATTTTATGCATTTAATTCTCGAAATGTTTCTTTAATTATTAATAATTGAATTTAAAAAATAAATCGAAACAAAACTGCTTTCATTTAATAATCACAGTGAACCTTTTCTGCCTGCCATCAGCATGGCTGATGCTAACCCACAGGAGAGCAACACTTTACTCCTGCTTGGGCTCACGATTTATACTGACATGAAGTTAACTGATCATATTGAATCAATTGCTTGGTCTATTGCTAGGAAAGATGATTCACTGTGTCGTGCCAGACAACTATTCTTGTCAGAATCCATCTTGCTCATTTATAAATCTACCGTTCGTTCGTACATTGAATTTTTCCGCCATGTCTAGTCTAGCGCTATATATCTCGAGATTCTGACTTGGCATCAACAATTCAGTAAACCAGACCTGACGCGGCTTCCCTCTGTCTTTTCTACAAATATTTTCATTATCTGTCTATATTTCTGAGATGAGGTATTATGTACAATATTTAGATTATTCGGACTATTGTCCTCATCTTTGTCGCCATATTTATTACAACCAACTGAAGAAGACCGGATCGTACACGGCCGAAACGTTGTAATAAATATAAATTTTCTACTGTGTGTCTCGACTGCATGAAATCAAGCGTGCTACTTGGTAACTAGGTCTTGCCGTTTTACTGTTTAACTAGTTAGATATAACCGTATGTTCTATTCTAATAGTTTCTTTTCTCGCACTCCTCATTTGTGGAACTCCCTCCAAATCTTTTGCATCCCTGCCGCTTAGAATCTTCAAAATTTTAAATGCAACGCCAATCGCCATCTTCTGTCTTCCTGAAACCAGTTCTTTTTCGTCCATTCTCCTCAGCTCTCTAAAGTTTTATCCTTCTCTTTTACTCCCAGTCGTAGTGGCATTATCGCCTTGCTTGGTGTGAAATGGTTAAGGAAATAAAAACAATTTTAAAGCTTGAATTTTGAAATGATAATATATTTTAAATCATAGGAAATTTGAAAAAGCTTATCTTTATTCCTGGTCTATAGCGCGTTAAGAATTAAAATATGTAAATCGCGGAAAGTGTGGAAATTTTAGTTTAGGACTGGAAGGTGGTGAAGAAAATAGAAATCGTGCAAATATATGTAATTTGTAGTGAAAATGAATAAACATTAATAAGAGAAAATAAAACGTGTTTAGTTTCATGGTGGCAGACCATCGACAAAACATGTGTCGCCTGCATATACTTCAAAATACAAAAAAAAAACCTGTCCTTCTTTTCTTAAATCAACAATCTAAAAACTTGCATCACAGACTTTAAACATATCCTGAAAAACAAATCCAATTCTGCGTACGCGCTTGTTAGGTTAGTACTATATACAGACGGACGCCGCCTTGTCAGCTGTCAACGGAAAGACAGTTTTTTCTGTATTTATGTCCGAAACGAGAGTTCTCGTTTGAACCCCACAGTTTCAGAGAACAAAGAAAACAATGAAAATTTTGATCACCTACATTCTCTTTGCCGTTGTGGTTGCAAATGTTTGTTTTTTTTACCTCTTGCATCAATGAAACAAGCTCAACTTAAATGTAAGTACGAGGGTCATTCAATAAATCAGGTGAATTTTTCAGTATAAGGACTTCTAATACAGATAGAAGCTTACTTTTTTTATTTTTCAACGTAGTCTCCCAGCACTGTCACACACTTTTCCCATCTGTGCAGAAGCTTCCCTATTCCCTCAGCGTAAAAACCTTTGGACTGATGTCTCAGCCAGTCGCTCACTTTTGACTTCATCGTCACTTTTAAACTTCATGTCTCTCGTGAACGCTTTCAAGGGACCAAACAGGTGAAAGTCTGAAGAGGCAAGATCTGGGCTGTAAGGGGGATGAGGGAGCAGTTCCCTGCCCAGCTCGTTCAGGGTCTGCACCGTTTGGGCTGCTGTGTGAGGCATTGCGTTGTCATGATGCAAGATGACTCCTTCTGACTGATGACCCCTGCGTTTGTCCCAACAGATAAGCTCAAAGTCCTTGCAATGTCATCCACTGTCACCCTTTTGTCAGACTGAATGAGGTCATTGACTGATTCGATCACCTCAGGAGACCTCACTTCTGTAGGCCTCCCAGGCCGGTCTTCATCCTCAACACTGCTCCGTCCTTCTTTAAACAATTTAGCCCACTTGTAGACATTTTTTGGCTGAAACATGTGGCACCATACACAGTTGACATTCTCCTACGAATTTCAACTGGTTTGCACCCTTCAGCAACCAAAAACTTGATAACTGACTGCTGTTCAATCCTGGAGCATGGTCGGCCATCTTTGATAATCGCCAAAACTCTCAAAGTTTTTTTTAATCTGCAAAAGAAATTAAATCCATGTGAGAAAGAAGTAAAACAAAAAAAAAATAAAAAAAGAGTAAGCTTCTATCTGTATTAGAAGTACTTATACCGAAAAATTCACCTTATTTATTGAATGACCCTCGTAAAAACTCAAGTCTATTTCGCTTTCTTTTGTTGAATATTTAAATTTTATCTTCACTCTATAAAAAAAGGTTTCTATTAATTTAACAAGCTAACCATTCTTTGGTCTCAGATCATTTGACACTTCCAAAGAATCCGTTGCATTCTGATAACTTTCCATCTTCCTCTCTCTTTAGTTCGTTTCAACCAGCAGTCAGCGAAGTTTTTTTTTTGTCATTACCCCATCACGACGTTTTTCCAAAGATGCCATTAATCCAAAATTTTACATATGCCCGTATAGATATACTAGCAGAGGTACCCGACGTTGCCCGGGAATTAAAGTTTTCCTCATATATTCGAAAAAGAAAGCAAAATATTTACAAGAGAAATTTGTTATTCTTGAAGTTATTCTCCAACTGAAGTACATGATGAAATCAATTCTGAAATCACAATACAAAAAAAAAGTAATAATACAGTATGAAAATACAAAAATGATCACTTTTATGAGAAGAGATAGATTCTGTCACATATGTTGAAGGAAATTCAGTAAAAGTTTCTGGATAAACAACATATTTTTTTCTGGTTTGGAGCATACACAAACAAACTTTCTGAACTACCCACACTAGAGCAACCAACGCAATGCTGACCATGAGAAAATCAAGGCTCACTTAAGATTAAGTCAGTCTATTTCAAACTTTGACCTTTAGCTTTGTTGGTAAACATTGCAAACACAAGCAAACATTTGAAACAAGCTGCATGACTGTTGGTTTCACTGGAATTCTTGAAATGAAGACGTCTTCCCCAGAGTCATATCCAGTGTAGATGGCAGCCTTAATCACATTATGTGATAATATCTTTACAATCAGTATTGTCCCATTACATTATATAGAAGAATCTAAATTTCTTAGAAGCATTATTGGGAATCCAACCTTCTGGAAAAAGATTATGGAGGGGTTCCAGTGGTTCAAGAGAATTAAGGAACACTGCTGGGTAGTGATTGATTCATCCATTTTATACAGCTTATCAACCATTTGTAGGTTATTTAAAGCCATAAAGTATTTTTATATTGTAATTTTTTTTTAGAGATAATAACGCTTTAGTCTCCGATTAACAAAGCCCTAACCATTATCCATTACACTGTAGTAAGTGCGAAATAATAATAACTCCCTTTATCGACTCCTTTCAAAATCGGGGGTCTAGAGAAAATATGAAAAGAAATTCGCAAGTCTATGTGAAATTTTCTTTTGACTGATGAAAACCTTGCCTTCACAGAGATTGACCTGCGAATTGAGAAGAAAATGGAAATAAATTCACAAATCTATGTAATGTTGCTTTTGGACCATTTAAATCTAGTCTTACAGTACCTGCTATTCCCAAGCGGTAACCCATCTTGGTACTGACCAAGCTTAATGCTACTTAACTTTTGTGATCGTGCGGGAACCGCTGATTCAACGTAATACAGCCGTAAGCCTCTTACTGGTAGGGGAGTGTTTGATTTTCGTCAAGGACTGAATCAACTGATTTATACTTCTTAATTACTGTCCCTCCTCGTGGTTAATCCTTGATACAGCCTCATTTTACGGTGAAAGAACTGCTCTCTTTCACACAACGATTTGGGTCTGGAAATGCCTTGTTCTTCAATTCAGCCGGGGAGGCCACCATTATAACAATAAAGACCAAGTTGATATCACCGTTCCCATCAATTGGTGCTTTTCCATTTTCTAATTGACAGAGTAGGATAGAAACCTTTGCAGCACATTGGTTTCTGTTTTGCATTGTTTTACGGCATATCAGCCTCGTGAGACATTTAATGCTGAAATTTCATTTTTTTCCTGAACAAAGCCTTGTATTTAAACAGTCAAAATTTTATTTTATTTTTTAGCAGTATCATTGTTGTTAGTCATGGTTATATACATACATACATACATACATATATATATATATATATATATATATATATATATATATATATATATATATATATATATATATATATAATGCAAAAAACCAAAAGTTACCTCAACATCGGAATAGACTACTTCAAACCGTCCTTTAACGGCTTTTGTCAACCACTAAGTACTTGTCTTCGGAGCGCTTAGTTATGTATTTTTCAAAGCCAGTCTCTGGTAGGCGCCTTATTAATGGGAGTGGGGTTGTGTTAGCGATTGGTGGGGGCGTAAGGTATCTTATCGCGGGGAAAGTGATCTGGGTTCGGTGTTTATTTATGGCTAGGTGGGAGTGGGTTTGTGTTAGTGTTAAAATAAAAACATCGAACTCTCTGTGGATCACTTTTAATAATCGTTACTACTAGGATCCACCCAGATTATATACCAAATCTCAATATTGCTAAGCCTGTGAATATGTGAGCGAGCGGCGCTATATTGAGTCTGATTTGCTACCTCTTCGTCACCGAGGCCCGTTGGAACAGTTGGTATGACGTTTGCTTGATAACTCAACTGTCAGGTTTTCAATTCTCGGTAGTGGATGCGGACTGCTGATGAGTCCCAAATATAGGACGAAACGGCCGTCCAGTGCTTTCTGCATTCTGTTGAGGTTTCTTTCAGACTCGATTAATTATAATTATCAAATCCTCCTAACAATATATGTGTGTATTTAGGCAGCAATCCTTCTTTCATGTACATTTCATTAAAAACGACTGACAAGGTGCTTTTATTTAGATTTTTTATATAATTTCTCGTGCGATCTAATAAAGTTTTTCTTTTTAGAGGATAAATTATATAAATACTGTCCGAATGTTCTTTTTATCCGAGCGCTTTCGGCTATACATTTAGCCATTTTCAAGGATTATATTTCAACTGAAAACGGCATTTTCTGTCAGTTGCGTATAGCCTTTCAAGAGGGATAATACTCATTGCTTAACCTATAAGAATATTATTTACAAAATCTATACCCGTGTTGCGCAAAATTCGATCCTTTTCAAGAAAAAGTGATCTAACAATTCCAGACGAAAAATTTGATTTACAAAAAAGTAAGGCTATTCGCATATCGCCAAGCAGTTAGTGGTAGCTACTGTTGATTCGGTGAAAGAGGAATTTAATTGATCTATTGTTTAAGACGGTAAGATAAAAGTTTAATTTAAATACTTGTTATTCATATGTTAATTTAATATAAATAAATAATTTATTTTCATCTAAGATCGCAAGACCTACTAGCATAAATTTAAGGAACCACCACTATTTCCTGCCATTATTAAATTCTTTCAGTAAGTTTTTATTGGAATTCTCAGGACGCTTTTCTACTGCCTTAGAGATATGAAGACATCTTCTTTTTGATATCACTCCTAATCTCTGTCCTGCCAACCATTTATATAAGCTCGTTAGATAGCTCACCTCTGTCCTTGCCTTCAACGTGCCTGTGAGTGTTAAATTTTCAAAGACCTTTTTAAATTCTAAGCCTTCTTTTTAATTTCAATTGTATATTTCTGATGCTAAGCATAAGTTTCCTTGTGTTTCCATTTTCTCTAAGATTTCATCGTTGCTCACAAGTTCATGGTATTCTCAGCATCCTTCTGTACAACCATATTTCTCTTGCCTCAAGTTGCTTCTTTATCTCTGATGCTATTGACCAGTGTTCACTGTCATATAGGAGAACCGAGATAGCATATCAGTTCAGTAACGAAATTTTCCTGTTTCTTAATACTTTGCTTTGCTTTTGGAACTCCTTTCGCTATCCTAATGCGCCTTCGGATTTCAGTGTCGCACTTTCCGTCCTTTCATAGAGGCAACTCTCTATATTATTAACGATGTATTACTTGCTAAAATTTAGATTTATTCTTGATTCCCAGATGAGTCCAAAAGCGTCTCCGCGTCCTTGGTACCTATGAATTATTTGCCACCCAACAACCTCTCACCCACGGACGTGTTGTTCATGATGACGGTAGTCCTTGAGTATAGAATACAGAGGTTGGCAGTGAATATTTCGAAGACAGTAGGGAAGCGTAGTTCAGGTTAGCAGTGGATATCCCGATAAAGTAGCAGGACGTAGTTCAGTAGTTTTTCCTTCTGTTCATTCGCTTGACAGGTTGGTATTGGACGTTCGGAGAGAGTAAACAAAATGGCCGCCTTTATACACGACGGATTGAATATTTTACGTCTCCTGATTGGTTAACCTTCTATTGGGGAACTATAAAGTTAGTCAAGTCATTTGGGTTGGCTCACTAGTTACATAAGGATACACAAATATTGTAACAGGACGAAACGTCGCAAGCCTGTTGTTGCTTTGTCGCTGTTTCCGAGGAAAGTGCTCAGACGAGCCACATTCCTAAGTTCAACCAGTTCTAGACTTCACGGCAATTTGTAACGAACTACCTTCATTCCCTTCGTATTCTGTTGATGAGATGTATGTTGCACTAGAACAGCTTCTTCCCACAAATTGCTGCTTTGTGGAACCGACTCCCAAGAGGGTGCTTCCTCGATCATTACATTGTTCAAGTCTTGGGTTAACCGTTATCTTATCAACATATCTTCATAAACTGTTCTTCTGACTCTGTAATCTTCTTGCTCGAGTAGTGTACAGTGTGAACATCATTGTACAAAAACAAATCCGTCAAAGTCCGAAATAAAGAATAAGCAACCATCACTATTTCGGGTACCATTTAATTTCCGGTCTGTGTAGAAGAATGGTAACGTCAGCGTGGCGTTGGATAACTGGCATTAAGAAAAAAACATACAGGGTGCGATGGATGAATTGTCGTCTAAATTACGCAAAAATGAAAATATCTCTGACATCTCATTTTAAAAGATATATTTACCAAAATTACACAAAAATATCTGGAAATACCAACGAGTAAATTTATTCAATAAAATCGCCGTTGACTTCAACCACGGCCTCCGGACGACTTCGGAATCTCCTGAAACTTGTGGACGGTCTCCTTGTTTATGTTGGTGAATGCTGCTATAATCCTAGCCTTTTTGCCTTCATCTTTGGTGTTACAAGGAGTTATGTTGGTCTCTCGCTCAACTGCGCCCCACACATAATAATCAAGAGGGCGCAGTCTGGGGAGTTAGGTGGCCAGATGTAAGGGGTGATGTGGCCGCAAAAACTGTCTGACAGCTATGAACAGGTCCTCCTGCTTTTGTGGCATTGTGCAAAGTCCTGTTGCCAGACATAGGGCCTTCCAGTAGCCACCCTCTTCACCCAGTACAGCCACACTCTTCACCTCCTCAAGGCATTTCGTGTAGGTCTTTGTGTTGAGTTTGCGGTCCTGTGGGAAGATTAATGGAGGCATAACGTTGCCATCACTAGTAATCCCGCCAAACACCTTCGTAATCACCATTAGACTCATCCAACTCTTTCCGAATCCTCTACACTATCCTCAGATTAACACCCCAAAACTCTAAAATGTTCGTATTGGTGCTTTCAGCGCGAATGCCAAGTAGTACAGCTGTTTCTAGATTTATAGTGGAGTGAATTGCGTCATAGTGCTCTTTTTTCATAGACGGTACCCAACTGACCCTACTATACTGTGCTGTCGACAAAATCAAAAAGAAACAACACGCATGCGCGTAATTACAAATATAAAATAGCGATAATTTACTAGTTGCACCTTATATTAGTCGGAAGATTCATAATTATTCACATCGCACTATTCTAGAATATAATTAAACATATTTATCCGACGAGGTTATCGCGAACGCACACCTAATTTTCAAGATTAATTCGGGGAGGATTAAACCCATATTTGAGTAAATATTGCCTTTTCATTTCCTTTTTTTATTTTAGTTGGATAATGAATGTTTTACCCTGAAATTTTTAATCAACATCTGTTAAATTTACAAAAATTTAAAAAGCAAATATTATTATCAACATCTTCGTGCTCTTTGTGAGAAGAAATTATGGAGCAAATTCTGATATAACAACTGCGTGCGTCAAATACGTGTGACATTTACTCAAAAAGCTGATGCAAAGGACCTTGAACATTCTGCTCCCATTTCGCGTCACGTGCTTGTGCGGAGCGGAGATTTCGACTATCCAACATGATAAACAAGCACCGATGTTGTATCCACGTGACTACAAATTCGCGGCTTGCATTCTCAAAAACAAATCCACCCCGTTTAGTTGGCAAAAAAATATACCCACTCTTCTCGTTGTTATTATTTTTTTATTAACTCTTTCTTAATTAGCGTTCGCACTCATTCTTAATTTTTATTCTAATTGTTGTTCTGTCATTAACGAATATATATGCACTACAATACATTATTAAATTTAGTGTAATTAATTTATTTGATTAAGAATTAGATACGATAGAGCTAAAAGTTATTGTTTCTGTAACCAGCAGCAGGTGTTAAATAAATTTAGGTTACTGGTGTTCAGTGAACAAATACTTGAGATTATTTGAAATTTCAAGTGTCGTTCTTCTCTGAGATCTCCCATATTTGCTGTTAAAATCTGCTTTAATAAAGGGTGTTCCAATAACTTGGACCGATTTTAAATGTGAATTAAGTTTAAACGTCTAATGATTTTTTTTTCTTTTTCTTTCAGATTTGGCGGACAATTGGGTGATATTATTTTTCACACATAATTGCCATGACTTAAATAACATGATCCAATAGAGAAATAAATAAATTTTCACCAATAACACTGATTTACTTACTGCTGACTTTGATCCGTCTTAATGAAACACCTTTTATATATCTGTGAATCATTTCACCCCAAACACGGTAATAAAGCCGCTATGACACAAGATTGTAGTGATCGAAAAAAACATACTGCTGGGAGTCTGTTCCACAAAGCAGTAGTTCTTGGGAAGAAGCTTTTCGATTAGACTTCGTTCTTCCTAATGGTGTATAAACGGAATAAGGAAGATTCATCCCCGTGTACGTATCATGGCGGGTTCAGGATGAAAAGGTCACGGCTGGTGGATGTAGTTCGCCATAGAAATGTACATAGAGCAGCGAGAGGCATACAACGTTTCATCTGTTGAAAAGTGTTTATCAGGCGGAAATTAATATATCACCCACATAGCCGAGTATGCACATTTGAATCCTATCAAGACTAGAAAGTGAGAACTGTACATCTTCAGACAACAGTACTCCATCTTTGGTCTCATCTGCTTTTGTAAAAGTAGATTATAGCAGGTGGTAAAAGATACTTGCAGCAGTGATAAAAGGAACCGACCATTTTTTCCAGTATCTTTAGCAATAGATTATATAAGGGTTCCACTTGATGTCTGGGGGAGAGATTGAGACACAATAGACGTTCAAGATATGGGGTTTCCTTAAGAAAACTTTCATCCATCGTGACAGGTGAGAATTCAGGGTCTGTGGAAAATTTAGCGACTCCTCAAATTGAGTTGTGACTGATGAACAAAGACGAGACAATTAAATATTTTAAAAAGACACTTTTATATAAGATATTCTTTATAAAACGAGAAT
Source organism: Acanthosepion esculentum (assembly GCA_964036315.1). Taxonomy (NCBI): domain Eukaryota; kingdom Metazoa; phylum Mollusca; class Cephalopoda; order Sepiida; family Sepiidae; genus Acanthosepion; species Acanthosepion esculentum. Next base: position 21,392,032 of record OZ038488.1, read on the forward strand.
AAGAATACAGAAATTCCTAAAACGTATTCCTTTAGAAGTTAAAGTCATGGTATCGGGGACGAAATGCAAATACATGTATCTGTTTGAAATTGATTGAAACACTTATTTGATGTGGCTCATATCCTTCTTACGATACGAGCTTGTCATTGCATTGTTCAGGCTTGCTGGTGGCTAGCACCGTCCGTTTTTGGAGTGGACGAAAAGCGCACCTGTTCCATTGGTGCTCTCTGCTTTGGTGCATTAATTCCATTTGACGCCTGATTTTAGGTCTTAACCATTATTATCAGATAAATAGACGTGTCTCTCTATCTGCAGGTTTTATCAACCAAGGAGAGATAACCTATATTTTTATTGGTCTTCTCGGTGATGCTAGAACGTTAATGGGAATATATAGACCAACAGATAAAGAAATAGTAATGGTAACATTAGTGGTTTAATAATTAGAAAACATTCGGCATTAATTGGCCGAGCAGCCAGTATAGGATGAAATTTATAAAATCTTTTCTTTAAAAACAATTCTTCAGGGAAATAAGTTTCGCAAGTCCGCTAGCTGTTACTACTTTTTTCAGTATTGATGGGGGTTTTCCTTCCTTGCCTTTTGTTTGAGGTAGTGTGGAACGTCAGCGTCTTGATTATGTATATGTTTTCGTTTCGACTTACATATTCTATTTTAGCTGTTGTTGATGTTTCGAGTGGTATATTGGTCCGCAAACGGATATCGATGATGGAAGACAACAACGAACAAAACGAAGACTTAAATATTGCCAAGTTTATTTTTGTTAAAGAAAATGCATAAACAAAAATAATGACAGTGTGAAGTAGGTCCTGAGAATGTTGTGGTCGCTAGAGAGCGTTGTCCTAAAAAGGACAATTCATTGCATATCGTTGACAACAATGGCTGGAGCAGCCAATGGCAAGCAGGAAATGCTGCTGATGGTCGGGAGCCGTAGACAGCGGACGGCTGCTACAGGAAGAGATACTACATATCCTAGTCATCTGGATCGCGGAACGCGTGTTGCTTTTGGAGCTTCTCTATATCTTGAACCAGTCTTGTAACAACGCTGGTTAAGCTTTTTCTTCCAGTTGTTTTTTGGGTTTTTTTTTAATGTGGGAGTGCTGACAAGATAAGACATAATCAGAGGTGTTGATGTATTGACTGACATCTCGGTTGGATCTTCGTTTGAAATCATAGCGGATACAGTGTATTTTGTTTTACATCTAGTAATCCCTTGCTGTTGTGTCATTCGTGTCGTAGGTCATCACTTTGTTGCGGGTGGTATATTGGCCCGCAAACAGATATCGAATGATGGAAAACAACAAGCAAAACGAAGACTGAAGTAAGAATAAATATTGCCAAGTTTATTTTTGTTAAAGAAAAATACATAAATATAATGATAGTGTGAAGTAGGCAAGACTTATGTAGAGGATGAGAAATAGTGTTGTCCTGAGAAGAACATTTTTGCGGTTACTAAAGAGCGTTGTCCCGAGAAGGACAGTTTTGTGGTTACTAAAGAGCGTTGTCCCGAGAAGGACAGTTTTGCGGTTACTAAAGAGCGTTGTCCCGAGAAGGACAGTTTTGCGGTTACTAAAGAGCGTTGTCCCGAGAAGGACAGTTTTGCGGTTACTAAAGAGCGTTGTCCTGAGAAGGACAATTTTGCGGTTACTAAAGAGCGTTGTCCTGAGAAGGACAGTTTTGCGGTTACTAAAGAGCGTTGTCCTGAGAAGAACACTTTTGCGGTTACTAAAGAGCGTTGTCCTGAGAAGGACAGTTTTGCGGTTACTAAAGAGCGTTGTCCTGAGAAGGACAGTTTTGCGGTTACTAAAGAGCGTTGTCCTGAGAAGAACACTTTTGCGGTTACTAAAGAGCGTTGTCCTGAGAAGGACAGTTTTGCGGTTACTAAAGAGCGTTGTCCTGAGAAGGACAGTTTTGCGGTTACTAAAGAGCGTTGTCCTGAGAAGAACAGTTTTGCGGTTACTAAAGAGCGTTGCCCTGAGAAGGACAGTTTTGCGGTTACTAAAGAGCGTTGTCCCGAGAAGGACAGTTTTGCGGTTGCTAAAGAGCGTTGTCCCGAGAAAGACAGTTTTGCGGTTACTAAAGAGCGTTGTCCTGAGAAGAACAGTTTTGCGGTTAGTAAAGAGCGTTGTCCCGAGAAGGACAGTTTTGCGGTTACTAAAGAGCGTTGTCCCGAGAAGAACAGTTTTGCGGTTACTAAAGAGCGTTGTCCTGAGAAGGACAGTTTTGCGGTATCTAAAGAGCGTTGTCCTGAGAAGGACAGTTTTGCGGTTACTAAAGAGTGTTGTCCTGAGAAGAACAGTTTTGCGCTTACTAAAGAGTGTTGTCCTGAGAAGGACAGTTTTGCGGTTACTAAAGAGCGTTGTCCTGAGAAGGACAGTTTTGCGGTTACTAAAGAGCGTTGTCCTGAGAAGGACAGTTTTGCGGTTACTAAAGAGCGTTGTCCTGAGAAGGACAGTTTTGCGGTTACTAAAGAGCGTTGTCCCGAGAAGGACAGTTTTGCGGTTACTAAAGAGCGTTGTCCCGAGAAGGACAGTTTTGCGGTTACTAAAGAGCGTTGTCCTGAGAAAGACAGTTTTGCGGTATCTAAAGAGCGTTGTCCTGAGAAGGACAGTTTTGCGGTTACTAAAGAGCGTTGTCCCGAGAAGGACAGTTTTGCGGTTACTAAAGAGCGTTGTCCTGAGAAGGACAATTTTGCGGTTACTAAAGAGCGTTGTCCTGAGAAGGACAGTTTTGCGGTTACTAAAGAGCGTTGTCCTGAGAAGAACACTTTTGCGGTTACTAAAGAGCGTTGTCCTGAGAAGGACAGTTTTGCGGTTACTAAAGAGCGTTGTCCTGAGAAGGACAGTTTTGCGGTTACTAAAGAGCGTTGTCCTGAGAAGAACACTTTTGCGGTTACTAAAGAGCGTTGTCCTGAGAAGGACAGTTTTGCGGTTACTAAAGAGCGTTGTCCTGAGAAGGACAGTTTTGCGGTTACTAAAGAGCGTTGTCCTGAGAAGAACAGTTTTGCGGTTACTAAAGAGCGTTGCCCTGAGAAGGACAGTTTTGCGGTTACTAAAGAGCGTTGTCCCGAGAAGGACAGTTTTGCGGTTGCTAAAGAGCGTTGTCCCGAGAAAGACAGTTTTGCGGTTACTAAAGAGCGTTGTCCTGAGAAGAACAGTTTTGCGGTTAGTAAAGAGCGTTGTCCCGAGAAGGACAGTTTTGCGGTTACTAAAGAGCGTTGTCCCGAGAAGAACAGTTTTGCGGTTACTAAAGAGCGTTGTCCTGAGAAGGACAGTTTTGCGGTATCTAAAGAGCGTTGTCCTGAGAAGGACAGTTTTGCGGTTACTAAAGAGTGTTGTCCTGAGAAGAACAGTTTTGCGCTTACTAAAGAGCGTTGTCCTGAGAAGGACAGTTTTGCGGTTACTAAAGAGCGTTGTCCTGAGAAGGACAGTTTTGCGGTTACTAAAGAGCGTTGTCCTGAGAAGGACAGTTTTGCGGTTACTAAAGAGCGTTGTCCTGAGAAGGACAGTTTTGCGGTTACTAAAGAGCGTTGTCCCGAGAAGGACAGTTTTGCGGTTACTAAAGAGCGTTGTCCCGAGAAGGACAGTTTTGCGGTTACTAAAGAGCGTTGTCCTGAGAAAGACAGTTTTGCGGTATCTAAAGAGCGTTGTCCTGAGAAGGACAGTTTTTCGGTTACTAAAGAGCGTTGTCCTGAGAAGGACAGTTTTGCGGTTACTAAAGAGCGTTGTCCCGAGAAGGACAGTTTTGCGGTTACTAAAGAGCGTTGTCCCGAGAAGGACAGTTTTGCGGTTACTAAAGAGCGTTGTCCTGAGAAAGACAGTTTTGCGGTTACTAAAGAGCGTTGTCCTGAGAAGGACAGTTTTGCGGTTACTAAAGAGCGTTGTCCTGAGAAGGACAGTTTTGCGGTTACTAAAGAGCGTTGTCCTGAGAAGAACACTTTTGCGGTTACTAAAGAGCGTTGTCCTGAGAAGGACAGTTTTGCGGTTACTAAAGAGCGTTGTCCTGAGAAGGACAGTTTTGCGGTTACTAAAGAGCGTTGTCCTGAGAAGGACAGTTTTGCGGTTACTAAAGAGCGTTGTCCTGAGAAGAACAGTTTTGCGGTTACTAAAGAGCGTTGCCCTGAGAAGGACAGTTTTGCGGTTACTAAAGAGCGTTGTCCCGAGACGGACAGTTTTGCGGTTACTAAAGAGCGTTGTCCCGAGAAAGACAGTTTTGCGGTTACTAAAGAGCGTTGTCCTGAGAAAGACAGTTTTGCGGTTACTAAAGAGCGTTGTCCTGAGAAGAACAGTTTTGCGGTTACTAAAGAGCGTTGCCCTGAGAAGGACAGTTTTGCGGTTACTAAAGAGCGTTGTCCCGAGAAGGACAGTTTTGCGGTTGCTAAAGAGCGTTGTCCCGAGAAAGACAGTTTTGCGGTTACTAAAGAGCGTTGTCCTGAGAAGAACAGTTTTGCGGTTAGTAAAGAGCGTTGTCCCGAGAAGGACAGTTTTGCGGTTACTAAAGAGCGTTGTCCCGAGAAGAACAGTTTTGCGGTTACTAAAGAGCGTTGTCCTGAGAAGGACAGTTTTGCGGTATCTAAAGAGCGTTGTCCTGAGAAGGACAGTTTTGCGGTTACTAAAGAGTGTTGTCCTGAGAAGAACAGTTTTGCGCTTACTAAAGAGCGTTGTCCTGAGAAGGACAGTTTTGCGGTTACTAAAGAGCGTTGTCCTGAGAAGGACAGTTTTGCGGTTACTAAAGAGCGTTGTCCTGAGAAGGACAGTTTTGCGGTTACTAAAGAGCGTTGTCCTGAGAAGGACAGTTTTGCGGTTACTAAAGAGCGTTGTCCCGAGAAGGACAGTTTTGCGGTTACTAAAGAGCGTTGTCCCGAGAAGGACAGTTTTGCGGTTACTAAAGAGCGTTGTCCTGAGAAAGACAGTTTTGCGGTATCTAAAGAGCGTTGTCCTGAGAAGGACAGTTTTTCGGTTACTAAAGAGCGTTGTCCTGAGAAGGACAGTTTTGCGGTTACTAAAGAGCGTTGTCCCGAGAAGGACAGTTTTGCGGTTACTAAAGAGCGTTGTCCCGAGAAGGACAGTTTTGCGGTTACTAAAGAGCGTTGTCCTGAGAAAGACAGTTTTGCGGTTACTAAAGAGCGTTGTCCTGAGAAGGACAGTTTTGCGGTTACTAAAGAGCGTTGTCCTGAGAAGGACAGTTTTGCGGTTACTAAAGAGCGTTGTCCTGAGAAGAACACTTTTGCGGTTACTAAAGAGCGTTGTCCTGAGAAGGACAGTTTTGCGGTTACTAAAGAGCGTTGTCCTGAGAAGGACAGTTTTGCGGTTACTAAAGAGCGTTGTCCTGAGAAGGACAGTTTTGCGGTTACTAAAGAGCGTTGTCCTGAGAAGAACAGTTTTGCGGTTACTAAAGAGCGTTGCCCTGAGAAGGACAGTTTTGCGGTTACTAAAGAGCGTTGTCCCGAGACGGACAGTTTTGCGGTTACTAAAGAGCGTTGTCCCGAGAAAGACAGTTTTGCGGTTACTAAAGAGCGTTGTCCTGAGAAGAACAGTTTTGCGGTTAGTAAAGAGCGTTGTCCCGAGAAGGACAGTTTTGCGGTTACTAAAGAGCGTTGTCCCGAGAAGAACAGTTTTGCGGTTACTAAAGAGCGTTGTCCTGAGAAGGACAGTTTTGCGGTATCTAAAGAGCGTTGTCCTGAGAAGGACAGTTTTGCGGTTACTAAAGAGTGTTGTCCTGAGAAGAACAGTTTTGCGCTTACTAAAGAGCGTTGTCCTGAGAAGGACAGTTTTGCGGTTACTAAAGAGCGTTGTCCTGAGAAGGACAGTTTTGCGGTTACTAAAGAGCGTTGTCCTGAGAAGGACAGTTTTGCGGTTACTAAAGAGCGTTGTCCTGAGAAGGACAGTTTTGCGGTTACTAAAGAGCGTTGTCCCGAGAAGGACAGTTTTGCGGTTACTAAAGAGCGTTGTCCCGAGAAGGACAGTTTTGCGGTTACTAAAGAGCGTTGTCCTGAGAAAGACAGTTTTGCGGTATCTAAAGAGCGTTGTCCTGAGAAGGACAGTTTTGCGGTTACTAAAGAGCGTTGTCCTGAGAAGGACAGCTTTGCGGTTACTAAAGAGCGTTGTCCCGAGAAGGACAGTTTTGCGGTTACTAAAGAGCGTTGTCCCGAGAAGGACAGTTTTGCGGTTACTAAAGAGCGTTGTCCTGAGAAAGACAGTTTTGCGGTTACTAAAGAGCGTTGTCCTGAGAAGGACAGTTTTGCGGTTACTAAAGAGCGTTGTCCTGAGAAGGACAGTTTTGCGGTTACTAAAGAGCGTTGTCCTGAAATGAAAGTTTCGTGGTCGCTTGACAGCATTGTACGGAAAAGGACAGATTATTGCATATCGTTGACAAGGGTGGCTGAAGATGGCTGGAACGACAGCAGCGAGAGCTGGCTGAAGTGAGGGTCGATGGCCAGCTTGAAATGATGATAGCTGGCTAGCTGGAGCTGCTGATGATCGGCGGTCGTCTGCTGCTGCTGGAACAAATACTGAACTTTGATCCTAATTATCTGGGTCGCGGAATATAACTATTTAGCCATGTCTCCCCACCGAGACGGGATGTGACACAAGGTCAGTTATTTAACGTGGGGTACCCGAGCCCGTACACTCGGGTCATTGGTCAAAATTTACCCAGCCCATATTTACGTGAGATCGAACACAATCTTGTTTTATTTTGTTATGGCCGCGGAATGCATGTGTATTTATTCACGCCCCCCACCACTGGGGCGGGATACGACACAAGGATGGCCTTAATGTTGGGAACCTGAGCGCGTACACTCGGGTCAGTGGTCAAAATTTACCCAACCCCTGCTTACTCGGGATCGGATACAAAGCTTGTCTTCCTTGTCATAGACGCGGAACGTTTCTATTTACACCCTACCGAGATGAGATGCGTCACAAGGTCAGTTATTTAAGGTGGAGAATCCGAGTGCGTATACTCGGGTCATTGGTCAAAATTTACCCAACCCCAGTTTGCGAGGGATCGAGCACAATGCTTGTCTTAGCTGGTCATCTCCCCGGAACAGATACTACACTTTATTCATAGTCTCTGGGCAGCGGAATGCGGCTATTTAAAGAGATGGGATGCGACATAAAGTCAGGCTTAACGTGGGGAACCTGAGCGGGTACACACAGGACAAGTACAAAATCCAAGCCTCCCGCAACTCTCGGCTGCGCTGGCCTTGGTGGCGAGCACAGATCCTCCTCTTTAGTGTAATGAGAGGGTGCAGCCACGGACAGCTGTTCCCCGCAGCCGAGCATCTCAAAGTATTATTTTCCGCTGCAGCGACACTATCTGCAGACAGAGGCCACAACTGATTAGCACTCGCGGCCCGAATGCAAAGATGAATACAACAATACTAAGAAGCAGAGAAATGTAATCGAGCGAAAAAATCTTTCTTCCAAGCACTCTCGTTATATTGGTGATCAATAACTTTTGTTCTGGGCATTGTTATATTCGTGATACAACAATGCCTTAGGTCATGGACAGGAGGGAACGTATTGGCTAAGAGGGGAAAGTATGACAAACATGCCTTGTTCTCAGAGAGGCTTTTATATACTACGACATACACAAAACCATATATATATATATATATATATATATATATATATATATATATACACACATGTCCCACTTGGAGAACTACATAACGCATATGATTACACAGCAAAGGAAAAGTATAAGGAGGAACAGAAGGAAAGGTCTTAAATTTAATTTGAAGATATTCCTGGCCTGGAAAAGACTCCAGGTCTAAACGGGTCGGTTTCATCTATGTCCCAAAGGGAAACGGCATCACGTGCTTGTAAGGTGGGGAGGTAGATTTAGCCTCAGTCTGGGCCAAAGGTCCAGGCTAGAAGAAAGCAACCTTCTCGTTTGGTTACTATTCACGAACTGAAAATCGACTCCCGCTTTGGATCCCTGTATGTAGTGACATCACGAAGCTGTCGTCATGTGACCACGGGACGTATCTTTCACGAAATAGAGATAAGCGCCATCTGTATCCTTACATATCTATCTATCTATTTATCTATCTATCTATCTATCTTAAATCAACAATGTTTTGCGCCAGTTTTTAATATCTTGAGTTGAATAATTTTAACACATTCAACATTATGGATAAAAATGGCGGATTTCATATTGTGTTTTTTTTTCGTGACTTAGCATGAGCAAAACAAATTCACAGATTTGGACAAAAATGACCCCAAAATGACCCCAGAATGACCCCAAAATGACCCCAGAATGACGTCAAATCCTTGGAATTTTTTCATCCTTTAATAGTTAATTGTGCTTAGTTTAATTTGTGACGTATATAAATATGGATAGAAAAAAATCAAATGTTGATATGAGAGTGAGGGTCACAAAGTTCTGCCCGGGACGCCCAACCAGGCGATTCGGGGATTAGCACGCACCGGCCCTACATATATATATATATATTGTTCGTACTGTTGACCTCATCTTTATCGCCATATTCACGACTGTTCTGTGGTTTATACTGCAACTATGCCGAGCAGACCTTAGTTACAGTTTCTAAGAAAGAGCGTGTTATCTAACGCGATCAACAATTTGAACAAAGCCAGCACGCTCAAGTCCTCGGTCACGATGACTTGTAACTTCGTGCGACCACAGGTATCGACGACCACCAATATTTACGTTGACTATGTTTTTATCAAATAAGTTTTTTACATAATATTGACAAGTTTTGTCTATCCAATTTTTCTTATTAAGTTTTTTTAAATTCCCAAATTTGTTGTTTTATATCATTGGTAAACTTTCCAAAGTTTTTTATTTTTATTTTTTATTTTTACTTTTGTTGCTAAATTAGTTTTCAAGGTTTTCATTTTTGTTTATATAACTGTTTTTTCTCTAATTGCAGGATTTCCTTGTTTACTGGAACCCGTTTCAAGTCACTGATGAAGGTGACGTCATTACGTCATTATTATTTTTTATGTACATAACCACTTCAGTATATGTTCCCTATGGAGAAATGAAACATGAGCTTTTACTGGTGGGTTATTTAAAACTTATATCTCTTTTTTCCGTCATATATTGAAGTGTGTAGCAAAAAAAAAACACGTTAAAATTCTGTTTCTCTGTTGCAAATTACGTCATCTTCGGTGACTTACTGGAATAAGCCAAAAAACAGTTACATAAACAGACAAAAAACGAAATTCTTAAAAACGAATGTAGCAACATTCGAAAGTAGTCGAGGGAAAAAATGAAAAAATGAAGCGATTATATAAATAAAACAATTAATAAATTTAAAAACTATACCTTCCTTAATATATATATTTTGGAGAGTCCAGTATAAATATATATATATATATGTATATAAGAAATCCTTGCTTGAACAGGCTTCTAATACTCTGGATGGAGCGGCTTGGTGATAGTAGTCGTGGCTCTCGGGGGCACAATCCTTGGTTAAAAGAACTTGGATGAGTTCCACCACGGAATATGTGAATGAGCGGCGCTATGTCGAGTTTAATTCGTTACCTCCTCGTCACCGGGGCCCGTGGCACAGTTGGTATGACGTATCCTGGTAGTGGATGCGCACTGCTGATGAGTCCCAAATATAGGAAACGGCCGTCCAGTGCTTTTTGCATTCTGTTGAGGTTTCTTCTAATAAAAACTCGATGAATTACTTAATTATGATATATATATATATATCAAAAAAAGAAAGAAAGAAAGAACAGTACGATATATAATCCGGTGTTCTTATTGATATTTTTATTTTTACAAAACAGTGCTCAATGTAAATTTACAGAACATAAATATTATAAATTAACTGATTTAAAAATATGGTTCCATCGCTACACAGGAATCACTATGTTTCAAAAAAACAGAAACTACAAACTTCAAATTCAATTATATAATTAAATTAAAAGCTTTAGCTCTGTTTCATCTTCAAGCTAATTTTGGAAACAATATTCGGTTGCAGTTAATATATATATATATATATATATATATATATATATATATATATATACTATATTATATTTTAGAGGGTCAAGCAGTTATATATATATATATATATATATATATATATATATATAAATATATATATATTATATTTTAGAGGGTCAAGTAGTTCAATTCTTAGAACCAACAGCCTTTCTACCCGCACATATCATTGATTTATAGTTCTGAAGGCTTGTGCAAAACCAACTACACGTTTTTGAAAAGCTGAATATAGGAAACTGGTGCTCAGTATACCACAAGGACCCCAAATGAATTGGATTTGAATTCGCCACTCAAGGTCTGTCACAGTCTGTCCTACAATTTTACTCATAGCTGGGGGGAGACGAGATGGTTTCATACATTTCTCAAGGTGAGTGAATGCAATAAACTTGACTAGAATTCGAACTCGGATCTCTGATTCCTCAATTCGAGCAACTATCCATTACTCCACCGTGCATTTATATTATATACAGTACATACGTACTTACACATATACATATATACACCCACACATATTTTTATGTTTATGTTATGTTTTAATACGCACACGCACTCATACTCACGTACAGACTGTTAATAACTCATTCTCGAATTGCTCCCCTTAAAAATCAAATTGTCTCCCTGTGGAGTGTGCGCCTCACTTTGGATACCACGGCTTTAGATTATTGGGAAATGGATTTATTTGGGACGCTCATTTTTGCGTCAGACTCTGAAAACTCCTCTCACCAGTCTTATATAATAGAAATGTTACGGCCATATTTACGGCAAGAACTCAGAACTCTTCTTTTATCATCAGTCCTATATAATAGAAATGTTACGGTAATATTTACGGCAAGAGCCCAAAACTCTTCTTTTATCATCAGTCCTATATAATAGAAATATTACGGTAATATTTACGGCAAGAGCCCAAAACTCTTCTTTTATCATCAGTCCTATATAATAGAAATGTTACGGTAATATTTACGTCAAGAGCCCAAAACTCTTCTTTTATCATCAGTCCTATATAATAGAAATGTTACGGTAATATTTACGGCAAGAGCCCAAAACTCTTCTTTTATCATCAGTCCTATATAATAGAAATGTTACGGTAATATTTACGGCAAGAGCCCAAAACTCTTCTTTTATCATCAGTCCTATATAATAGAAATATTACGGTAATATTTACGGCAAGAGCCCAAAACTCTTCTTTTATCATCAGTCCTATATAATAGAAATGTTACGGTAATATTTACGGCAAGAGCCCAAAACTCTTCTTTTATCATCAGTCCTATATAATAGAAATGTTACGGTAATATTTACGGCAAGAGCCCAAAACTCTTCTTTTATCATCAGTCCTATATAATAGAAATATTACGGTAATATTTACGGCAAGAGCCCAAAACTCTTCGTTTATCATCAGTCCTATATAATAGAAATGTTACGATAATATTTACGGCAAGAGCCCAAAACTCTTCTTTTATCATCAGTCCTATATAATAGAAATATTACGGTAATATTTACGGCAAGAGCCCAAAACTCTTCGTTTATCATCAGTCCTATATAATAGAAATGTTACGGTAATATTTACGGCAAGAGCCCAAAACTCTTCTTTTATCATCAGTCCTATATAATAGAAATGTTACGGTAATATTTACGGCAAGAGCCCAAAACTCTTCTTTTATCATCAGTCCTATATAATAGAAATGTTACGGTAATATTTACGGCAAGAGCCCAAAACTCTTCTTTTATCATCAGTCCTATATAATAGAAATGTTACGGTAATATTTACGGTAAGAGCCCACAACTCTTCTTTTATCATCAGTCCTATATAATAGAAATATTACGGTAATATTTACGGCAAGAGCACAAAACTCTTCTTTTATCATCAGTCCTATATAATAGAAATGTTACGGTAATATTTACGGCAAGAGCCCAAAACTCTTCTTTTATCATCAGTCCTATATAATAGAAATGTTACGGTAATATTTACGGCAAGAGCCCAAAACTCTTCTTTTATCATCAGTCCTATATAATAGAAATGTTACGGTAATATTTACGGCAAGAGCCCAAAACTCTTCTTTTATCATCAGTCCTATATAATAGAAATGTTACGGTAATATTTACGGCAAGAGCCCAAAACTCTTCTTTTATCATCAGTCCTATATAATAGAAATATTACGGTAATATTTACGGCAAGAGCCCAAAACTCTTCTTTTATCATCAGTCCTATATAATAGAAATGTTACGGTAATATTTACGGCAAGAGCCCAAAACTCTTCTTTTATCATCAGTCCTATATAATAGAAATGTTACGGTAATATTTACGGCAAGAGCCCAAAACTCTTCTTTTATCATCAGTCCTATATAATAGAAATGTTACGGTAATATTTACGGCAAGAGCCCAAAACTCTTCTTTTATCATCAGTCCTATATAATAGAAATATTACGGTAATATTTACGGCAAGAGCCCAAAACTCTTCTTTTATCATCAGTCCTATATAATAGAAATGTTACGGTAATATTTACGGCAAGAGCCCAAAACTCTTCTTTTATCATCAGTCCTATATAATAGAAATGTTACGGTAATATTTACGGCAAGAGCCCAAAACTCTTCTTTTATCATCAGTCCTATATAATAGAAATATTACGGTAATATTTACGGCAAGAGCCCAAAACTCTTCTTTTATCATCAGTCCTATATAATAGAAATGTTACGGTAATATTTACGGCAAGAGCCCAAAACTCTTCTTTTATCATCAGTCCTATATAATAGAAATGTTACGGTAATATTTACGGCAAGAGCCCAAAACTCTTCTTTTATCATCAGTCCTATATAATAGAAATGTTACGGTAATATTTACGGCAAGAGCCCAAAACTCTTCTTTTATCATCAGTCCTATATAATAGAAATATTACGGTAATATTTACGGCAAGAGCCCAAAACTCTTCTTTTATCATCAGTCCTATATAATAGAAATGTTACGGTAATATTTACGGCAGGAGCCCAAAACTCTTCTTTTATCATCAGTCCTATATAATAGAAATATTACGGTAATATTTACGGCAAGAGCCCAAAACTCTTCTTTTATCATCAGTCCTATATAATAGAAATGTTACGGTAATATTTACGGCAAGAGCCCAAAACTCTTCTTTTATCATCAGTCCTATATAATAGAAATGTTACGGTAATATTTACGGCAAGAGCCCAAAACTCTTCTTTTATCATCAGTCCTATATAATAGAAATGTTACGGTAATATTTACGGCAAGAGCCCAAAACTCTTCTTTTATCATCAGTCCTATATAATAGAAATGTTACGGTAATATTTACGGCAAGAGCCCAAAACTCTTCTTTTATCATCAGTCCTATATAATAGAAATGTTACGGTAATATTTACGGCAAGAGCCCAAAACTCTTCTTTTATCATCAGTCCTATATAATAGAAATGTTACGGTAATATTTACGGCAAGAGCCCAAAACTCTTCTTTTATCATCAGTCCTATATAATAGAAATGTTACGGTAATATTTACGGCAAGAGCCCAAAACTCTTCTTTTATCATCAGTCCTATATAATAGAAATGTTACGGTAATATTTACGGCAAGAGCCCAAAACTCTTCTTTTATCATCAGTCCTATATAATAGAAATGTTACGGTAATATTTACGGCAAGAGCCCAAAACTCTTCTTTTATCATCAGTCCTATATAATAGAAATGTTACGGTAATATTTACGGCAAGAGCCCAAAACTCTTCTTTTATCATCAGTCCTATATAATAGAAATGTTACGGTAATATTTACGGCAAGAGCCCAAAACTCTTCTTTTATCATCAGTCCTATATAATAGAAATGTTACGGTAATATTTACGGCAAGAGCCCAAAACTCTTCTTTTATCATCAGTCCTATATAATAGAAATATTACGGTAATATTTACGGCAAGAGCCCAAAACTCTTCTTTTATCATCAGTCCTATATAATAGAAATGTTACGGTAATATTTACGGCAAGAGCCCAAAACTCTTCTTTTATCATCAGTCCTATATAATAGAAATATTACGGTAATATTTACGGCAAGAGCCCAAAACTCTTCGTTTATCATCAGTCCTATATAATAGAAATGTTACGATAATATTTACGGCAAGAGCCCAAAACTCTTCTTTTATCATCAGTCCTATATAATAGAAATGTTACGATAATATTTACGGCAAGAGCCCAAAACTCTTCTTTTATCATCAGTCCTATATAATAGAAATATTACGGTAATATTTACGGCAAGAGCCCAAAACTCTTCTTTTATCATCAGTCCTATATAATAGAAATGTTACGGTAATATTTACGGCAGGAGCCCAAAACTCTTCTTTTATCATCAGTCCTATATAATAGAAATATTACGGTAATATTTACGGCAAGAGCCCAAAACTCTTCTTTTATCATCAGTCCTATATAATAGAAATGTTACGGTAATATTTACGGCAAGAGCCGAAAACTCTTCTTTTATCATCAGTCCTATATAATAGAAATGTTACGGTAATATTTACGGCAAGAGCCCAAAACTCTTCTTTTATCATCAGTCCTATATAATAGAAATGTTACGGTAATATTTACGGCAAGAGCCCAAAACTCTTCTTTTATCATCAGTCCTATATAATAGAAATGTTACGGTAATATTTACGGCAAGAGCCCAAAACTCTTCTTTTATCATCAGTCCTATATAATAGAAATGTTACGGTAATATTTACGGCAAGAGCCCAAAACTCTTCTTTTATCATCAGTCCTATATAATAGAAATGTTACGGTAATATTTACGGCAAGAGCCCAAAACTCTTCTTTTATCATCAGTCCTATATAATAGAAATATTACGGTAATATTTACGGCAAGAGCCCAAAACTCTTCTTTTATCATCAGTCCTATATAATAGAAATATTACGGTAATATTTACGGCAAGAGCCCAAAACTCTTCTTTTATCATCAGTCCTATATAATAGAAATGTTACGGTAATATTTACGGCAAGAGCCCAAAACTCTTCTTTTATCATCAGTCCTATATAATAGAAATATTACGGTAATATTTACGGCAAGAGCCCAAAACTCTTCTTTTATCATCAGTCCTATATAATAGAAATATTACGGTAATATTTACGGCAAGAGCCCAAAACTCTTCTTTTATCATCAGTCCTATATAATAGAAATGTTACGGTAATATTTACGGCAAGAGCCCAAAACTCTTCTTTTATCATCAGTCCTATATAATAGAAATGTTACGGTAATATTTACGGCAAGAGCCCAAAACTCTTCTTTTATCATCAGTCCTATATAATAGAAATGTTACGGTAATATTTACGGCAAGAGCCCAAAACTCTTCTTTTATCATCAGTCCTATATAATAGAAATGTTACGGTAATATTTACGGCAAGAGCCCAAAACTCTTCTTTTATCATCAGTCCTATATAATAGAAATGTTACGGTAATATTTACGGCAAGAGCCCAAAACTCTTCTTTTATCATCAGTCCTATATAATAGAAATATTACGGTAATATTTACGGCAAGAGCCCAAAACTCTTCTTTTATCATCAGTCCTATATAATAGAAATGTTACGGTAATATTTACGGCAAGAGCCGAAAACTCTTCTTTTATCATCAGTCCTATATAATAGAAATGTTACGGTAATATTTACGGCAAGAGCCCAAAACTCTTCTTTTATCATCAGTCCTATATAATAGAAATGTTACGGTAATATTTACGTCAAGAGCCCAAAACTCTTCTTTTATCATCAGTCCTATATAATAGAAATGTTACGGTAATATTTACGTCAAGAGCCCAAAACTCTTCTTTTATCATCAGTCCTATATAATAGAAATGTTACGGTAATATTTACGGCAAGAGCCCAAAACTCTTCTTTTATCATCAGTCCTATATAATAGAAATGTTACGGTAATATTTACGGCAAGAGCCCAAAACTCTTCTTTTATCATCAGTCCTATATAATAGAAATGTTACGGTAATATTTACGGCAAGAGCCCAAAACTCTTCTTTTATCATCAGTCCTATATAATAGAAATGTTACGGTAATATTTACGGCAAGAGCCCAAAACTCTTCTTTTATCATCAGTCCTATATAATAGAAATGTTACGGTAATATTTACGGCAAGAGCCCAAAACTCTTCTTTTATCATCAGTCCTATATAATAGAAATATTACGGTAATATTTACGGCAAGAGCCCAAAACTCTTCTTTTATCATCAGTCCTATATAATAGAAATGTTACGGTAATATTTACGGCAGGAGCCCAAAACTCTTCTTTTATCATCAGTCCTATATAATAGAAATATTACGGTAATATTTACGGCAGGAGCCCAAAACTCTTCTTTTATCATCAGTCCTATATAATAGAAATGTTACGGTAATATTTACGGCAAGAGCCGAAAACTCTTCTTTTATCATCAGTCCTATATAATAGAAATGTTACGGTAATATTTACGGCAAGAGCCCAAAACTCTTCTTTTATCATCAGTCCTATATAATAGAAATGTTACGGTAATATTTACGTCAAGAGCCCAAAACTCTTCTTTTATCATCAGTCCTATATAATAGAAATGTTACGGTAATATTTACGGCAAGAGCCCAAAACTCTTCTTTTATCATCAGTCCTATATAATAGAAATGTTACGGTAATATTTACGGCAAGAGCCCAAAACTCTTCTTTTATCATCAGTCCTATATAATAGAAATATTACGGTAATATTTACGGCAAGAGCCCAAAACTCTTCTTTTATCATCAGTCCTATATAATAGAAATGTTACGGTAATATTTACGGCAAGAGCCCAAAACTCTTCTTTTATCATCAGTCCTATATAATAGAAATGTTACGGTAATATTTACGGCAAGAGCCCAAAACTCTTATTTTATCCCGTCTTCTTGACATTCTAATTCTGTTGGATTTATATAATTAATAGTTTATTTTTTAGTCATATCTCTTCTCCCTTTTAAAATCATTTCACTTCAAGCAAGACAATAACGCCACTGAGACGCAAGGAGGTTACTGAATGGGAAGGAAACTGAGAAAACGTTATAAGAAACAAGGAATAAGAAAAAGAAAAGGTTTCAAAAAGACAGAAGATGACGAACGAAGTTTTTGAAGATCTCAACGCAATCAACCAGAGAGTTCCGCGGACGAGAAGTGCAGGTGAAGAAAATACTGGAATAGGACTTACGGCTACGTTAAGCGATTTCAATTCTAATCTGGTACTACGCTTTTTCTTCTTGTTTGTTTTGCCTATCATCAATTTGTAGAAAAACATGACCCTCCACAGTTTCCTGTTTTTTGTTACTCGATGTAGCTTTTCACTCTTTATTATCCCTCCTTGTCATTTTTTTGGGGGGAGGGGCATCCATTCACAAAACTTTGTGAGTTTTGTCACTCGCCGTTTTTCCCTGTTTCTACGGCGCAATGATCATTTCAAAATTCTATATCACATCCCAAAACGAATCTACTAATAAAAAACAGTGATCACCCTCCCGAGGCAAACGTCCTGATGATGAGGGGGGCTACGCCGTTGATATAGGTTTTAATAGTTAGGATGAAGATTATCTTGAACAAAAAAAAATCAGTATCGCCTGCTAAGTAGTCCAAGCAAAAGGACTCAATATAAGCCTTTCCAAAACAGAAACAAGGACCTGGATCTGGAATGAAAACATTTGGAATTCAAAGTATGGTATTAATAAATACGAAACTCACCGAATACCTCGAGGTATGGATCAACATATTGCTCTCTTCTCTTTATGTCCCGTGTCTCCTCAGGGCGTGGACGATCATGGCTCTCCATAATTTCCTATTCCTTGCAGCTCTAAATTAATCCTGCATTTTCGTTATTCCCAAACTCGGTTCCGCCATCCATTTTCTCAACGTCATCAAGTACATTATGCGTCGTTTTCCGCCATTTCTCTTACCCTCAATTTGTCCTGTGAGTAACCGATTTTCCGGGCCCTCCTTCCTCATTATGTGCGCTAGAAATTTCAACCGTCTCTTTCTAATGTGAAGTATAAGTTTCCTTTTTGTTTACATTTACTCTAAAACCTCATTTTATTATTTATTTAACGTCCAACAGATTTTTATTACTTTAAACCTTATTTCTAGTGGGTACCCATATTTCAATACACTCTCCCTTTATTTTAAACAGTATATCTATTTTCGTCTACCGGCCTAAATAAAATTCGATGAATTTTTATATATATATATATATATATATATATATATATATATATATATATATATATATATATATATATATATATTGCATAATCTATAAATATCATTTATGTTTATAAATATTTATATTTATATATGCACCCTTCAACAGGATTCGACCTGCGTACCTTTTTGCAGGACAAACGTTCTCCACTGCCTTAACTGGGTATTGAACTCACACTATTTGTGTCCTGTCACTGGATCTAACCAATGCCTTTATCCAGTGTGCCATGTGTCCTCAGGCGTTGGTTAGATCCAGTGACAGGACACAAAGAGTGTGAGTTCAATACCCAGTTAAGGCAGTGGAGAACTTGCAGAGGAGAATTAACAGGAGATAACTGATAACTAACATCCATTAAACGTGGCACGTGCATCTAGAACAGTCTACTCCAGTGAGCAAACTAAAGGGTTCAGTTCGACAGTCCAACCACCTGAAGAAGGCCGGAGCGTACAACGACCGAAACGTTGTAATAAATATGGCGACAAAGATGAGGACAATAGTCCGAATAATGTAAATAGTGTACATAATACCTCATCTCAGAAATGTAGACAGATACAAAAGAAAATAACTTTTGCCACCAAATGACATTTTTTAAAAGGAATAACCCAAGCAAGGCGGGAATGTTGCTAGTATTCGGCGGGGGGGGGGGGGGTGAAAGTAAAAGAGAAGACTGAGAATAGTGAGGATTGAGGAAAGGACAAAAGATAAACGGGGTTAAAGAAGACAGAAGATGGCGATTGACGTTGCATTTAAATTTTTGAGGATTGTCGTTATCAGGCAAGCTAGTAAACGAAAGAGAGTTCCACAGGTGGGAAGTGCGAAAAAAGAAACTGTTGGAGTAGACGTGGCGGTTGCGTTTAGCTGTTTTCACAGTAAACAACATGACAACTCTTTAATCATAATTAACGTTTATATAAAATCTGGTCATAGCTGTAATCGTTGAACTTCTAACTTTGACAAACAGCCTTCAAGAATTAACGTCTCGACCCAAGGCGACCATGAATCGCTGACACAACTACAGATTAGAAACCTTACGATATCTGTCAATAATTCTGAGATGAGGTATTATGTACATTATTTTCTTTTGTCTTTTGTTCTCAAGGATACATGGAACAGTGGATAAAAGCGTTGATTAGATCCAGTGACAGGACCCAACAGAGTGTGAGTTCAATACCCGGTTAAGGCAGTGGAGAACTTTCAGAGGGAAATTAACAGGAGATAACTGATAACTGACATCCATTAAACATGGCACGTGGAACGAGAACAGTCTACCCCATTGACCGAAATAAAGGGTTCAGTTCGACATTCCAACCACCTGAAGAAGGCCAGAGCGTACAACGGCCGAAACGTTGTAATAAATATGGCTACAAAGATGAGGATAATAGTGTAAATAATGTACCTTACGATATATTACACATTTTCTTCAACTCCTGTCCTACGGGTGAAACATCGCAGACCTTTCGCGACTCTATTGCTGCTTCCATTTCAACGTTCCGACGAATTACATTTCTTTGTTCCACCAAGCCTGACCTTTAGAGCTAATTCCCGCCAAGCTACTTCTTATTTCCTTTGTATTCCGTTAGTATAATTGATTGATTAGTTCTTGACGGCTTATCGACCATTTGCAAGTTATTTAAAGCCAGAAAATATTTTTAGATTGTAAGCATTTTTTAAATGATTTATTGACAATATTTAACCCATAGCTGGGAAGAGAATAGGTGGATTCATGCCTTTTCCAAGTGTATTTGTGCGTAAGGGATTATAACGAACCCGACTGGAATTGGAACTCGACTCTCCACTTCCCAGTTGCCAGATACACCACCCGCACATAAAGCTTACAGCACCTGGTATTCCTAAGCGGTCATCCATGTAGGTACTGACGGGGCTGTACGTTGCTTAACCTCGTTGATCGGACGAGAACAGGGGTGTTTCAACGTGATATGGCCATAAGTCGTCCCGTTAGTAAGAAAGCAGTTCAATTTGGACAGCTTCTTCCCCCAAACCGCTGTTTAGTGGAACAGACTCCCGAGAGAATGCTTCCCCGATCACGACAATATTAACCTCTTTAAGTCTAGGTTTAACAGATTTCTTACATGTCCTCTTAAACTGCACCCCTTACCTCCTCCTCTTAACGTACGAGAACTTCAATTTAGTCGTCGTGGTTGTTGAAAGTCCACAAGTAATGTCGTTCCTGTTAGTTGGTACAATTTTATTTTGTTTGTGATTGTGTAACGTCAGTTCACAAGGTTCGAATAAGGATGGTCCTCGCTAACACCTACAGGCTGTTAGAGTCTAATAGTGATAGATCGAATGATGTTTTACATGATGTTTTAAAATACCTAAAGATATTTTAAAGATATCTACTGTAAGGAAAGGAAAGGTGGCTCACTGTGTCGTGCCAGAAATATTTTTTCGACAGAAACCACCTTCCACAATTAATCATCCGTGCATTGAATACTGCTGTCATATTTGGTCTGGTGCTCCTGTTATTCATCTCGAGGTTCTTGACAAAATCCAAAGAAGGATCACTAATGTAATCGATCCTGACCAAGCATCACAACTTCAGTTACTTTCTCACCGACGCGGCGTGGCTTTCTTCTGTCTTTTCTACAAATATTTCCATGGCAATTGCTCTGTTTTCCCTGGTGCCCCGACTACATGAATTTAAGCGTGCTACTAGATTGACATCTAGTTCCCACCCTTTTACTTTGAAATAACTAAATGCGACCGCCACCTCTGCACCAACATTTTTCTCGCACTTCCCGCCTATGGAACTCGCTTCTATTTACTTGCTTCCCTGGTGACTACAATCTTCAAAAATTTAAATGCAACGTCAATCGCCATTTTCCATTTCCTTGAATCCCGTTCTGTCCTTTCCCCTATACTCATTCCTTTATTTCATTTTCACTCCCTGTAAACCCCTGCGTACTAGTGGCATCCCCGCCTTACTTGGAGTGAAACAATTTTTAATAGGTGTACATATAGAAACATTTACTGTATTTTCTCGTGTATAATACGACCCCATGTCTCTAACGCTAAAATAGTGAATAACTTATATATTTCAATATAATACATAGTACAGCCATATTTATGTCATTTTTGAAAAGTCGTACCATATTACCTATTTCTAGCAGCATGGCCCGGCGTTTCCCGTGCTTGATTCAAAAATCGTACGACTCATACAGCAATCGCTATCACTTAAAATATTTTTGTCCTTCCTTGCCTTTAAAGGAGTGCCCTTTGCCGTGCTGATGTTGCTACATGCCTTACTTCTTACCTATCTCACACTGCGAATTTTTTCTAAGCTCAATACTAAACATTAAATCTGTTACGAAAAAAAAACTAAACAAAATGAACACAAAACGATCAGCTTTAAAAAAGGACTCGTAACTGGAAAAACCGAATGAAAAAAGAATGTTAACAGCAAATACTGTTTCACACCCAACCCAGTTCTGCGGAATCAGAATCAACGTTCAGTTTAAACAAGCGAATGAGCCAAATGGAGTAAAGTGCCATGCAGATTTAAATTTTTCCCACTTGTGACGAATGCAGCTATTGATTTTTTTAACATTCGTGTCAGTCAGCTGTTGGCTCTCACGCTGGCTAATAGAATCTTCCTGTCTATTTGTGGCAGCCAGCTATAGGCTCTCACTCTGGCCAGTAGAAAATGGCCGCAAACTACATGAAAACTGCCGTAGAAGCATGAAAAAATGGATTATTTGCACTATCGATGGGAGTTGGGAAATGCAAAGTCGGTCTTGGCGTTCTCGCTAACTTGGAGCATGTGCATGTAAATTTTGGTGCAAATCCGTCGAAAATTGCGGCCGTGCATTCGTTACACACACACTCACACACACACGCACACACACACACACACACACACACACACACACACACACACACACACACACACATCCTGCCTTTTATAGATAGAGATACTCTCGGTGTGTTATATATATTTCACTAAAATACTGAATTTTTCAAGATCTTAAAGAATAGAAATGAACCAGATATTAGTCATTACTTGTTTCTTCTATTTTCTGTTTCAAAAGTTATTTTCGGTGTAAGGTGATTTTTTGTAACATTTAATGTAATCGAAACGTGACGGATCTTGTATATTCTCTTAATTTTTCTTTTAGCTGAACAAACATGGCGAACATATCAAATACCTTTTGTAAACAATTGTTATAAACACCTGCCTACTTAGTGTTTTTGGTTATTTATTGTGCTGAGTGTATTTGCAAATATATCCAAACCTTTTGAATATTGATTGAACCAGTTCGAATCTATAGATCAGAAGCTAGGACATTATCCGTTCGTCTTGAAAGACTACCGGATGGAAATCTACTTAGAAAAATCCAGAACATCAGTTGGAGATGCCATAAATTGCTTAATACAATTTACGGAGAACTGAGACCAATCTCTCTCAAGCTCAAACAAGAACAATTACAGTTTGCCGGCCAATGCCGTCGAGCGGGCGGGGAAGTCGCCTTATCCTTACTCTTATGGCATCCTTCTTGAAGTGAGTTCTCACGAGAATTGACTTTCTCAGCTACCATAGCTCGGGACTCAGGGCTGGAGATTGGGGATCTGGGGACAGCAATGCAGGACCGAGCAGTGTGGGAAGGGATTGTCAATGGAGTTCCGACCAACCATAGGGAGGTCGAAGGATGATGATGATGATGATGATGATGATGATGATGATGATGATGATGATGATTTGCAAATTGCTGTTTCAAATATGAGGCTTTTAAGTCCTGTAAAAAATTCTGAAAACGTGTACTTATCTATAATACGACCCCAAACTCTTTTGCCTTTAATTTTCGTTCAAAATCTCCCTTGATATATACAAGAAAATACGGTAGGTTACGTTTTCTGAGTAATATTCGAGTCACATAGTTTTTCAAATTAATACAAAGAGAAATTATACTGGCTGTTCGTTTCCGAGTACACCTGTGTGCTAGGATGATCAGCTTATTCCCGAGAGAGGGAGAGAGAGAGAGAGCATAATCGGGCGTGATCGACAATTTGAACAAGGCCAGCACGCTCAAACCCTCGGTCACGATGACTTGTGAATTTACGCTAGAACAACCACCGACTGTTTCCACATATTTCACTCACAAGACTTAGGTCAGTTTGTGGTATGGCTTTCAAGAACTTTCCATCGGTACCCACCCAGGCCAATATTATGATAGTGAAATCGACCATTACTGATATTCGAAACTGCGTCTCGTGATAGGAGTGCTAATATTCTAACCACTTGGCCACATTTCCTTATGAATTTTTAATGAATTTTCTGAGGGACGATTAATAACACCCTAGAAACTTTATTTTAATATTATTTTAATATTAATTTGATATTTGAATCAATGCATATTCTACTTTTTGAACATAGAAACATGGGTCTTCTCAGATAGTTCTAGATTTCTGTTTTTTTTCCCGATAAACGAAAGAATCGGAATCTACGTAGAAGAGCCACTCAAGGTAGAGTGTTACTGAAAGCAGTTGTTGTGTGAGCGATAAGAGTTAAGAAGCTCAATTTATGAAGATTCTGTGGGAAAAATAATTATTAACTCTAGTAAGAGGTTTAGATTGTAGTGGCCGGGGAAGCGTCCTCTTGGGTGTAGAGGTTCCTGGAAAGAAGCTGTTCGTGTTGATAATTGTTATATAGGAATAACTAGTCGCTGCCGACACTTGAGTTTGAACATAGTTCGCCAGTGAGCAAACACGTGCGATCCCATTATTGAATTAAGTAGACCACGTGACTATAAAGGAAACGCATAAGTAGAAGTAGCGTGAGGTCAAAACTGTTATGGCCGACGTTAGGACCAAGGAAGAACAACACGAACGCAAGAGTAGAAATAACGAAGATATATTACACGGAATAATAATACAAGATGTGGAAAGTGTTAGCATGACTGTCAGTCTGATTTGGAGTGAACTACTGTCGGCTCGACTCGATTCGTCTCTCTCTCGCTCTCTCTCTTGAGAGGCGTAGTATACATAGTGTTAGGAAGAGTTCATTCTGTAGTTATAGGTAAGGACCCATAACATAAACGATAGTTATTTCTATTCTATCCTCTATACTCTACGGATCACCATTTCTAGTCTATCCTTTTTTACTATATGGACCGCTATTCTCTACTCTATTCACTATACTATTTCTCTGTTAAGATTACTATACGGGTTGTTTGTTGAGCGATTATTATCGAACTAGTACTATTCATGCGAGATTATTCCAAGGCGTCTGACACCAGCATTGTTCAACGGCGTATTATAGTTGTATCTGCGATTACAAAGTCTCTACTACAACGAGCATTACGGAAGTGACAACGAGTGTTCGTTGACATCACAAACATAGTAGAGACACGCAGAACATTAAAATCCACTAAAGTGTTGCATTTCACGTCAGCCAACTCATAGTTGGAATGTTATTGTTGAAAGCCTCGCTACTATATCCTGTACACTCCTTCGTGCTTTCTGGGTAGACATTTTTGTGCGTTTCACGTAACAAAGGAAAAAAAGCTGCGTTTTTTTTGTTTTGTTTTTTTTTAACTTTCAAATCCGCCTTCGCCTCAATTATTGGTTTGGTCCCTAGATGAAGACGACTAGACATTCATGATGGACTTCCCCTGCATGTGATAGGATTAGAGCAACTAAGACCTTGTGCAGAAAAGGCGACATTTTTTCGAAAGAGCGGATAACAAAGAAACAACTCTCGTCAAGTTCTGGTTTAGGTTTAGTTGGGTGGGTGAGTTGATTTTACGACATGTCAACACATTTTATTTAATCATTTCACCCCAATCAAGGCAATAAAACCACCATGACGCAAGGGGTTACCGGGTATCAAACTTGACTGGAGAGCAACAAGCCGGAAAAGAGTTCCACAAGCAAGAAGTGCCATTTCTATATTTGTCAGATATTTTGTCTAATATGTTACAGTCCTGAGAAGAAGCACAACGGTAACTGTTCCGATGAGCTGCTTTCGCTGGTTCCCAGACTTCATGAATTTAAGCGTTCAACTAGGCTGGCCTCTCGCTCTCACCTTTTCACTGTCGAAATTGTTAAATATAGCCGTCTCTTCTACTCCAATAGCTTCATGTCTCGCACATCTCGCCTGTGGAACTACCTCCCCTTTTCTTGTTTCCTTGATAGCTATAATCTTCAACTATTCAAATGTAATGTCAATCGACGTCTCCAGATGCCTTGATCTATCCCCTATCCTTCCCTTCATCCTTTCCTCTATCACTCCTCTTTGCTCTCGCTCCAACTCTCTGTAACCCCTTGCGTGCTAGTGGCTTCCCGCCTTGCTTGGGGAGAACGCTTAAAAAAAAAGAAAAAAAGAAAAAACGGAAAGCGATAAAGGAAAATAGATAGCTAACAGGGTGCAATAAAGAAAGTCGAATGTACATGAAAGAACCATCTGGGAACTCAAGAGACAATTCCCTTGCCATTGGAAGATTTTCGCGGATGTAAACACTAAGTCCATGCATATGTATCTTAGAATCTTTTCGACATAGAGGAAGATAGCATGAAACTGCGAATTCCTTGGCGGCAATAGAAAATCTTTACCAATCTTCGCAACATATATATATATATATATATATATATATATATATATATATATATATATATATATAATGGGGGCTTGTGTAGAAGTACCCATACTTTACGGGAAAACTAATAACAGAGAAAGAGGTAAAATTTTGGGTTAGGTATAGCTGGGGTGCATGTTTTTACGACACATCAACACGCATTGGGATATTTAATGTCGAAATTAGTCTTTATCATCATATTTAAGTTTTTAAGAATTTACTTACGTCGGGGATAGGTAAATATTGGGCGTTTATATTTGAGTCTGTCAGCATTTAATTGATACGAGGATAGATAAATATTAGTCGTTTAGTTTTGAGTCTATAGGATTTATTGATTCTGGGACAGGTAAATATTGCTCGATAATATTTGTGTCTATAACCATTTATCGATTCTAGCAGAGGTAAATATTGATCGTGTATATTTGCACTTGTAAGCATTTTCTTGATTTGGAGATAGGTAAATATTGGTTGTTTATATCTGTGTCAATAAGCCTTTTCTTGAATCAGGGAGGGGTAAATACTGAACGTTTATATTTGCGTCTATAATCCTTTTCTTGATTCGGGGATTACCTATCTCGTATCAATAAATGCATATAGATTCAAATATTGGTCTGTTGTGGCTTTGTTAGGGCCAGAAATAAAGACATAAAGAAAGGAATTGAGTTAAACAAATATATTAACAGAAACAGTAATACACACATATACAAACGAGAGTGTTACAGCAAGAATGTTCGGTCCGACTGTCAGAGCTGACAGCTGGAAACTTCCCGATATTTATTTGTACAGTGGTACAAAATGTGGCACAAGGCCAAAATGGGGAATGGGTAAAAGCACAGTCTTCATCTGTCTTAAATTTAAACTTAGCTAGCCACAAACACTGACCCAAACATACAAACAATATTTCTAACACCAAAACAACGCATTCTTACTTACCTTTCTTACTACATACACCATAATACCTCATTGTCTCTATGAAAATCCTAACTAGTTCCCATATGTACTGCTGGAAACTTCCCTTTCCAAAAGGCAGTACCTGCTCCTATTTATAGCTGGGAGAGTCTATGTGTGCGTGGGTAAATTACCATAACATGGACGTTTATATTCGAATTTATAAGCATTCAGTTGATAAGTGGCTCCTCCTGGTGGTGTCTTACCTCTTGGCAGATGATACAACTGGACTCATATTTTTATAGTCACGGAATTTAACCTCTCTGAAAGAATGTCATATATATATATATATATATATATATATATATATATATATATATGTGTGTATAGGGGAGGAGGTTATAGTAGGTTATATATAGGGAGAAGAGGTTCTAATAGTCCCAACGAGAGAAAAGTGTGTATATTAAAAAGAAGAGAGAAACCGCAAACATTTTTGTTTGTAATGTGGTTTGTTTTGTTTTTTTAAATATATTATATTTTATTTTCCATAATCTTGCTACACGTATTTCCGGTCTCGCGACCTTCATCAGGCAAAGAGTGGATATTTCCACATATTATTAAAAGGAATTAATTTTTCTTATGTTTTTCGATTTTAAATATTCTCAATATTAGACATTCTCTTTTTTGTGTGTTAGTGACCCAAATGTCTTCCTTCAACTGGCAGTGAAAAAGTTCTACGTGAAGGCTAATAAAACAATTAAGACTGGTCCGAGAAAGGGTGAGAATGATATCTATATTCTTATCTGTGTCTTCTTAGATCTATTTCCATGTTTTTGTGTTTTTGTCAGCATGCGTACATATACGTATATTTCCTCTCCATACATACACACTGTCTTATTATAAGGAATTAGTATACACATATGTACACATATACACGCACACATGCACATACACACAAACACACACACACTCGCACACACGCACACACTTCCTATGTTGTGTAGGTTTCGCGTGTGTGCCCGTGAGTAGTTTTGTTTTTATCAATATGTTCATATATATATACCAGTACGTGCATGTATATGTGCACTCCTTCTCTATACACACACTTATACATACATATATACATACACACACACACATACACACTTCCTATGTGCCTGTGAGCAGTCTATTGTTTGTACCAATATACGTATACATATTCGTTCACCACATATACTCGCGTGTGCATCTGCGTGTGGAGTTATGATGTATTTCGTGCTGGTTTAAATTTGTTTATGAAGTTTTTTTCTTGTATTTGTAGGTAAGAATAATTGTCTGTTTGGTATATTGTCATAATTTTAAATTCACCCTGGTTACATTTATAGATGTGTTGTGACACAAAGTGTTTTCTGTTGTCTGGTAATTTTATGTTGCTTTTGTGTAGGGAGACTCTGTTGTTTAGTTGTTGGCTGATACCTATATATGACTTCTTGCATTTTGTGCATAAATCACATTTTTGGAGTTGCAGTTTAAATTTTTATTTAGTATGAGTCTCGTTTTGGGATTTTAAAAAGTGTAGGAGTTTCCTTCTATAATGATGTCACAAACCCCACACCTTTTTTTGTTGCATTTTGTGACTCTCTGTATTGTGTGTTGGTTAAATTTGGATGAGGTTAATATGTGTTTTATGTTTTTAGATTGGCGTTTGCTTTTAATTATTTGGGTTGTTTTTAGTATATTTTTCAGTTTGCCATTCTTGCTCAGTGGGTCTACGCGGTCTGTCTGAAAAGTAACGGGAATGATCACGTTCTTCGATTTGAGAAGCATCGTCTACAATGAGTTCTTGCCACAGAGGCAGATAATCAATAAGCATGTCTGAAAGAGAGATCCTGCGGCGTTTGCTTCGCTCAGTGAGCGAGAAGAGAAGAGAATTGTGACCAGACAAATCGTGACTGCTTCACAACGACAATGCACCTGCCGAGAACGCCCTGAGCATCAGAATATTCCTTACCGAGAAGAACATCGCCGTAATGGAACAAGCTCCCTATCTGATCTTGCTCCGTGCGACATTTTTTCCTTTCCCCAAAGTTCAAATGGATCATCAAGGAAACCCGTTTTGAAGGCGTGCTGGTCATCAAGAGGGTCCCTAACGACGGTGCTGAAGGAACTCCAAGAAGAATCCTTTCTTCAGCGCATAGAAGCGTAGTAGAGAAGAATGGAAAAATTGCATTAAACTCAAGAGGGATAATTTGAAGGAGAAACCATGTAGTTTGTTGTTTGGAATTGAAATGAATTGTTTGTGACACTGTTGTGGAGTTATTTCCACAATAGAACTTGTAGTCGGACTAAATGCGTCCTAAATGGGGTAAACGTACAGAAACGTTAGGAACTTGTAATTAAGTGTTACGCAGAGTAATCGAGTTGTGGTCGCTGAACACTACTCCTTCCTCGACTACCTACTGACTCCTACTTATAATAGGTGGGAGAGTCTATTATCTAGACAAGGTGTCTTCCACTATAACAGACACCAATCCCGTTACTTTTCAGACAGTCCTCATATATTCATTAACTGTTTAAAATACAATTTTAATAGCTTTAGCTGAGGAGAATATCATTTTATGCCAAATATTAAAATAATCGGTTAGCTATATATTTTATTGGATATCCATATTAATAATTGCACACACAAACATACACACACATAGGCATGTACACGACACGTGTCAAACAACGGTCTTCTGTGTGTGTGTGTGTGTGTGTGTGTGTGTTCAAGACCTACTGAAACAAATACATGAATTGGGCCATCTAATGATAATGAAGGAGGTACGGTGGAGTAATGGATAGCGGCTCCGAGGAATCGGAGAGCCGAGTCGAATCCATTACATTCACTTACGTGTTAATACTCTAGGAAAAGGTATGAATCCTCTATTTCTCCCCTCCCCAGCTATGGGTAAATAGCCTTAGATGGCAACTGGTCTACCGCAGAAAGAAATGGCAACCTACTGCGGCAAAATACCTGCCTCGTCAGTCATGTATCGAAAGATATATAATCACCTCAGTGTGTATCCCGCATGGCACATAACTGAATGATATTCATGTTTTCATTGAGAGAGAGAGAGAGAGAGAGATTAAAAAAATGAAAGAGAAAAATGATTAATAAGATGAGTCGTTGTTGTTTATTTTATTGGACATTTCATGACAGAAGAAGCGGCATTTCTAGCTTATTAATGGCACAAAGCAGTTTTAGCCTTGTTCAAAATTACTGCATTGCAGTGATCCGGAACAACTTCACAGCCGTCAATATTCATGACACCAGCATAATAACCAATTCTGCAATTAGAGATAAGGTGAAAAAAATGAGCACTTTGCAGATGTTTAAGAAATGAAAGCAGTTCTACGAATTAGAGTTGGCCGGTATAGCCCCAACTTAAAATATCCAACATTCATGGCGAATTAAAGTTTTATTTGGAAATATGTTATTCCTTGAAAGTAATGAAAATAATGAAATGTTTCCGTGGCTGATTGGAGTTACTGCAGGCGAGAATTACGTTAAAGAAAGAAAGAAAGAAAGAAAGAAAGAAAGAAAATTATATTAAAGAGAGAAAGAAAAAGAAAGAAGAAAAAATACACGAAAGAAAGTAAGTAAGTAAGTAAAGGAGAAAAACACACAAAAGAAAGAAAGAAGAGAAAATTATATTAAAAAAGCATGAAAGGGAACGAAGAAAAAATAGCGGAAAGAAAGAAAGAATGAAAGAAAGAAAGACAGAAAGAAAGAAGAAAAAAATTATATTAAAGGAAGAAAGAAATAAAGAAAGAAAGAAAGGGAAACAAGAAAAATTACACGAAAGAAAGAAAGAAGAGAAAATTACATTAAAGCAAAAGCAAGAAAGGGGAAAGAAGAAAAAAATAAAAGAAAGAAAGAAAGAAAAAAGAAAGAAAGAAAGAAAAAAAAGAAAAGTGAAAATTGCACGAAAGAAAGAAATATAGGCATATATAAAGTGGGGCGAAGATGTAGAAAAACTGAAGGATGGAAAAAGTTAAAAAGAAAGAAAGAAAAATGAGAAATGATTAATGAAATTAAGGAAGAAAGAAATATAGACAGCAAAAAGAAAAGAAAGGAAATAAATATTTACCAAGAAAGAACAAAGAAAGAAAGAACAAATTAAAGAAACAAATAAAAAGTCAGACTGAAAGAAAATTAAAAAGCGAGAAAGAACAATAACACCACTCAAAATATACAATGTCAGCAAAGTTAAAGTATTTTTTGTAAATATTATTTCTTGAAAATAATGCCAGAAGGTTCGGCTCGAGATGAGATTTTGGTGTTAGGGAGAAAAAAAAATAAACAGAAAAGAAAAAACTAAGTAAATAACAGCAGATATCACGAAAGAGAATTTTTTTTAAAATTGCGTGTGGGAAAGAGACGAGTGGTTAACAGCTAAAATCTTGACGTAAAAAACAAATGTCCTTGTATCGTCTTACAATAAAATCGTAATATATCGTGAAGATTTCTTATCGCTAGTTGTCGTGTCGTCAGAACCTGATCGCCTACGGTACAAACATTAACTCTTGTATGCCATTGTGAAAGTTAGACGTCTGTATGTAACCGGATGTTATATCAATGGTGATTATGAATAAAGTGTTGTTATGTCATTTGGTGCCAAAATTTAATTCCTTACAGTGACATTTTCAGATATGTTCGTAATATATACGAAGTGTATTCCAAAAGTTTTGAGACTTTACCAGGAGAGACATTAATTAATTTCAAAGAAGTACGAACTCTAATCCCCTTCAAAGGAGACTCCTCTGGCCTCACTGCATTTGTTGTAGGGCTCCGGACTCTTCTTGAAGGTTACAGTGAAGTGTTCCAAATTGAATGTGCCCAACACCTTATGTTACAGCCTCCGTCGTCTTCTCAGTGTCTTCAAAGAGATTGCCACCGATGTTCTCCTTCAGCATAGGGAACAACCAAAAGTCACAGGTAGCAAGGTCTAGGCCAAAGGTTCTCAACCAGGGGTAAATTTATATAGTCGGGGTTAAATAATTGAAGTACCTGATAATTTAAAAAATAATTCAATTAAATTTAATTTTGTAAAATGAGAGAGAGAGAGAGAGAGAGAGAGAATCCAAAGAAAGTGTGTGTGGGGGGAGAGGGAGGAAGGGAGATTGTCTGTCAATCTTGTTCAGTCCTGTTTGGGCATGCTCACTGTTCACCCACCAGTAACACCACTGTTCCGAATTTCAGTTGATCTCTGGCAGTGACCTGGAGCAGATTCGATTCTCTCATTGCTGTATATTACTGCTGCTATGTAAGTATATTAGTATTATATGTCCTGAGAGTAATACTATAAGTTTGTATGCATTTATTATGATATTTCATTAAATTAAAAGTAAACATTAATTGAGAGCTTTGATGAGAACTCGCCTGGCATTGATAAAATCCACAGAGAGTGTTACTGTTAACTGAAGAATCAGTCATGAGTGGCAATATTCTGGATAGGTTTTCAGTGAATGGAGAATTAGTCACATGACTAATTCATAATTATTTCTTTTCAGATTGTGTCATGTCCAAGAAACGTACATACCTGGATTCATATGTATAATATGGCTTTGACTTCGTTGTTATGGATAGTGTGGTGAAGCCTCGGTGTCTTTTTTTTAGTATTTTCAAAAAAAATTTAAAATTGCCAAAAACAAAAATTCTAAAAAAAAGTTTTTTTTTTTTGAATGAATGATTATGAATAGTATTAATTTGTAGATCTACTAATACAGCGGATAAAAATGAATAATTTTTTATTAATGACTACAAACGTTAATAAAAATACTGAATTTTATACAGAGTACTAACTTATACTAAAAAATTAGTAGATTAGTACTAAATAAGAAATCAGTATTTTGAGTGTCGCTTAGTATTTTTTTTTTAGTCACAGTATTTTGACTAAAAAAAACCCTTAGTATTTTGAATGAAAAAAATCATTCATTCATTTAGTCACAAAATTGTACATCAATGCTTTATGATGGCTATGAATTTTTTGTATGAGAGTAGGGGGTAAATGGAGAAATACATAAAGCCGAGGGGGTCAATGATGGAGGAAAGGTTGAGAATGGCTGGTCTAGGCTGTAAGGTGGTTGGTATCGAGTAGGGACAACTCGACACCACCAACTCAACACTGTCGACAGAGCGCTGGGACAACACAGAACCGAGAGAACTCAGGACCGGGGCGACTCAGCACCAGAAAAACGTAACTACTTTATAATCAAATAAAAATAATTTATTAAGGATTAAAACCTTAATTAGTGATGTAATCGTAATAATAATAATAATTTTTAATGAAGTAAAACAAAATATTTTAGAATGTCGATTTACTTTATTAAAAAATAAATTACATTACGATTTACTTTATTAATAATAATTAAAAACAAAAAATTCTTCATTTTGTTTTGCATTTTTTTTTATTTACTTTATTAAAAATTACCGTATTTGACCGCATATAAGGCGCACTTTTTCTAAAAATATCTTTTAAAATTCCACTGCATCTTATATGCCATATGTAGTTTTAAAAATAGTCGGCCGAAATTAGCTACCTGGCAACTCCTATGATCTTAGACTTTAGAGTAACATTTACGTACATATTGTCATTATTTAAAAGGCTATTATGCAGATTAAAAGTGTCATCATAATAATAATAATATTCATTATATTAATTTCATCATGATTAATATTAGTACTTTG
Organism: Acanthosepion esculentum; assembly: GCA_964036315.1. NCBI lineage: Eukaryota > Metazoa > Mollusca > Cephalopoda > Sepiida > Sepiidae > Acanthosepion > Acanthosepion esculentum. The sequence continues at coordinate 21,425,448 of OZ038488.1, forward strand.
TTTCACTAAAATTATATGCAATAAATTCAAATTATATATTTGTAAAATATATTTGTTTCATTAATATTTTTCTTGTGATAACTTCCGGTTGCATTGTTACAAATACAATCAGAATTTTTATATACTAATTCTTCCACTAAGCCGTTCGCTCAATCTGGCCTTGGGCTCCCGGGTTGAAATGTCTCAATAACGATGAGGCATCCCTCACCTGGCTGGTGACGCGTGGGGCCCTCTGGGTCGCCAAAAAGCTTTGCGCAGCGCGCTTGGAGAAATCTTCAAACTGCCGACGCTGTGATGGGGAAGTCGAGACCCTTGGTCACGTCTTCTTTCATTGCAAGTTGGTAGCACCATTGTGTAAGTTTGTTGAAGGCCTCATGGTTCGCATGTTGCAGGGAAAGTTCTTTGTCCTTGAGGCCTCTTCTGTTTGTAGCAATTTGGCGCCGCCGTTAACGAAGGCTGAACTTTATGGGTTCCACTGCTTGCTAGGAGTTATGAGAGTCATGATTTGGTCGACACGTCAGAAGGGATTCTATGGAGGTGAGAAGTTCACCTCTTCCCAACTGATCTTGTACTTTAGGCACCAGCTTAAAGTCAAGATTAGCACGGAAAGGCGGCGACTCTCTTAATCAGAATTCGGCAAAAGGTGGGTAAAACTTGCGCGACTGTGTAGAGTGAGAGGGGCTGACCTGGAGTGGCACTTTGATGTCGGTTAGGTAAAAGTTTTTGTCCTTCATGGGTTGAACAGAGGCAACCCGTCCCGATGTTAGGCTCGTTTCTGGTTAACTTAGCTAGGGTATGTATGCTCATTGGACCCTTTTATTTCTGTCCCTATTTTTCTTTAGTTTAATTCCCCATCCCCTCCCTCGTTAGGTGGTCAGTGACGCCAGTTCTCTGGTAGTTGCGCGATGACTTTCGTTTCGTGTGTGTGTGTGTGTGTGTGTTTTGTCGTATTTGTTATTGTGTCTAAATGAGTGCGTGGTTGTGTGAGTGATTTTTTTTGGACGGATGATTGTTTTTTATACTTTTATAATCTCGCAATTTTTTCGTCCAGTTAACCGATGTTTCTGCCACATTTAGGTATTGTAGGGGGGTTCTTATTACTAACCTTATTTTGTTTTCATGTAAATAGTATTTAATTCATATTGTAAATATTCATTGGGGTTTTTAAATTGTTATTTTTCCCTTCCCCCCTACAGACTTTGAAATGTACATATGGGGACTAGTTAGAATTTCATAGAGAATTTGAGGTATTATGGTGGATGTAGTAAGAAAGGTAGGAAATAATGTGTTGTTTAGGTGTTAGGACTAATGTTGGTATGTTTGGGTGAGTGTTTGTGACTAGCTAAGTTTAGAATTAAGACAGAAGAAGACCGTCCTTTTCCCGCAATCCTCTTTTTGGCCTTGTGCCACATTTTGTATATAAATACAAATAAATATCTCTTCCACTTGCCAGACTTTTTTTGACCGGAAGTGTCAAGGTTTTTGGAATCTCTTGTTTTTGCAGATTGACGAACTTGTTATTACTTAATTTGATGAACTTTCTTCGGCCCACAAAGTTTTTCCTTAAAGTTAAGTTATTGCTTAAGTTTTATTTTTCTTTCTTTCATTTCTTTTGTTTAAATATTTTTTTCTCTTGGCTTCGGCCAACATTTTTATTTTTTTTAGTCCGGTTTGACAAAGTCTTACCGGACGACTGCCTTTTATTTCTGTTTATTTCTTTTCAGTTCTCGTTTTAAAAAAATAAGTAGTTTTTAAGACAAGAAAAGAGAAAAAGAAAGTTTTGTTTTGATTTTTCCTCCTTTTTAGTTTATACCCTCCCCCGTTTTATTTTCGATTTAATTAGCGACTTCGGTCGCAATCCTTTATTTTTTAAAGTTTTGGTTTGACTAGTTTCAAACTTTTGTATTTCTTTTCCATTTAATTAATTTATTTTTCTTTCTTTAGCGACTTCGGCTGCAAACCTTTATTTTTAGTTTGGTTTGATTAGTTTCAAACCAGACTTTTTTATTTCTTTTCTTTTTCTTCTGTACTTTACATTTTAATTTAATTGTTGGCAAAAAAAGAGAGGAGTTTCTTGTTTTTCTTTTATTCTCGGCAGCTATTTGGCGCAATTTTGATTTTTTAAAGTCTTACCAGACTATTTATTTTATATTCTTTCTTTTTATTTGATCTAGTTTGTTTTTTATTTATTTCTAATTTGGGTTAACTTTTAGTTTTCCCAGTTTTTTATTTACCAGTTTTTTTGTTTTAAAGTTTATTGTTTTTGTATTTATAAATAGTTTATTGTTTTAATTTACTGGTGTATCGAGGCTTTTTTCTTTATTTTATTTCTTCTATTTTTAGAAGAATTTAATTTTTATTGCTTTTTATTTATTTTCCATTATCCCAACTCCTTTCCCATTTTGAACAAAAACAACAAAATAGACCCGCTGGGAGAAGTCTCGTATTTTTGAAAAATGGCGGACGAAATGAGTCGGTCGGGTGTCAACAAAGACCTTTTTGGGGCGGCTACTAAAGCTGACCCCACCCTCGGATAAAATGAAATCCAAAAAAACGGGAAAGGCTGCCCCTAATCTGTCTGACGAGTGCGAAGGATATTAGTAGCACTGAAACGGGAGAGACCATGCCGGTCTCAAGCCAAAGTCCTATTGACAAGGTGCCGAAGGAGGCACAAGCTAAGACGACAGCCGAGGAATAGCCCTCTTGCTGGAAGTCACCTCCAAGTTGTATAGTGAACATCGTGGGGTTCTTGGAAAAGGCTATGGTCATCTTGTAAAAGAAGATGGGCTCCTTGAAGACGTCCAAGAACTTAAGGTTTTCGCAAAGAAAATGGTGTCGGTCTTCGTGGTGGACAAGCGTACGCGCAAAATTTGTCGCCCCACGAAATACACAGTGATCAAATCACTTTTGTCCCTGGGGATAAAACCCCAAAGAGTAATAAAAGGTTCTGGGTTTTTCATGTGGGACGTACTGCTGCCCACAGCCGAAGACTGCCTAGAAATGGCTAAAAGAGAACTTATCACGAAGGACCTCATTCTAAGGACAGAATACGAGGGTCGGCGAAGGAGAAGGAAGAGGGGGAATGGCGTGTCGTGGGTAGAGGTAGAGGGAAGATCCGAACAGCGGGGCCTCTGTCCGATTATGAACCCGGGGATAAGAACACCTACAGCCCCATTCCCTCTACCAGCTCTGAGGGCGACGCCTCGATGTCGTATGACAAAACAGCAACAACCTCACAGAAAATGAACGAGCCTAACTGGCAAAAGATACTAGACCTTAAGAAACTAAAGGGGAAACTTGACGCAAAGCGAGAAAAAACCCAAAGGTTGCTGGGGGCACCGGGCCCCTTATCCTCTGCCCCGTTTTCCCCTTCATCTACAAAAAAACTGTTTATTAAACCACCTCCGCCCAAATCACTGACAAGCACACCGTCGAAATCCAAATCACAATCTGACTATCCATCAACAACACCTTCCCCTTTTAAGACCCCTTCTGGCATTTCACCCTCTACTACTCCAATAAACACACCTAGACCGACACCTACACAATAAAGAAGAGGAATATAAGACCCGAGTTACAAGCCGCAATTGACAAGAAGAAAAAGAAAATCAAGCCGCCATATCTCCCAGGGGAAGACGTCTGCCGCGTATCCCGGGAACAAGCGGTGAGAGTTTTCGGGCAAACAAGAAACCCGAAGGAGTTAAAAATATTATGGAATTTTAGGCTCATTAATGGAGTGGACATCGAAGTGCCCGAAAACTTCAAATCCGCTCGGAGAGTGTTGACCGTCATCAGAACTGGCCCGGGTACGCGGGAGATTTGGGGCATGATAGAGGAGGCAAAAGCATCTCAAAAATTGGTGCCCCCAGCTGCCTACCTACTTGACTCGGAGATGGTTAAAGCAAATGAAGAGTATAAAGGGAGGGTCCTCGTTTTTGTTCACCCATCCCTTTACAGGGCTCTTAAATTAACATATCCTGCGGACATCGGCGGCTTGTCTCATGATGATATCGATTCCTGGAGGCTGTGCTTTCGGCTGCCGGTTTCGGGCCGGACTTTCGCTCCTGGATCCGTCTTCTGTATGCGACTCCCGGTGCGCTGGTGGAAGTGAATGGGGTAAGATCGGCACCGTTGTCCGCTTTCGTCTATGCTTTACGTTCTTGCGTTGGAACCTTTCCTTCGTAAGTTAAAGGCGAATCCTGCGCGGAATTTCCCTACCTGGTGCTACCACCTCGGCCAGGTATTCTGCCTATGCTGACGACGTTTCGGTTCTTGTGTCGAGCAGAGCCGAGATTAACGAAGTCAGCAAAGAAATCAGTGGTTATGAGATGGTGACAGGGGCCAAGATCAGCCACGATAAGTCTGTTGGCTTGCGGTTGGGTGCGTTGAAGGGAGTTTCTCTTCCCGGACCTTTCCACTGGACGGATGGGCCGGTCAAGATACTCGGCGTCTGGTTCGGTCCTGATATCCAGTTGGGAATGAATTGGCCGGAGATACAAGGGAAGGCCGAGATCGCAATTGAATTGTGGTCTCGGAGGAATCTTTCCTTGAATGGGAGGGCGGAAGTATGTGTTTCACATATCTACCCGATTCTCCTTTACCGACTCTCGGTACTTCCACTTCCGCCTGCCACACTAATTTTATTAGTAAGGCTCCTGTTCTCTTTCTTATGGAGAGGCAAAGTCGCTAGGGTATCTCGGGAGATCTGAAGGTGGTCTAGATATACCTAGCATTGAGATTCGTCTTGATACGCTTCGCATCGGGCTCCTAGAACGTTTGTGTCGCGATTCGAATGAGAGGGCGCCTTCTGGAAGGAAGACGCCCGGAGAAATTTTCCATCCTTGAGAAGTGTGCACTCGTGTGAGGAGGAGGCCCACCGTTTACCCCGAGCCGAATGCTTCTTCTACCGTGAATGTCGTCTTGCTCTGAAACAACGCCTGGACGTCGGATGGCCTCTCCAACGTCCAGGCGTTGTCTCGTAGGGCATTATATCAAATGTTAGTTCATAATGAACTGTTTGACGAGCTACGTCTTACTAAGCAGGAGGCTCGCTCGATCTGGCCTTGGGCGCCCGGGTTGAAATGTCTCAATAACTATAAGGCATCCCTCGCCTGGCTAGTGATGCGTGGGGCCCTCCGGGTCACCAAAAACTTTGCGCAGCGGGCTTGGAGAAATCTCCAAACTGCCGACATTGTGATGGGGAAGTCGAGACCCTTGGTCACGTCTTCTTTCATTGCAAGTTGGTAGCACCGTTGTGTAAATTTGTTGAAGGCCTCATTGTTCGCATGTTGCAAGGAAAGGTCTTTGTCCTTGGGGCCTCTTCTGTTTGTAGCAATGTGGAGCCGTCGTTGACGAAGACTGAACTTTGTATTCCGCTGCTTGCTTGTGATTTGGTCGACACGTCAGAAGGGATTCTATGGAGGTGTGAAGTTTACCTCTTCCATAACTGATCTTGTACTTTAGGCATCAGCTTAAAGTCAAGATTAGGACGGAAAAGCAGCGACTCTTCATCAGAATTCGCCAAAAGGTGGGTAAATCTTGCGCGACTGTGTAGAGTGAAAGGGGCTGACTTGGAGTGGCACTTTGATGTCGGTTAGGTACAGGATTTTTTCCTTCATGGGTTGTATACCGTCCCGATATTAGGCGAGTTTACGTTTAGTTTGAATCTTTAGTTTACTTTTTTCCGGTTAACTTATCTAGGGTATGTATGCTCATTGGACCCTTTTATTTCTGTCCCTATTTTCCTTAGTTTAATTCTCCATCCCCTCCCTCGTTTGGTGGTCAGTGATGTTAGTTCTCTGGTAGTTGCGGGATGGCTTTCGTTTCGCGTGTGTGTTTTCCTATTTGTTGTGACTGAATGAGTGCGTGTTTGTGTGAGTGTTTTTGGATGGATGATTGTCTTAATATATTATAATCCCGCATTTTTTTCGTCCAGTCAACTGATGTTTCTGCCACATTTAGGTTTTGTGGAGGTGGGTTATTACTAACCTTATTTTGTTTTGTTTTCATGTAAATAGTATTAATTCATATTGTAAATAATCATTGTTTTTTTTAAATTTTTGTTTTTATTGCCCTCCCCCCCCGACAGACTTTAAAATTTACATATGGGGACTAGTTAGGATTTCATAGATAATTTGAGGTATTATGGTGGATGTAGTAAGAAAGGTAGGAAAGAATGTGTTGTTTTGGTGATAGGACTAATGTTGGTATGTTTGGGTCAGTGTTTGTGACTAGCTAAGTTTAGAATTAAGACAGAAGAAGACCGTCCTTTTCCCGCAATCCTCTTTTTGGCATTGCGCCACATTTTGTACTCGTGTACAAATAAATATCTATTCCACTAAGACGTTTACAAGACGCAGGTTGTACAGATCATATAAAGCATATAATAAAGTTTTTATAGGCTTGTGTTCTTTTTTCCTGTTATTTTTCGTTTAATTGTAATCATGGCTAATTTAACCAAAATAATACCTCATAAATATAGCCTAGGCTGTACCATTTACTAATAATTTTACTAATATTTTCTTGGTTTTCCCTGCTGAAATTGGGATGAGTCTTATAGACTTGTGCGTCTTATATACCGTGAAATACGGCAATTAAAAACGAGTGTTTTATTGAATTATTTTTATATATCAATTTACTTTATTAAAAAATAAATTTCTTTACTATTTATTTTATTAAAAATAATTAAAAACAAAAATTTTTTTTTCTTAATTCCTTTTCAAATTTCTTATTTGAAGAAAAATATTCACTAGTTAAGGTTTTAATCCTTAATAAATTACTTTTAGTCTGTTATTAAAAAAAAGTTATATTTTTCTGATACCGAGTTGCCTCAGTCCTAAGTTGTCCCGGCGCTCAATCGGCGGTGTTGAGCTGGCGGTGCTGAGTTCTCCTACACCCATCTCCCTGCTGCCACCAACTGGTCTTTTCTTCTGTTTGTCACTGAGCACCCATGGGAACTAATTTTGCACTAATTTCCAGATCTTCAATTTAAAAAGGGGGATTATTTTGTCAAGGCAATTACGATACGATGCAACGGATCGCTCAACCTAGGCTTTATTTCAGATCCGTATTTGCCTCTTGAAGGCTCGAGAAAGGTTGCCTGAAAGTTGCGATAAAAAGCAACTGAAAGTAAGATGAAAGAAATACATCAAGAAAGATTGATTGTCATACTTACCCACAGCAATGTAATCCGTTCTCGGCGCAGGAACAACGCATGCATGCATCGACATCAGTGAACTTACTCCCCACATCGAATTTCATTTGCTTGTATTCACAATACATCATTTCGCCCTTCGACCCTGAAATTATGCAAAATGAGATCATGTATTCATTTATTTACATTATTCGGGCTATTGTCCTCATCTTTGTTGCCATATTTATCACAACGTTTCGGACGTTGTACGCTCCGGCCTTCTTCATGTGGTTGGAATGTCGAACTGAACCGCACGCTAGGATAGGCTGTTCTAGTTCCACGTCTAATGGATGTTAGTTATCTACTGTTAATGTTCCTCTCCATCACACCTCTTTGGGTCCTGTCACTGGATCTAACCAATGCCTTTATCCACTGTGCCATGTGGACATCTGTATATGAATTTCTGGGACTTATAAACTTAATATCTTCAGCAACTATTTTTACCAGTGCTCATATTGCCATTTTTGCTGTTATCATTGCATGTTTTTTTTACCAGAGCTCATATTGTAATTTTCGTTGTTGCTTTTCTCTGGCACTCCTTATTACTTGTTCCCATATTGTATTAATTTCTATGCTTGGCCAAGATTTTTGTGGCCTAGCATATGTGCTTAAGTTTACAAATTGTCCAATGATATTCTTTGTCTATGATTTCAACCTGATCCCATAGATGGCAGTGATCTCCCTTTTCTCCCCATATGTGGTCAGCCACGCCTGATTTTTACACTTTCCCTCGTGTTACAGCTTTCTGGTGGTCTTAAAGCCTTACCTTAAGGGGGCGGCCTGTCTCCCCTTTATATTCCTTTCCGCAGATCATTTATATCTACACTTTAATGTCTCGCGTATCGTGAGACATTAAAGTGTTTGCACCCTCATGAATCATCCCTTTTACAGTGATCCTGTTTTATTGTTTTATTTATTTGATTGCCTTAAACTTACCAGTGATTGCGCAAAGAATATTGGATATCGACTGAAAGTAATACCAGGTTAGAATGCTAGCTGCAGTCGGCTGTTCTCAATTTGCGACTAGATTCAATGAAGGCGGGAGCCTGTGATACAAAGAACACTTTTAATAGCTTCTGTTAACCCTACGATGTAGTCGGTACTGCAGGTGGCGAGGATCCTTTAAAGAATTCCTGAATCAATTAAATCTGTCCAGATTTTTACATACATAGGAAGCGAAATAAATTCTGCTGAAAAGTATGTGAAAATTCGTATAGCTAAAGCCTAGACCGCCTTGAATAAAATGGATGTAATCTGGAAATCTAATCTACTAGACAACCTCAAACGGAGTATCTTTCACGCTCCTGTAGATTCGGTTTTATTGTATGGTCCCATTGCTTGAATATTAACTAAAACCCTTGAGTCTAAGCTTGATGGAACCTACACTCGGATGCTGAGCGCGATACTTATATCTCTTGTAGACAGGATCCAAATAAATCACAGCTCCATGGACCCATCCCTGATATTTCTACAATTTTACGCTTTAGAATGCGTTTTGCAGGGCACTGCTGACGAGCAAAACAAGAACTCTGGTGTGACCCACTGCCATGGCACAAGACGGGTTGGTCTCCCAGCATTGACCAACAATGTAATGTCACAAATGCCACTCGAATGCTCTTCCGACCTTGATGCAGGACAGTGAAGGTTGGCGTCACAGACTAGAGATTTTCCGAGTTCGCTCGACCTAAAAAAAGAATAACCATAAGTTCTATGCTGATTGTAGCTTTTCTCTCACTTCTCGCTTGTGGAACCCTTTTCCGGCTTCTTGCCTTCCAGTCATCTTCAAAGATTTGAGTACAATGTCAATCTTTATCTTCTGTTTGCTTAGTAACTGTTCTTTTGTTGTTCGCTTTTCTTAATAATAGTTTCTTTTCCTCATATTCTTTCACACTCAGTACCCCCACCCCCTTGCGTCTTAGTGGCTTTATTGCTTTCCTTGGGGGAGAAATGATGTAAAAAAAAACATTCCGTGCTAAGGGAATAAATACTAAACACCAGGTGGATACTTGAAGAAAGGTTTATTGTACACAACCAGTACAATATGAAATACGGTACAGTTATACACACAGGTCAATCTAGTAGTGACTGTCACTAATTGGAAGTTCGGACGTGTTTGCGTCTTCTCGTTCTGACTCTTCCTCCAGTCTCTCGTAGACAGTTGACTTTATAGGTACTTACTACCTATAGTGTAATCATTCATGGAGGTGACTGGTTATTCCATTGTATCACAATGAAACCATTATTTGCACTTATAGTGCGATACTTTCATGACTATAAGTTACCATGTGTAGGCCACAATATGTTACGGTTTAAGGACGATGACGAGATCACTTTGTGGTTAATCGAGACAACAACGATTACCGTTGTCCTAGATATTAAGTACGTCATACCTCGAAAACCAAACTAGTTACATTCCATCATCGCCGATTGGACTATCAGCAATCACGATGACTGGAAGCTCCCTCAGGGAGATCCCATGACTGGAGTGCCTATTGGACCTTAAACTCAACCAGATCTCAAATGGGACTCGTACATCCGATCCATAATTACAGATGTTGAAAAGATTGTCGATTCCCTGTACCGCTCCAGTAAGTAACCCCTGCTATTCTCTACCGTTACAAAAGCCAGCACAGGCCTAAAATGGTGAACTGCTGCCGTATATGGGCAGGAGCTGCTCAGTCCTCACATTCCAGTCTCGATAGTGTTAAAGAATGTTTCCGCGTTCTTGTGGGTGCCAAATTATTTTCATTCTAGAACCATTTTCTCACAGACGAAACGTTGCAATCCTGTCACTGGTCTACCGCTATTTCCATGGAAAGTGCTCAGACGAACTATATTCCTTCGTCCCACAAATTCTCACTTTACGACTATGATCCGACATTCTACGCACATTATAGCGAACCTTCACAATCTATGTTTGGAATGTTAGTTCCACTCAAGCAGCCTTGTCCCGTGAACCGTTAGCAACCCCTGCTATCTTCTATATTTACAAAAGCAAGCACAGACCTAGATCAGTAGAGATTCCATTCTAGAGTGGAAATCGAGTAAAGATAATCCTGAATATTCAAGAGCGGAATCAGAAGAGAATTTACCGGCAAAGCATTCTGCTTTATCAGCAGTAGATCAAAAGGAGGGATTGAGAATGTATTCTTGTTCAACCCAATCTTACGGAGCCGTTAGGAATCGCGAGAATCAAACTTGTGAGAGGCTATACGGTATCAAATTTCAGCAGCGGACACGCTTACGCTCATTACGAACGCATAGAAAGAGGCGTCTATTATGAGATTTGAACGGTCACGTTGCTATATCTGGATGAAGTGATTCCTGTGGGCTATAGCAGCTGAAAAGTTAGGGGTGAACCAAGAAGACATCATCATCAAAAAAACAAAAAAAATAAGTTGCTTTTTTTTTATCATAAAATTTCTAATAAAAAATCATGTTTCACCTTTTTTTTAATCATATGTAATAATTTTCTCTCATTTAAATTAAAATAACTACTTTTTAGGCCAATTTAAAAACTTTTCAGGAGTGGCCTCAAACTTTTGAACTGTAAAGTATGTAATTATAAGCAAAATTTCAGGATAAAGGTAACCGTTGAAATAGTCGGAAGATTAATTGATGTTTTTTTTTACAGCTTATCAGCCTATTGCAGGCTATTTAACGCAAGAACGCGTTTTTACATTATAAGAAACTTTTGGCGATAACAAAGTTTTTTACTGATTCAAGTTGTACTAATTAACTCCTAGCTGAGAAGAGGAGAATGTGGATTCATGCCTTTCAAAAGGATATTTGCTCGTCAGTGAGTATAACGAACCCGACTTGAATTGAAACTCGGCTCTCCTATTTCTAATTCTAAGCTATTATCCACGATCGGCCAAGAACATTTGCAATGTTCTGAAATTTGAAGCGTTGGATTCAGGATACGTGCCATCACTACATTTTCAATTCCAATTTCAAATCATAATTTCTGTTTTGAAAAGGTTTATCTTAAGTTTCACTTTTTGGTACACTTAGAACGGAATATAGCATTTAATGAAGCGATTGATTTGTTTTTACGGGTTATCAATCTTTTTCAGGCCAAGAAAATAGAAAATATTTTAGATTGCGATAATATTTTAGAGATAATAATGATTTTCAGATACAAGTCTTACTATTTTAACTCATAACTGAAGGGAGAAGAGTTGGATCTATATATTTGTCAAGGGCGTCAGTGAATGAGACGAACCCGTCTCGTCTCTGATTAGCAATTCCGACCAGTTAGCCATTACACCTTTCACACATCCATGCATAAAGTACTTGGTATTCCCAAGTCGTCACCCATCCCGGTAGAGACCGGGCTCGACATTGCTTAACTTCGGTGATCGTGGAGAGAGGAAAGACAGTGAATGAAGTTCGTTCTTTATTTAGATTGATGAATGGATCCATTGATACCCCCAAATGTTCTGCGATCGAAGAATAGTCAACGCGTTGGATTAACAGAATCGTTTTAGAACGTGGTTAAAATTGAAGTATTCAACATAAGAAGGCCTAAAGTTTTTAATTGTTACTTACATTTATAAGGAACACTTTTCACCAGGCCCACTGAGCACATGGCAGTGGCGCAGGCAATCACAAAGGCGAGAAGTACGCAGACGACCACAGTCTTCATCGTTATTGTTTCTTCAATGAAATTGTATGGCTAAAAAGATAGCGAACAGTTCTGGTTTCAGACGAAAGTACAGACAACTTCTTCCCACTGACTGCTGACCAAAAAGTCTCCCTCTTTATATAATACTAACTAACGTGGGAAAATTGGACTCTGTTTTCATGATGTGCGATAAGGTTATGGATTTTGCTGATATATCCGAAAAGAACACGATATTTTACATTTTGAAACATTCACAGATGTATTGCCCCAGTTATTACATCGTGAAGAGAAACACGTTTTATATTATTTATTGATATATTTATATTCAATTTAAATTTACAGCTATTCGATTACTGCGTTCTTCTCCAATATACAACGCCCGTATAGATTTTTCTCATGTTTCTTAACATCGAGGTATTGGCGGGGAATATAGAACTTTTCCAATCGTAATATAATTCAAAATGTATTATCATTATGAAATACAATCTTTAAACTTTATTTAAATGAATTTGAAATAAGTAAAGGAGTGATTACAAAAATGCATACATAAAATGTGGAATTATAATTTCTTTTCTTTTCAACATTATTTTGATATTTCGCTCTCATTTATTTTTCTTTAGTTTCTCATTGAAATATTTTTGCATACAGTGATGTCTTTTTCAGTATTTTTCATTTTAACGTTTCTTTTTAATTGAAATGCTTCTTTATTATTTCAAACTTTCTTTTTCATTTTTCTTTCATTTCTTTTTCTTTTAGTTTCTCATTTAATCATTTCTTTTTTATGCATTTATGTTTTTTTCAGTATTATTCATTTTAACGTTTCTTTTTAATTTAAACGCGTCACTGCATGCAAGGGGTTACAGAGAGTGGGAGCAAAACTAAAGAGGCGTGATAGAGGAAAGGATGGAGAGAAAGACGAGGAATAGATCAAAGCATCTGGAGATGTCGATTGTCATTGCATTTGAATATTTGGAAGTTATAGCTATCAAGGAAGCAAATAAGAGGAAGGTAGTTCCACAGACGGGAAGGGCGAGACATGAAGCTGATGGAGTAGAAGAAACGGCTACATTTAATAGTTTCGTCAGTGAAAGGAGATGCCAAACTAGTACCACGTTTAAATTCATAGAGTTTGGGTCCCAGCGAAAGTAGCTCGTCGGAGCAGTTACCGTGAAAGTATTTGTAGAAAAGACAGAGGGAATCGGCGGCATGTTTGTGACAGAGCGACTGTATACGAGATGCCAGATCAGGGCCAATCACTTTGCATATCTCTCTCTGGATTTTGTCGAGGACCTTAAGACGAACAGCGGGGCACCAGACCATATATAGCAGCAGTATTCCATGCAAGGGCGAATGGTTGATTTATAGATTTGAAGGATGGACTCGGGGGAGAAAAACTTTCTGGCGCGACACAGAGAACCAACTTTCCTTGCGGTAGATGAAGCTATTGATTCAATGTATTTGTTCCAACTCAGGTCAGCGGACAGTGTGAGAACGAGCAGTCGCAGAGAGGTGCCCTCGTGGAGTTGAGCACCAGACATTTTAATGGGAGGAAGGAGGTGTCTCTTTGGCGGGTAAAAGAGAGCAGAACGCAGAGAAAAGCAAGAAGCAGAGAAAAACAAAGAAAAGCAAACAATTCATTTTAACGTTTCTTTTTAATTTAAACGCTCCTTTATCATTTCAAATTTTCTTTTTCATTTTTCTTTCATCTATTTTTCTTTAATTTCTCATTTAAGCATTTCTTTTTTATGAAATTATATCTTTTTCAGTATTTTTCATTTTAACGTTTCTTTTTAATTGAAATGCTTCTTTTTCATTTCAAAATTTCTTTTTCATTTTTCTTTCATGTATTTTTCTTTAATTTCTCATTTAAGCATTTCTTTTTTTATGCATTTATGTCTTTTTCATTTTAACGTTTCTTTTTATTTTTGAACATTTATCGTTTCATTTTTCTTTCATTCATTTTTTTTTACTCTTTCATTTGAGTATTTGCTCTTTAGTATGTTTCCTTTATACTCTTATATTTTCATTTTAGCGTTTCTTCATCATGCCTTCGTCAGTTATATTTCATTTCAACATTTCCTTTACCTATATTTGTAATTACCTTTTCATCTCTTTCATTTTAACATTTCATTTCATTTCTTTTTTTTATTTTACGATTGAAATGAGAAGAAAATGTTGAAATGAAATTTAGATATTGTGGAGTATATATTTGAGTAATTGGAGTTGTTAACGTTGGTTTATTTCATTTTTTACAATTTGTCATCGCTTGTGGCAGTTCTTTTAAAACAGGAGTCATTTCTTTGCGTTTGCGCATAGAATCACAAATGGAAATGTGGCTCTTTATTTTTCTCGGCTTAATGATGAGGTAAACAATCATGGTAATTATTTATGCAACTAAATTTTTTTCAAATACCTTAAAATTCTCATATGGAATATATCTTATAACACGATTAATTCTTAATCATCGTTTTTATTACGACATCATCAACGATTGCAGGCCTTCCAGAACATTCTCGAATTTCCAGATCAACATTTCCATTTCTGGACCTTAAAACTCTCATATGAAATATATGGAGTATATCTGCGATGGCCCGTATCTTATGACACGATTATTTTTTAATCCTCGTTTTGATTTAGACATCATCAACAATTGCAGGCCTCGATTCTCGATTTTCCAAATCAAAACTTCCATTTCTGGGCCTCAACTTACGGACAGTACTCAAAAATAAGGGAATGAATGGTGCATATATTTTTTGAAGTTTCTAATCTTATAGTTTAGCTTTTTTTTTTCTTTTAGCTTTCCTTTCCTACCTTGTTTATGATATTCTGTAGTGTTCTTTCTGTGCTTGCCATTAACAGTGTTCCGTTTACCTTGATTAATCCCTACCGTCCCGAAAATCATATATGTATGAATATTCGGATGTGAGAGAAATAAAAAACAAGACCAGACAAACATCAATTGATGAGACTGCTGCTAGAAAGTTCAGTTCAGTGCTTCGTGTTAGAATCCATCTTGCACATTTATAAATCCACCATTCGCCCGTGAATTAAATATTACTTCCATATCTGAATTTATATCTCGAGATTCTTGACAAAACCCAAAGAAGAGCAATATGTGTAATAGATAGAAACCTATAATTCGAAGTTTTATGAATTAATACTTGGTTTCTGATAGAAGCCTACGATCAATAACTAGCTTTTGCTAGAAAAAAGAAAAGCGGAGATTACCGTGGCCATTGATAGATTAAAAACACGAATGTCCTCGTTGCCGCAAATGATCGATTGTTGCCGTCTCGCGTAGAGAATATTGATATTTAAAGCTGTATGTGCGCAGATTTTATGGATTTATTTAAATTTATTTGCATAAGTTTGTAAATAAAGCTGGATTTCACACTGCTATTTTCCGAATCAATAATATTACTTGAAGCTAGCTTAACAAAATGGGAGGCCAAACTACTGATACCCACAAAAGGGTTTGAACGATGGTTCGGGTTGAACTTGCTAAACATAGTGCTTTACACACACACACACACACACACACACACACACATATATATATATATATATATATATATATATATATATATATATATATATATATATATATATATATATATAAATAAAAAGTCAACATAGAAGTCCACACTCAAACTGACGGCCTGACGATTGCGTCTATCATGAAACAGATTGTCACCTCTGAGTGTTGACTTCTATATCTATATTTACACACGCTCTATGATATTGAGCACTTTATCCCATCAATATAGCACACCTTAAAATGTATTTCTTCATATATGTATATATATAATGAAATGGACTAAGTTCGACAATTATTTTGATATATTTTCTGTTAATATGTTATTTTTATAGATACAAATATTTAAATAAATGTTCTATTTACAATAAACAGTATTAACTAGATTTACCGGTCTGAATGTCCGAAAAATTTCGTGGAAAATATGTGACCTGCGACAAAAGTCGAACCCGTATCCTACACGGAAACTTCATATAGCCGGACGTGCTATACCATTTAGCTACTGGGGAAGCATCTGCTTAGCAAAATCAAATTACTATTATTAATTTCTATGAAATTCCTCGGACATTCAGGCGGGTAAATGTCGTTAATACTGTTTATTATAAACAGAGGATTTACTTAAATATTTGTATCTATAAAAATAACGTATGAACAGGAAATATATCAAAAATAATTGTTGGACTTAGTCCATTTTATAATATACGTTGTCATTTATTTACTTTAAAATACGCTTCAAGCAGATATGATCGTTCGAGAAAAATCCTGGGAAATTTGTTGTTTAAGAATAGAAATATGATTTTGCTAACCAGACGTTTCCTCTGTAGGTAAATAGTAAACCACGTCAAGCTATATGACGGTTCCGTGTAGGATACAGGTTCGATTTCTGTCGGAGGACACACATGAAATTTCTCTGACATTCAGACCAGTAAGTGTAGTTTATACTGTTTATTATAAACAGAGCATTTACTTAAATATTTGTATATACAGAATATATATATATATATATATATATATATATATATATATATATATATATATACATATATATATATATATATATTGCATTCGAACATTCATATTTCCGCTGTAAAAATACATTGTTTCGATGCATCATAGCATCTCATTTTTAATAATACTTATAAAGCATCTCTTGTCCGAAAAAAGGGGGACACAAGATATAGAAATGAAAAAAAGAAAAGAAAGGAAGACGAATATAGTCAGTAAAAAAAAAAGAAAGAAATACCCAAGATATAATCTCTTCACCGAAGAAAAAGAAGAGATAAAGATCATTATGAATATGAGGATGATATAGAAATGAAAAACGACAAGACCAGACAAACATCAATTGATAAGACTGCTGCTAGAAAGTTCAGTTCAGTGCTTCGTGTTAGAATCCATCTTGCACATTTATAAATCCACCATTCGCCCGTGAATTAAATATTACTGCCATATCTGAATTTATATCTCGAGATTCTTGACAAAATCCAAACAAAGGTCTGAAATGTAATCGATCCTGACCTGGCATCTCGAGTTCAGTCACATTCCCACCTCCGTGGCTTCCCTCTTTCTTTTCTACAAATATGTTTATGGTGTTTGCTCTGGTTTGCTTTCCTCCTTGCTGTATGAATTTAAGCTTGCTTGCTACTATATTGGCAGCTAGGTCTCACTGTTTTCCTGTTGAAATAGTTAGATGCAGCCGTAGGCTCTATTCTAATAGTTTCGTTTCTCGCACTTCTCGCCTGTGGAACTCTCTTCCAATTTTCTTGCTTCCCTACAATCTTCAAATATTTTAATTTAATGCCAATCGCCAATACTTCTGTTTTTCTTGAACCTGTTCTTTTATTGTCCTTTCTCCTCACTAAAATATTATCGATCTCTTTCACTCCTAGTAATCCCTTTGAGTCTTAGTGGCATTATCGAGTTGCTTGGGTGTGAAATGATTTTAAAAACTCAGGTCTGGTACTTCTGTTTCATATCTAGAGATTCTTGACAAAATCCAAAGAAGAATCGGCAACGTTAACAGTCCTTACCTGGCATCTCGGGTTCAGCTACTTTCCGTCTAACGTAAAGTTGCAACCTTTTGCTTCTTCTATAAATATGTTCACGTTGGTACCTCGACTTCACGCATTTAATCACAGTGCTAAATTGGCAACTAGGTCTCATAATTGAAATTGCTATTTGCAACCATAAGTTCTTTGCTAACAGTTTCTTCTTTCGCACTTCTCGCTTGTGGAACACTCTTCCAATTTTCTTGCTTCTTGCCACCTACAATCTTCAAAGATTTTAATGTAATGCCAATCGTCGGTTTTTCTTGAAAATTGTTCATTTATTGTCCTTTCTCCTCACTAAAATATTATCGTTATCTTTCATTCCAGTAACCTCTTTTGTCTTAGTGGCATTATCACGTTGCTTGGGTGTGAAATGATTTTAAAAACTCAGGTCTAGTACTTCTGTTTTATATCTAGAGTTTCTTGACAAAATCTAAAGAATCGGCAACGTTAACAGTCCTTACCTGGCATCTCGGGTTCAGCTACTTTCCGTCTAACGTAAAGTTGCAACCTTTTGCTTCTTCTATAAATATGTTCACATTGGTACCTCGACTTCACGCATTTAATCGCAGTGCTAAATTGGCAACTAGGTCTCATAACTGAAATTTCTGTTTGTAACCGTAAGTTCTTTGCAAAATTTAAAATGCAATCTCATTCGTCACCTTCTGTCTCCTGAAGCCTGTTCTTTTTTTTTCTTTCCATTGCTTTCACTCTCGGTAACCCGTTGAATCCTAGTGGATTTATTGTCTTGCTTAAAGTGATTATTTTTAAATATAACTTTAACCTATTTCAATTAATTCTTATTTGAGGTGAGGACAGCTGATTAGACCGACAACCACAACCACCTCAATGTTATTACCTCCGACGTAAACTCAAGTTAAGCCTGTTGATGTGCTTCGGGTCGGTCTCAAACTGAAAACACCTGTTCGAGTGCTATGAGTTGTGGTAAATCGTATAATCATATTGAATATTTCTACACATGACTTCATTTTCATCAACCCATTTCAACCCAGTATAATTAACCGATAATGTTTACACACTTAGAGATCCACACTCCGACATTCACTTTTCTAAATTAAATCATTTCTCAAGTGCGGTATGTAGAAGAGAAGATCACTAAGCAGGTATATTCCTGGCGTGCAAAACAAGTGAAGGAAAGTAAAAAGAAATATGGCCACCCTGGCACCTTAATTTAAGAAAGACACGATCCTGGAACTAGGAGAATTGGCGAGAGTGATTGGGCATATGCAAATCTTTTGCGAGATCAGCTCGGCATCAAAAACACCACGCGTGAGAGAACAATCAATTCGCTTGCATACGTGGTGCTGCATTTACGGAGAGACTTTGTCAATTGGAAAGAGATTACTTGGGTCAGTTTCACACACGGTAATCCATCTAATGTACCTCCGATCATCATATTCAACGTTGCTATATTTTGAGTCTTCATTTCGTTATGGACTAGTCTTCCAAGAGCTAGTCTTTTATCTCTTTGTCAAATTCCCTGAACGCAAAATGCTTTAAGCAGTAGTATTGAATGCTAGAGTAGTTAAACGGTTATTGTCACCAGAATTTGAATAGGCGAATCTGGTTCAAATTCCGATAGAGTTAGTTTCATCTAGTTCTCTCTAAAACTTTTGGAAAAGGCATGAATCTATATTCCCCTAGCAATAGTTTAAATGACAGGACAGACTGCGCAGTCTTTTCTTCAATGGAAGCAAGACTAGAGGAAGGAAAACTTTAAATCCAAACTGCAGTAAATAATAGGGTTTAGTCACCCATTTAAAATTGGTAGGGCAAACAAAGAGAAAAAAAACAACTCTGAATCCAAAATCATCTCCATCGGGTGGTCTATCTTGCTCTAGACGTGTCCACTGCTTTTACGGATGCAATACATATAATGCTCCCATGATATTACGGGTGGATGACATACCGTCGGCTTATTTTTATCTATGTTAAACTAGCGAATTGCATAAATAAATACGTTACAATCGCGTTTTTTTGTTTTTCGCCTAATATTACAGAAGCTGGAAATGAAAGAGACTACAATAACCAACCTGGGGATTTTAAATGCTTGATTATTCGGACGAACTCCTGCGTTGTATAACTTTGATTATTGAAGCAATACCTTAATTTGATTATCACATCACTTGAAATGTTGGCGTTCTACATTACTTCAAACAAAAGGTTAGGAAGGAAACCCCCATCAATACTGTAAAGAGCGATAACAGCTACTGGACTTGAGAAACGCATTTTCCTGAAATATTGTTTCAAAAGAAAGATTTTATAAAATTCAGACGAGAGCAGCACTGGCTGTTCGGTCAATGAATTTCCATATTAGGAAACGGCTAATATTACCATTACTTCACATTTTATTATTGTGCAGTGACTTTCACATTTCTGTTGCTATAATTGGCATATTACTAACCTTTTTCCCATTTTTTAAATCTATTCATCCCAAGTGATAATTGCACAATGACCTAAAGGAAGTTAAAGAGAATGAAAAGATTTTAGAAGGGCCCAGAAACGCAGTCCTAAACAGGAAGCAAGAGATAAATCTCTACTCCTGTACAAAAGAAAGGAGAGGGGTGTGAACCGGACGTTAAGTGAATCTACACACTTGTGCAAATTAATTGAAACAAAACGAATAATTCCGTTACTTAATTTTTTTTGTATTTTTCCAGTGAAACCTGCCCCAGTGCACATGTTAATACTTCATATATCCATTCCATGAAGTCGTTCGTCGCAGATTGACCACAGATTCTCGATTGGATTTAAATCAAGAGTTTCCGGGCTAGTCTATAGTACTTTGATTTGCTCACTGGTAAGGGTTGCCAGAGTTTTCGTGCAGCGTTACAATTTTCGCCTCCTTGGAGTAACGTCCATCACAGATAATGGCCGTAGGACAACTAATCGGCAGTTGAGATAATAGTGTCTGGGTTTAATGAAAATCTGATGCAATCACGGATGAGGCAATATTTTTCAAGGCCAAACAAATCATCATACAAGCCGAAAATAGATTCATATTACTGCACACCACTGCAAATGACCTAATCTGAGGAAAATTAGAAAACTGTTACATCCTGTCACTCCAGAGGGTCTAAAACTGACCGTATGGTAAAAGAAAGGAAATTAAAGTGTTTGTTTCAATTAATTCTCACAAGGGTGTATCGACTTCCATTGAGGAAAAAAATAAATAGTGAATAAAATGACAGATTTTAAGCGGGAACGTTAGAAATATAGCGTTGAAGTAGACTTTAGAAGGAACCGGAAACCCAGTCTTAAATAGGAAATCTCTACTGCGGTTCAATAAACCGGACAGGAGTGTGAACATTTGCAAGGTTTCCGTAGCACACGAAGAAGATGGTAGTAAAATAAAATAGCCATTGAACAAAACGCATATGAAGATTGGAAGGAATGCACCTAGTGAACAATCTCTCACCAGAATCGGACAGCAATTGCACAAATGTGTACCACTGTTGAATGAACGCGAACAGTTAGATTGGGATAGGACTACTCATACACCTGGAAAGGCCGAAGAATACTGCTGTTGAAAAAAAAAGTTGCTCAGTTCTTTGAAGACATATCTTTTAATAGCTCTAGCTTTTTTCTGGCTTGTTTTATCTTTTTTCAGATAAATGATGAGAAACATCAAGCAAATTCATATACCTATTTATAAGACTACCATTCGCCCATGCTTTGAATATTGTCACCACATATGACCTGATACTCCTGATATACATTTAGAGATTTCTGATAAAATCCAGAGACATATCGGCAGTGTTTTGATTCTGATATGGAATCCTGGCTTCAGTCATTTTTCGACTACCGTAATGTAGCTTCCCTGTGACTTTTCTATAATTACTTTCATGGTAATTCTTCTGACGAAATTTCTTCTATGGTACATAGACTTTATGAATTTAAGCGGAGTACTATATTGACGCCAAGCTTTCATCATTTTACTGTTGAAATAGCTAGATGGAACCGTAAGTTCTATGATTACAGTTTCTTCTATCATACTTCTCGCATGTGGAACACTCTTCCCGCTTTTTCCTTCCTAGTCAACTTTGATCTTCTAAAGTTTAAATGCTTCTTTTACTTTAAAAAAATCATACATCATTTCAAGACGTTTTTTTAAGAAATGCAGGGTGGCCCCAAACATTTGCCTGTAGTCAAGATCCAAGAATAGAGACCCGGGGGACACCTGCATCAATTCAAAAAGATCTAGAAGTGTGGCCATTAAATAAAACTTTCATTTCTGGATTTGATAAGAAAGACTGAATCAGTTCAGAAATAACTTTCAAGTTGTGAAGAAACCCTGTCAAATGCCTTCGAGATATCCAAGCAACATTCTTATTTAAATTTTTCAGCAATAATTGTTAATATATCAGCAGCTGACCTAGAGAAACGAAAGCAATATTACTTACCTGAAAGAAAACTCGGTGAGGTGAGATGCTTAACTAGTTTAGAAATGATCAAAGCCTCCCGGACTTTAAAAAAAGATGTTGAGGGGAGTAAGGGGAAATATTAGCAGGATCAGATGGTTCTCCTGGGTTCTTAGACTGGGATTACAGAAGATTATTTCTAATGAGCAGAAAATCAAGAAGCATTTATTGTAGAGTTTAGAAAGAACAGGGATAAGTAACACGTTTTGTGAGCATTATGTTTAGAGAGGAAATGTTGCCTGTAGTCTAAACCAAGGTTAGAGATCTGGAAGAACACCTGCATTTATGCAAAAAGATCTAGAAAAGTGGCCATTCAAGATAACTTTATTTTTGCAATTTGATAAGAAAGGCTGAATCAGTTCAAAATTCGTCCAGAAATACCATAACCTTTCAATTTGTGTAAAGAACCTGTATACCAAACCCTGTGAAATGCCCTCGATCTATCCAAAGCAACAGACCGAGCTTCATTCTTATCTAAAGCTTGATGGACTTTTTTCAGCAATAATCGTTAACATATCAACAGTTGACCTAGAGAGGCGAAAGTAATATTACTTATCTGAAAGAAGACTCTGCAAGGTGTGATGCTTAACTAATTTAGAATTGATTAAAGCCTCCCGGACTTTAAAAAAAGATGTTGAGGGGAGTAAGGGGAAATATTAGCAGGATCAGATGGTTCTCCTGGGTTCTTAGACTGGGATTACAGAAGATTATTTCTAATGAGCAGAAAATCAAGAAGCATTTATTGTAGAGTTTAGAAAGAACAGGGATAAGTAACACGTTTTGTGAGCATTATGTTTAGAGAGGAAATTTTGCCTGTAGTCTAAACCAAGGTTAGAGATCTGGAAGAACACCTGCATTTATGCAAAAAGATCTAGAAAAGTGGCCATTCAAGATAACTTTATTTTTGCAATTTGATAAGAAAGGCTGAATCAGTTCAAAATTCGTCCAGAAGTACCATAACCTTTCAATTTGTGTAAAGAACCTGTATACCAAACCCTGTGAAATGCCCTCGATCTATCCAAAGCAACAGACCGAGCTTCATTCTTATCTAAAGCTTGATGGACTTTTTTCAGCAATAATCGTTAACATATCAACAGTTGACCTAGACAGGCGAAAGTAATATTACTTATCTGAAAGAAGACTCTGCAAGGTGTGATGCTTAACTAATTTAGAATTGATTAAAGCCTCCCGGACTTTAAAAAAAGATGTTGAGGGGAGTAAGGGGAAATATTAGCAGGATCAGATGGTTCTCCTGGGTTCTTAGACTGGGATTACAGAAGATTATTTCTAATGAGCAGAAAATCAAGAAGCATTTATTGTAGAGTTTAGAAAGAACAGGGATAAGTAACACGTTTTGTGAGCATTATGTTTAGAGAGGAAATTTTGCCTGTAGTCTAAACCAAGGTTAGAGATCTGGAAGAACACCTGCATTTATGCAAAAAGATCTAGAAAAGTGGCCATTCAAGATAACTTTATTTTTGCAATTTGATAAGAAAGGCTGAATCAGTTCAAAATTCGTCCAGAAGTACCATAACCTTTCAATTTGTGTAAAGAACCTGTATACCAAACCCTGTGAAATGCCCTCGATCTATCCAAAGCAACAGACCGAGCTTCATTCTTATCTAAAGCTTGATGGACTTTTTTCAGCAATAATCGTTAACATATCAACAGTTGACCTAGACAGGCGAAAGTAATATTACTTATCTGAAAGAAGACTCTGCAAGGTGTGATGCTTAACTAATTTAGAATTGATTAAAGCCTCCCGGACTTTAAAAAAAGATGTTGAGGGGAGTAAGGGGAAATATTAGCAGGATCAGATGGTTCTCCTGGGTTCTTAGACTGGGATTACAGAAGATTATTTCTAATGAGCAGAAAATCAAGAAGCATTTATTGTAGAGTTTAGAAAGAACAGGGATAAGTAACACGTTTTGTGAGCATTATGTTTAGAGAGGAAATTTTGCCTGTAGTCTAAACCAAGGTTAGAGATCTGGAAGAACACCTGCATTTATGCAAAAAGATCTAGAAAAGTGGCCATTCAAGATAACTTTATTTTTGCAATTTGATAAGAAAGGCTGAATCAGTTCAAAATTCGTCCAGAAGTACCATAACCTTTCAATTTGTGTAAAGAACCTGTATACCAAACCCTGTGAAATGCCCTCGATCTATCCAAAGCAACAGACCGAGCTTCATTCTTATCTAAAGCTTGATGGACTTTTTTCAGCAATAATCGTTAACATATCAACAGTTGACCTAGACAGGCGAAAGTAATATTACTTATCTGAAAGAAGACTCTGCAAGGTGTGATGCTTAACTAATTTAGAATTGATTAAAGCCTCCCGGACTTTAAAAAAAGATGTTGAGGGGAGTAAGGGGAAATATTAGCAGGATCAGATGGTTCTCCTGGGTTCTTAGACTGGGATTACAGAAGATTATTTCTAATGAGCAGAAAATCAAGAAGCATTTATTGTAGAGTTTAGAAAGAACAGGGATAAGTAACACGTTTTGTGAGCATTATGTTTAGAGAGGAAATGTTGCCTGTAGTCTAAACCAAGGTTAGAGATCTGGAAGAACACCTGCATTTATGCAAAAAGATCTAGAAAAGTGGCCATTCAAGATAACTTTATTTTTGCAATTTGATAAGAAAGGCTGAATCAGTTCAAAATTCGTCCAGAAGTACCATAACCTTTCAATTTGTGTAAAGAACCTGTATACCAAACCCTGTGAAATGCCCTCGATCTATCCAAAGCAACAGACCGAGCTTCATTCTTATCTAAAGCTTGATGGACTTTTTTCAGCAATAATCGTTAACATATCAACAGTTGACCTAGACAGGCGAAAGTAATATTACTTATCTGAAAGAAGACTCTGCAAGGTGTGATGCTTAACTAATTTAGAATTGATCAAAGCCTCCCGGACTTTAAAAAAAGATGTTGAGGGGAGTAAGGGGAAATATTAGCAGGATCAGATGGTTCTCCTGGGTTCTTAGACTGGGATTACAGAAGATTATTTCTAATGAGCAGAAAATCAAGAAGCATTTATTGTAGAGTTTAGAAAGAACAGGGATAAGTAACACGTTTTGTGAGCATTATGTTTAGAGAGGAAATTTTGCCTGTAGTCTAAACCAAGGTTAGAGATCTGGAAGAACACCTGCATTTATGCAAAAGAATCTAGAAAAGTGGCCATTCAAGATAACTTTCTTATCACGATTTGATAAGAAAGGCTGAATCAGTTCAAAATTCGTCCAGAAGTACCATAACCTTTCAATTTGTGTAAAGAACCTGTATACCAAACCCTGTGAAATGCCCTCGATCTATCCAAAGCAACAGACCGAGCTTCATTCTTATCTAAAGCTTGATGGACTTTTTTCAGCAATAATCGTTAACATATCAACAGTTGACCTAGACAGGCGAAAGTAATATTACTTATCTGAAAGAAGACTCTGCAAGGTGTGATGCTTAACTAATTTAGAATTGATTAAAGCCTCCCGGACTTTACAAAAAAGATCTTGAGGGGAGTAAGGGGAAATATTAGCAGGATCAGATGGTTCTCCTGGGTTCTTAGACTGGGATTACAGAAGATTATTTCTAATGAGCAGAAAATCAAGAAGCATTTATTGTAGAGTTTAGAAAGAACAGGGATAAGTAACACGTTTTGTGAGCATTATGTTTAGAGAGGAAATTTTGCCTGTAGTCTAAACCAAGGTTAGAGATCTGGAAGAACACCTGCATTTATGCAAAAAGATCTAGAAAAGTGGCCATTCAAGATAACTTTATTTTTGCAATTTGATAAGAAAGGCTGAATCAGTTCAAAATTCGTCCAGAAGTGCCATAACCTTTCAATTTGTGTAAAGAACCTGTATACCAAACCCTGTGAAATGCCCTCGATCTATCCAAAGCAACAGACCGAGCTTCATTCTTATCTAAAGCTTGATGGACTTTTTTCAGCAATAATCGTTAACATATCAACAGTTGACCTAGAGAGGCGAAAGTAATATTACTTATCTGAAAGAAGACTCTGCAAGGTGTGATGCTTAACTAATTTAGAATTGATTAAAGCCTCCCGGACTTTACAAAAAAGATGTTGAGGGGAGTAAGGGGAAATATTAGCAGGATCAGATGGTTCTCCTGGGTTCTTAGACTGGGATTACAGAAGATTATTTCTAATGAGCAGAAAATCAAGAAGCATTTATTGTAGAGTTTAGAAAGAACAGGGATAAGTAACACGTTTTGTGAGCATTATGTTTAGAGAGGAAATTTTGCCTGTAGTCTAAACCAAGGTTAGAGATCTGGAAGAACACCTGCATTTATGCAAAAAGATCTAGAAAAGTGGCCATTCAAGATAACTTTATTTTTGCAATTTGATAAGAAAGGCTGAATCAGTTCAAAATTCGTCCAGAAGTACCATAACCTTTCAATTTGTGTAAAGAACCTGTATACCAAACCCTGTGAAATGCCCTCGATCTATCCAAAGCAACAGACCGAGCTTCATTCTTATCTAAAGCTTGATCGACATTTTTCATCAATAATCGTTAACATATCAACAGTTGACCTAGAGAGGCGAAAGTAATATTACTTATCTGAAAGAAGACTCTGCAAGGTGTGATGCTTAACTAATTTAGAATTGATCAAAGCCTCCCGGACTTTAAAAAAAGATGTTGAGGGGAGTAAGGGGAAATATTAGCAGGATCAGATGGTTCTCCTGGGTTCTTAGACTGGGATTACAGAAGATTATTTCTAATGAGCAGAAAATCAAGAAGCCTTTATTGTAGAGTTTAGAAAGAACAGGGATAAGTAACACGTTTTGTGAGCATTATGTTTAGAGAGGAAATTTTGCCTGTAGTCTAAACCAAGGTTAGAGATCTGGAAGAACACCTGCATTTATGCAAAAAGATCTAGAAAAGTGGCCATTCAAGATAACTTTATTTTTGCAATTTGATAAGAAAGGCTGAATCAGTTCAAAATTCGTCCAGAAGTACCATAACCTTTCAATTTGTGTAAAGAACCTGTATACCAAACCCTGTGAAATGCCCTCGATCTATCCAAAGCAACAGACCGAGCTTCATTCTTATCTAAAGCTTGATCGACATTTTTCATCAATAATCGTTAACATATCAACAGTTGACCTAGAGAGGCGAAAGTAATATTACTTATCTGAAAGAAGACTCTGCAAGGTGTGATGCTTAACTAATTTAGAATTGATCAAAGCCTCCCGGACTTTAAAAAAAGATGTTGAGGGGAGTAAGGGGAAATATTAGCAGGATCAGATGGTTCTCCTGGGTTCTTAGACTGGGATTACAGAAGATTATTTCTAATGAGCAGAAAATCAAGAAGCCTTTATTGTAGAGTTTAGAAAGAACAGGGATAAGTAACACGTTTTGTGAGCATTATGTTTAGAGAGGAAATTTTGCCTGTAGTCTAAACCAAGGTTAGAGATCTGGAAGAACACCTGCATTTATGCAAAAAGATCTAGAAAAGTGGCCATTCAAGATAACTTTATTTTTGCAATTTGATAAGAAAGGCTGAATCAGTTCAAAATTCGTCCAGAAGTACCATAACCTTTCAACTTGTGTAAAGAACCTGTATACCAAACCCTGTGAAATGCCCTCGATCTATCCAAAGCAACAGACCGAGCTTCATTCTTATCTAAAGCTTGATGGACTTTTTTCAGCAATAATCGTTAACATATCAACAGTTGACCTAGACAGGCGAAAGTAATATTACTTATCTGAAAGAAGACTCTGCAAGGTGTGATGCTTAACTAATTTAGAATTGATCAAAGCCTCCCGGACTTTAAAAAAAGATGTTGAGGGGAGTAAGGGGAAATATTAGCAGGATCAGATGGTTCTCCTGGGTTCTTAGACTGGGATTACAGAAGATTATTTCTAATGAGCAGAAAATCAAGAAGCCTTTATTGTAGAGTTTAGAAAGAACAGGGATAAGTAACACGTTTTGTGAGCATTATGTTTAGAGAGGAAATTTTGCCTGTAGTCTAAACCAAGGTTAGAGATCTGGAAGAACACCTGCATTTATGCAAAAAGATCTAGAAAAGTGGCCATTCAAGATAACTTTATTTTTGCAATTTGATAAGAAAGGCTGAATCAGTTCAAAATTCGTCCAGAAGTACCATAACCTTTCAATTTGTGTAAAGAACCTGTATACCAAACCCTGTGAAATGCCCTCGATCTATCCAAAGCAACAGACCGAGCTTCATTCTTATCTAAAGCTTGATGGACTTTTTTCAGCAATAATCGTTAACATATCAACAGTTGACCTAGACAGGCGAAAGTAATATTACTTATCTGAAAGAAGACTCTGCAAGGTGTGATGCTTAACTAATTTAGAATTGATTAAAGCCTCCCGGACTTTACAAAAAAAAAAGTTTTAAAGTGAGTAGGGGGGAAATATTAGACGGATCAGATGGTTCTCCTGGATTTTTAGACTGGGATTGCAGAATAGGATTTCCAATAAACTGAAAAGCAAGAAAGCTATAGGGCATTTATTGTAGAATTTAGAGAGAACAAGGGTAAGTAACTGTTATGGTCCAATATCCTCGGACCACTGTTATGGTCCAAGGTTAGGACCAAGGAAGAACAACACGAACACAAGAGATATATTACAACAGAATAATAATAATACAAGAATTTGAAGGTGTTAGTATGAGTGTCAGTCTGGTTTAGAGTGAACTGCTACTGTCTCGACTCGAATCCGTCTCGACCCGTTCCACTTCCTTCTATCATCTCTCTTGAGAGTCGCAGTCTTTATAGTGTCAGGAAGAGTTCATTGTCGTTACAGGTAAGATCCCATAACAGTAACACATGTTTTGCGAGCATCATGTTTACAGATGATAGCAGAAACCATGGACGGAGTTATATGCATATCACCCAATAGACTCTCAAGTCAGGTAAAGATACTCCAGTTGAGACAAGAGTAGAATTTGAAGATAATTTACTTTCTGATCTATCAATTGTTAACTCCTCAAATTGAATAAAGATAGTCGGGATAGATGACTTACTCTTATGTTTAATTCCATTACAGAGCCTTCAGTAGTCACGAGAACTAAACATGATTGAGGCTATACGGTACCTCCCGCTATCAGAAAACAAATACTTAGCCTATTTGAGGACATGTTTATAGTTATTGTGGACAAACACAAATAGTCGTATGTCGTGATCGGAGCCCTCACACTGGTACATCCGGAAAAAAAGTGATTCCTGTGAGGCTGAACAGGCCGATTTGGACCAAAAAGAAGATTGTGGTTTCACTGGGTATTTCCGAGAAGGTACAAAAGTATCAATGCTGGCTTTAACCCAAAAACAAACCTCTATAGCACAATTCTCAATAGGAAAGTTAAGAATATCAATCCAAGAGGCGTCGGAATAAAGTCACGATATGAATCCCAATCATTACGCTGGTAGAAGAAAGATGTATTGTGTGTAGGCGGTTCCTTTTTAATAGACGGCTCAAAAGAAATATCAACAGATACTACAGTCTGATCCGAATTACCAAGAGGACAAAGTTGTGATGCTTGACAAGGGCTAGGAGATGAGTAGACAAGGAACAAATAAAATAAGGAAGCATGCTGAACAGACTTATTTGGGAAACAAGACGAGAAATCCACTATTTGACTGAGATAGTAAGCAATGGAAAAATGAAACTCTGAATGCTGGTAAATAAACCGGTAACATTAGAATGTATAAGCAACTTAAGTTATAATAATATAATAACATATAATAACATTAAGTTATTATCTATCTATCTCAATCAATTCTTATCTATTTAACGATATCGATCTATCTCAGTCTGTTCATATCTATCTATCTCATTAAGTTATCTATGTATCTATGTATCTATCTATCTATCTATCTATCTATCTATCTATCTTAGTTTCACTAATCAGTACGCTGGTAATGCTTCCAGAGAAGTTTCAAGATTATTCATGCCAATTCTTTTCACAAATAAAGCTCTTGTTGTATGACTTATGCGTCTTTTACTAAATTTTATACAAATGTACTGAAAGAACTGGGCCACACTGTATATGGGTACAAAAGTTCCATTGTTTCTATTATAGAAAAACTCTTCAAAAATGTGAATCAATACAAACAATTAATATTCTGATAAGAAATATCGATTTATGTCGTTTGGGGAAAATTTTATTGAAGCTGGCTTCTAACTGAATATATCAGTTGAAGAATATAAAATAGGTATTGGTTACTTTTCAATATGGCACAGATCCGTTTTCTCTTTATTCAGAAATACCACTCTACAATTGTCGGATGCTGCTACACAGTCACCGAGTTCAAATACTCCTGCACTTGCACCAATTCTGTAAAAACGAAAAAAAAAGTATAAAATTAATTAATTTTATGCAACTGCATGTGTTCATAGAATTGTACTTTTCAGAATCATTTTAATCATGTTTTGCTTATTTTTTTTATTTCCATTGCATATATCTTTGTATTTTCAATTAACTAGAATTGTTTGCAACATGCTGCGTATTGAGACCCTTACA
This sequence comes from Acanthosepion esculentum, assembly GCA_964036315.1. Lineage (NCBI taxonomy): Eukaryota > Metazoa > Mollusca > Cephalopoda > Sepiida > Sepiidae > Acanthosepion > Acanthosepion esculentum. The sequence goes on from OZ038488.1 coordinate 21,455,800, forward strand.
GTAATTTGGCATTGTTGAAGTTATATCTAACTTTTTTTGTCGAGGTTTAAAAACTCTACATTTCGTTCAATTTCGCAAACCAATCCATGAATTTGGAATTAGCTGATTTGTTTGGGAAAATACTTTGACAAAAATCCTACTTGCGGTTTAATAATTTATAAAATTTAATTTAATTTTATAGGATTTCACGGTAAACAATAATTTTAAGAAAATTTATTTTTTCCTTTTGCCTTCTTAACAGCAAAGAATTACATTCTTACGATTTCTTACTCTTGAGCGTGGAACATACAACTGACCTTGTGTAAATAATTCTTTCTAGTGCCAGATCCCAACTTTTTGAAGCGTTCAATTTGTTTATAGTTCTCACAAACGCAGGGTGAACTGAAAACTAGATTCTTGCATAATTAAAAACTTAATGAAAAGGTATGTAAAAAATAATATTGCATTTTTATTAAATAAGTATTTGCTATTTGAATTATCAAATTGTTTTTAAAATAGTGGGCGTATTTTGTATGTCAAATAATAAAATTTAATTTTTCATAAAAATTAATTAAAACCAAATGTAGTTTGTACCCTCTTACGAGTATGCACTTCTCCCCCAAATTTGGTTTCGATCGGTTAATTTAGAGGGTGTGACGGATGGAGTAACGGAAGTCACGGAATTTTATATATAGATTTTTATGGCTGATCGATACTCATACAAAGACTGTCCATCCGTCTCGCTCTGTCTTCTTGTGTTTCGATTTGATCTTTATTGTCATAATCTGTCTGTCTGTCTCTCTCTCTATCTGTCTCTCTCTATCCCCTAAATATATATAAATTAAATTTAATACGTAAGCACTTCAATAGTTTTTCTTCTCGCGATTATGAAGACATACTGTCTAAGGGGTTTACTCTTCATTCAGAATGTTTTGATGGACGCTCGAGAGGTGTCTCTTGGCTGGTGAGCAAGTCTTTGAAGGCTGCATGTGCTCTTGTCTTCGCAGAACCGGCTAGAAGACTTTGCTTGCTGGATGTTACCATAAAGGATAAGGATCTGCGTCTCATTGGGATTTATGGGCCCAATATCGTGGCTGAGCGGTCTGCTTTGTTTCGGCGGATCGAGCCGTTTATGACATCACGTCGGGTAGATTTATCGGGGGATTGGAATGCCATCCTTGACCACGACATAGATCGTATAGGGTCAAATTCAAATTAGGGTACTAAAAACTGGGGCGTGAAAACGTTTCGCGACTTTGTCGACAGGTTTGATCTTGTCAACAAATACCGGAATGTGCACCCTCAGGGGGTAGTTTGGACTTGGATAAATAGTGGCAGCGTGGCTGTAGGCATGCGTGCTAGGTACCTCGACCGAATTTTAGTTAGGAGAGTCGATGTAGGGCGCTTAGGGTGTCCAAGTTTCCATTATATAGTTTATTCGGAAACAAGTCTAAGGTTAAGGATGGCTGGCTACTGGAAGTTCAACTGCTCGTTATTTGGCGAGCAGGAATTCCGGGACCAGCTGCTACTAATGTTACAAAGGGAACTGACGGGAGCTGTGGTGGGAAATGCCTGGTGGGACAATTTAAAATCTAAAATTCGAACGTTTACTGCCGATTTTAGTCGTCGACTCAATCTAGATAGATTAGCGGCGCAAACGGCTTTAGAGCAGAGAGTTGATCGGGCAGTTAAATCCCGTGATAGTGGGGAATTAGCCTTAGCTAAGGCAGAGTTGGCCTCCTTGCTTATCAAGAAGGATCAAACTGTGGTAGTTAGGGCTAGGTTAAAAAGAATGTCCTCTGAGGCGACGAATATGGCCGCAGAATTGAGTGCTGAGGAAAGTAGAAATGCATCATAGCGGCATATCGCGTGCGTCACATTGCCGGATAAGCGGACCGTGACTACAAACTCGGGCATATGTGAGGCTTTTCGCGATTACTTTCAGGATCTTTTTCCCAGGGAGCCCGGTCTGATCCCTGCTCAGTTAGACGCCTATTTAGCCGACTTTCTCTGCCTTGAAGCAGGTGAAGCGGCTGGGTGCGAGGGTCCCATCACAGTCGGAAATCTGGGAAGCGCTGAAACAGGTTGGCCTAGATAAATCTCCGGGATTAGATGGTCTTCCCTACGAACTCTACTTGAGGCAGTCGCCCGTTTTTGTTCCTTTGCTTGAACTGATTTTCAACAACTGGATGAAGCAGGGGTCTATACCTCAACGCTTCACCAGGGGAGTGATCAAGTTGCTGCGTAAGGACAAAAACGGTGGTGATGGGATAGGTAATTTTCGCCCTTTAACTATGTTAAATACAAAGTTAAAGATTTTGGCAAAGATCTTAGCCAACCGTTTGCAGCTTGTCCTGTCTAGTCTGATTGGCTCCGAACAGACTTGTGCTGTTGAGGGCAGGACTATTCAGAACAACCTTCATATGAACCGCTTGATCATAGAGAAAGTCGACAGTGAAGCCGCGCTGATCAATTTGGATCAGTCCAAGGCCTTTGATAGGGTTGACCATCGATTCCTGGAGGCTGTGCTTTCGGCTGCCGGTTTCGGGCCGGACTTTCGCTCCTGGATCCGTCTTCTGTATGCGACTCCCGGTGCGCTGGTGGAAGTGAACGGGGTAAGATCGGCACCTTTCGTATTGTCTCGATCTATTCGTCAGTGTTGTCCGCTTTCGTCTATGCTTTACGTTCTTGCGTTGGAACCTTTCCTTCGTAAGTTAAAGGCGAATCCTGCGCGGAATTTCCCTACCTGGTGCTACCACCTCGGCCAGGTATTCTGCCTATGCTGACGACGTTTCGGTTCTTGTGTCGAGCAGAGCCGAGATTAACGAAGTCAGCAAAGAAATCAGTGGTTATGAGATAGTGACAGGGGCCAAGATCAACCGCGATAAGTCTGTTGGCTTGCGGTTGGGTGCGTTGAAGGGAGTTTCTCTTCCCGGACCTTTCCACTGGACGGATGGGCCGGTCAAGATACTCGGCGTCTGGTTCGGTCCTGATATCCAGTTGGGAATGAATTGGCCGGAGATACAAGGGAAGGCCGAGATCGCAATTGAATTGTGGTCTCGGAGGAATCTTTCCTTGAATGGGAGGGCGGAAGTATGTGTTTCACATATCTACCCGATTCTCCTTTACCGACTCTCGGTACTTCCACTTCCGCCTGTCACACTAATTTTATTAGTAAGGCTCTTGTTCTCTTTCTTGTGGAGAGGCAAAGCCGCTGGGGTATCTCGGGAAATCTTTTGCCTTCATCCATCTGAAGGCGGTCTAGGTATGCCTAGCATTGAGATTCGTCTTTATATGCTTCGCATCGGGTTCCTAGACAGTTTTTGTCGCGATTCGGATGAGGAGGGCGCCTTCTAGAAGGAAGACGCCCGTAGAAATTTCCCAGCCTTGAGAAGTGTGCATTCGTGTGAGGAGGAGGCCCACCGTTTACCCCGAGCCGAATGCTTCTTCTACCGTGAATGTCGTCTTGCTCTGAAACACCTCTTACGGGCGTCGGATAGCCTCTCCAACATCCAGGCGTTGTCTCGTAGGGCATTATATCAAATGTTAGTTCATAATGATCTGATTGACGAGCTCCGTCATACTAAGCAGGAGGCTCGCTCGATCTGGCCTTGGGCACCCGGGTTGAAATGTCTCAATAACTATGAGGCATCCCTGACCTGGCTAGTGATGCGTGGGGCCCTCCGGGTCACCAAAAACTTTGCGCAGCGGGCTTGGAGAAATCTCCAAACTGCCGACATTGTGATGGGGAAGTCGAGACCCTTGGTCACGTCTTCTTTCATTGCAAGTTGGTAGCACCGTTGTGTAAATTTGTTGAATGCCTCATGGTTCGCATGTTGCAGGGAAAGTTCTTTGTCCTTGAGGCCTCTTCTTCTGCCGTTGACGAAGGCTGAACTTTGTGTTCCACTGCTTGCTAGGTGTTATAAGAGTCGTGATTTGGTCGACACGTCAGAAGGGATTCTATGGGGGTGAGAAGTTCACCTCTTCCCAACTGATCTTGTACTTTGGACATCAGCTTAAAGTCAAGATTAGGACGGAAAGGCAGCGACTCTCTTCATCAGAATTCGCCAAAAGGTGGGTAAAACTTGCGCGACTGTGTAGAGTGAAAGGGGCTGACTTGGAGTGGCACTTTGATGTCGGTTAGGTACAGGATTTTTCCTTCATGGGTTGAACAGAGGTAACCCGTCCCGATATTAGGCGAGTTTACGTTTAGTTTGAATCTTTAGTTTACTTTTTTCCGGTCAACTTATCTAGGGTATGTATGCTCATTGGACCCTTTTATTTCTGTCCCTATTTTCCTTAGTTTAATTCTCCATCCCCTCCCTCGTTTGGTGGTCAGTGATGTCAGTTCTCTGGTAGTTGCGGGATGGCTTTTGTTTCGCGGTTGTGTTTTCCTATTTGTTGTTGTGACTGAATGAGTGCGTGTTTGTGTGAGTATTTTTGGATGGATGATTGTCTTAATATATTATAATCCTGCATTTTTTCGTCCAGTCAACTGATGTTTCTGCCACATTTAGGTTTTGTGGGGGTGGGTTATTACTAACCTTATTTTGTTTTGTTTTCATGTAAATAGTATTAATTCATATTGTAAATAATCATTGTTTTTTTTAAATTTTTGTTTTTATTACCCTCCCCACGACAGACTTTAAAATTTACATATGGGGACTAGTTAGGATTTCATAGATAATTTGAGGTATTATGGTGGATGTAGTAAGAAAGGTAGGAAAGAATGTGTTGTTTTGGTGATAGGACTAATGTTGGTATGTTTGGGTCAGTGTTTGTGACTAGCTAAGTTTAGAATTAAGACAGAAGAAGACCGTCCTTTTCCCGCAATCCTCTTTTTGGCATTGCGCCACATTTTGTACTCGTGTACAAATAAATATCTATTCCACTAAGACGTTTACAAGACGCAGGTTGTACAGATCATATAAAGCATATAATAAAGTTTTTATAGGCTTGTGTTCTTTTTTCCTGTTATTTTTCGTTTAATTGTAATCATGGCTAGTTTAACCAAAATAATACATCATAAATATAGCCTAGGCTGTACCATTTACTAATAATTTTACTAATATTTTCTTGGTTTTCCCTGCTGAAATTGGGATGAGTCTTATAGACTTGTGCGTCTTATATACCGTGAAATACGGCAATTAAAAACGAGTGTTTTATTGAATTATTTTTATATATCAATTTACTTTATTAAAAAATAAATTTCTTTACTATTTATTTTATTAAAAATAATTAAAAAAAAAAAATATTTTTTTTTACATAATGTCTTTTCAGGTGTCCTTTTCTTCTGTTTGTCACTGAGCATCCATGGGAACTAATTTTGCACTAATTTCCAGATCTTCAATTTAAAAAGGGGGATTATTTTGTCAAGGCAATTACGATACGATGCAACGGGTCGCTCAAACTAGGCTTTATTTCAGATCCGTATTTGCCTCTTGAAGGCTCGAGAAAGGTTGCCTGAAAGTTGCGATAAAAAGCAACTGAAAGTAAGATGAAAGAAATACATCAAGAAAGATTGATTGTCATACTTACCCACAGCAATGTAATCCGTTCTCGGCGCAGGAACAACGCATGCATGCATCGACATCAGTGAACTTACTCCCCACATCGAATTTCATTTGCTTGTATTCACAATATATCATTCCGCCCTTCGACCCTGAAATTATGCAAAATGAGATCATGTATTCATTTATTTACATTATTCGGGCTATTGTCCTCATCTTTGTTGCCATATTTATCACAACGTTTCGGACGTTGTACGCTCCGGCCTTCTTCATGTGGTTGGAATGTCGAACTGAACCGCACGCTAGGATAGGCTGTTCTAGTTCCACGTCTAATGGATGTCAGTTATCTACTGTTAATGTTCCTCTCCATCACACCTCTTTGGGTCCTGTCACTGGATCTAACCAATGCCTTTATCCACTGTGCCATGTGGACATCTGTATATGAATTTCTGGGACTTATAAACTTAATATCTTCAGCAACTATTTTTACCAGTGCTCATATTGCCATTTTTGCTGTTATCATTGCATGTTTTTTTTACCAGAGCTCATATTGTAATTTTCGTTGTTGCTTTTCTCTGGCACTCCTTATTACTTGTTCCCATATTGTATTAATTTCTATGCTTGGCCAAGATTTTTGTGGCCTAGCATATGTGCTTAAGTTTACAAATTGTCCAATGATATTCTTTGTCTATGATTTCAACCTGATCCCATAGATGGCAGTGATCTCCCTTTTCTCCCGATATGTGGTCAGCCACGCCTGATTTTTACACTTTCCCTCGTGTTACAGCTTTCTGGTGGTCTTGAAGCCTTACCTTAAGGGGGCGGCCTGTCTCCCCTTTATATTCCTTTCCGCAGATCATTTATATCTACACTTTAATGTCTCGCGTATCGTGAGACATTAAAGTGTTTTCACCCTCATGAATCATCCCTTTTACAGTGATCCTGTTTTATTGTTTTATTTATTTGATTGCCTTAAACTTACCAGTGATTGCGCAAAGAATATTGGATATCGACTGAAAGTAATACCAGGTCTAGAATGCTAGCTGCAGTCGGCTGTTCTCAATTTGCGACTAGATTCAATGAAGGCGGGAGCCTGTGATACAAAGAACACTTTTAATAGCTTCTGTTAACCCTACGATGTAGTCGGTACTGCAGGTGGCGAGGATCCTTTAAAGAATTCCTGAATCAATTAAATCTGTCCAGATTTTTACATACATAGGAAGCGAAATAAATTCTGCTGAAAAGGATGTGGAAATTCGTATAGCTAAAGCCTAGACCGCCTTGAATAAAATGGATGTAATCTGGAAATCTAATCTACTAGACAACCTCAAACGGAGTATCTTTCACGCTCCTGTAGATTAGGTTGTATTGTATGGTCCCATTGCTTGAATATTAACTAAAACCCTTGAGTCTAAGCTTGATGGAACCTACACTCGGATGCTGAGCGCGATACTTATATCTCTTGTAGACAGGATCCAAATAAATCACAGCTCCATGGACCCATCCCTGATATTTCTACAATTTTCCGCTTTAGAATGCGTTTTGCAGGGCACTGCTGACGAGCAAAACAAGAACTCTGGTGTGACCCACTGCCATGGCACAAGACGGGTTGGTCTCCCAGCATTGACCAACAATGTAATGCCACAAATGCCACTCGAATGCTCTTCCGACCTTGATGCAGGACAGTGAAGGTTGGCGTCACAGACTAGAGATTTTCCGAGTTCGCTCGACCTAAAAAAAGAATAACCATAAGTTCTATGCTGATTGTAGCTTTTCTCTCACTTCTCGCTTGTGGAACCCTTTTCCGGCTTCTTGCCTTCCAGTCATCTTCAAAGATTTGAGTACAATGTCAATCTTTATCTTCTGTTTGCTTAATAACTGTTCTTTTGTTGTTCGCTTTTCTTAATAATAGTTTCTTTTCCTCATATTCTTTCACACTCAGTACCCCCACCCCTTTGCGTCTTAGTGGCTTTCCTTGGGGGAGAAATGATGTAAAAAAACATTGTTATATTCCGTGCTAAGGGAATAAATACTTAACACCAGGTGGATACTTGAAGAAAGGTTTTATTGTACACAACCAGTACAATATGAAATCCGGTACAGTTATACACACAGGTCAATCTAGTAGTGACTGTCACTAATTGGAAGGTCGGACGTGTTTGCGTCTTCTCGTTCTGACTCTTCTTCCAGTCTCTCGTAGACAGTTGACTTTATAGGTACTTACTACCTATAGTGTAATCATTCATGGAGGTGACTGGTTATTCCATTGTATCACAATGAAACCATTATTTGCACTTATAGTGCGATACTTTCATAAAATGTATATTCCTTCGTCCCACAAATTCTCACCTCGCGGCTATATTCTACGCACATTGTAGCGAAACTTTATATCCCATGTGTGAAATGTAAGTTCCACTCGAGTAACTTTTTCCCGTGAACCGTTACTCTGTGGATCGACTCCCAATAGGATGTTTTCCCGAATACTACAATATTAAGCTATTCAAGGGCTAACCGTTGTCTTCCCCACATATCCACATAAAGTGTGTCTCTTAATCTGTAGCCCTCTATCTCGAGTGGCTGCCGTGCCTTGTGAATCTAGTGTTATCTTGCTAGTTCAACAATAAAACGGCGAGATCTAGTTGTTAATCTAGTTGAACGCTTACATTCATGCAGACGACGAAGTAAGGAAAAAAGATCATCAGGATAGTTGCCATGTAAATGTTTATAGGAAAGACGTAAGAAACAATGCGACACGTCGGTGAGAAAGTTAGTGAAGCCGAAATGCCAAGTCTGGATTGATTACATTACAGATCATTCTTTGGATTTTGTCAAAAATCTCGTGATGTACAGCAGGAGCAGCAGAGAAGATATGGCAGAATTATTCAATGTACGGACGAATGGTGGATTTATAAATGTGCAATGTGTATTCTAACGTCAAAGATTCTCTAGTACGACTCAGTGAACAAAGTTTCCTAGCAGCAGGCCTAGCAATTTGATTCAATATAATCACTCCACTTCATATCAGTGGAAAACGTGAGCCCAAGAAGGCGCAAAGCTTTATTCGTCTGAAATTTAGCATCAACCATGTTAATGGTAGGTAGAAAAAGGTTATCTGTGGTGGTTAAATGAAAGCTTATAGAGTAGAATAAGTTAGTGTAAAGCAAATACGTTTTAATATGAAACAGATATGATATATTCTGAAAATATCTAAAGTAATATAAAAACTAATGTTAATGAAAGAAAATAACTTTTGACATTGAATGACAAATCTTTAATTGTAATTAATGTTGACATAAAATCTGGTGATAATTCTAATCGTCGAACATCTAACTTTGACAAACAGCATACAAGAATTAACGACTCGACCCAAAGCGACCATGAGCCGTTGACGCAACAAACCGATAAGAAACCTTACGATATATTACACATTCTTTGCACTCCCTATCCTACAGATGAAACATCGCAGGCCTCTGGCTACTCTGTTGCTATTTACATTCCTTTGTTCCACCAACCCTGAATCGAAATAAACAGCAGAACCACCAGATCAGATATGCTCGGACGAATGGTAGATTTATAATTGTGCAGGGTGACGAGAAAAAATTTCAGGCAAGGCAAACTAAACCAACTTTCCTAGCAACAGATATAGCAATTGATTCAATATAATAATTCTACTTTATGTCAGTGGAAAACCTAAAACCAAGAAGTCACAGTGTTTCTCTACTGGATGTTAGCATCAGCCATAGAAAGGCAAATATAATTCTCTATGATGTTTTAAAGATAGCAGATTCTTTTTGGAGGCGTTAAAATTTGCAAGACATTTCTTGTCCCATTTAAGAACTGATTAGAGGCCATTTTTGAGAGGAGCTGCCAGTTTTATTTTTTTTTCCCGTGAACCGTTACTCTGTGGACCGACTCCCAAGAGGATATTTTCCCGATTACTACAATATTACTCAGCGAAACTTCATAATCCATGCGTGAGACAGAAGTAGATAGTTGTACCTGGGAACTGATGACATCGGGGAGGTCTTTGATGAAGATAAGAAACGAAGTAGGTGCCCGAATATAGAGAACTGGGGGATCCCCATTCATGTGAAAGGATCTAGAAGTGTGGCCGTTAATGTGTTAAGGACGATTGGGTTGTCAAATATTAGACCAGAGACACCATATCAATTGTGAAGAAGGCCAGCATGCCAAACTCTGCCAAACGCCTTCCATCGAGATATCTAAAGCCACAGCCCGAGTCGCCTGATAGACAAATTCAGTAGTAATCGTTTATACATGGAGGGTTGACCTAGTGAAACGAAAACAATATTGTTTATCCGAAAGAAGGTCGTATGAAATGAGATTCTTAACGAATTTGGAGATTCTAGTACTTTGCCAAAAAGATGTAAAAGACTAATTGGGCTGATAATTCTTGGGATCAGAAAGTTCTAAAAGACAAGAACTACTGAAGCGGATTTCCAACAAACTGGTAAACTAAAAGAAGCAAGGGATTTGTTGTAGAGTTTGGACAGAAGACATTTTTGGAGCGTATTTCTTTAGAGTAGTTGCGGGAATACCGTAACGCCCGCAAGCCTCTTTGGGGGATCTAGTTTGGAGATGATATCAGAAATCATTGACTGGAAGAGTGTTTTTAATTATAAAGTCCTTCCTAATGAAGGTACTTGTTAACGGCCAGTCCGTTGGAGTCATATCAATCAATACATGAGTCCCCTAGAGGTCGTTTCTTGGATCAACCACATTTTTAGTTTACATAAGTGATCTACTTAAGAGTATACTTCGATGAATGCAGATGATAAAACGTATATGGGTGCACTTCCCAAACTCTAGATGACCAGAGATAGGTAGTTGATCTCTCATCTGACCTAGCTCGAACACCCGAGTCTGGTAAAGACTTACTGGTTAAATTCAATACCTCGAAAACCAAACTAGTTACATTCCATCATCGCCGATTGGACTATCAGCAATCACGATGACTGGAAGCTCCCTCAGGGAGATCCCATGACTGGAGTGCCTATTGGACCTTAAACTCAACCAGATCTCAAATGAAACTCGTACATCCGATCCATACTTACAGATGTTGAAAAGATTGTCGATTCCCTGTACCGCTCCAGTAAGTAACCCCTGCTATTCTCTACCGTTACAAAAGCCAGCACAGGCCTAAAATGGTGAACTGCTGCCATATATGGGCAGGAGCTGCTCAGTCCTCACATTCCAGTCTCGATAGTGTTAAAGAATGTTTCCGCGTTCTTGTGGGTGCCAAATTATTTTCATTCTAGAACCATTTTCTCACAGACGAAACGTTGCAATCCTGTCACTGGTCTACCGCTATTTCCATGGAAAGTGCTCAGACGAACTATATTCCTTCGTCCCACAAATTCTCACTTTACGACTATGATCCGACATTCTACGCACATTATAGCGAACCTTCACAATCTATGTTTGGAATGTTAGTTCCACTCAAGCAGCCTTGTCCCGTGAACCGTTAGCAACCCCTGCTATCTTCTATATTTACAAAAGCAAGCACAGACCTAGATCAGTAGAGATTCCATTCTAGAGTGGAAATCGAGTAAAGATAATCCTGAATATTCAAGAGCGGAATCAGAAGAGAATTTACCGGCAAAGCATTCTGCTTTATCAGCAGTAGATCAAAAGGAGGGATTGAGAATGTATTCTTGTTCAACCCAATCTTACGGAGCCGTTAGGAATCGCGAGAATCAAACTTGTGAGAGGCTATACGGTATCAAATTTCAGCAGCGGACACGCTTACGCTCATTACGAACGCATACAAAGAGGCGTCTATTATGAGATTTGAACGGTCACGTTGCTATATCCGGATGAAGTGATTCTTGTGGGCTATAGCAGCTGAAAAGTTAGGGGTGAACCAAGAAGACATCATCATCAAAAAAAAAAAAAATAAGTTGCTTTTTTTTATCATAAAATTTCTAATAAAAAATCATGTTTCACCTTTTTTTTAATCATATGTAATAATTTTCTCTCATTTAAATTAAAATAACTACTTTTTAGGCCAATTTAAAAACTTTTCAGGAGTGGCCTCAAACTTTTAAACTGTAAAGTATGTAATTATAAGCAAAATTTCAGGATAAAGGTAACCCTTGAAATAGTCGGAAGATTAATTGATGTTTTTTTTACAGCTTATCAGCCTATTGCAGGCTATTTAACGCAAGAACGCGTTTTTAGATTATAAGAAACTTTTGGCGATAACAAAGTTTTTTACTGATTCAAGTTGTACTAATTAACTCCTAGCTGAGAAGAGGAGAATGTGGATTCATGCCTTTCAAAAGGATATTTGCTCGTCAGTGAGTATAACGAACCCGACTGGAATTGAAACTCAACTCTCCTATTTCTAATTCTAAGCTATTATCCACGATCGACCAAGAACATTTGCAATGTTCTGAAATTTGAAGCGTTGGATTCAGGATACGTGCCATCACTACCCTCATTCCAAATCATAATTTCTGTTTTGAAAAGGTTTATCTTAAGTTTCACTTTTTGGTACACTTAGAACGGAATATAGCATTTAATGAAGCGATTGATTTGTTTTTACGGGTTATCAATCTTTTTCAGGCCAAGAAAATAGAAAATATTTTAGATTGCGATAATATTTTAGAGATAATAATGATTTTCAGATACAAGTCTTACTATTTTAACTCATAACTGATGGGAGAAGAGTTGGATCTATATATTTGTCAAGGGCGTCAGTGAATGAGACGAACCCGTCTCGCCTCTGATTAGCAATTCCGACCAGTTAGCCATTACACCTTTCACACATCCATGCATAAAGTACTTGGTATTCCCAAGTCGTCACCCATCCCGGTAGAGACCGGGCTCGACATTGCTTAACTTCGGTGATCGTGGAGAGAGGAAAGACAGTGAATGAAGTTCGTTCTTTATTTAGATTGATGAATGGATCCATTGATACCCCCAAATGTTCTGCGATCGAAGAATAGTCAACGCGTTGGATTAACAGAATCGTTTTAGAACGTGGTTAAAATTTAAGTATTCAACATAAGAAAGCGTAAAGTTTTTAATTGTTACTTACATTTATAAGGAACACTTTTCACCAGGCCCACTGAGCACATGGCAGTGGCGCAGGCAATCACAAAGGCGAGAAGTACGCAGACGACCACAGTCTTCATCGTTATTGTTTCTTCAATGAAATTGTATGGCTAAAAAGATAGCGAACAGTTCTGGTTTCAGACGAAAGTATAGACAACTTCTTCCCACTGACTGCTGACCAAAAAGTCCCCCTCTTTATATAATACTAACTAACGTAGGGAAATTGGATTTTGTTTTCATGATGTGTGAGAAGGTTATGGATTTTGCTGATATATCCGAAAAGAAGAACACGATATTTTACATTTTGAAACATTCACAGATGTATTGCCCCAGTCATTACATCGTGAAGAGAAACACGTTTTATATTATTTATTGATATATTTATATTCAATTTAAATTTACAGCTATTCGATTACTGCGTTCTTCTCCAATATACAACGCCCGTATAGATTTTTCTCATGTTTCTTAACATCGAGGTATTGGCGGGGAATATAGAACTTTTCCAATCGTAATATAATTCAAAATGTATTATCATTATGAAATACAATCTTTAAACTTTATTTAAATGAATTTGAAATAAGTAAAGGAGTGATTACAAAAATGCATACATAAAATGTGGAATTATAATTTCTTTTCTTTTCAACATTATTTTGATATTTCGCTCTCATTTATTTTTCTTTAGTTTCTCATTGAAATATTTTTGCATACAGTGATGTCTTTTTCAGTATTTTTCATTTTAACGTTTCTTTTTAATTGAAATGCTTCTTTATTATTTCAAACTTTCTTTTTCATTTTTCTTTCATTTATTTTTCTTTTAGTTTCTCATTTAATCATTTCTTTTTTATGCATTTGTGTTTTTTTCAGTATTTTTCATTTTAACGTTTCTTTTTAATTTAAACGCATCTTTATTATTTCAAACTTTCTTTTAATTTTTCTTTCATCTATTTTTCTTTAGTTTCTCATTTAAGGATTTCTTTTTTATGCATTTATGTCTTTTTTAAGCATTTCAATCCCAGCAAGGCGTGAGTGCCACTGCATCCAAGGGGTTACAGAGAGTGGGAGCAAAAGTAAAGAGGCGTGATAGAGGAAAGGATGAAGAGAAAGACGAGGAATAGATCAAAGCATCTGGAGATGTCGATTGTCATTGCATTTGAATATTTGGAAGTTATAGCTATCAAGGAAGCAAATAAGAGGAAGGTAGTTCCACAGACGGGAAGGGCGAGACATGAAGCTATTGGAGTAGAAGAAATGGCTACATTAAATAGTTTCGTCAGTGAAAGGAGATGCCAAACTAGTACCACGTTTAAATTCATGCAGTTTGGGAACCAGCGAAAGTAGCTCGTCGGAGCAGTTACCGTGAAAGTATTTGTAAAAAAGACAGAGGGAATCGGCGGCATGTTTGTGACAGAGCGACTGTAAACGAGATGCCAGATCAGGGCCAATCACTTTGCATATCTCTCTCTGGATTTTGTCGAGGACCTTAAGACGAACAGCGGGGCACCAGACCATATATAGCAGCAGTATTCATGCAAGGGCAAATGGTTGATTTATAGATTTGAAGGATGGACTCGGGGGAGAAAAACTTTCTGGCGCGACACAGAGAACCAACTTTCCTTGCGGTAGATGAAGCTATTGATTCAATGTATTTGTTCCAACTCAGGTCAGCGGACAGTGTGAGAACGAGCAGTCGCAGAGAGGTGCCCTCGTGGAGTTGAGCACCAGACATTTTAATGGGAGGAAGGAGGTGTCTCTTTGGCGGGTAAAAGAGAGCAGAACGCAGAGAAAAGCAAGAAGCAGAGAAAAACAAAGAAAAGCAAACAATTCATTTTAACGTTTCTTTTTAATTTAAACGCTCCTTTATCATTTCAAATTTTCTTTTTCATTTTTCTTTGATCTATTTTTCTTTAATTTCTCATTTAAGCATTTCTTTTTTATGAAATTATATCTTTTTCAGTATTTTTCATTTTAACGTTTCTTTTTAATTGAAATGCTTCTTTTTCATTTCAAAATTTCTTTTTCATTTTTCTTTCATGTATTTTTCTTTAATTTCTCATTTAAGCATTTCTTTTTTATGCATTTATGTCTTTTTCATTTTAACGTTTCTTTTTATTTTTGAACATTTATCGTTTCATTTTTCTTTCATTCATTTTTTTTTACTCTTTCATTTGAGTATTTGCTCTTTAGTATGTTTCCTTTATACTTTCATTTTTCATTTTAGCGTTTCTTCATCATGCCTTCGTCAGTTATATTTCATTTCAACATTTCCTTTACCTATATTTGTAATTACCTTTTCATCTCTTTCATTTTAACATTTCATTTCATTTCTTTTTTTTATTTTACGATTGAAATGAGAAGAAAATGTTGAAATGAAATTTAGATATTGTGGAGTATATATTTGAGTAATTGGAGTTGTTAACGTTGGTTTATTTCATTTTTTACAATTTGTGACAGTTCTTTTAAAACAGGGGCCATTTCTTTGCGTTTGCGCATAGAATCACAAATGGAAATGTGGCTCTTTATTTTTCTCCGCTTAATGATGAGGTAAACAATCATGGTAATTATTTATGCAACTAAATTTTTTTCAAATACCTTAAAATTCTCATATGGAATATATCTTATAACACGATTAATTCTTAATCATCGTTTTTATTACGACATCAACGATTGCAGGCTTTCCAGAACATTCTCGAATTTCCAGATCAACATTTCCATTTCTGGACCTTAAAACTCTCATATGAAATATATGGAGTATATCTGCGATGGCCCGTATCTTATGACACGATTATTTTTTAATCCTCGTTTTGATTTAGACATCATCAACAATTGCAGGCCTCGATTCTCGATTTTCCAAATCAAAACTTCCATTTCTGGGCCTCAACTTACGAACAGTACTCAAAAATAAGGCAATGAATGGTGCATATATTTTTTGAAGTTTCTAATCTTATAGTTTAGTTTTTTTTTTCTTTTAGCTTTTGTTGTGGTGGGATCCACCTAATCTGCATAGATCAACTATATAAATAATGGTTGATACCGGAAGACGAGGGGGAAGGAATCACGAGATCCAACTAGAGACTCTGATCGACTGCGACTAGTCAACACATTCTCCAGGAACGTCTTCCCAGAAATATACAGAAATACTATATGTACTTATTGTGTACACTTTCTTGTTATAATACATTCTTATTCTAAGTACATTTTGTGTTGCATTATTATTCCATGCAATAGGCGAGATTCAACATTGAGTCAAGACTCAACAATGGCGACGAAGTAGAACGAACCATACGTCAAGTTTCAACAATGGCCACGAAGTAGAACGAACCATACGCCAAGTTTCAACAATGGCAAAGAAGTAGAACGAACCATACGGAAAGAAGAAAGAATTAATAGTGAGAGTTTTCAACAATTGGGACAAGTCATTGAAGAACCCAGGCTGAAAAAAAAAAACTATTAATTCAAAGTCCAACGTTAACATAACGACGAAGGATTCTGAACTTCTGGATATGTAAAACTCGTTAAAAGACGACTAAGCATAAAGGAACGTTCACTCAGAAAAATTGAACGGTGTCGTAAACGAGTAACGGTAATTTTAAATTAAAAAATTATCTACAACGAGACACCCGCTAAAAAGAAAAATGGCCTACTACAAAAACATGCATGGATTAAAAGGAGCACAAATACACCGTGTCGACTTTGAAAGGTAACAAACTTTAAAAAATTATTTTTTTTAAATTATTTGTTCAACAATATAGTGACGAATTACCTCTGATAAGAAAATCAGACGTTGTCATTGAAATACGCGAACAGAAGTCGAAAAAAAAAAAAGTCCGACGCTCTCTGTTCACGAAAAAAAAAAAATACCAAAGTTGATTAGCACGGGCGTGAATGTAAAAGCAAGACATAAAATATAAAAGTCGTACGTTGTTTCGATTTTTTTGGTCAGCTTATATGATATTCGTGGATACACAAATTAAAAGTATATTCCTTGTTGCATGAACACTATCAGCTAAAAATGGAGGAACTATCCAAAGTCATATCTGAATTATTAAAATCCCAGCAGTTGAGTCAACAACGTCAGCAAGAACAACAGATAGCACAGCAAAAATATCAAGAACAACAGATAGCACAGCAAAAATATCAAGAAAAAATATGGCAAGAACAACTGATATCGATGCAAAAATATCAAGAACGTCAAGAGGAAAGACTTTTGGAAATTCAAAAGTTAACACTGGAGAAATTAAACAACTATCAGGCAAATGAGGGAAATTCTTCATATTCTAATAACACCATATTTAATTCGCTGGAAACTTTCAACTATGTGCCAGACGAAGAAAAAACGTTTGAAGCGTACTTTAAACGATATGAAGATATTTTCTACACAGACTGTGAAAACTGGTCGAATTCAAGAAAAGTCAGTCTATTACTAAGAAAGCTAGGTACAGCAGAACATAGCAAATTTGTAGATTTTATTCTACCGAGAAAAACAACTGAATTGGAATTCTCGGAAACAGTGAAATTGCTAAAAGAGCTGTTTGGAGCAAATATGTCGCCTTGGCATAAGCGATGGTTATGCATGAATGTCTCTAAATCCGACGATCAGGATTACTTAACATATGCATCTATAGTGAATAGACATTGTGACAATTTCAGATTGGCAGAGATTACGGTTGAAGAATTCAAGTGCTTAATTTTTGCTCAAGGACTGGTATCCAGTAAGAGTGCCGAAATAAGACGTAGAGTTTTGTCTAAACTCGAATCTGAACAAGGCCTTACCCTGCAAAAGTTAGCAGAGGAGTGTCAGCGGGCCGTAAAGTTAAAGAAAGAGTCGCAAAAAATCGAAGAAGCTGGCATTGCTTATATTAAAAAAATAAAAAAGCAGTCAAAGTACCCATTAGAGAAAAATTGGAGAAAAAATTCAGCGTATTATAATAATAGACAAGAAAATAAAAAGAACGGAAATAAAAAGGTCCCACCATATAATTGCAGACGTTGTAACGAAATACATTGGGAGGTAAATTGCCCATATAGAAATAAGAAATGTTTCGTGTGCCAAAAGAATGGTCACAAAGGATCGTGTTGTAAAACGAAAAAATTCAAGAGCCGAATTAGACAAACAAATTCGAATATCAAATCAGATAGAGATTTGAGGAAATATGTGACGACTGAAATATTCAAAAAGAATATCAAATTTCAACTCGATTCGGGGTCAGATTTAACAATAATGAACGATAAAACATGGAAAATTTTAAAAAGGCCTACAATAATGAAGTCAACGAAACTCGCTCGAACGGTAACTGGAAAGCAAATTAACTTCGAAGGCGAGGTTGTACTTCCAATGAAAGTGAATGGGATCGTTAAAAAAATAAAAGTTTTCATTCTGAGAAATGGAGAAAACTTGTTGGGTACAGATTTTATTGAAACATTCGAATTGTGGGATAAACCGTTAAACTCATTCTGCAGAAAAGTAGAAAGTAATACGCAAACAAGACAGGACATTAAAGATGAATTAAAGAAAAAGTTTCCGGAAACCTTTACACCTGGTCTTGGAAGATGTAACAAATTTGAAGCTAAATTTGAATTAAAAGAAAATACTATGCCTATATTTAAAAAGAAACGTAACGTGCCTTTCGCAAGTGTAGAGAGAGTAGTAGTACCAAAAAGTTGCAGAAAAGAATCCTACGGGACTTTCATATGGGTCACCCGGGGATTAATAGAACAAAAAGCTTAATGCGAAGCTTTGTATATTGGAAAGGAATGGATGTGGATATCGAAAACATGGTTCATCGATGTAAAGGGTGTGCGTTAGCAGCTAAGGCACCACCTATAGTACACAAACCAGGGCCAAAGACGGATCATCCGTGGGAAAGATGACACATTGATTTCGCTGGTCCAGTAGAAGATTATTACTACTTAATAGTGGTAGATAGCTTTACAAAATGGCCGGAAGTACTACGCTGCAAAAAGCCTACGTCCAATACCACAACAACTTTTTTGCATGAACTATTTGCACGGTTCGGTGTGCCAGAGTGTATTGTGAGTGACAATGGTACACAATTCACTTCTGACGATTTTAAGGAATTTTGTGAGTTATATCAAATTAACCACATAACGACGCCGCCGTATCATCCGAGATCCAATGGACTCGCAGAAAGATTTGTAGATACGTTAAAGCGCGCTCTGAAGAAAGCCTCAGGAGTTCCAACGGAAAAGGCGCTTCAGCAATTCCTACAAGTATACAGAATCACGCCTAACCAGAGAACACCATCAAACATGGCACCAGCTGAACTAATGTTCGCTAGGAAAGTTAAGTCAGTGTTTGACAAGCTTTTGCCTGGAAGAAATAGAATAAAGAACACTATGTATGCAGCTAGAAAAAGATACACCCCCGGAGAGAAGGTCTTTTTCAAGTGCTATAGAAACAACATTGAGTTCTGGGAGCGAGGCATAGTGGACAAAAGAATCGGTGACCTGATTTACATAATAAAAGGGCCGAAGAATACTCATAAAAGGCACCAGAACCAACTCAAAAAATGCTACGTGCTAGAGCATGAAGAGAGTATACCGGATGAGGAGGAAGATCCCATTGATGTAATGTATGATACTTTTCAAGTAGAACCTCCGCAGAGTGCTCCTGAACCGAGAAGATCCGGTAAGAAACGAAAGTTCACGGACCCATTGGACGTGAATCCAAAACGAAAAAGATATTGAAAAAAAAAACAGATATACATATGAACTATGCAAAGGGGCTCTACAAAGAAATAACCATGATCATCATCCCATATAGAAGCCAGTTGAAATCCAAAAGGATTCCAAGGCTTGGGAGGGGGGTGTTGCGGTGGGATCCACCTAATCTGCATAGGTGACTATCAACTATATAAATAATGGTTGATACCGGAAGACGAGGGGGAAGGAATCACGAGATCCAACTAGAGACTCTGATCGACTGCGACTAGTCAACACATTCTCCAGGAACGTCTTCCCAGAAATATACAGAAATACTATATGTACTTATTGTGTACACTTTCTTGTTATAATACATTCTTGTTCTAAGTACATTTTGTGTTGCATTATTATTCCATGCAATAGGCGAGATTCAACATTGAGTCAAGACTCAACAGCTTTCCTTTCCTACCTTGTTTATGATATGCTGTAGTGTTCTTTCTGTGCTTGCCATTAACAGTGTTCCGTTTACCTTGATTAATCCCTACCGTCCCGAAAATCATATATGTATGAATATTCGGATGTGAGAGAAATAAAAAACGACAAGACCAGACAAACATCAATTGATGAGACTGCTGCTAGAAAGTTCAGTTCAGTGCTTCGTGTTAGAATCCATCTTGCACATTTATAAATCCACCATTCGCCCGTGAATTAAATATTACTTCCATATCTGAATTTATATCTCGAGATTCTTGACAAAACCCAAAGAAGAGCAATATGTGTAATAGATAGAAACCTATAATTCGAAGTTTTGTGAATTAATACTTGGTTTCTGATAGAAGCCTACAATCAATAACTAGCTTTTGCTAAAAAAAAGAAAAGCGGAGATTACCGTGGCCATCGATAGATTAAAAACACGAATGTCCTCGTTGCCGCAAATGATCGATTGTTGCCGTCTCGCGTAGAGAATATTGATATTTAAAGCTGTATGTGCGCAGATTTTATGGATTTATTTAATTTTATTTGCATAAGTTTGTAAATAAAGCTGGATTTCACACTGCTATTTTCCGAATCAATAATATTACTTGAAGCTAGCTTAACAAAATGGGAGGCCAAACTACTGATACCCACAAAAGGGTTTGAACGATGGTTCGGGTTGAACTTGCTAAACATAGTGCTTTACACACACACACACACACACACACACATATATATATATATATATATATATATATATATATATATATATATATATATAAATAAAAAAAGTCAACATAGAAGTCCACACTCAAACTGACGGCCTGACGATTGCGTCTATCATGAAACAGATTGTCACCTCTGAGTGTTGACTTCTATATCTATATTTACACACGCTCTATCTATGATATTGAGCACTTTATCCCATCAATATAGCACACCTTAAAATGTATTTCTTCATATATGTATATATATAATGAAATGGACAAAGTTCGACAATTATTTTGATATATTTTCTGTTAATATGTTATTTTTATAGATACAAATATTTAAATAAATGTTCTATTTACAATAAACAGTATTAACTAGATTTACCGGTCTGAATGTCCGAAAAATTTCGTGGAAAATATGTGACCTGCGACAAAAGTCGAACCCGTATCCTACACGGAAACTTCATATAGCCGGACGTGCTATACCATTTAGCTACGGGGGAAGCATCTGCTTAGCAAAATCAAATTACTGTTATTAATTTCTATGAAATTCCTCGGACATTCAGGCGGGTAAATGTCGTTAATACTGTTTATTATAAACAGAGGATTTACTTAAATATTTGTATCTATAAAAATAACGTATGAACAGGAAATATATCAAAAATAATTGTTGGACTTAGTCCATTTTATAATATACGTTGTCATTTATTTACTTTAAAATACGCTTCAAGCAGATATGATCGTTCGAGAAAAATCCTGGGAAATTTGTTGTTTAAGAATAGAAATATGATTTTGCTAACCAGACGTTTCCTCTGTAGGTAAATAGTAAACCACGTCAAGCTATATGAGGGTTCCGTGTAGGATACAGGTTCGATTTCTGTCGGAGGACACACATGAAATTTCTCTGACATTCAGACCAGTAAGTGTAGTTTATACTGTTTATTATAAACAGAGCA
The DNA here is from genome assembly GCA_964036315.1 of Acanthosepion esculentum. Lineage (NCBI taxonomy): Eukaryota > Metazoa > Mollusca > Cephalopoda > Sepiida > Sepiidae > Acanthosepion > Acanthosepion esculentum. The sequence goes on from OZ038488.1 coordinate 21,477,169, forward strand.
TTTACTTAAATATTTGTATAAACAGAATATATATATATATATATATATATATATATATATATATATATATATATATATATTGCATTCGAACATTCATATTTCCGCTGTAAAAATACATTGTTTCGATGCATCATAGCATCTCATCAGGCGGTGTTAAAATGATGGTTGTAACAATTTTTAATAATACTTATAAAGCATCTCTTTTCCGAAAAAAGGGGGACACAAGATATAGAAATGAAAAAAAGAAAAGAAAGGAAGACGAATATAGTCAGTAAAAAAAAAAGAAAGAAATACCCAAGATATAATCTCTCCTCCGAAGAAAAAGAAGAGATAAAGATCATTATGAATATGAGGATGATATAGAAATGAAAAACGACAAGACCAGACAAACATCAATTGATAAGACTGCTGCTAGAAAGTTCAGTTCAGTGCTTCGTGTTAGAATCCATCTTGCACATTTATAAATCCACCATTCGCCCGTGAATTAAATATTACTGCCATATCTGAATTTATATCTCGAGATTCTTGACAAAATCCAAACAAAGGTCTGAAATGTAATCGATCCTGACCTGGCATCTCGAGTTCAGTCACATTCCCACCTCCGTGGCTTCCCTCTTTCTTTTCTACAAATATGTTTATGGGGTTTGCTCTGGTTTGCTTTCCTCCTTGCTGTATGAATGTAAGCTTGCTTGCTACTATATTGGCAGCTAGGTCTCACTGTTTTCCTGTTGAAATAGTTAGATGCAGCCGTATGCTCTATTCTAATAGTTTCTTTTCTCGCACTTCTCGCCTGTGGAACTCCCTTCCAATTTTCTTGCTTCCCTACAATCTTCAAAGATTTTAATTTAATGCCAATCGCCAATACTTCTGTTTTTCTTGAACCTGTTCTTTTATTGTCCTTTCTCCTCACTAAAATATTAGCGATCTCTTTCACTCCCAGTAATCCCTTTGAGTCTTAGTGGCATTATCGAGTTGCTTGGGTGTGAAATGATTTTAAAAATTCAGGTCTGGTACTTCTGTTTCATATCTAGAGATTCTTGACAAAATCCAAAGAAGAATCGGCAACGTTAACAGTCCTTACCTGGCATCTCGGGTTCAGCTACTTTCCGTCTAACGTAAAGTTGCAACCTTTTGCTTCTTCTATAAATATGTTCACGTTGGTACCTCGACTTCACGCATTTAATCACAGTACTAAATTGACAGCTAGGTCTCATAATTGAAATTGCTATTTGCAACCGTAAGTTCTTTGCTAACAGTTTCTTCTTTCGCACTTCTCGCTTGTGGAACACTCTTCCAATTTTCTTGCTTCTTGGCACCTACAATCTTCAAAGATTTTAATGTAATGCCAATCGTCGGTTTTTCTTGAAAATTGTTCATTTATTGTCCTTTCTCCTAACTAAAATATTATCGTTATCTTTCATTCCAGTAACCTCTTTTGTCTTAGTGGCATTATCACGTTGCTTGGGTGTGAAATGATTTTAAAAACTCAGGTCTAGTACTTCTGTTTTATATCTAGAGTTTCTTGACAAAATCTAAAGAATCGGCAACGTTAACAGTCCTTACCTGGCATCTCGGGTTCAGCTACTTTACGTCTAACGTAAAGTTGCAACCTTTTGCTTCTTCTATAAATATGTTCACATTGGTACCTCGACTTCACGCATTTAATCGCAGTGCTAAATTGGCAACTAGGTCTCATAACTGAAATTTCTGTTTGTAACCGTAAGTTCTTTGCAAAATTTAAAATGCAATCTCATTCGTCACCTTCTGTCTCCTGAAACCTGTTCTTTTTTTTTCTTTCCATTGCTTTCACTCTCGGTAACCCGTTGAATCCTAGTGGATTTATTGTCTTGCTTAAAGTGATTATTTTTAAATATATCTTTAACCTATTTCAATTAATTCTTATTTGAGGTGAGGACAGCTGATTAGACCGACAACCACAACCACCTCAATGTTATTACCTCCGACGTAAACTCAAGTTAAGCCTGTTGATGTGCTTCGGGTCGGTTTCAAACTGAAAACACCTGTTCGAGTGCTATGAGTTGTGGTAAATCGTATAATCATATTGAATATTTCTACACATGACTTCATTTTCATCAACCCATTTCAACCCAGTATAATTAACCGATAATGTTTACACACTTAGAGATCCACACTCCGACATTCACTTTTCTAAATTAAATCATTTCTCAAGTGCGGTATGTAGAAGAGAAGATCACTAAGCAGGTATATTCCTGGTGTGCAAAACAAGTGAAGGAAAGTAAAAAGAAATATGGCCACCCTGGCACCTTAATTTAAGAAAGACACGATCCTGGAACTAGGAGAATTGGCGAGAGTGATTGGGCATATGCAAATCTTTTGCGAGATCAGCTCGGCATAAAAAACACCACGCGTGAGAGAACAATCAATTCGCTTGCATACGTGGTGCTGCATTTACGGAGAGACTTTGTCAATTGGAAAGAGATTACTTGGGTCAGTTTCACACACGGTAATCCATCTAATGTACCTCCGATCATCATATTCAACGTTGTTATATTTTGATTCTTCATTTCGTTATGGACTAGTCTTCCAAGAGCTAGTCTTTTATCTCTTTGTCAAATTCCCTGAACGCAAAATGCTTTAAGCAGTAGTATTGAATGCTAGAGTAGTTAAACGGTTATTGTCACCAGAATTTGAATAGGCGAATCTGGTTCAAATTCAGATAGAGTTAGTTTCATCTAGTTTTCTCTAAAACTTTTGGAAAAGGCATGAATCTATATTCCCCTAGCAATAGTTTAAATGACAGGACAGACTGCGCAGTCTTTTCTTCAATGGAAGTAATACTAGAGGAAGGAAAACTTTAAATCCAAACTGCAGTAAATAATAGGGTTTAGTCACCCATTTAAAATTGGTAGGGCAAACAAAGAGAAAAAAAACAACTCTGAATCCAAAATCATCTCCATCGGGTGGTCTATCTTGCTCTAGACGTGTCCACTGCTTTTACGGATGCAATACATATAATGCTCCCAAGATATTACGGGTGGATGACATACCGTCGGCTTATTTTTATCTATGTTAAACTAGCGAATTGCATAAATAAATACGTTACAATAGCGTTTTTTTGTTTTTCGCCTAATATTACAGAAGCTGGAAATGAAAGAGACTACAATAACCAACCTGGGGATTTTAAATGCTTGATTATTCGGACGAACTCCTGCGTTTTATAACTTTGATTATTGAAGCAATACCTTAATTTGATTATCACATCACTTGAAATGTTGGCGTTCTACATTACTTCAAACAAAAGGTTAGGAAGGAAACCCCCACCAATGCTGTAAAGAGCGATAACAGCTACTGGACTTGAGAAACGCATTTTCCTGAAATATTGTTTCAAAAGAAAGATTTTATAAAATTCAGACGAGAGCAGCACTGGCTGTTCGGTCAATGAATTTCCATATTAGGAAACGGCTAATATTACCATTACTTCACATTTTATTATTGTGCAGTGACTTTCACATTTCTGTTGCTATAATTGGCATATTACTAACCTTTTTCCCATTTTTTAAATCTATTCATCCCAAGTGATAATTGCACAATGACCTAAAGGAAGTTAAAGAGAATGAAAAGATTTTAGAAGGGCCCAGAAACGCAGTCCTAAACAGGAAGCAAGAGATAAATCTCTACTCCTGTACAAAAGAAAGGAGAGGGGTGTGAACCGGACGTTAAGTGAATCTACACACTTGTGCAAATTAATTGAAACAAAACGAATAATTCCGTTACTTAATTTTTTTTGTATTTTTCCAGTGAAACCTGCCCCAGTGCACATGTTAATACTTCATATATCCATTCCATGAAGTTGTTCGTCGCAGATTGACCACAGATTCTCGATTGGATTTAAATCAAGAGTTTCCGGGCTAGTCTATAGTACTTTGATTTGCTCACTGGTAAGGGTTGCCAGAGTGTTCGTGCAGCGTTACAATTTTCGCCTCCTTGGAGTAACGTCCATCACAGATAATGGCCGTAGGACAACTAATCGGCAGTTGAGATAATAGTGTCTGGGTTTAATGAAAATCTGATGCAATCACGGATGAGGCAATATTTTTCAAGGCCAAACAAATCATCATACAAGCCGAAAATAGATTCATATTACTGCACACCACTGCAAATGACCTAATCTGAGGAAAATTAGAAAACTGTTACATCCTGTCACTCCAGAGGGTCTAAAACTGACCGTATGGTAAAAGAAAGGAAATTAAAGTGTTTGTTTCAATTAATTCTCACAAGGGTGTATCGACTTCCATTGAGGAAAAAAATAAATAGTGAATAAAATGACAGATTTTAAGCGGGAACGTTAGAAATATAGCGTTGAAGTAGACTTTAGAAGGAACCGGAAACCCAGTCTTAAATAGGAAATCTCTACTGCGGTTCAATAAACCGGACAGGAGTCTGAACATTTGCAAGGTTTCCGTAGCACACGAAGAAGATGGTAGTAAAATAAAATAGCCATTGAACAAAACGCATATGAAGATTGGAAGGAATGCACATAGTGAACAATCTCTCACCAGAATCGGACAGCAATTGCACAAATGTGTACCACTGTTGAATGAACGCGAACAGTTAGATTGGGATAGGACTACTCATACACCTGGAAAGGCCGAAGAATACTGCTGTTGAAAAAAAAAGTTGCTCAGTTCTTTGAAGACATATCTTTTAATAGCTCTAGCTTTTTTCTGGCTTGTTTTATCTTTTTTCAGATAAATGATGAGAAACATCAAGCAAATTCATATACCTATTTATAAGACTACCATTCGCCCATGCTTTGAATATTGTTACCACATATGACCTGATACTCCTGATATACATTTAGAGATTTCTGATAAAATCCAGAGACATATCGGCAGTGTTTTGATTCTGATATGGAATCCTGGCTTCAGTCATTTTTCGACTACCGTAATGTAGCTTCCCTGTGACTTTTCTATAATTACTTTCATGGTAATTCTTCTGACGAAATTTCTTCTACGGTACATAGACTTTATGAATTTAAGCGGAGTACTATATTGACGCCAAGCTTTCATCATTTTACTGTTGAAATAGCTAGATGGAACCGTAAGTTCTATGATTACAGTTTCTTCTATCATACTTCTCGCTTGTAGAACACTCTTCCCGCTTTTTCCTTCCTAGTCAACTTTGATCTTCTAAAGTTTAAATGCTTCTTTTACTTTAAAAAAATCATACATCATTTCAAGACGTTTTTTTAAGAAATGCAGGGTGGCCCCAAACATTTGCCTGTAGTCAAGATCCAAGAATAGAGACCCGGGGACACCTGCATCAATTCAAAAAGATCTAGAAGTGTGGCCATTAAAGGAAACTTTAATTTCGTGATTTGATAAGAAAGACTGAATCAGTTCAGAAATAACTTTCAAGTTGTGAAGAAACCCTGTCAAATGCCTTCGAGATATCCAAGCAACATTCTTATTTAAATTTTTCAGCAATAATTGTTAATATATCAGCAGCTGACCTAGAGAAACGAAAGCAATATTACTTACCTGAAAGAAAACACTGTGAGGTGATATGCTTAACTAGTTTAGAAATGATCAAAGCCTCCCGGACTTTAAAAAAAGATGTTGAGGGGAGTAAGGGGAAATATTAGCAGGATCAGATGGTTCTCCTGGGTTCTTAGACTGGGATTACAGAAGATTATTTCTAATGAGCAGAAAATCAAGAAGCATTTATTGTAGAGTTTAGAAAGAACAGGGATAAGTAACACGTTTTGTGAGCATTATGTTTAGAGAGGAAATGTTGCCTGTAGTCTAAACCAAGGTTAGAGATCTGGAAGAACACCTGCATTTATGCAAAAAGATCTAGAAGAGTGGCCATTCAAGATAACTTTATTTTTGCAATTTGATAAGAAAGGCTGAATCAGTTCAAAATTCGTCCAGAAGTACCATAACCTTTCAATTTGTGTAAAGAACCTGTATACCAAACCCTGTGAAATGCCCTCGATCTATCCAAAGCAACAGACCGAGCTTCATTCTTATCTAAAGCTTGATAGACATTTTTCAGCAATAATCGTTAACATATCAACAGTTGACCTAGAGAGGCGAAAGTAATATTACTTATCTGAAAGAAGACTCTGCAAGGTGTGATGCTTAACTAATTTAGAATTGATCAAAGCCTCCCGGACTTTACAAAAAGATGTTGAGGGGAGTAAGGGGAAATATTAGCAGGATCAGATGGTTCTCCTGGGTTCTTAGACTGGGATTACAGAAGATTATTTCTAATGAGCAGAAAATCAAGAAGCATTTATTGTAGAGTTTAGAAAGAACAGGGATAAGTAACACGTTTTGTGAGCATTATATTTAGAGAGGAAATTTTGCCTGTAGTCTAAACCAAGGTTAGAGATCTGGAAGAACACCTGCATTTATGCAAAAAGATCTAGAAAAGTGGCCATTCAAGATAACTTTATTTTTGCAATTTGATAAGAAAGGCTGAATCAGTTCAAAATTCGTCCAGAAGTACCATAACCTTTCAACTTGTGTAAAGAACCTGTATACCAAACCCTGTGAAATGCCCTCGATCTATCCAAAGCAACAGACCGAGCTTCATTCTTATCTAAAGCTTGATGGACTTTTTTCATCAATAATCGTTAACATATCAACAGTTGACCTAGAGAGGCGAAAGTAATATTACTTATCTGAAAGAAGACTCTGCAAGGTGTGATGCTTAACTAATTTAGAATTGATTAAAGCCTCCCGGACTTTACAAAAAAAAAAGTTTTAAAGTGAGTAGGGGGGAAATATTAGACGGATCAGATGGTTCTCCTGGATTTTTAGACTGGGATTGCAGAATAGGATTTCCAATAAACTGAAAAGCAAGAAAGCTATAGGGCATTTATTGTAGAATTTAGAGAGAACAAGGGTAAGTAACTGTTATGGTCCAATATCCTCGGACCACTGTTATGGTCCAAGGTTAGGACCAAGGAAGAACAACACGAACACAAGAGTAGGAATAACAAAGATATATTACAACAGAATAATAATAATACAAGAATTTGAAGGTGTTAGTATGAGTGTCAGTCTGGTTTAGAGTGAACTGCTACTGTCTCGACTCGAATCCGTCTCGACCCGTTCCACTTCCTTCTATCATCTCTCTTGAGAGGCGCAGTCTTTATAGTGTCAGGAAGAGTTCATTGTTGTTACAGGTAAGATCCCATAACAGTAACACATGTTTTGCGAGCATCATGTTTACAGATGATAGCAGAAACCATGGACGGAGTTATATGCATATCACCCAATAGACTCTCAAGTCAGGTAAAGATACTCCAGTTGAGACAAGAGTAGAATTTGAAGATAATTTACTTTCTGATCTATCAGCCGGAATTGTTAACTCCTCAAATTGAATAAAGAGAGTCGGGATGGATGACTTACTCTTATGTTTAATTCCATTACAGAGCCTTCAGTAGTCACGAGAACTAAACATGATTGAGGCTATACGGTACCTCCCGCTATCAGAAAACAAATACTTAGCCTATTTGAGGACATGTTTATAGTTATTGTGGACAAACACAAATAGTCGTATGTCGTGATCGGAGCCCTCACACTGGTACATCCGGAAAAAAAGTGATTCCTGTGAGGCTGAACAGGCCGATTTGGACCAAAAAGAAGATTGTGGTTTCACTGGGTATTTCCGAGAAGGTACAAAAGTATCAATGCTGGCTTTAACCCAAAAACAAACCTCTATAGCACAATTCTCAATAGGAAAGTTAAGAATATCAATCCAAGAGGCGTCGGAATAAAGTCACGATATGAATCCCAATCATTACGCTGGTAGAAGAAAGATGTATTGTGTGTAGGCGGTTCCTTTTTAATAGACGGCTCAAAAGAAATATCAACAGATACTACAGTCTGATCCGAATTACCAAGAGGACAAAGTTGTGATGCTTGACAAGGGCTAGGAGATGAGTAGACAAGGAACAAATAAAATAAGGAAGCATGCTGAACAGACTTATTTGGGAAACAAGACGAGAAATCCACTATTTGACTGAGATAGTAAGCAATGGAAAAATGAAACTCTGAATGCTGGTAAATAAACCGGTAACATTAGAATGTATAAGCAACTTAAGTTATAATAATATAATAACATATAATAACATTAAGTTATTATCTATCTATCTCAATCAATTCTTATCTATTTAACGATATCGATCTATCTCAGTCTGTTCATATCTATCTATCTCATTAAGTTATCTATGTATCTATGTATCTATCTATCTATCTATCTATCTATCTATCTCAATTTCACTAATCAGTACGCTGGTAATGCTTCCAGAGAAGTTTCAAGATTATTCATGCCAATTCTTTTCACAAATAAGGCTCTTGTTGTATGACTTATGCGTCTTTTACTAAATTTTATACAAATGTACTGAAAGAACTGGGCCACACTGTATATGGGTACAAAAGTTCCATTGTTTCTATTATAGAAAAACTCTTCAAAAATGTGAATCAATACAAACAATTAATATTCTGATAATAAATATCGATTTATGTCGTTTGGGGAAAATTTTATTGAAGCTGGCTTCTAACTGAATATATCAGTTGAAGAATATAAAATAGGTATTGGTTACTTTTCAATATGGCACAGATCCGTTTTCTCTTTATTCAGAAATACCACTCTACAATTGTCGGATGCTGCTACACAGTCACCGAGTTCAAATACTCCTGCACTTGCACCAATTCTGTAAAAACGAAAAAAAAAGTATAAAATTAATTAATTTTATGCAACTGCATGTGTTCATAGAATTGTACTTTTCAGAATCATTTTAATCATGTTTTGCTTATTTTTTTTATTTCCATTGCATATATCTTTGTATTTTCAATTAACTAGAATTGTTTGCAACATGCTGCGTATTGAGACCCTTACAGTAATTTGGCATTGTTGAAGTTATATCTAACTTTTTTTGTCGAGGTTTAAAAACTCTACATTTCGTTCAATTTCGCAAACCAATCCATGAATTTGGAATTAGCTGATTTGTTTGGGAAAATACTTTGACAAAAATCCTACTTGCGGTTTAATAATTTATAAAATTTAATTTAATTTTATAGGATTTCACGGTAAACAATAATTTTAAGAAAATTTATTTTTTCCTTTTGCCTTCTTAACAGCAAAGAATTACATTCTTACGATTTCTTACTCTTGAGCGTGGAACATACAACTGACCTTGTGTAAATAATTCTTTCTAGTGCCAGATCCCAACTTTTTGAAGCGTTCAATTTGTTTATAGTTCTCACAAACGCAGAGTGAACTGAAAACTAGATTCTTGCATAATTAAAAACTTAATGAAAAGGTATGTAAAAAATAATATTGCATTTTTATTAAATAAGTATTTGCTATTTGAATTATCAAATTGTTTTTAAAATAGTGGGCGTATTTTGTATGTCAAATAATAAAATTTAATTTTTCATAAAAATTAATTAAAACCAAATGTAGTTTGTACCCTCTTACGAGTATGCACTTCTCCCCAAAATTTGGTTTCGATCGGTTAATTTAGAGGGTGTGACGGATGGAGTAACGGAAGTCACGGAATTTTATATATAGATTTTTATGGCTGATCGATACTCATACAAAGACTGTCCATCCGTCTCGCTCTGTCTTCTTGTGTTTCGATTTGATCTTTATTGTCATAATCTGTCTGTCTGTCTGTCTCTCTATCTGTCTCTCTCTATCCCCTAAATATATATAAATTAAATTTAATACGTAAGCACTTCAATAGTTTTTCTTCTCGCGATTATGAAGACATACTGTCTAAGGGGTTTACTCTTCATTCAGAATGTTTTGATGGACGCTCGAGAGGTGTCTCTTGGCTGGTGAGCAAGTCTTTGAAGGCTGCATGTGCTCTTGTCTTCGCAGAACCGGCGAGAAGACTTTGCGTGCTGGATGTTACCATAAAGGATAAGGATCTGCGTCTCATTGGGATTTATGGGCCCAATATCCAGGCTGAGCGGTCTGCTTTGTTTCGGCGGATCGAGCCGTTTATGACATCACGTCGGGTAGATTTATCGGGGGATTGGAATGCTATCCTTGACCACGACATCGTATAGGGTCAAATTCAAATTAGGGTACTAAAAACTGGGGCGTGAAAACGTTTCGCGACTTTGTCGACAGGTTTGATCTTGTCAACAAATACCGGAATGTGCACCCTCAGGGGGTAGTTTGGACTTGGATAAATAGTGGCAGCGTGGCTGTAGGCATGCGTGCTAGGTACCTCGACCGAATTTTAGTTAGGAGAGTCGATGTAGGGCGCTTAGGGTGTCCAAGTTTCCATTATATAGTTTATTCGGAAACAAGCCTAAGGTTAAGGATGGCTGGCTACTGGAAGTTCAACTGCTCGTTATTTGGCGAGCAGGAATTCCGGGACCAGCTGCTACTAATGTTACAAAGGGAACTGACGGGAGCTGTGGTGGGAAATGCCTGGTGGGACAATTTAAAATCTAAAATTCGAACGTTTACTGCCGATTTTAGTCGTCGACTCAATCTAGATAGATTAGCGGCGCAAACGGCTTTAGAGCAGAGAGTTGATCGGGCAGTTAAATCCCGTGATAGTGGGGAATTAGCCTTAGCTAAGGCAGAGTTGGCCTCCTTGCTTATCAAGAAGGATCAAACTGTGGTAGTTAGGGCTAGGTTAAAAAGAATGTCCTCTGAGGCGACGAATATGGCCGCAGAATTGAGTGCTGAGGAAAGTAGAAATGCATCATGGCGGCATATCGCGTGCGTCACATTGCCGGATAAGCGGACCGTGACTACAAACTCGGGCATATGTGAGGCTTTTCGCGATTACTTTCAGGATCTTTTTCCCAGGGAGCCCGGTCTGATCCCTGCTCAGTTAGACGCCTATTTAGCCGACTTTCCCTGCCTTGAAGCAGGTGAAGCGGCTGGGTGCGAGGGTCCCATCACAGTCGGAAATCTGGGAAGCGCTGAAACAGGTTGGCCTAGATAAATCTCCGGGATTAGATGGTCTTCCCTACGAACTCTACTTGAGGCAGTCGCCCGTTTTTGTTCCTTTGCTTGAACTGATTTTCAACAACTGGATGAAGCAGGGGTCTATACCTCAACGCTTCACCAGGGGAGTGATCAAGTTGCTGCGTAAGGACAAAAACGGTGGGGATGGGATAGGTAATTTTCGCCCTTTTAACGATGTAAAATACAAAGTTAAAGATTTTGGCAAAGATCTTAGCCAACCGTTTGCAGCTTGTCCTGTCTAGTCTGATTGGCTCCGAACAGACTTGTGCTGTTGAGGGCAGGACTATTCAGAACAACCTTCATATGAACCGCTTGATCATAGAGAAAGTCGACAGTGAAGCCGCGCTGATCAATTTGGATCAGTCCAAGGCCTTTGATAGGGTTGACCATCGATTCCTGGAGGCTGTGCTTTCGGCTGCCGGTTTCGGGCCGGACTTTCGCTCCTGGATCCGTCTTCTGTATGCGACTCCCGGTGCGCTGGTGGAAGTGAACGGGGTAAGATCGGCACCTTTCGTATTGTCTCGATCTATTCGTCAGTGTTGTCCGCTTTCGTCTATGCTTTACGTTCTTGCGTTGGAACCTTTCCTTCGTAAGTTAAAGGCGAATCCTGCGCGGAATTTCCCTACCTGGTGCTACCACCTCGGCCAGGTATTCTGCCTATGCTGACGACGTTTCGGTTCTTGTGTCGAGCAGAGCCGAGATTAACGAAGTCAGCAAAGAAATCAGTGGTTATGAGATAGTGACAGGGGCCAAGATCAACCGCGATAAGTCTGTTGGCTTGCGGTTGGGTGCGTTGAAGGGAGTTTCTCTTCCCGGACCTTTCCACTGGACGGATGGGCCGGTCAAGATACTCGGCGTCTGGTTCGGTCCTGATATCCAGTTGGGAATGAATTGGCCGGAGATACAAGGGAAGGCCGAGATCGCAATTGAATTGTGGTCTCGGAGGAATCTTTCCTTGAATGGGAGGGCGGAAGTATGTGTTTCACATATCTACCCGATTCTCCTTTACCGACTCTCGGTACTTCCACTTCCGCCTGCCACACTAATTTTATTAGTAAGGCTCTTGTTCTCTTTCTTGTGGAGAGGCAAAGCCGCTGGGGTATCTCGGGAAATCTTTTGCCTTCATCCATCTGAAGGCGGTCTAGGTATGCCTAGCATTGAGATTCGTCTTTATATGCTTCGCATCGGGTTCCTAGACAGTTTTTGTCGCGATTCGGATGAGGAGGGCGCCTTCTAGAAGGAAGACGCCCGTAGAAATTTCCCAGCCTTGAGAAGTGTGCATTCGTGTGAGGAGGAGGCCCACCGTTTACCCCGAGCCGAATGCTTCTTCTACCGTGAATGTCGTCTTGCTCTGAAACACCTCTTACGGGCGTCGGATAGCCTCTCCAACATCCAGGCGTTGTCTCGTAGGGCATTATATCAAATGTTAGTTCATAATGATCTGATTGACGAGCTCCGTCATACTAAGCAGGAGGCTCGCTCGATCTGGCCTTGGGCACCCGGGTTGAAATGTCTCAATAACTATGAGGCATCCCTGACCTGGCTAGTGATGCGTGGGGCCCTCCGGGTCACCAAAAACTTTGCGCAGCGGGCTTGGAGAAATCTCCAAACTGCCGACATTGTGATGGGGAAGTCGAGACCCTTGGTCACGTCTTCTTTCATTGCAAGTTGGTAGCACCGTTGTGTAAATTTGTTGAATGCCTCATGGTTCACATGTTGCAGGGAAAGTTCTTTGTCCTTGAGGCCTCTTCTGCTGCCGTTGACGAAGGCTAAACTTTGTGTTCCACTGCTTGCTTGGTGTTATAAGAGTCGTGATTTGGTCGACACGTCAGAAGGGATTCTATGGGGGTGAGAAGTTCACCTCTTCCCAACTGATCTTGTACTTTGGACATCAGCTTAAAGTCAAGATTAGGACGGAAAGGCAGCGACTCTCTTCATCAGAATTCGCCAAAAGGTGGGTAAAACTTGCGCGACTGTGTAGAGTGAAAGGGGCTGACTTGGAGTGGCACTTTGATGTCGGTTAGGTACAGGATTTTTCCTTCATGGGTTGAACAGAGGTAACCCGTCCCGATATTAGGCGAGTTTACGTTTAGTTTGAATCTTTAGTTTACTTTTTTCCGGTCAACTTATCTAGGGTATGTATGCTCATTGGACCCTTTTATTTCTGTCCCTATTTTCCTTAGTTTAATTCTCCATCCCCTCCCTCGTTTGGTGGTCAGTGATGTCAGTTCTCTGGTAGTTGCGGGATGGCTTTTGTTTCGCGGTTGTGTTTTCCTATTTGTTGTTGTGACTGAATGAGTGCGTGTTTGTGTGAGTATTTTTGGATGGATGATTGTCTTAATATATTATAATCCTGCATTTTTTCGTCCAGTCAACTGATGTTTCTGCCACATTTAGGTTTTGTGGGGGTGGGTTATTACTAACCTTATTTTGTTTTGTTTTCATGTAAATAGTATTAATTCATATTGTAAATAATCATTGTTTTTTTTAAATTTTTGTTTTTATTACCCTCCCCACGACAGACTTTAAAATTTACATATGGGGACTAGTTAGGATTTCATAGATAATTTGAGGTATTATGGTGGATGTAGTAAGAAAGGTAGGAAAGAATGTGTTGTTTTGGTGATAGGACTAATGTTGGTATGTTTGGGTCAGTGTTTGTGACTAGCTAAGTTTAGAATTAAGACAGAAGAAGACCGTCCTTTTCCCGCAATCCTCTTTTTGGCATTGCGCCACATTTTGTACTCGTGTACAAATAAATATCTATTCCACTAAGACGTTTACAAGACGCAGGTTGTACAGATCATATAAAGCATATAATAAAGTTTTTATAGGCTTGTGTTCTTTTTTCCTGTTATTTTTCGTTTAATTGTAATCATGGCTAGTTTAACCAAAATAATACATCATAAATATAGCCTAGGCTGTACCATTTACTAATAATTTTACTAATATTTTCTTGGTTTTCCCTGCTGAAATTGGGATGAGTCTTATAGACTTGTGCGTCTTATATACCGTGAAATACGGCAATTAAAAACGAGTGTTTTATTGAATTATTTTTATATATCAATTTACTTTATTAAAAAATAAATTTCTTTACTATTTATTTTATTAAAAATAATTAAAAAAAAAAAATATTTTTTTTTACATAATGTCTTTTCAGGTGTCCTTTTCTTCTGTTTGTCACTGAGCACCCATGGGAACTAATTTTGCACTAATTTCCAGATCTTCAATTTAAAAAGGGGGATTATTTTGTCAAGGCAATTACGATACGATGCAACGGGTCGCTCAACCTAGGCTTTATTTCAGATCCGTATTTGCCTCTTGAAGGCTCGAGAAAGGTTGCCTGAAAGTTGCGATAAAAAGCAACTGAAAGTAAGATGAAAGAAATACATCAAGAAAGATTGATTGTCATACTTACCCACAGCAATGTAATCCGTTCTCGGCGCAGGAACAACGCATGCATGCATCGACATCAGTGAACTTACTCCCCACATCGAATTTCATTTGCTTGTATTCACAATATATCATTCCGCCCTTCGACCCTGAAATTATGCAAAATGAGATCATGTATTCATTTATTTACATTATTCGGGCTATTGTCCTCATCTTTGTTGCCATATTTATCACAACGTTTCGGACGTTGTACGCTCCGGCCTTCTTCATGTGGTTGGAATGTCGAACTGAACCGCACGCTAGGATAGGCTGTTCTAGTTCCACGTCTAATGGATGTCAGTTATCTACTGTTAATGTTCCTCTCCATCACACCTCTTTGGGTCCTGTCACTGGATCTAACCAATGCCTTTATCCACTGTGCCATGTGGACATCTGTATATGAATTTCTGGGACTTATAAACTTAATATCTTCAGCAACTATTTTTACCAGTGCTCATATTGCCATTTTTGCTGTTATCATTGCATGTTTTTTTTACCAGAGCTCATATTGTAATTTTCGTTGTTGCTTTTCTCTGGCACTCCTTATTACTTGTTCCCATATTGTATTAATTTCTATGCTTGGCCAAGATTTTTGTGGCCTAGCATATGTGCTTAAGTTTACAAATTGTCCAATGATATTCTTTGTCTATGATTTCAACCTGATCCCATAGATGGCAGTGATCTCCCTTTTCTCCCGATATGTGGTCAGCCACGCCTGATTTTTACACTTTCCCTCGTGTTACAGCTTTCTGGTGGTCTTGAAGCCTTACCTTAAGGGGGCGGCCTGTCTCCCCTTTATATTCCTTTCCGCAGATCATTTATATCTACACTTTAATGTCTCGCGTATCGTGAGACATTAAAGTGTTTTCACCCTCATGAATCATCCCTTTTACAGTGATCCTGTTTTATTGTTTTATTTATTTGATTGCCTTAAACTTACCAGTGATTGCGCAAAGAATATTGGATATCGACTGAAAGTAATACCAGGTCTAGAATGCTAGCTGCAGTCGGCTGTTCTCAATTTGCGACTAGATTCAATGAAGGCGGGAGCCTGTGATACAAAGAACACTTTTAATAGCTTCTGTTAACCCTACGATGTAGTCGGTACTGCAGGTGGCGAGGATCCTTTAAAGAATTCCTGAATCAATTAAATCTGTCCAGATTTTTACATACATAGGAAGCGAAATAAATTCTGCTGAAAAGGATGTGGAAATTCGTATAGCTAAAGCCTAGACCGCCTTGAATAAAATGGATGTAATCTGGAAATCTAATCTACTAGACAACCTCAAACGGAGTATCTTTCACGCTCCTGTAGATTAGGTTGTATTGTATGGTCCCATTGCTTGAATATTAACTAAAACCCTTGAGTCTAAGCTTGATGGAACCTACACTCGGATGCTGAGCGCGATACTTATATCTCTTGTAGACAGGATCCAAATAAATCACAGCTCCATGGACCCATCCCTGATATTTCTACAATTTTACGCTTTAGAATGCGTTTTGCAGGGCACTGCTGACGAGCAAAACAAGAACTCTGGTGTGACCCACTGCCATGGCACAAGACGGGTTGGTCTCCCAGCATTGACCAACAATGTAATGTCACAAATGCCACTCGAATGCTCTTCCGACCTTGATGCAGGACAGTGAAGGTTGGCGTCACAGACTAGAGATTTTCCGAGTTCGCTCGACCTAAAAAAAGAATAACCATAAGTTCTATGCTGATTGTAGCTTTTCTCTCACTTCTCGCTTGTGGAACCCTTTTCCGGCTTCTTGCCTTCCAGTCATCTTCAAAGATTTGAGTACAATGTCAATCTTTATCTTCTGTTTGCTTAGTAACTGTTCTTTTGTTGTTCGCTTTTCTTAATAATAGTTTCTTTTCCTCATATTCTTTCACACTCAGTACCCCCACCCCCTTGCGTCTTAGTGGCTTTATTGCTTTCCTTGGGGGAGAAATGATGTAAAAAAAAACATTCCGTGCTAAGGGAATAAATACTAAACACCAGGTGGATACTTGAAGAAAGGTTTATTGTACACAACCAGTACAATATGAAATACGGTACAGTTATACACACAGGTCAATCTAGTAGTGACTGTCACTAATTGGAAGTTCGGACGTGTTTGCGTCTTCTCGTTCTGACTCTTCCTCCAGTCTCTCGTAGACAGTTGACTTTATAGGTACTTACTACCTATAGTGTAATCATTCATGGAGGTGACTGGTTATTCCATTGTATCACAATGAAACCATTATTTGCACTTATAGTGCGATACTTTCATGACTATAAGTTACCATGTGTAGGCCACAATATGTTACGGTTTAAGGACGATGACGAGATCACTTTGTGGTTAATCGAGACAACAACGATTACCGTTGTCCTAGATATTAAGTACGTCATACCTCGAAAACCAAACTAGTTACATTCCATCATCGCCGATTGGACTATCAGCAATCACGATGACTGGAAGCTCCCTCAGGGAGATCCCATGACTGGAGTGCCTATTGGACCTTAAACTCAACCAGATCTCAAATGGGACTCGTACATCCGATCCATAATTACAGATGTTGAAAAGATTGTCGATTCCCTGTACCGCTCCAGTAAGTAACCCCTGCTATTCTCTACCGTTACAAAAGCCAGCACAGGCCTAAAATGGTGAACTGCTGCCGTATATGGGCAGGAGCTGCTCAGTCCTCACATTCCAGTCTCGATAGTGTTAAAGAATGTTTCCGCGTTCTTGTGGGTGCCAAATTATTTTCATTCTAGAACCATTTTCTCACAGACGAAACGTTGCAATCCTGTCACTGGTCTACCGCTATTTCCATGGAAAGTGCTCAGACGAACTATATTCCTTCGTCCCACAAATTCTCACTTTACGACTATGATCCGACATTCTACGCACATTATAGCGAACCTTCACAATATATGTTTGGAATGTTAGTTCCACTCAAGCAGCCTTGTCCCGTGAACCGTTAGCAACCCCTGCTATCTTCTATATTTACAAAAGCAAGCACAGACCTAGATCAGTAGAGATTCCATTCTAGAGTGGAAATCGAGTAAAGATAATCCTGAATATTCAAGAGCGGAATCAGAAGAGAATTTACCGGCAAAGCATTCTGCTTTATCAGCAGTAGATCAAAAGGAGGGATTGAGAATGTATTCTTGTTCAACCCAATCTTACGGAGCCGTTAGGAATCGCGAGAATCAAACTTGTGAGAGGCTATACGGTATCAAATTTCAGCAGCGGACACGCTTACGCTCATTACGAACGCATAGAAAGAGGCGTCTATTATGAGATTTGAACGGTCACGTTGCTATATCTGGATGAAGTGATTCCTGTGGGCTATAGCAGCTGAAAAGTTAGGGGTGAACCAAGAAGACATCATCATCAAAAAAACAAAAAAAATAAGTTGCTTTTTTTTTATCATAAAATTTCTAATAAAAAATCATGTTTCACCTTTTTTTTAATCATATGTAATAATTTTCTCTCATTTAAATTAAAATAACTACTTTTTAGGCCAATTTAAAAACTTTTCAGGAGTGGCCTCAAACTTTTGAACTGTAAAGTATGTAATTATAAGCAAAATTTCAGGATAAAGGTAACCGTTGAAATAGTCGGAAGATTAATTGATGTTTTTTTTTACAGCTTATCAGCCTATTGCAGGCTATTTAACGCAAGAACGCGTTTTTACATTATAAGAAACTTTTGGCGATAACAAAGTTTTTTACTGATTCAAGTTGTACTAATTAACTCCTAGCTGAGAAGAGGAGAATGTGGATTCATGCCTTTCAAAAGGATATTTGCTCGTCAGTGAGTATAACGAACCCGACTTGAATTGAAACTCGGCTCTCCTATTTCTAATTCTAAGCTATTATCCACGATCGGCCAAGAACATTTGCAATGTTCTGAAATTTGAAGCGTTGGATTCAGGATACGTGCCATCACTACATTTTCAATTCCAATTTCAAATCATAATTTCTGTTTTGAAAAGGTTTATCTTAAGTTTCACTTTTTGGTACACTTAGAACGGAATATAGCATTTAATGAAGCGATTGATTTGTTTTTACGGGTTATCAATCTTTTTCAGGCCAAGAAAATAGAAAATATTTTAGATTGCGATAATATTTTAGAGATAATAATGATTTTCAGATACAAGTCTTACTATTTTAACTCATAACTGAAGGGAGAAGAGTTGGATCTATATATTTGTCAAGGGCGTCAGTGAATGAGACGAACCCGTCTCGTCTCTGATTAGCAATTCCGACCAGTTAGCCATTACACCTTTCACACATCCATGCATAAAGTACTTGGTATTCCCAAGTCGTCACCCATCCCGGTAGAGACCGGGCTCGACATTGCTTAACTTCGGTGATCGTGGAGAGAGGAAAGACAGTGAATGAAGTTCGTTCTTTATTTAGATTGATGAATGGATCCATTGATACCCCCAAATGTTCTGCGATCGAAGAATAGTCAACGCGTTGGATTAACAGAATCGTTTTAGAACGTGGTTAAAATTGAAGTATTCAACATAAGAAGGCCTAAAGTTTTTAATTGTTACTTACATTTATAAGGAACACTTTTCACCAGGCCCACTGAGCACATGGCAGTGGCGCAGGCAATCACAAAGGCGAGAAGTACGCAGACGACCACAGTCTTCATCGTTATTGTTTCTTCAATGAAATTTTATGGCTAAAAAGATAGCGAACAGTTCTGGTTTCAGACGAAAGTACAGACAACTTCTTCCCACTGACTGCTGACCAAAAAGTCTCCCTCTTTATATAATACTAACTAACGTGGGAAAATTGGACTCTGTTTTCATGATGTGCGATAAGGTTATGGATTTTGCTGATATATCCGAAAAGAACACGATATTTTACATTTTGAAACATTCACAGATGTATTGCCCCAGTTATTACATCGTGAAGAGAAACACGTTTTATATTATTTATTGATATATTTATATTCAATTTAAATTTACAGCTATTCGATTACTGCGTTCTTCTCCAATATACAACGCCCGTATAGATTTTTCTCATGTTTCTTAACATCGAGGTATTGGCGGGGAATATAGAACTTTTCCAATCGTAATATAATTCAAAATGTATTATCATTATGAAATACAATCTTTAAACTTTATTTAAATGAATTTGAAATAAGTAAAGGAGTGATTACAAAAATGCATACATAAAATGTGGAATTATAATTTCTTTTCTTTTCAACATTATTTTGATATTTCGCTCTCATTTATTTTTCTTTAGTTTCTCATTGAAATATTTTTGCATACAGTGATGTCTTTTTCAGTATTTTTCATTTTAACGTTTCTTTTTAATTGAAATGCTTCTTTATTATTTCAAACTTTCTTTTTCATTTTTCTTTCATTTCTTTTTCTTTTAGTTTCTCATTTAATCATTTCTTTTTTATGCATTTATGTTTTTTTCAGTATTATTCATTTTAACGTTTCTTTTTAATTTAAACGCGTCACTGCATGCAAGGGGTTACAGAGAGTGGGAGCAAAACTAAAGAGGCGTGATAGAGGAAAGGATGGAGAGAAAGACGAGGAATAGATCAAAGCATCTGGAGATGTCGATTGTCATTGCATTTGAATATTTGGAAGTTATAGCTATCAAGGAAGCAAATAAGAGGAAGGTAGTTCCACAGACGGGAAGGGCGAGACATGAAGCTGATGGAGTAGAAGAAACGGCTACATTTAATAGTTTCGTCAGTGAAAGGAGATGCCAAACTAGTACCACGTTTAAATTCATAGAGTTTGGGTCCCAGCGAAAGTAGCTCGTCGGAGCAGTTACCGTGAAAGTATTTGTAGAAAAGACAGAGGGAATCGGCGGCATGTTTGTGACAGAGCGACTGTATACGAGATGCCAGATCAGGGCCAATCACTTTGCATATCTCTCTCTGGATTTTGTCGAGGACCTTAAGACGAACAGCGGGGCACCAGACCATATATAGCAGCAGTATTCCATGCAAGGGCGAATGGTTGATTTATAGATTTGAAGGATGGACTCGGGGGAGAAAAACTTTCTGACGCGACACAGAGAACCAACTTTCCTTGCGGTAGATGAAGCTATTGATTCAATGTATTTGTTCCAACTCAGGTCAGCGGACAGTGTGAGAACGAGCAGTCGCAGAGAGGTGCCCTCGTGGAGTTGAGCACCAGACATTTTAATGGGAGGAAGGAGGTGTCTCTTTGGCGGGTAAAAGAGAGCAGAACGCAGAGAAAAGCAAGAAGCAGAGAAAAACAAAGAAAAGCAAACAATTCATTTTAACGTTTCTTTTTAATTTAAACGCTCCTTTATCATTTCAAATTTTCTTTTTCATTTTTCTTTCATCTATTTTTCTTTAATTTCTCATTTAAGCATTTCTTTTTTATGAAATTATATCTTTTTGAGTATTTTTCATTTTAACGTTTCTTTTTAATTGAAATGCTTCTTTTTCATTTCAAACTTTCTTTTTCATTTTTCTTTCATGTATTTTTCTTTAATTTCTCATTTAAGCATTTCTTTTTTTATGCATTTATGTCTTTTTCATTTTAACGTTTCTTTTTATTTTTGAACATTTATCGTTTCATTTTTCTTTCATTCATTTTTTTTTACTCTTTCATTTGAGTATTTGCTCTTTAGTATGTTTCCTTTATACTCTTATATTTTCATTTTAGCGTTTCTTCATCATGCCTTCGTCAGTTATATTTCATTTCAACATTTCCTTTACCTATATTTGTAATTACCTTTTCATCTCTTTCATTTTAACATTTCATTTCATTTCTTTTTTTTATTTTACGATTGAAATGAGAAGAAAATGTTGAAATGAAATTTAGATATTGTGGAGTATATATTTGAGTAATTGGAGTTGTTAACGTTGGTTTATTTCATTTTTTACAATTTGTCATCGCTTGTGGCAGTTCTTTTAAAACAGGAGTCATTTCTTTGCGTTTGTGCATAGAATCACAAATGGGAATGTGGCTCTTTATTTTTCTCGGCTTAATGATGAGGTAAACAATCATGGTAATTATTTATGCAACTAAATTTTTTTCAAATACCTTAAAATTCTCATATGGAATATATCTTATAACACGATTAATTCTTAATCATCGTTTTTATTACGACATCATCAACGATTGCAGGCCTTCCAGAACATTCTCGAATTTCCAGATCAACATTTCCATTTCTGGACCTTAAAACTCTCATATGAAATATATGGAGTATATCTGCGATGGCCCGTATCTTATGACACGATTATTTTTTAATCCTCGTTTTGATTTAGACATCATCAACAATTGCAGGCCTCGATTCTCGATTTTCCAAATCAAAACTTCCATTTCTGGGCCTCAACTTACGGACAGTACTCAAAAATAAGGCAATGAATGGTGCATATATTTTTTGAAGTTTCTAATCTTATAGTTTAGCTTTTTTTTTTCTTTTAGCTTTCCTTTCCTACCTTGTTTATGATATTCTGTAGTGTTCTTTCTGTGCTTGCCATTAACAGTGTTCCGTTTACCTTGATTAATCCCTACCGTCCCGAAAATCATATATGTATGAATATTCGGATGTGAGAGAAATAAAAAACGACAAGACCAGACAAACATCAATTGATGAGACTGCTGCTAGAAAGTTCAGTTCAGTGCTTCGTGTTAGAATCCATCTTGCACATTTATAAATCCACCATTCGCCCGTGAATTAAATATTGCTTCCATATCTGAATTTATATCTCGAGATTCTTGACAAAACCCAAAGAAGAGCAATATGTGTAATAGATAGAAACCTATAATTCGAAGTTTTATGAATTAATACTTGGTTTCTGATAGAAGCCTACGATCAATAACTAGCTTTTGCTAGAAAAAAGAAAAGCGGAGATTACCGTGGCCATTGATAGATTAAAAACACGAATGTCCTCGTTGCCGCAGATGATCGATTGTTGCCGTCTCGCGTAGAGAATATTGATATTTAAAGCTGTATGTGCGCAGATTTTATGGATTTATTTAAATTTATTTGCATAAGTTTGTAAATAAAGCTGGATTTCACAGTGCTATTTTCCGAATCAATAATATTACTTGAAACTAGCTTAACAAAATGGGAGGCCAAACTACTGATACCCACAAAAGGGTTTGAACGATGGTTCGGGTTGAACTTGCTAAACATAGTGCTTTACACACACACACACACACACACACACACACACACATATATATATATATATATATATATATATATATATATATATATATATATATAAAAAGTCAACATAGAAGTCCACACTCAAACTGACGGCCTGACGATTGCGTCTATCATGAAACAGATTGTCACCTCTGAGTGTTGACTTCTATATCTATATTTACACACGCTCTATGATATTGAGCACTTTATCCCATCAATATAGCACACCTTAAAATGTATTTCTTCATATATGTATATATATAATGAAATGGACTAAGTTCGACAATTATTTTGATATATTTTCTGTTAATATGTTATTTTTATAGATACAAATATTTAAATAAATGTTCTATTTACAATAAACAGTATTAACTAGATTTACCGGTCTGAATGTCCGAAAAATTTCGTGGAAAATATGTGACCTGCGACAAAAGTCGAACCCGTATCCTACACGGAAACTTCATATAGCCGGACGTGATATACCATTTAGCTACGGGGGAAGCATCTGCTTAGCAAAATCAAATTACTATTATTAATTTCTATGAAATTCCTCGGACATTCAGGCGGGTAAATGTCGTTAATACTGTTTATTATAAACAGAGGATTTACTTAAATATTTGTATCTATAAAGATAACGTATGAACAGGAAATATATCAAAAATAATTGTTGGACTTAGTCCATTTTATAATATACGTTGTCATTTATTTACTTTAAAATACGCTTCAAGCAGATATGATCGTTCGAGAAAAATCCTGGGAAATTTGTTGTTTAAGAATAGAAATATGATTTTGCTAACCAGAGGTTTCCTCTGTAGGTAAATAGTAAACCACGTCAAGCTATATGACGGTTCCGTGTAGGATACAGGTTCGATTTCTGTCGGAGGACACACATGAAATTTCTCTGACATTCAGACCAGTAAGTGTAGTTTATACTGTTTATTATAAACAGAGCATTTACTTAAATATATATATATATATATATATATATATATATATTGCATTCGAACATTCATATTTCCGCTGTAAAAATACATTGTTTCGATGCATCATAGCATCTCATCAGGCGGTGTTAAAATGATGGTTGTAACAATTTTTAATAATACTTATAAAGCATCGCTTGTCCGAAAAAAGGGGGACACAAGATATAGAAATGAAAAAAAGAAAAGAAAGGAAGACGAATATAGTCAGTAAAAAAAAAAGAAAGAAATACCCAAGATATAATCTCTTCACCGAAGAAAAAGAAGAGATAAAGATCATTATGAATATGAGGATGATATAGAAATGAAAAACGACAAGACCAGACAAACATCAATTGATAAGACTGCTGCTAGAAAGTTCAGTTCAGTGCTTCGTGTTAGAATCCATCTTGCACATTTATAAATCCACCATTCGCCCGTGAATTAAATATTACTGCCATATCTGAATTTATATCTCGAGATTCTTGACAAAATCCAAACAAAGGTCTGAAATGTAATCGATCCTGACCTGGCATCTCGAGTTCAGTCACATTCCCACCTCCGTGGCTTCCCTCTTTCTTTTCTACAAATATGTTTATGGGGTTTGCTCTGGTTTGCTTTCCTCCTTGCTGTATGAATGTAAGCTTGCTTGCTACTATATTGGCAGCTAGGTCTCACTGTTTTCCTGTTGAAATAGTTAGATGCAGCCGTATGCTCTATTCTAATAGTTTCGTTTCTCGCACTTCTCGCCTGTGGAACTCTCTTCCAATTTTCTTGCTTCCCTACAATCTTCAAAGATTTTAATTTAATGCCAATCGCCAATACTTCTGTTTTTCTTGAACCTGTTCTTTTATTGTCCTTTCTCCTCACTAAAATATTATCGATCTCTTTCACCCCTAGTAATCCCTTTGAGTCTTAGTGGCATTATCGAGTTGCTTGGGTGTGAAATGATTTTAAAAACTCAGGTCTGGTACTTCTGTTTTATATCTAGAGTTTCTTGACAAAATCCAAAGAAGAATCGGCAACGTTAACAGTCCTTACCTGGCATCTCGGGTTCAGCTACTTTCCGACATTGGTAAAGTTGCAACCATTTGCTTCTTCTATAAATATGTTCACGTTGGTACCTCGACTTCACGCATTTAATCACAGTGCTAAATTGGCAACTAGGTCTCATAATTGAAATTGCTATTTGCAACCGTAAGTTCTTTGCTAACAGTTTCTTCTTTCGCACTTCTCGCTTGTGGAACACTCTTCCAATTTTCTTGCTTCTTGCCACCTACAATCTTCAAAGATTTTAATGTAATGCCAATCGTCGGTTTTTCTTGAAAATTGTTCATTTATTGTCCTTTCTCCTCACTAAAATATTATCGTTATCTTTCATTCCAGTAACCTCTTTTGTCTTAGTGGCATTATCACGTTGCTTGGGTGTGAAATGATTTTAAAAACTCAGGTCTAGTACTTCTGTTTTATATCTAGAGTTTCTTGACAAAATCTAAAGAATCGGCAACGTTAACAGTCCTTACCTGGCATCTCGGGTTCAGCTACTTTCCGTCTAACGTAAAGTTGCAACCTTTTGCTTCTTCTATAAATATGTTCACATTGGTACCTCGACTTCACGCATTTAATCGCAGTGCTAAATTGGCAACTAGGTCTCATAACTGAAATTTCTGTTTGTAACCGTAAGTTCTTAGCAAAATTTAAAATGCAATCTCATTCGTCACCTTCTGTCTCCTGAAACCTGTTCTTTTTTTTTCTTTCCATTGCTTTCACTCTCGGTAACCCGTTGAATCCTAGTGGATTTATTGTCTTGCTTAAAGTGATTATTTTTAAATATATCTTTAACCTATTTCAATTAATTCTTATTTGAGGTGAGGACAGCTGATTAGACCGACAACCACAACCACCTCAATGTTATTACCTCCGACGTAAACTCAAGTTAAGCCTGTTGATGTGCTTCGGGTCGGTTTCAAACTGAAAACACCTGTTCGAGTGCTATGAGTTGTGGTAAATCGTATAATCATATTGAATATTTCTACACATGACTTCATTTTCATCAACCCATTTCAACCCAGTATAATTAACCGATAATGTTTACACACTTAGAGATCCACACTCCGACATTCACTTTTCTAAATTAAATCATTTCTCAAGTGCGGTATGTAGAAGAGAGGATCACTAAGCAGGTATATACCTGGCGTGCAAAACAAGTGAAGGAACGTAAAAAGAAATATGGCCACCCTGGCACCTTAATTTAAGAAAGACACGATCCTGGAACTAGGAGAATTGGCGAGAGTGATTGGGCATATGCAAATCTTTTGCGAGATCAGCTCGGCATCAAAAACACCACGCGTGAGAGAACAATCAATTCGCTTGCATACGTGGTGCTGCATTTACGGAGAGACTTTGTCAATTGGAAAGAGATTACTTGGGTCAGTTTCACACACGGTAATCCATCTAATGTACCTCCGATCATCATATTCAACGTTGTTATATTTTGAGTCTTCATTTCGTTATGGACTAGTCTTCCAAGAGCTAGTCTTTTATCTCTTTGTCAAATTCCCTGAACGCAAAATGCTTTAAGCAGTAGTATTGAAAGCTAGAGTAGTTAAACGGTTATTGTCACCAGAATTTGAATAGGCGAATCTGGTTCAAATTCCGATAGAGTTAGTTTCATCTAGTTCTCTCTAAAACTTTTGGAAAAGGCATGAATCTATATTCCCCTAGCAATAGTTTAAATGACAGGACAGACTGCGCAGTCTTTTCTTCAATGGAAGCAAGACTAGAGGAAGGAAAACTTTAAATCCAAACTGCAGTAAATAATAGGGTTTAGTCACCCATTTAAAATTGGTAGGGCAAACAAAGAGAAAAAAAACAACTCTGAATCCAAAATCATCTCCATCGGGTGGTCTATCTTGCTCTAGACGTGTCCACTGCTTTTACGGATGCAATACATATAATGCTCCCATGATATTACGGGTGGATGACATACCGTCGGCTTATTTTTATCTATGTTAAACTAGCGAATTGCATAAATAAATACGTTACAATCGCGTTTTTTTGTTTTTCGCCTAATATTACAGAAGCTGGAAATGAAAGAGACTACAATAACCAACCTGGGGATTTTAAATGCTTGATTATTCGGACGAACTCCTGCGTTGTATAACTTTGATTATTGAAGCAATACCTTAATTTGATTATCACATCACTTGAAATGTTGGCGTTCTACATTACTTCAAACAAAAGGTTAGGAAGGAAACCCCCATCAATACTGTAAAGAGCGATAACAGCTACTGGACTTGAGAAACGCATTTTCCTGAAATATTGTTTCAAAAGAAAGATTTTATAAAATTCAGACGAGAGCAGCACTGGCTGTTCGGTCAATGAATTTCCATATTAGGAAACGGCTAATATTACCATTACTTCACATTTTATTATTGTGCAGTGACTTTCACATTTCTGTTGCTATAATTGGCATATTACTAACCTTTTTCCCATTTTTTAAATCTATTCATCCCAAGTGATAATTGCACAATGACCTAAAGGAAGTTAAAGAGAATGAAAAGATTTTAGAAGGGCCCAGAAACGCAGTCCTAAACAGGAAGCAAGAGATAAATCTCTACTCCTGTACAAAAGAAAGGAGAGGGGTGTGAACCGGACGTTAAGTGAATCTACACACTTGTGCAAATTAATTGAAACAAAACGAATAATTCCGTTACTTAATTTTTTTTGTATTTTTCCAGTGAAACCTGCCCCAGTGCACATGTTAATACTTCATATATCCATTCCATGAAGTCGTTCGTCGCAGATTGACCACAGATTCTCGATTGGATTTAAATCAAGAGTTTCCGGGCTAGTCTATAGTACTTTGATTTGCTCACTGGTAAGGGTTGCCAGAGTGTTCGTGCAGCGTTACAATTTTCGCCTCCTTGGAGTAACGTCCATCACAGATAATGGCCGTAGGACAACTAATCGGCAGTTGAGATAATAGTGTCTGGGTTTAATGAAAATCTGATGCAATCACGGATGAGGCAATATTTTTCAAGGCCAAACAAATCATCATACAAGCCGAAAATAGATTCATATATTACTGCACACCACTGCAAATGACCTAATCTGAGGAAAATTAGGAAACTGTTACATCCTGTCACTCCAGAGGGTCTAAAACTGACCGTATGGTAAAAGAAAGGAAATTAAAGTGTTTGTTTCAATTAATTCTCACAAGGGTGTATCGACTTCCATTGAGGAAAAAAATAAATAGTGAATAAAATGACAGATTTTAAGCGGGAACGTTAGAAATATAGCGTTGAAGTAGACTTTAGAAGGAACCGGAAACCCAGTCTTAAATAGGAAATCTCTACTGCGGTTCAATAAACCGGACAGGAGTCTGAACATTTGCAAGGTTTCCGTAGCACACGAAGAAGATGGTAGTAAAATAAAATAGCCATTGAACAAAACGCATATGAAGATTGGAAGGAATGCACATAGTGAACAATCTCTCACCAGAATCGGACAGCAATTGCACAAATGTGTACCACTGTTGAATGAACGCGAACAGTTAGATTGGGATAGGACTACTCATACACCTGGAAAGGCCGAAGAATACTGCTGTTGAAAAAAAAAGTTGCTCAGTTCTTTGAAGACATATCTTTTAATAGCTCTAGCTTTTTTCTGGCTTGTTTTATCTTTTTTCAGATAAATGATGAGAAACATCAAGCAAATTCATATACCTATTTATAAGACTACCATTCGCCCATGCTTTGAATATTGTTACCACATATGACCTGATACTCCTGATATACATTTAGAGATTTCTGATAAAATCCAGAGACATATCGGCAGTGTTTTGATTCTGATATGGAATACTGGCTTCAGTCATTTTTCGACTACCGTAATGTAGCTTCCCTGTGACTTTTCTATAATTACTTTCATGGTAATTCTTCTGACGAAATTTCTTCTATGGTACATAGACTTTATGAATTTAAGCGGAGTACTATATTGACGCCAAGCTTTCATCATTTTACTGTTGAAATAGCTAGATGGAACCGTAAGTTCTATGATTACAGTTTCTTCTATCATACTTCTCGCATGTGGAACACTCTTCCCGCTTTTTCCTTCCTAGTCAACTTTGATCTTCTAAAGTTTAAATGCTTCTTTTACTTTAAAAAAATCATACATCATTTCAAGACGTTTTTTTAAGAAATGCAGGGTGGCCCCAAACATTTGCCTGTAGTCAAGATCCAAGAATAGAGACCCGGGGGACACCTGCATCAATTCAAAAAGATCCAGAAGTGTGGCCATTAAATAAAACTTTCATTTCTGGATTTGATAGGAAAAACTGAATCAGTTCAGAAATAACTTTCAAGTTGTGAAGAAACCCTGTCAAATGCCTTCGAGATATCCAAGCAACATTCTTATTTAAATTTTTCAGCAATAATTGTTAATATATCAGCAGCTGACCTAGAGAAACGAAAGCAATATTACTTATCTGAAAGAAAACTCTGTGAGGTGATATGCTTAACTAGTTTAGAAATGATCAAAGCCTCCCGGACTTTAAAAAAAGATGTTGAGGGGAGTAAGGGGAAATATTAGCAGGATCAGATGGTTCTCCTGGGTTCTTAGACTGGGATTACAGAAGATTATTTCTAATGAGCAGAAAATCAAGAAGCATTTATTGTAGAGTTTAGAAAGAACAGGGATAAGTAACACGTTTTGTGAGCATTATGTTTAGAGAGGAAATTTTGCCTGTAGTCTAAACCAAGGTTAGAGATCTGGAAGAACACCTGCATTTATGCAAAAAGATCTAGAAGAGTGGCCATTCAAGATAACTTTATTTTTGCAATTTGATAAGAAAGGCTGAATCAGTTCAAAATTCGTCCAGAAGTGCCATAACCTTTCAACTTGTGTAAAGAACCTGTATACCAAACCCTGTGAAATGCCCTCGATCTATCCAAAGCAACAGACCGAGCTTCATTCTTATCTAAAGCTTGATGGACTTTTTTCAGCAATAATCGTTAACATATCAACAGTTGACCTAGAGAGGCGAAAGTAATATTACTTATCTGAAAGAAGACTCTGCAAAGTGTGATGCTTAACTAATTTAGAATTGATTAAAGCCTCCCGGACTTTACAAAAAAAAAAAGTTTTAAAGTGAGTAGGGGGGAAATATTAGACGGATCAGATGGTTCTCCTGGATTTTTAGACTGGGATTGCAGAATAGGATTTCCAATAAACTGAAAAGCAAGAAAGCTATAGGGCATTTATTGTAGAATTTAGAGAGAACAAGGGTAAGTAACTGTTATGGTCCAATATCCTCGGACCACTGTTATGGTCCAAGGTTAGGACCAAGGAAGAACAACACGAACAAAAGAGTAGGAATAACAAAGATATATTACAACAGAATAATAATAATACAAGAATTTGAAGGTGTTAGTATGAGTGTCAGTCTGGTTTAGAGTGAACTGCTACTGTCTCGACTCGAATCCGTCTCGACCCGTTCCACTTCCTTCTATCATCTCTCTTGAGAGGCGCAGTCTTTATAGTGTCAGGAAGAGTTCATTGTTGTTACAGGTAAGATCCCATAACAGTAACACATGTTTTGCGAGCATCATGTTTACAGATGATAGCAGAAACCATGGACGGAGTTATATGCATATC
Source organism: Acanthosepion esculentum (assembly GCA_964036315.1). Taxonomy (NCBI): domain Eukaryota; kingdom Metazoa; phylum Mollusca; class Cephalopoda; order Sepiida; family Sepiidae; genus Acanthosepion; species Acanthosepion esculentum. The sequence goes on from OZ038488.1 coordinate 21,507,362, forward strand.
ACCCAATAGACTCTCAAGTCAGGTAAAGATACTCCAGTTGAGACAAGAGTAGAATTTGAAGATAATTTACTTTCTGATCTATCAGCCGGAATTGTTAACTCCTCAAATTGAATAAAGAGAGTCGGGATAGATGACTTACTCTTATGTTTAATTCCATTACAGAGCCTTCAGTAGTCACGAGAACTAAACATGATTGAGGCTATACGGTACCTCCCGCTATCAGAAAACAAATACTTAGCCTATTTGAGGACATGTTTATAGTTATTGTGGACAAACACAAATAGTCGTATGTCGTGATCGGAGCCCTCACACTGGTACATCCGGAAAAAAAGTGATTCCTGTGAGGCTGAACAGGCCGATTTGGACCAAAAAGAAGATTGTGGTTTCACTGGGTATTTCCGAGAAGGTACAAAAGTATCAATGCTGGCTTTAACCCAAAAACAAACCTCTATAGCACAATTCTCAATAGGAAAGTTAAGAATATCAATCCAAGAGGCGTCGGAATAAAGTCACGATATGAATCCCAATCATTACGCTGGTAGAAGAAAGATGTATTGTGTGTAGGCGGTTCCTTTTTAATAGACGGCTCAAAAGAAATATCAACAGATACTACAGTCTGATCCGAATTACCAAGAGGACAAAGTTGTGATGCTTGACAAGGGCTAGGAGATGAGTAGACAAGGAACAAATAAAATAAGGAAGCATGCTGAACAGACTTATTTGGGAAACAAGACGAGAAATCCACTATTTGACTGAGATAGTAAGCAATGGAAAAATGAAACTCTGAATGCTGGTAAATAAACCGGTAACATTAGAATGTATAAGCAACTTAAGTTATAATAATATAATAACATATAATAACATTAAGTTATTATCTATCTATCTCAATCAATTCTTATCTATTTAACGATATCGATCTATCTCAGTCTGTTCATATCTATCTATCTCATTAAGTTATCTATGTATCTATGTATCTATCTATCTATCTATCTATCTATCTATCTATCTCAATTTCACTAATCAGTACGCTGGTAATGCTTCCAGAGAAGTTTCAAGATTATTCATGCCAATTCTTTTCCCAAATAAGGCTCTTGTTGTATGACTTATGCGTCTTTTACTAAATTTTATACAAATGTACTGAAAGAACTGGGCCACACTGTATATGGGTACAAAAGTTCCATTGTTTCTATTATAGAAAAACTCTTCAAAAATGTGAATCAATACAAACAATTAATATTCTGATAATAAATATCGATTTATGTCGTTTGGGGAAAATTTTATTGAAGCTGGCTTCTAACTGAATATATCAGTTGAAGAATATAAAATAGGTATTGGTTACTTTTCAATATGGCACAGATCCGTTTTCTCTTTATTCAGAAATACCACTCTACAATTGTCGGATGCTGCTACACAGTCACCGAGTTCAAATACTCCTGCACTTGCACCAATTCTGTAAAAACGAAAAAAAAAGTATAAAATTAATTAATTTTATGCAACTGCATGTGTTCATAGAATTGTACTTTTCAGAATCATTTTAATCATGTTTTGCTTATTTTTTTTATTTCCATTGCATATATCTTTGTATTTTCAATTAACTAGAATTGTTTGCAACATGCTGCGTATTGAGACCCTTACAGTAATTTGGCATTGTTGAAGTTATATCTAACTTTTTTTGTCGAGGTTTAAAAACTCTACATTTCGTTCAATTTCGCAAACCAATCCATGAATTTGGAATTAGCTGATTTGTTTGGGAAAATACTTTGACAAAAATCCTACTTGCGGTTTAATAATTTATAAAATTTAATTTAATTTTATAGGATTTCACGGTAAACAATAATTTTAAGAAAATTTATTTTTTCCTTTTGCCTTCTTAACAGCAAAGAATTACATTCTTACGATTTCTTACTCTTGAGCGTGGAACATACAACTGACCTTGTGTAAATAATTCTTTCTAGTGCCAGATCCCAACTTTTTGAAGCGTTCAATTTGTTTATAGTTCTCACAAACGCAGGGTGAACTGAAAACTAGATTCTTGCATAATTAAAAACTTAATGAAAAGGTATGTAAAAAATAATATTGCATTTTTATTAAATAAGTATTTGCTATTTGAATTATCAAATTGTTTTTAAAATAGTGGGCGTATTTTGTATGTCAAATAATAAAATTTAATTTTTCATAAAAATTAATTAAAACCAAATGTAGTTTGTACCCTCTTACGAGTATGCACTTCTCCCCAAAATTTGGTTTCGATCGGTTAATTTAGAGGGTGTGACGGATGGAGTAACGGAAGTCACGGAATTTTATATATAGATTTTTATGGCTGATCGATACTCATACAAAGACTGTCCATCCGTCTCGCTCTGTCTTCTTGTGTTTCGATTTGATCTTTATTGTCATAATCTGTCTGTCTGTCTGTCTCTCTATCTGTCTCTCTCTATCCCCTAAATATATATAAATTAAATTTAATACGTAAGCACTTCAATAGTTTTTCTTCTCGCGATTATGGGGTTTACTCTTCATTCAGAATGTTTTGATGGACGCTCGAGAGGTGTCTCTTGGCTGGTGAGCAAGTCTTTGAAGGCTGCATGTGCTCTTGTCTTCGCAGAACCGGCGAGAAGACTTTGCGTGCTGGATGTTACCATAAAGGATAAGGATCTGCGTCTCATTGGGATTTATGGGCCCAATATCCAGGCTGAGCGGTCTGCTTTGTTTCGGCGGATCGAGCCGTTTATGACATCACGTCGGGTAGATTTATCGGGGGATTGGAATGCTATCCTTGACCACGACATCGTATAGGGTCAAATTCAAATTAGGGTACTAAAAACTGGGGCGTGAAAACGTTTCGCGACTTTGTCGACAGGTTTGATCTTGTCAACAAATACCGGAATGTGCACCCTCAGGGGGTAGTTTGGACTTGGATAAATAGTGGCAGCGTGGCTGTAGGCATGCGTGCTAGGTACCTCGACCGAATTTTAGTTAGGAGAGTCGATGTAGGGCGCTTAGGGTGTCCAAGTTTCCATTATATAGTTTATTCGGAAACAAGCCTAAGGTTAAGGATGGCTGGCTACTGGAAGTTCAACTGCTCGTTATTTGGCGAGCAGGAATTCCGGGACCAGCTGCTACTAATGTTACAAAGGGAACTGACGGGAGCTGTGGTGGGAAATGCCTGGTGGGACAATTTAAAATCTAAAATTCGAACGTTTACTGCCGATTTTAGTCGTCGACTCAATCTAGATAGATTAGCGGCGCAAACGGCTTTAGAGCAGAGAGTTGATCGGGCAGTTAAATCCCGTGATAGTGGGGAATTAGCCTTAGCTAAGGCAGAGTTGGCCTCCTTGCTTATCAAGAAGGATCAAACTGTGGTAGTTAGGGCTAGGTTAAAAAGAATGTCCTCTGAGGCGACGAATATGGCCGCAGAATTGAGTGCTGAGGAAAGTAGAAATGCATCATGGCGGCATATCGCGTGCGTCACATTGCCGGATAAGCGGACCGTGACTACAAACTCGGGCATATGTGAGGCTTTTCGCGATTACTTTCAGGATCTTTTTCCCAGGGAGCCCGGTCTGATCCCTGCTCAGTTAGACGCCTATTTAGCCGACTTTCCCTGCCTTGAAGCAGGTGAAGCGGCTGGGTGCGAGGGTCCCATCACAGTCGGAAATCTGGGAAGCGCTGAAACAGGTTGGCCTAGATAAATCTCCGGGATTAGATGGTCTTCCCTACGAACTCTACTTGAGGCAGTCGCCCGTTTTTGTTCCTTTGCTTGAACTGATTTTCAACAACTGGATGAAGCAGGGGTCTATACCTCAACGCTTCACCAGGGGAGTGATCAAGTTGCTGCGTAAGGACAAAAACGGTGGGGATGGGATAGGTAATTTTCGCCCTTTTAACGATGTAAAATACAAAGTTAAAGATTTTGGCAAAGATCTTAGCCAACCGTTTGCAGCTTGTCCTGTCTAGTCTGATTGGCTCCGAACAGACTTGTGCTGTTGAGGGCAGGACTATTCAGAACAACCTTCATATGAACCGCTTGATCATAGAGAAAGTCGACAGTGAAGCCGCGCTGATCAATTTGGATCAGTCCAAGGCCTTTGATAGGGTTGACCATCGATTCCTGGAGGCTGTGCTTTCGGCTGCCGGTTTCGGGCCGGACTTTCGCTCCTGGATCCGTCTTCTGTATGCGACTCCCGGTGCGCTGGTGGAAGTGAACGGGGTAAGATCGGCACCTTTCGTATTGTCTCGATCTATTCGTCAGTGTTGTCCGCTTTCGTCTATGCTTTACGTTCTTGCGTTGGAACCTTTCCTTCGTAAGTTAAAGGCGAATCCTGCGCGGAATTTCCCTACCTGGTGCTACCACCTCGGCCAGGTATTCTGCCTATGCTGACGACGTTTCGGTTCTTGTGTCGAGCAGAGCCGAGATTAACGAAGTCAGCAAAGAAATCAGTGGTTATGAGATAGTGACAGGGGCCAAGATCAACCGCGATAAGTCTGTTGGCTTGCGGTTGGGTGCGTTGAAGGGAGTTTCTCTTCCCGGACCTTTCCACTGGACGGATGGGCCGGTCAAGATACTCGGCGTCTGGTTCGGTCCTGATATCCAGTTGGGAATGAATTGGCCGGAGATACAAGGGAAGGCCGAGATCGCAATTGAATTGTGGTCTCGGAGGAATCTTTCCTTGAATGGGAGGGCGGAAGTATGTGTTTCACATATCTACCCGATTCTCCTTTACCGACTCTCGGTACTTCCACTTCCGCCTGCCACACTAATTTTATTAGTAAGGCTCTTGTTCTCTTTCTTGTGGAGAGGCAAAGCCGCTGGGGTATCTCGGGAAATCTTTTGCCTTCATCCATCTGAAGGCGGTCTAGGTATGCCTAGCATTGAGATTCGTCTTTATATGCTTCGCATCGGGTTCCTAGACAGTTTTTGTCGCGATTCGGATGAGGAGTGCGCCTTCTAGAAGGAAGACGCCCGTAGAAATTTCCCAGCCTTGAGAAGTGTGCATTCGTGTGAGGAGGAGGCCCACCGTTTACCCCGAGCCGAATGCTTCTTCTACCGTGAATGTCGTCTTGCTCTGAAACACCTCTTACGGGCGTCGGATAGCCTCTCCAACATCCAGGCGTTGTCTCGTAGGGCATTATATCAAATGTTAGTTCATAATGATCTGATTGACGAGCTCCGTCATACTAAGCAGGAGGCTCGCTCGATCTGGCCTTGGGCACCCGGGTTGAAATGTCTCAATAACTATGAGGCATCCCTGACCTGGCTAGTGATGCGTGGGGCCCTCCGGGTCACCAAAAACTTTGCGCCGCGGGCTTGGAGAAATCTCCAAACTGCCGACATTGTGATGGGGAAGTCGAGACCCTTGGTCACGTCTTCTTTCATTGCAAGTTGGTAGCACCGTTGTGTAAATTTGTTGAATGCCTCATGGTTCACATGTTGCAGGGAAAGTTCTTTGTCCTTGAGGCCTCTTCTGCTGCCGTTGACGAAGGCTAAACTTTGTGTTCCACTGCTTGCTTGGTGTTATAAGAGTCGTGATTTGGTCGACACGTCAGAAGGGATTCTATGGGGGTGAGAAGTTCACCTCTTCCCAACTGATCTTGTACTTTGGACATCAGCTTAAAGTCAAGATTAGGACGGAAAGGCAGCGACTCTCTTCATCAGAATTCGCCAAAAGGTGGGTAAAACTTGCGCGACTGTGTAGAGTGAAAGGGGCTGACTTGGAGTGGCACTTTGATGTCGGTTAGGTACAGGATTTTTCCTTCATGGGTTGAATACCGTCCCGATATTGGGCGAGTTTACGTTTAGTTTGAATCTTTAGTTTACTTTTTTCCGGTCAACTTATCTAGGGTATGTATGCTCATTGGACCCTTTTATTTCTGTCCCTATTTTCCTTAGTTTAATTCTCCATCCCCTCCCTCGTTTGGTGGTCAGTGATGTCAGTTCTCTGGTAGTTGCGGGATGGCTTTTGTTTCGCGGTTGTGTTTTCCTATTTGTTGTTGTGACTGAATGAGTGCGTGTTTGTGTGAGTGTTTTTGGATGGATGATTGTCTTAATATATTATAATCCTGCATTTTTTCGTCCAGTCAACTGATGTTTCTGCCACATTTAGGTTTTGTGGGGGTGGGTTATTACTAACCTTATTTTGTTTTGTTTTCATGTAAATAGTATTAATTCATATTGTAAATAATCATTGTTTTTTTTAAATTTTTGTTTTTATTGCCCTCCCCCCCGACAGACTTTAAAATTTACATATGGGGACTAGTTAGGATTTCATAGATAATTTGAGGTATTATGGTGGATGTAGTAAGAAAGGTAGGAAAGAATGTGTTGTTTTGGTGATAGGACTAATGTTGGTATGTTTGGGTCAGTGTTTGTGACTAGCTAAGTTTAGAATTAAGACAGAAGAAGACCGTCCTTTTCCCGCAATCCTCTTTTTGGCATTGCGCCACATTTTGTACTCGTGTACAAATAAATATCTATTCCACTAAGACGTTTACAAGACGCAGGTTGTACAGATCATATAAAGCATATAATAAAGTTTTTATAGGCTTGTGTTCTTTTTTCCTGTTATTTTTCGTTTAATTGTAATCATGGCTAGTTTAACCAAAATAATACCTCATAAATATAGCCTAGGCTGTACCATTTACTAATAATTTTACTAATATTTTCTTGGTTTTCCCTGCTGAAATTGGGATGAGTCTTATAGACCTGTGCGTCTTATATACCGTGAAATACGGCAATTAAAAACGAGTGTTTTATTGAATTATTTTTATATATCAATTTACTTTATTAAAAAATAAATTTCTTTACTATTTATTTTATTAAAAATAATTAAAAACAAAAAAATATTTTTTTTTACATAATGTCTTTTCAAGTGTCCTTTTCTTCTGTTTGTCACTGAGCACCCATGGGAACTAATTTTGCACTAATTTCGAGATCTTCAATTTAAAAAGGGGGATTATTTTGTCAAGGCAATTACGATACGATGCAACGGGTCGCTCAACCTAGGCTTTATTTCAGATCCGTATTTGCCTCTTGAAGGCTCGAGAAAGGTTGCCTGAAAGTTGCGATAAAAAGCAACTGAAAGTAAGATGAAAGAAATACATCAAGAAAGATTGATTGTCATACTTACCCACAGCAATGTAATCCGTTCTCGGCGCAGGAACAACGCATGCATGCATCGACATCAGTGAACTTACTCCCCACATCGAATTTCATTTGCTTGTATTCACAATATATCATTTCGCCCTTCGACCCTGAAATTATGCAAAATGAGATCATGTATTCATTTATTTACATTATTCGGGCTATTGTCCTCATCTTTGTTGCCATATTTATCACAACGTTTCGGACGTTGTACGCTCCGGCCTTCTTCATGTGGTTGGAATGTCGAACTGAACCGCACGCTAGGATAGGCTGTTCTAGTTCCACGTCTAATGGATGTCAGTTATCTACTGTTAATGTTCCTCTCCATCACACCTCTTTGGGTCCTGTCACTGGATCTAACCAATGCCTTTATCCACTGTGCCATGTGGACATCTGTATATGAATTTCTGGGACTTATAAACTTAATATCTTCAGCAACTATTTTTAACCAGTGCTCATATTGCCATTTTTGCTGTTATCATTGCATGTTTTTTTTACCAGAGCTCATATTGTAATTTTCGTTGTTGCTTTTCTCTGGCACTCCTTATTACTTGTTCCCATATTGTATTAATTTCTATGCTTGGCCAAGATTTTTGTGGCCTAGCATATGTGCTTAAGTTTACAAATTGTCCAATGATATTCTTTGTCTATGATTTCAACCTGATCCCATAGATGGCAGTGATCTCCCTTTTCTCCCCATATGTGGTGAGCCACGCCTGATTTTTACACTTTCCCTCGTGTTACAGCTTTCTGGTGGTCTTGAAGCCTTACCTTAAGGGGGCGGCCTGTCTCCCCTTTATATTCCTTTCCGCAGATCATTTATATCTACACTTTAATGTCTCGCGTATCGTGAGACATTAAAGTGTTTGCACCCTCATGAATCATCCCTTTTACAGTGATCCTGTTTTATTGTTTTATTTATTTGATTGCCTTAAACTTACCAGTGATTGCGCAAAGAATATTGGATATCGACTGAAAGTAATACCAGGTTAGAATGCTAGCTGCAGTCGGCTGTTCTCAATTTGCGACTAGATTCAATGAAGGCGGGAGCCTGTGATACAAAGAACACTTTTAATAGCTTCTGTTAACCCTACGATGTAGTCGGTACTGCAGGTGGCGAGGATCCTTTAAAGAATTCCTGAATCAATTAAATCTGTCCAGATTTTTACATACATAGGAAGCGAAATAAATTCTGCTGAAAAGTATGTGAAAATTCGTATAGCTAAAGCCTAGACCGCCTTGAATAAAATGGATGTAATCTGGAAATCTAATCTACTAGACAACCTCAAACGGAGTATCTTTCACGCTCCTGTAGATTCGGTTTTATTGTATGGTCCCATTGCTTGAATATTAACTAAAACCCTTGAGTCTAAGCTTGATGGAACCTACACTCGGATGCTGAGCGCGATACTTATATCTCTTGTAGACAGGATCCAAATAAATCACAGCTCCATGGACCCATCCCTGATATTTCTACAATTTTACGCTTTAGAATGCGTTTTGCAGGGCACTGCTGACGAGCAAAACAAGAACTCTGGTGTGACCCACTGCCATGGCACAAGACGGGTTGGTCTCCCAGCATTGACCAACAATGTAATGTCACAAATGCCACTCGAATGCTCTTCCGACCTTGATGCAGGACAGTGAAGGTTGGCGTCACAGACTAGAGATTTTCCGAGTTCGCTCGACCTAAAAAAAGAATAACCATAAGTTCTATGCTGATTGTAGCTTTTCTCTCACTTCTCGCTTGTGGAACCCTTTTCCGGCTTCTTGCCTTCCAGTCATCTTCAAAGATTTGAGTACAATGTCAATCTTTATCTTCTGTTTGCTTAGTAACTGTTCTTTTGTTGTTCGCTTTTCTTAATAATAGTTTCTTTTCCTCATATTCTTTCACACTCAGTACCCCCACCCCCTTGCGTCTTAGTGGCTTTATTGCTTTCCTTGGGGGAGAAATGATGTAAAAAAAAACATTCCGTGCTAAGGGAATAAATACTAAACACCAGGTGGATACTTGAAGAAAGGTTTATTGTACACAACCAGTACAATATGAAATACGGTACAGTTATACACACAGGTCAATCTAGTAGTGACTGTCACTAATTGGAAGTTCGGACGTGTTTGCGTCTTCTCGTTCTGACTCTTCCTCCAGTCTCTCGTAGACAGTTGACTTTATAGGTACTTACTACCTATAGTGTAATCATTCATGGAGGTGACTGGTTATTCCATTGTATCACAATGAAACCATTATTTGCACTTATAGTGCGATACTTTCATGACTATAAGTTACCATGTGTAGGCCACAATATGTTACGGTTTAAGGACGATGACGAGATCACTTTGTGGTTAATCGAGACAACAACGATTACCGTTGTCCTAGATATTAAGTACGTCATACCTCGAAAACCAAACTAGTTACATTCCATCATCGCCGATTGGACTATCAGCAATCACGATGACTGGAAGCTCCCTCAGGGAGATCCCATGACTGGAGTGCCTATTGGACCTTAAACTCAACCAGATCTCAAATGGGACTCGTACATCCGATCCATAATTACAGATGTTGAAAAGATTGTCGATTCCCTGTACCGCTCCAGTAAGTAACCCCTGCTATTCTCTACCGTTACAAAAGCCAGCACAGGCCTAAAATGGTGAACTGCTGCCGTATATGGGCAGGAGCTGCTCAGTCCTCACATTCCAGTCTCGATAGTGTTAAAGAATGTTTCCGCGTTCTTGTGGGTGCCAAATTATTTTCATTCTAGAACCATTTTCTCACAGACGAAACGTTGCAATCCTGTCACTGGTCTACCGCTATTTCCATGGAAAGTGCTCAGACGAACTATATTCCTTCGTCCCACAAATTCTCACTTTACGACTATGATCCGACATTCTACGCACATTATAGCGAACCTTCACAATCTATGTTTGGAATGTTAGTTCCACTCAAGCAGCCTTGTCCCGTGAACCGTTAGCAACCCCTGCTATCTTCTATATTTACAAAAGCAAGCACAGACCTAGATCAGTAGAGATTCCATTCTAGAGTGGAAATCGAGTAAAGATAATCCTGAATATTCAAGAGCGGAATCAGAAGAGAATTTACCGGCAAAGCATTCTGCTTTATCAGCAGTAGATCAAAAGGAGGGATTGAGAATGTATTCTTGTTCAACCCAATCTTACGGAGCCGTTAGGAATCGCGAGAATCAAACTTGTGAGAGGCTATACGGTATCAAATTTCAGCAGTGGACACGCTTACGCTCATTACGAACGCATAGAAAGAGGCGTCTATTATGAGATTTGAACGGTCACGTTGCTATATCTGGATGAAGTGATTCCTGTGGGCTATAGCAGCTGAAAAGTTAGGGGTGAACCAAGAAGACATCATCATCAAAAAAACAAAAAAAATAAGTTGCTTTTTTTTTATCATAAAATTTCTAATAAAAAATCATGTTTCACCTTTTTTTTAATCATATGTAATAATTTTCTCTCATTTAAATTAAAATAACTACTTTTTAGGCCAATTTAAAAACTTTTCAGGAGTGGCCTCAAACTTTTGAACTGTAAAGTATGTAATTATAAGCAAAATTTCAGGATAAAGGTAACCGTTGAAATAGTCGGAAGATTAATTGATGTTTTTTTTTACAGCTTATCAGCCTATTGCAGGCTATTTAACGCAAGAACGCGTTTTTACATTATAAGAAACTTTTGGCGATAACAAAGTTTTTTACTGATTCAAGTTGTACTAATTAACTCCTAGCTGAGAAGAGGAGAATGTGGATTCATGCCTTTCAAAAGGATATTTGCTCGTCAGTGAGTATAACGAACCCGACTTGAATTGAAACTCGGCTCTCCTATTTCTAATTCTAAGCTATTATCCACGATCGGCCAAGAACATTTGCAATGTTCTGAAATTTGAAGCGTTGGATTCAGGATACGTGCCATCACTACATTTTCAATTCCAATTTCAAATCATAATTTCTGTTTTGAAAAGGTTTATCTTAAGTTTCACTTTTTGGTACACTTAGAACGGAATATAGCATTTAATGAAGCGATTGATTTGTTTTTACGGGTTATCAATCTTTTTCAGGCCAAGAAAATAGAAAATATTTTAGATTGCGATAATATTTTAGAGATAATAATGATTTTCAGATACAAGTCTTACTATTTTAACTCATAACTGAAGGGAGAAGAGTTGGATCTATATATTTGTCAAGGGCGTCAGTGAATGAGACGAACCCGTCTCGTCTCTGATTAGCAATTCCGACCAGTTAGCCATTACACCTTTCACACATCCATGCATAAAGTACTTGGTATTCCCAAGTCGTCACCCATCCCGGTAGAGACCGGGCTCGACATTGCTTAACTTCGGTGATCGTGGAGAGAGGAAAGACAGTGAATGAAGTTCGTTCTTTATTTAGATTGATGAATGGATCCATTGATACCCCCAAATGTTCTGCGATCGAAGAATAGTCAACGCGTTGGATTAACAGAATCGTTTTAGAACGTGGTTAAAATTGAAGTATTCAACATAAGAAGGCCTAAAGTTTTTAATTGTTACTTACATTTATAAGGAACACTTTTCACCAGGCCCACTGAGCACATGGCAGTGGCGCAGGCAATCACAAAGGCGAGAAGTACGCAGACGACCACAGTCTTCATCGTTATTGTTTCTTCAATGAAATTGTATGGCTAAAAAGATAGCGAACAGTTCTGGTTTCAGACGAAAGTACAGACAACTTCTTCCCACTGACTGCTGACCAAAAAGTCTCCCTCTTTATATAATACTAACTAACGTGGGAAAATTGGACTCTGTTTTCATGATGTGCGATAAGGTTATGGATTTTGCTGATATATCCGAAAAGAACACGATATTTTACATTTTGAAACATTCACAGATGTATTGCCCCAGTTATTACATCGTGAAGAGAAACACGTTTTATATTATTTATTGATATATTTATATTCAATTTAAATTTACAGCTATTCGATTACTGCGTTCTTCTCCAATATACAACGCCCGTATAGATTTTTCTCATGTTTCTTAACATCGAGGTATTGGCGGGGAATATAGAACTTTTCCAATCGTAATATAATTCAAAATGTATTATCATTATGAAATACAATCTTTAAACTTTATTTAAATGAATTTGAAATAAGTAAAGGAGTGATTACAAAAATGCATACATAAAATGTGGAATTATAATTTCTTTTCTTTTCAACATTATTTTGATATTTCGCTCTCATTTATTTTTCTTTAGTTTCTCATTGAAATATTTTTGCATACAGTGATGTCTTTTTCAGTATTTTTCATTTTAACGTTTCTTTTTAATTGAAATGCTTCTTTATTATTTCAAACTTTCTTTTTCATTTTTTTTTCATTTCTTTTTCTTTTAGTTTCTCATTTAATCATTTCTTTTTTATGCATTTATGTTTTTTTCAGTATTATTCATTTTAACGTTTCTTTTTAATTTAAACGCGTCACTGCATGCAAGGGGTTACAGAGAGTGGGAGCAAAACTAAAGAGGCGTGATAGAGGAAAGGATGGAGAGAAAGACGAGGAATAGATCAAAGCATCTGGAGATGTCGATTGTCATTGCATTTGAATATTTGGAAGTTATAGCTATCAAGGAAGCAAATAAGAGGAAGGTAGTTCCACAGACGGGAAGGGCGAGACATGAAGCTGATGGAGTAGAAGAAACGGCTACATTTAATAGTTTCGTCAGTGAAAGGAGATGCCAAACTAGTACCACGTTTAAATTCATAGAGTTTGGGTCCCAGCGAAAGTAGCTCGTCGGAGCAGTTACCGTGAAAGTATTTGTAGAAAAGACAGAGGGAATCGGCGGCATGTTTGTGACAGAGCGACTGTATACGAGATGCCAGATCAGGGCCAATCACTTTGCATATCTCTCTCTGGATTTTGTCGAGGACCTTAAGACGAACAGCGGGGCACCAGACCATATATAGCAGCAGTATTCCATGCAAGGGCGAATGGTTGATTTATAGATTTGAAGGATGGACTCGGGGGAGAAAAACTTTCTGGCGCGACACAGAGAACCAACTTTCCTTGCGGTAGATGAAGCTATTGATTCAATGTATTTGTTCCAACTCAGGTCAGCGGACAGTGTGAGAACGAGCAGTCGCAGAGAGGTGCCCTCGTGGAGTTGAGCACCAGACATTTTAATGGGAGGAAGGAGGTGTCTCTTTGGCGGGTAAAAGAGAGCAGAACGCAGAGAAAAGCAAGAAGCAGAGAAAAACAAAGAAAAGCAAACAATTCATTTTAACGTTTCTTTTTAATTTAAACGCTCCTTTATCATTTCAAATTTTCTTTTTCATTTTTCTTTCATCTATTTTTCTTTAATTTCTCATTTAAGCATTTCTTTTTTATGAAATTATATCTTTTTCAGTATTTTTCATTTTAACGTTTCTTTTTAATTGAAATGCTTCTTTTTCATTTCAAAATTTCTTTTTCATTTTTCTTTCATGTATTTTTCTTTAATTTCTCATTTAAGCATTTCTTTTTTTATGCATTTATGTCTTTTTCATTTTAACGTTTCTTTTTATTTTTGAACATTTATCGTTTCATTTTTCTTTCATTCATTTTTTTTTACTCTTTCATTTGAGTATTTGCTCTTTAGTATGTTTCCTTTATACTCTTATATTTTCATTTTAGCGTTTCTTCATCATGCCTTCGTCAGTTATATTTCATTTCAACATTTCCTTTACCTATATTTGTAATTACCTTTTCATCTCTTTCATTTTAACATTTCATTTCATTTCTTTTTTTTATTTTACGATTGAAATGAGAAGAAAATGTTGAAATGAAATTTAGATATTGTGGAGTATATATTTGAGTAATTGGAGTTGTTAACGTTGGTTTATTTCATTTTTTACAATTTGTCATCGCTTGTGGCAGTTCTTTTAAAACAGGAGTCATTTCTTTGCGTTTGCGCATAGAATCACAAATGGAAATGTGGCTCTTTATTTTTCTCGGCTTAATGATGAGGTAAACAATCATGGTAATTATTTATGCAACTAAATTTTTTTCAAATACCTTAAAATTCTCATATGGAATATATCTTATAACACGATTAATTCTTAATCATCGTTTTTATTACGACATCATCAACGATTGCAGGCCTTCCAGAACATTCTCGAATTTCCAGATCAACATTTCCATTTCTGGACCTTAAAACTCTCATATGAAATATATGGAGTATATCTGCGATGGCCCGTATCTTATGACACGATTATTTTTTAATCCTCGTTTTGATTTAGACATCATCAACAATTGCAGGCCTCGATTCTCGATTTTCCAAATCAAAACTTCCATTTCTGGGCCTCAACTTACGGACAGTACTCAAAAATAAGGGAATGAATGGTGCATATATTTTTTGAAGTTTCTAATCTTATAGTTTAGCTTTTTTTTTTCTTTTAGCTTTCCTTTCCTACCTTGTTTATGATATTCTGTAGTGTTCTTTCTGTGCTTGCCATTAACAGTGTTCCGTTTACCTTGATTAATCCCTACCGTCCCGAAAATCATATATGTATGAATATTCGGATGTGAGAGAAATAAAAAACAAGACCAGACAAACATCAATTGATGAGACTGCTGCTAGAAAATTCAGTTCAGTGCTTCGTGTTAGAATCCATCTTGCACATTTATAAATCCACCATTCGCCCGTGAATTAAATATTACTTCCATATCTGAATTTATATCTCGAGATTCTTGACAAAACCCAAAGAAGAGCAATATGTGTAATAGATAGAAACCTATAATTCGAAGTTTTATGAATTAATACTTGGTTTCTGATAGAAGCCTACAATCAATAACTAACTTTTGCTAAAAAAAGAAAAGCGGAGATTACCGTGGCCATCGATAGATTAAAAACACGAATGTCCTCGTTGCCGCAAATGATCGATTGTTGCCGTCTCGCGTAGAGAATATTGATATTTAAAGCTGTATGTGCGCAGATTTTATGGATTTATTTAAATTTATTTGCATAAGTTTGTAAATAAAGCTGGATTTCACAGTGCTATTTTCCGAATCAATAATATTACTTGAAGCTAGCTTAACAAAATGGGAGGCCAAACTACTGATACCCACAAAAGGGTTTGAACGATGGTTCGGGTTGAACTTGCTAAACATAGTGCTTTACACACACACACACACACACACACACACACACACACATACATATATATATATATATATATATATATATATATATATATATATAAAAATAAAAAAAGTCAACATAGAAGTCCACACTCAAACTGACGGCCTGACGATTGCGTCTATCATGAAACAGATTGTCACCTCTGAGTGTTGACTTCTATATCTATATTTACACACGCTCTATCTATGATATTGAGCACTTTATCCCATCAATATAGCACACCTTAAAATGTATTTCTTCATATATGTATATATATAATGAAATGGACTAAGTTCGACAATTATTTTGATATATTTTCTGTTAATATGTTATTTTTATAGATACAAATATTTAAATAAATGTTCTATTTACAATAAACAGTATTAACTAGATTTACCGGTCTGAATGTCCGAAAAATTTCGTGGAAAATATGTGACCTGTGACAAAAGTCGAACCCGTATCCTACACGGAAACTTCATATAGCCGGACGTGCTATACCATTTAGCTACGGGGGAAGCATCTGCTTAGCAAAATCAAATTACTATTATTAATTTCTATGAAATTCCTCGGACATTCAGGCGGGTAAATGTCGTTAATACTGTTTATTATAAACAGAGGATTTACTTAAATATTTGTATCTATAAAAATAACGTATGAACAGGAAATATATCAAAAATAATTGTTAGACTTAGTCCATTTTATAATATACGTTGTCATTTATTTACTTTAAAATACGCTTCAAGCAGATATGATCGTTCGAGAAAAATCCTGGGAAATTTGTTGTTTAAGAATAGAAATATGATTTTGCTAACCAGACGTTTCCTCTGTAGGTAAATAGTAAACCACGTCAAGCTATATGAGGGTTCCGTGTAGGATACAGGTTCGATTTCTGTCGGAGGACACACATGAAATTTCTCTGACATTCAGACCAGTAAGTGTAGTTTATACTGTTTATTATAAACAGAGCATTTACTTAAATATTTGTATATACAGAATATATATATATATATATATATATATATATATATATATATATATATATATATATATATATATATATATATATTGCATTCGAACATTCATATTTCCGCTGTAAAAATACATTGTTTCGATGCATCATAGCATCTCATCAGGCGGTGTTAAAATGATGGTTATAACAATTTTTAATAATACTTATAAAGCATCTCTTGTCCGAAAAAAGGGGGACACAAGATATAGAAATGAAAAAAAGAAAAGAAAGGAAGACGAATATAGTCAGTAAAAAAAAAAGAAAGAAATACCCAAGATATAATCTCTTCACCGAAGAAAAAGAAGAGATAAAGATCATTATGAATATGAGGATGATATAGAAATGAAAAACGACAAGACCAGACAAACATCAATTGATAAGACTGCTGCTAGAAAGTTCAGTTCAGTGCTTCGTGTTAGAATCCATCTTGCACATTTATAAATCCACCATTCGCCCGTGAATTAAATATTACTGCCATATCTGAATTTATATCTCGAGATTCTTGACAAAATCCAAACAAAGGTCTGAAATGTAATCGATCCTGACCTGGCATCTCGAGTTCAGTCACATTCCCACCTCCGTGGCTTCCCTCTTTCTTTTCTACAAATATGTTTATGGTGTTTGCTCTGGTTTGCTTTCCTCCTTGCTGTATGAATTTAAGCTTGCTTGCTACTATATTGGCAGCTAGGTCTCACTGTTTTCCTGTTGAAATAGTTAGATGCAGCCGTAGGCTCTATTCTAATAGTTTCGTTTCTCGCACTTCTCGCCTGTGGAACTCTCTTCCAATTTTCTTGCTTCCCTACAATCTTCAAATATTTTAATTTAATGCCAATCGCCAATACTTCTGTTTTTCTTGAACCTGTTCTTTTATTGTCCTTTCTCCTCACTAAAATATTATCGATCTCTTTCACTCCTAGTAATCCCTTTGAGTCTTAGTGGCATTATCGAGTTGCTTGGGTGTGAAATGATTTTAAAAACTCAGGTCTGGTACTTCTGTTTCATATCTAGAGATTCTTGACAAAATCCAAAGAAGAATCGGCAACGTTAACAGTCCTTACCTGGCATCTCGGGTTCAGCTACTTTCCGTCTAACGTAAAGTTGCAACCTTTTGCTTCTTCTATAAATATGTTCACGTTGGTACCTCGACTTCACGCATTTAATCACAGTGCTAAATTGGCAACTAGGTCTCATAATTGAAATTGCTATTTGCAACCGTAAGTTCTTTGCTAACAGTTTCTTCTTTCGCACTTCTCGCTTGTGGAACACTCTTCCAATTTTCTTGCTTCTTGCCACCTACAATCTTCAAAGATTTTAATGTAATGCCAATCGTCGGTTTTTCTTGAAAATTGTTCATTTATTGTCCTTTCTCCTCACTAAAATATTATCGTTATCTTTCATTCCAGTAACCTCTTTTGTCTTAGTGGCATTATCACGTTGCTTGGGTGTGAAATGATTTTAAAAACTCAGGTCTAGTACTTCTGTTTTATATCTAGAGTTTCTTGACAAAATCTAAAGAATCGGCAACGTTAACAGTCCTTACCTGGCATCTCGGGTTCAGCTACTTTCCGTCTAACGTAAAGTTGCAACCTTTTGCTTCTTCTATAAATATGTTCACATTGGTACCTCGACTTCACGCATTTAATCGCAGTGCTAAATTGGCAACTAGGTCTCATAACTGAAATTTCTGTTTGTAACCGTAAGTTCTTTGCAAAATTTAAAATGCAATCTCATTCGTCACCTTCTGTCTCCTGAAGCCTGTTCTTTTTTTTTCTTTCCATTGCTTTCACTCTCGGTAACCCGTTGAATCCTAGTGGATTTATTGTCTTGCTTAAAGTGATTATTTTTAAATATAACTTTAACCTATTTCAATTAATTCTTATTTGAGGTGAGGACAGCTGATTAGACCGACAACCACAACCACCTCAATGTTATTACCTCCGACGTAAACTCAAGTTAAGCCTGTTGATGTGCTTCGGGTCGGTCTCAAACTGAAAACACCTGTTCGAGTGCTATGAGTTGTGGTAAATCGTATAATCATATTGAATATTTCTACACATGACTTCATTTTCATCAACCCATTTCAACCCAGTATAATTAACCGATAATGTTTACACACTTAGAGATCCACACTCCGACATTCACTTTTCTAAATTAAATCATTTCTCAAGTGCGGTATGTAGAAGAGAAGATCACTAAGCAGGTATATTCCTGGCGTGCAAAACAAGTGAAGGAAAGTAAAAAGAAATATGGCCACCCTGGCACCTTAATTTAAGAAAGACACGATCCTGGAACTAGGAGAATTGGCGAGAGTGATTGGGCATATGCAAATCTTTTGCGAGATCAGCTCGGCATCAAAAACACCACGCGTGAGAGAACAATCAATTCGCTTGCATACGTGGTGCTGCATTTACGGAGAGACTTTGTCAATTGGAAAGAGATTACTTGGGTCAGTTTCACACACGGTAATCCATCTAATGTACCTCCGATCATCATATTCAACGTTGCTATATTTTGAGTCTTCATTTCGTTATGGACTAGTCTTCCAAGAGCTAGTCTTTTATCTCTTTGTCAAATTCCCTGAACGCAAAATGCTTTAAGCAGTAGTATTGAATGCTAGAGTAGTTAAACGGTTATTGTCACCAGAATTTGAATAGGCGAATCTGGTTCAAATTCCGATAGAGTTAGTTTCATCTAGTTCTCTCTAAAACTTTTGGAAAAGGCATGAATCTATATTCCCCTAGCAATAGTTTAAATGACAGGACAGACTGCGCAGTCTTTTCTTCAATGGAAGCAAGACTAGAGGAAGGAAAACTTTAAATCCAAACTGCAGTAAATAATAGGGTTTAGTCACCCATTTAAAATTGGTAGGGCAAACAAAGAGAAAAAAAACAACTCTGAATCCAAAATCATCTCCATCGGGTGGTCTATCTTGCTCTAGACGTGTCCACTGCTTTTACGGATGCAATACATATAATGCTCCCATGATATTACGGGTGGATGACATACCGTCGGCTTATTTTTATCTATGTTAAACTAGCGAATTGCATAAATAAATACGTTACAATCGCGTTTTTTTGTTTTTCGCCTAATATTACAGAAGCTGGAAATGAAAGAGACTACAATAACCAACCTGGGGATTTTAAATGCTTGATTATTCGGACGAACTCCTGCGTTGTATAACTTTGATTATTGAAGCAATACCTTAATTTGATTATCACATCACTTGAAATGTTGGCGTTCTACATTACTTCAAACAAAAGGTTAGGAAGGAAACCCCCATCAATACTGTAAAGAGCGATAACAGCTACTGGACTTGAGAAACGCATTTTCCTGAAATATTGTTTCAAAAGAAAGATTTTATAAAATTCAGACGAGAGCAGCACTGGCTGTTCGGTCAATGAATTTCCATATTAGGAAACGGCTAATATTACCATTACTTCACATTTTATTATTGTGCAGTGACTTTCACATTTCTGTTGCTATAATTGGCATATTACTAACCTTTTTCCCATTTTTTAAATCTATTCATCCCAAGTGATAATTGCACAATGACCTAAAGGAAGTTAAAGAGAATGAAAAGATTTTAGAAGGGCCCAGAAACGCAGTCCTAAACAGGAAGCAAGAGATAAATCTCTACTCCTGTACAAAAGAAAGGAGAGGGGTGTGAACCGGACGTTAAGTGAATCTACACACTTGTGCAAATTAATTGAAACAAAACGAATAATTCCGTTACTTAATTTTTTTTTGTATTTTTCCAGTGAAACCTGCCCCAGTGCACATGTTAATACTTCATATATCCATTCCATGAAGTCGTTCGTCGCAGATTGACCACAGATTCTCGATTGGATTTAAATCAAGAGTTTCCGGGCTAGTCTATAGTACTTTGATTTGCTCACTGGTAAGGGTTGCCAGAGTTTTCGTGCAGCGTTACAATTTTCGCCTCCTTGGAGTAACGTCCATCACAGATAATGGCCGTAGGACAACTAATCGGCAGTTGAGATAATAGTGTCTGGGTTTAATGAAAATCTGATGCAATCACGGATGAGGCAATATTTTTCAAGGCCAAACAAATCATCATACAAGCCGAAAATAGATTCATATTACTGCACACCACTGCAAATGACCTAATCTGAGGAAAATTAGAAAACTGTTACATCCTGTCACTCCAGAGGGTCTAAAACTGACCGTATGGTAAAAGAAAGGAAATTAAAGTGTTTGTTTCAATTAATTCTCACAAGGGTGTATCGACTTCCATTGAGGAAAAAAATAAATAGTGAATAAAATGACAGATTTTAAGCGGGAACGTTAGAAATATAGCGTTGAAGTAGACTTTAGAAGGAACCGGAAACCCAGTCTTAAATAG
Source organism: Acanthosepion esculentum (assembly GCA_964036315.1). Lineage (NCBI taxonomy): Eukaryota > Metazoa > Mollusca > Cephalopoda > Sepiida > Sepiidae > Acanthosepion > Acanthosepion esculentum. The sequence goes on from OZ038488.1 coordinate 21,528,025, forward strand.
GAAATCTCTACTGCGGTTCAATAAACCGGACAGGAGTGTGAACATTTGCAAGGTTTCCGTAGCACACGAAGAAGATGGTAGTAAAATAAAATAGCCATTGAACAAAACGCATATGAAGATTGGAAGGAATGCACCTAGTGAACAATCTCTCACCAGAATCGGACAGCAATTGCACAAATGTGTACCACTGTTGAATGAACGCGAACAGTTAGATTGGGATAGGACTACTCATACACCTGGAAAGGCCGAAGAATACTGCTGTTGAAAAAAAAAGTTGCTCAGTTCTTTGAAGACATATCTTTTAATAGCTCTAGCTTTTTTCTGGCTTGTTTTATCTTTTTTCAGATAAATGATGAGAAACATCAAGCAAATTCATATACCTATTTATAAGACTACCATTCGCCCATGCTTTGAATATTGTCACCACATATGACCTGATACTCCTGATATACATTTAGAGATTTCTGATAAAATCCAGAGACATATCGGCAGTGTTTTGATTCTGATATGGAATCCTGGCTTCAGTCATTTTTCGACTACCGTAATGTAGCTTCCCTGTGACTTTTCTATAATTACTTTCATGGTAATTCTTCTGACGAAATTTCTTCTATGGTACATAGACTTTATGAATTTAAGCGGAGTACTATATTGACGCCAAGCTTTCATCATTTTACTGTTGAAATAGCTAGATGGAACCGTAAGTTCTATGATTACAGTTTCTTCTATCATACTTCTCGCATGTGGAACACTCTTCCCGCTTTTTCCTTCCTAGTCAACTTTGATCTTCTAAAGTTTAAATGCTTCTTTTACTTTAAAAAAATCATACATCATTTCAAGACGTTTTTTTAAGAAATGCAGGGTGGCCCCAAACATTTGCCTGTAGTCAAGATCCAAGAATAGAGACCCGGGGGACACCTGCATCAATTCAAAAAGATCTAGAAGTGTGGCCATTAAATAAAACTTTCATTTCTGGATTTGATAAGAAAGACTGAATCAGTTCAGAAATAACTTTCAAGTTGTGAAGAAACCCTGTCAAATGCCTTCGAGATATCCAAGCAACATTCTTATTTAAATTTTTCAGCAATAATTGTTAATATATCAGCAGCTGACCTAGAGAAACGAAAGCAATATTACTTACCTGAAAGAAAACTCGGTGAGGTGAGATGCTTAACTAGTTTAGAAATGATCAAAGCCTCCCGGACTTTAAAAAAAGATGTTGAGGGGAGTAAGGGGAAATATTAGCAGGATCAGATGGTTCTCCTGGGTTCTTAGACTGGGATTACAGAAGATTATTTCTAATGAGCAGAAAATCAAGAAGCATTTATTGTAGAGTTTAGAAAGAACAGGGATAAGTAACACGTTTTGTGAGCATTATGTTTAGAGAGGAAATGTTGCCTGTAGTCTAAACCAAGGTTAGAGATCTGGAAGAACACCTGCATTTATGCAAAAAGATCTAGAAAAGTGGCCATTCAAGATAACTTTATTTTTGCAATTTGATAAGAAAGGCTGAATCAGTTCAAAATTCGTCCAGAAATACCATAACCTTTCAATTTGTGTAAAGAACCTGTATACCAAACCCTGTGAAATGCCCTCGATCTATCCAAAGCAACAGACCGAGCTTCATTCTTATCTAAAGCTTGATGGACTTTTTTCAGCAATAATCGTTAACATATCAACAGTTGACCTAGAGAGGCGAAAGTAATATTACTTATCTGAAAGAAGACTCTGCAAGGTGTGATGCTTAACTAATTTAGAATTGATTAAAGCCTCCCGGACTTTAAAAAAAGATGTTGAGGGGAGTAAGGGGAAATATTAGCAGGATCAGATGGTTCTCCTGGGTTCTTAGACTGGGATTACAGAAGATTATTTCTAATGAGCAGAAAATCAAGAAGCATTTATTGTAGAGTTTAGAAAGAACAGGGATAAGTAACACGTTTTGTGAGCATTATGTTTAGAGAGGAAATTTTGCCTGTAGTCTAAACCAAGGTTAGAGATCTGGAAGAACACCTGCATTTATGCAAAAAGATCTAGAAAAGTGGCCATTCAAGATAACTTTATTTTTGCAATTTGATAAGAAAGGCTGAATCAGTTCAAAATTCGTCCAGAAGTGCCATAACCTTTCAATTTGTGTAAAGAACCTGTATACCAAACCCTGTGAAATGCCCTCGATCTATCCAAAGCAACAGACCGAGCTTCATTCTTATCTAAAGCTTGATGGACTTTTTTCAGCAATAATCGTTAACATATCAACAGTTGACCTAGAGAGGCGAAAGTAATATTACTTATCTGAAAGAAGACTCTGCAAGGTGTGATGCTTAACTAATTTAGAATTGATTAAAGCCTCCCGGACTTTAAAAAAAGATGTTGAGGGGAGTAAGGGGAAATATTAGCAGGATCAGATGGTTCTCCTGGGTTCTTAGACTGGGATTACAGAAGATTATTTCTAATGAGCAGAAAATCAAGAAGCATTTATTGTAGAGTTTAGAAAGAACAGGGATAAGTAACACGTTTTGTGAGCATTATGTTTAGAGAGGAAATTTTGCCTGTAGTCTAAACCAAGGTTAGAGATCTGGAAGAACACCTGCATTTATGCAAAAAGATCTAGAAAAGTGGCCATTCAAGATAACTTTATTTTTGCAATTTGATAAGAAAGGCTGAATCAGTTCAAAATTCGTCCAGAAGTACCATAACCTTTCAATTTGTGTAAAGAACCTGTATACCAAACCCTGTGAAATGCCCTCGATCTATCCAAAGCAACAGACCGAGCTTCATTCTTATCTAAAGCTTGATGGACTTTTTTCAGCAATAATCGTTAACATATCAACAGTTGACCTAGACAGGCGAAAGTAATATTACTTATCTGAAAGAAGACTCTGCAAGGTGTGATGCTTAACTAATTTAGAATTGATTAAAGCCTCCCGGACTTTAAAAAAAGATGTTGAGGGGAGTAAGGGGAAATATTAGCAGGATCAGATGGTTCTCCTGGGTTCTTAGACTGGGATTACAGAAGATTATTTCTAATGAGCAGAAAATCAAGAAGCATTTATTGTAGAGTTTAGAAAGAACAGGGATAAGTAACACGTTTTGTGAGCATTATGTTTAGAGAGGAAATGTTGCCTGGAGTCTAAACCAAGGTTAGAGATCTGGAAGAACACCTGCATTTATGCAAAAAGATCTAGAAAAGTGGCCATTCAAGATAACTTTATTTTTGCAATTTGATAAGAAAGGCTGAATCAGTTCAAAATTCGTCCAGAAGTACCATAACCTTTCAATTTGTGTAAAGAACCTGTATACCAAACCCTGTGAAATGCCCTCGATCTATCCAAAGCAACAGACCGAGCTTCATTCTTATCTAAAGCTTGATGGACTTTTTTCAGCAATAATCGTTAACATATCAACAGTTGACCTAGACAGGCGAAAGTAATATTACTTATCTGAAAGAAGACTCTGCAAGGTGTGATGCTTAACTAATTTAGAATTGATCAAAGCCTCCCGGACTTTAAAAAAAGATGTTGAGGGGAGTAAGGGGAAATATTAGCAGGATCAGATGGTTCTCCTGGGTTCTTAGACTGGGATTACAGAAGATTATTTCTAATGAGCAGAAAATCAAGAAGCATTTATTGTAGAGTTTAGAAAGAACAGGGATAAGTAACACGTTTTGTGAGCATTATGTTTAGAGAGGAAATTTTGCCTGTAGTCTAAACCAAGGTTAGAGATCTGGAAGAACACCTGCATTTATGCAAAAAGATCTAGAAAAGTGGCCATTCAAGATAACTTTATTTTTGCAATTTGATAAGAAAGGCTGAATCAGTTCAAAATTCGTCCAGAAGTACCATAACCTTTCAATTTGTGTAAAGAACCTGTATACCAAACCCTGTGAAATGCCCTCGATCTATCCAAAGCAACAGACCGAGCTTCATTCTTATCTAAAGCTTGATGGACTTTTTTCAGCAATAATCGTTAACATATCAACAGTTGACCTAGAGAGGCGAAAGTAATATTACTTATCTGAAAGAAGACTCTGCAAGGTGTGATGCTTAACTAATTTAGAATTGATTAAAGCCTCCCGGACTTTAAAAAAAGATGTTGAGGGGAGTAAGGGGAAATATTAGCAGGATCAGATGGTTCTCCTGGGTTCTTAGACTGGGATTACAGAAGATTATTTCTAATGAGCAGAAAATCAAGAAGCATTTATTGTAGAGTTTAGAAAGAACAGGGATAAGTAACACGTTTTGTGAGCATTATGTTTAGAGAGGAAATTTTGCCTGTAGTCTAAACCAAGGTTAGAGATCTGGAAGAACACCTGCATTTATGCAAAAGAATCTAGAAAAGTGGCCATTCAAGATAACTTTCTTATCACGATTTGATAAGAAAGGCTGAATCAGTTCAAAATTCGTCCAGAAGTACCATAACCTTTCAATTTGTGTAAAGAACCTGTATACCAAACCCTGTGAAATGCCCTCGATCTATCCAAAGCAACAGACCGAGCTTCATTCTTATCTAAAGCTTGATGGACTTTTTTCAGCAATAATCGTTAACATATCAACAGTTGACCTAGACAGGCGAAAGTAATATTACTTATCTGAAAGAAGACTCTGCAAGGTGTGATGCTTAACTAATTTAGAATTGATTAAAGCCTCCCGGACTTTAAAAAAAGATGTTGAGGGGAGTAAGGGGAAATATTAGCAGGATCAGATGGTTCTCCTGGGTTCTTAGACTGGGATTACAGAAGATTATTTCTAATGAGCAGAAAATCAAGAAGCATTTATTGTAGAGTTTAGAAAGAACAGGGATAAGTAACACGTTTTGTGAGCATTATGTTTAGAGAGGAAATGTTGCCTGTAGTCTAAACCAAGGTTAGAGATCTGGAAGAACACCTGCATTTATGCAAAAAGATCTAGAAAAGTGGCCATTCAAGATAACTTTATTTTTGCAATTTGATAAGAAAGGCTGAATCAGTTCAAAATTCGTCCAGAAGTACCATAACCTTTCAATTTGTGTAAAGAACCTGTATACCAAACCCTGTGAAATGCCCTCGATCTATCCAAAGCAACAGACCGAGCTTCATTCTTATCTAAAGCTTGATGGACTTTTTTCAGCAATAATCGTTAACATATCAACAGTTGACCTAGACAGGCGAAAGTAATATTACTTATCTGAAAGAAGACTCTGCAAGGTGTGATGCTTAACTAATTTAGAATTGATCAAAGCCTCCCGGACTTTAAAAAAAGATGTTGAGGGGAGTAAGGGGAAATATTAGCAGGATCAGATGGTTCTCCTGGGTTCTTAGACTGGGATTACAGAAGATTATTTCTAATGAGCAGAAAATCAAGAAGCATTTATTGTAGAGTTTAGAAAGAACAGGGATAAGTAACACGTTTTGTGAGCATTATGTTTAGAGAGGAAATGTTGCCTGTAGTCTAAACCAAGGTTAGAGATCTGGAAGAACACCTGCATTTATGCAAAAAGATCTAGAAAAGTGGCCATTCAAGATAACTTTATTTTTGCAATTTGATAAGAAAGGCTGAATCAGTTCAAAATTCGTCCAGAAGTACCATAACCTTTCAATTTGTGTAAAGAACCTGTATACCAAACCCTGTGAAATGCCCTCGATCTATCCAAAGCAACAGACCGAGCTTCATTCTTATCTAAAGCTTGATGGACTTTTTTCAGCAATAATCGTTAACATATCAACAGTTGACCTAGACAGGCGAAAGTAATATTACTTATCTGAAAGAAGACTCTGCAAGGTGTGATGCTTAACTAATTTAGAATTGATCAAAGCCTCCCGGACTTTAAAAAAAGATGTTGAGGGGAGTAAGGGGAAATATTAGCAGGATCAGATGGTTCTCCTGGGTTCTTAGACTGGGATTACAGAAGATTATTTCTAATGAGCAGAAAATCAAGAAGCATTTATTGTAGAGTTTAGAAAGAACAGGGATAAGTAACACGTTTTGTGAGCATTATGTTTAGAGAGGAAATTTTGCCTGTAGTCTAAACCAAGGTTAGAGATCTGGAAGAACACCTGCATTTATGCAAAAAGATCTAGAAAAGTGGCCATTCAAGATAACTTTATTTTTGCAATTTGATAAGAAAGGCTGAATCAGTTCAAAATTCGTCCAGAAGTACCATAACCTTTCAATTTGTGTAAAGAACCTGTATACCAAACCCTGTGAAATGCCCTCGATCTATCCAAAGCAACAGACCGAGCTTCATTCTTATCTAAAGCTTGATGGACTTTTTTCAGCAATAATCGTTAACATATCAACAGTTGACCTAGACAGGCGAAAGTAATATTACTTATCTGAAAGAAGACTCTGCAAGGTGTGATGCTTAACTAATTTAGAATTGATCAAAGCCTCCCGGACTTTAAAAAAAGATGTTGAGGGGAGTAAGGGGAAATATTAGCAGGATCAGATGGTTCTCCTGGGTTCTTAGACTGGGATTACAGAAGATTATTTCTAATGAGCAGAAAATCAAGAAGCATTTATTGTAGAGTTTAGAAAGAACAGGGATAAGTAACACGTTTTGTGAGCATTATGTTTAGAGAGGAAATTTTGCCTGTAGTCTAAACCAAGGTTAGAGATCTGGAAGAACACCTGCATTTATGCAAAAAGATCTAGAAAAGTGGCCATTCAAGATAACTTTATTTTTGCAATTTGATAAGAAAGGCTGAATCAGTTCAAAATTCGTCCAGAAGTACCATAACCTTTCAATTTGTGTAAAGAACCTGTATACCAAACCCTGTGAAATGCCCTCGATCTATCCAAAGCAACAGACCGAGCTTCATTCTTATCTAAAGCTTGATGGACTTTTTTCAGCAATAATCGTTAACATATCAACAGTTGACCTAGACAGGCGAAAGTAATATTACTTATCTGAAAGAAGACTCTGCAAGGTGTGATGCTTAACTAATTTAGAATTGATTAAAGCCTCCCGGACTTTAAAAAAAGATGTTGAGGGGAGTAAGGGGAAATATTAGCAGGATCAGATGGTTCTCCTGGGTTCTTAGACTGGGATTACAGAAGATTATTTCTAATGAGCAGAAAATCAAGAAGCATTTATTGTAGAGTTTAGAAAGAACAGGGATAAGTAACACGTTTTGTGAGCATTATGTTTAGAGAGGAAATTTTGCCTGTAGTCTAAACCAAGGTTAGAGATCTGGAAGAACACCTGCATTTATGCAAAAGAATCTAGAAAAGTGGCCATTCAAGATAACTTTCTTATCACGATTTGATAAGAAAGGCTGAATCAGTTCAAAATTCGTCCAGAAGTACCATAACCTTTCAATTTGTGTAAAGAACCTGTATACCAAACCCTGTGAAATGCCCTCGATCTATCCAAAGCAACAGACCGAGCTTCATTCTTATCTAAAGCTTGATGGACTTTTTTCAGCAATAATCGTTAACATATCAACAGTTGACCTAGACAGGCGAAAGTAATATTACTTATCTGAAAGAAGACTCTGCAAGGTGTGATGCTTAACTAATTTAGAATTGATTAAAGCCTCCCGGACTTTAAAAAAAGATGTTGAGGGGAGTAAGGGGAAATATTAGCAGGATCAGATGGTTCTCCTGGGTTCTTAGACTGGGATTACAGAAGATTATTTCTAATGAGCAGAAAATCAAGAAGCATTTATTGTAGAGTTTAGAAAGAACAGGGATAAGTAACACGTTTTGTGAGCATTATGTTTAGAGAGGAAATTTTGCCTGTAGTCTAAACCAAGGTTAGAGATCTGGAAGAACACCTGCATTTATGCAAAAGAATCTAGAAAAGTGGCCATTCAAGATAACTTTCTTATCACGATTTGATAAGAAAGGCTGAATCAGTTCAAAATTCGTCCAGAAGTACCATAACCTTTCAATTTGTGTAAAGAACCTGTATACCAAACCCTGTGAAATGCCCTCGATCTATCCAAAGCAACAGACCGAGCTTCATTCTTATCTAAAGCTTGATGGACTTTTTTCAGCAATAATCGTTAACATATCAACAGTTGACCTAGACAGGCGAAAGTAATATTACTTATCTGAAAGAAGACTCTGCAAGGTGTGATGCTTAACTAATTTAGAATTGATTAAAGCCTCCCGGACTTTAAAAAAAGATGTTGAGGGGAGTAAGGGGAAATATTAGCAGGATCAGATGGTTCTCCTGGGTTCTTAGACTGGGATTACAGAAGATTATTTCTAATGAGCAGAAAATCAAGAAGCATTTATTGTAGAGTTTAGAAAGAACAGGGATAAGTAACACGTTTTGTGAGCATTATGTTTAGAGAGGAAATTTTGCCTGTAGTCTAAACCAAGGTTAGAGATCTGGAAGAACACCTGCATTTATGCAAAAGAATCTAGAAAAGTGGCCATTCAAGATAACTTTCTTATCACGATTTGATAAGAAAGGCTGAATCAGTTCAAAATTCGTCCAGAAGTACCATAACCTTTCAATTTGTGTAAAGAACCTGTATACCAAACCCTGTGAAATGCCCTCGATCTATCCAAAGCAACAGACCGAGCTTCATTCTTATCTAAAGCTTGATGGACTTTTTTCAGCAATAATCGTTAACATATCAACAGTTGACCTAGAGAGGCGAAAGTAATATTACTTATCTGAAAGAAGACTCTGCAAGGTGTGATGCTTAACTAATTTAGAATTGATTAAAGCCTCCCGGACTTTACAAAAAAGATCTTGAGGGGAGTAAGGGGAAATATTAGCAGGATCAGATGGTTCTCCTGGGTTCTTAGACTGGGATTACAGAAGATTATTTCTAATGAGCAGAAAATCAAGAAGCATTTATTGTAGAGTTTAGAAAGAACAGGGATAAGTAACACGTTTTGTGAGCATTATGTTTAGAGAGGAAATTTTGCCTGTAGTCTAAACCAAGGTTAGAGATCTGGAAGAACACCTGCATTTATGCAAAAAGATCTAGAAAAGTGGCCATTCAAGATAACTTTATTTTTGCAATTTGATAAGAAAGGCTGAATCAGTTCAAAATTCGTCCAGAAGTACCATAACCTTTCAATTTGTGTAAAGAACCTGTATACCAAACCCTGTGAAATGCCCTCGATCTATCCAAAGCAACAGACCGAGCTTCATTCTTATCTAAAGCTTGATGGACTTTTTTCAGCAATAATCGTTAACATATCAACAGTTGACCTAGACAGGCGAAAGTAATATTACTTATCTGAAAGAAGACTCTGCAAGGTGTGATGCTTAACTAATTTAGAATTGATCAAAGCCTCCCGGACTTTAAAAAAAGATGTTGAGGGGAGTAAGGGGAAATATTAGCAGGATCAGATGGTTCTCCTGGGTTCTTAGACTGGGATTACAGAAGATTATTTCTAATGAGCAGAAAATCAAGAAGCATTTATTGTAGAGTTTAGAAAGAACAGGGATAAGTAACACGTTTTGTGAGCATTATGTTTAGAGAGGAAATTTTGCCTGTAGTCTAAACCAAGGTTAGAGATCTGGAAGAACACCTGCATTTATGCAAAAAGATCTAGAAAAGTGGCCATTCAAGATAACTTTATTTTTGCAATTTGATAAGAAAGGCTGAATCAGTTCAAAATTCGTCCAGAAGTACCATAACCTTTCAATTTGTGTAAAGAACCTGTATACCAAACCCTGTGAAATGCCCTCGATCTATCCAAAGCAACAGACCGAGCTTCATTCTTATCTAAAGCTTGATGGACTTTTTTCAGCAATAATCGTTAACATATCAACAGTTGACCTAGAGAGGCGAAAGTAATATTACTTATCTGAAAGAAGACTCTGCAAGGTGTGATGCTTAACTAATTTAGAATTGATTAAAGCCTCCCGGACTTTACAAAAAAAAAAGTTTTAAAGTGAGTAGGGGGGAAATATTAGACGGATCAGATGGTTCTCCTGGATTTTTAGACTGGGATTGCAGAATAGGATTTCCAATAAACTGAAAAGCAAGAAAGCTATAGGGCATTTATTGTAGAATTTAGAGAGAACAAGGGTAAGTAACTGTTATGGTCCAATATCCTCGGACCACTGTTATGGTCCAAGGTTAGGACCAAGGAAGAACAACACGAACACAAGAGATATATTACAACAGAATAATAATAATACAAGAATTTGAAGGTGTTAGTATGAGTGTCAGTCTGGTTTAGAGTGAACTGCTACTGTCTCGACTCGAATCCGTCTCGACCCGTTCCACTTCCTTCTATCATCTCTCTTGAGAGTCGCAGTCTTTATAGTGTCAGGAAGAGTTCATTGTCGTTACAGGTAAGATCCCATAACAGTAACACATGTTTTGCGAGCATCATGTTTACAGATGATAGCAGAAACCATGGACGGAGTTATATGCATATCACCCAATAGACTCTCAAGTCAGGTAAAGATACTCCAGTTGAGACAAGAGTAGAATTTGAAGATAATTTACTTTCTGATCTATCAATTGTTAACTCCTCAAATTGAATAAAGATAGTCGGGATAGATGACTTACTCTTATGTTTAATTCCATTACAGAGCCTTCAGTAGTCACGAGAACTAAACATGATTGAGGCTATACGGTACCTCCCGCTATCAGAAAACAAATACTTAGCCTATTTGAGGACATGTTTATAGTTATTGTGGACAAACACAAATAGTCGTATGTCGTGATCGGAGCCCTCACACTGGTACATCCGGAAAAAAAGTGATTCCTGTGAGGCTGAACAGGCCGATTTGGACCAAAAAGAAGATTGTGGTTTCACTGGGTATTTCCGAGAAGGTACAAAAGTATCAATGCTGGCTTTAACCCAAAAACAAACCTCTATAGCACAATTCTCAATAGGAAAGTTAAGAATATCAATCCAAGAGGCGTCGGAATAAAGTCACGATATGAATCCCAATCATTACGCTGGTAGAAGAAAGATGTATTGTGTGTAGGCGGTTCCTTTTTAATAGACGGCTCAAAAGAAATATCAACAGATACTACAGTCTGATCCGAATTACCAAGAGGACAAAGTTGTGATGCTTGACAAGGGCTAGGAGATGAGTAGACAAGGAACAAATAAAATAAGGAAGCATGCTGAACAGACTTATTTGGGAAACAAGACGAGAAATCCACTATTTGACTGAGATAGTAAGCAATGGAAAAATGAAACTCTGAATGCTGGTAAATAAACCGGTAACATTAGAATGTATAAGCAACTTAAGTTATAATAATATAATAACATATAATAACATTAAGTTATTATCTATCTATCTCAATCAATTCTTATCTATTTAACGATATCGATCTATCTCAGTCTGTTCATATCTATCTATCTCATTAAGTTATCTATGTATCTATGTATCTATCTATCTATCTATCTATCTATCTATCTATCTATCTTAGTTTCACTAATCAGTACGCTGGTAATGCTTCCAGAGAAGTTTCAAGATTATTCATGCCAATTCTTTTCACAAATAAAGCTCTTGTTGTATGACTTATGCGTCTTTTACTAAATTTTATACAAATGTACTGAAAGAACTGGGCCACACTGTATATGGGTACAAAAGTTCCATTGTTTCTATTATAGAAAAACTCTTCAAAAATGTGAATCAATACAAACAATTAATATTCTGATAAGAAATATCGATTTATGTCGTTTGGGGAAAATTTTATTGAAGCTGGCTTCTAACTGAATATATCAGTTGAAGAATATAAAATAGGTATTGGTTACTTTTCAATATGGCACAGATCCGTTTTCTCTTTATTCAGAAATACCACTCTACAATTGTCGGATGCTGCTACACAGTCACCGAGTTCAAATACTCCTGCACTTGCACCAATTCTGTAAAAACGAAAAAAAAAGTATAAAATTAATTAATTTTATGCAACTGCATGTGTTCATAGAATTGTACTTTTCAGAATCATTTTAATCATGTTTTGCTTATTTTTTTTATTTCCATTGCATATATCTTTGTATTTTCAATTAACTAGAATTGTTTGCAACATGCTGCGTATTGAGACCCTTACAGTAATTTGGCATTGTTGAAGTTATATCTAACTTTTTTTGTCGAGGTTTAAAAACTCTACATTTCGTTCAATTTCGCAAACCAATCCATGAATTTGGAATTAGCTGATTTGTTTGGGAAAATACTTTGACAAAAATCCTACTTGCGGTTTAATAATTTATAAAATTTAATTTAATTTTATAGGATTTCACGGTAAACAATAATTTTAAGAAAATTTATTTTTTCCTTTTGCCTTCTTAACAGCAAAGAATTACATTCTTACGATTTCTTACTCTTGAGCGTGGAACATACAACTGACCTTGTGTAAATAATTCTTTCTAGTGCCAGATCCCAACTTTTTGAAGCGTTCAATTTGTTTATAGTTCTCACAAACGCAGGGTGAACTGAAAACTAGATTCTTGCATAATTAAAAACTTAATGAAAAGGTATGTAAAAAATAATATTGCATTTTTATTAAATAAGTATTTGCTATTTGAATTATCAAATTGTTTTTAAAATAGTGGGCGTATTTTGTATGTCAAATAATAAAATTTAATTTTTCATAAAAATTAATTAAAACCAAATGTAGTTTGTACCCTCTTACGAGTATGCACTTCTCCCCCAAATTTGGTTTCGATCGGTTAATTTAGAGGGTGTGACGGATGGAGTAACGGAAGTCACGGAATTTTATATATAGATTTTTATGGCTGATCGATACTCATACAAAGACTGTCCATCCGTCTCGCTCTGTCTTCTTGTGTTTCGATTTGATCTTTATTGTCATAATCTGTCTGTCTGTCTCTCTCTCTATCTGTCTCTCTCTATCCCCTAAATATATATAAATTAAATTTAATACGTAAGCACTTCAATAGTTTTTCTTCTCGCGATTATGAAGACATACTGTCTAAGGGGTTTACTCTTCATTCAGAATGTTTTGATGGACGCTCGAGAGGTGTCTCTTGGCTGGTGAGCAAGTCTTTGAAGGCTGCATGTGCTCTTGTCTTCGCAGAACCGGCTAGAAGACTTTGCTTGCTGGATGTTACCATAAAGGATAAGGATCTGCGTCTCATTGGGATTTATGGGCCCAATATCGTGGCTGAGCGGTCTGCTTTGTTTCGGCGGATCGAGCCGTTTATGACATCACGTCGGGTAGATTTATCGGGGGATTGGAATGCCATCCTTGACCACGACATAGATCGTATAGGGTCAAATTCAAATTAGGGTACTAAAAACTGGGGCGTGAAAACGTTTCGCGACTTTGTCGACAGGTTTGATCTTGTCAACAAATACCGGAATGTGCACCCTCAGGGGGTAGTTTGGACTTGGATAAATAGTGGCAGCGTGGCTGTAGGCATGCGTGCTAGGTACCTCGACCGAATTTTAGTTAGGAGAGTCGATGTAGGGCGCTTAGGGTGTCCAAGTTTCCATTATATAGTTTATTCGGAAACAAGTCTAAGGTTAAGGATGGCTGGCTACTGGAAGTTCAACTGCTCGTTATTTGGCGAGCAGGAATTCCGGGACCAGCTGCTACTAATGTTACAAAGGGAACTGACGGGAGCTGTGGTGGGAAATGCCTGGTGGGACAATTTAAAATCTAAAATTCGAACGTTTACTGCCGATTTTAGTCGTCGACTCAATCTAGATAGATTAGCGGCGCAAACGGCTTTAGAGCAGAGAGTTGATCGGGCAGTTAAATCCCGTGATAGTGGGGAATTAGCCTTAGCTAAGGCAGAGTTGGCCTCCTTGCTTATCAAGAAGGATCAAACTGTGGTAGTTAGGGCTAGGTTAAAAAGAATGTCCTCTGAGGCGACGAATATGGCCGCAGAATTGAGTGCTGAGGAAAGTAGAAATGCATCATAGCGGCATATCGCGTGCGTCACATTGCCGGATAAGCGGACCGTGACTACAAACTCGGGCATATGTGAGGCTTTTCGCGATTACTTTCAGGATCTTTTTCCCAGGGAGCCCGGTCTGATCCCTGCTCAGTTAGACGCCTATTTAGCCGACTTTCTCTGCCTTGAAGCAGGTGAAGCGGCTGGGTGCGAGGGTCCCATCACAGTCGGAAATCTGGGAAGCGCTGAAACAGGTTGGCCTAGATAAATCTCCGGGATTAGATGGTCTTCCCTACGAACTCTACTTGAGGCAGTCGCCCGTTTTTGTTCCTTTGCTTGAACTGATTTTCAACAACTGGATGAAGCAGGGGTCTATACCTCAACGCTTCACCAGGGGAGTGATCAAGTTGCTGCGTAAGGACAAAAACGGTGGTGATGGGATAGGTAATTTTCGCCCTTTAACTATGTTAAATACAAAGTTAAAGATTTTGGCAAAGATCTTAGCCAACCGTTTGCAGCTTGTCCTGTCTAGTCTGATTGGCTCCGAACAGACTTGTGCTGTTGAGGGCAGGACTATTCAGAACAACCTTCATATGAACCGCTTGATCATAGAGAAAGTCGACAGTGAAGCCGCGCTGATCAATTTGGATCAGTCCAAGGCCTTTGATAGGGTTGACCATCGATTCCTGGAGGCTGTGCTTTCGGCTGCCGGTTTCGGGCCGGACTTTCGCTCCTGGATCCGTCTTCTGTATGCGACTCCCGGTGCGCTGGTGGAAGTGAACGGGGTAAGATCGGCACCTTTCGTATTGTCTCGATCTATTCGTCAGTGTTGTCCGCTTTCGTCTATGCTTTACGTTCTTGCGTTGGAACCTTTCCTTCGTAAGTTAAAGGCGAATCCTGCGCGGAATTTCCCTACCTGGTGCTACCACCTCGGCCAGGTATTCTGCCTATGCTGACGACGTTTCGGTTCTTGTGTCGAGCAGAGCCGAGATTAACGAAGTCAGCAAAGAAATCAGTGGTTATGAGATAGTGACAGGGGCCAAGATCAACCGCGATAAGTCTGTTGGCTTGCGGTTGGGTGCGTTGAAGGGAGTTTCTCTTCCCGGACCTTTCCACTGGACGGATGGGCCGGTCAAGATACTCGGCGTCTGGTTCGGTCCTGATATCCAGTTGGGAATGAATTGGCCGGAGATACAAGGGAAGGCCGAGATCGCAATTGAATTGTGGTCTCGGAGGAATCTTTCCTTGAATGGGAGGGCGGAAGTATGTGTTTCACATATCTACCCGATTCTCCTTTACCGACTCTCGGTACTTCCACTTCCGCCTGTCACACTAATTTTATTAGTAAGGCTCTTGTTCTCTTTCTTGTGGAGAGGCAAAGCCGCTGGGGTATCTCGGGAAATCTTTTGCCTTCATCCATCTGAAGGCGGTCTAGGTATGCCTAGCATTGAGATTCGTCTTTATATGCTTCGCATCGGGTTCCTAGACAGTTTTTGTCGCGATTCGGATGAGGAGGGCGCCTTCTAGAAGGAAGACGCCCGTAGAAATTTCCCAGCCTTGAGAAGTGTGCATTCGTGTGAGGAGGAGGCCCACCGTTTACCCCGAGCCGAATGCTTCTTCTACCGTGAATGTCGTCTTGCTCTGAAACACCTCTTACGGGCGTCGGATAGCCTCTCCAACATCCAGGCGTTGTCTCGTAGGGCATTATATCAAATGTTAGTTCATAATGATCTGATTGACGAGCTCCGTCATACTAAGCAGGAGGCTCGCTCGATCTGGCCTTGGGCACCCGGGTTGAAATGTCTCAATAACTATGAGGCATCCCTGACCTGGCTAGTGATGCGTGGGGCCCTCCGGGTCACCAAAAACTTTGCGCCGCGGGCTTGGAGAAATCTCCAAACTGCCGACATTGTGATGGGGAAGTCGAGACCCTTGGTCACGTCTTCTTTCATTGCAAGTTGGTAGCACCGTTGTGTAAATTTGTTGAATGCCTCATGGTTCACATGTTGCAGGGAAAGTTCTTTGTCCTTGAGGCCTCTTCTGCTGCCGTTGACGAAGGCTAAACTTTGTGTTCCACTGCTTGCTTGGTGTTATAAGAGTCGTGATTTGGTCGACACGTCAGAAGGGATTCTATGGGGGTGAGAAGTTCACCTCTTCCCAACTGATCTTGTACTTTGGACATCAGCTTAAAGTCAAGATTAGGACGGAAAGGCAGCGACTCTCTTCATCAGAATTCGCCAAAAGGTGGGTAAAACTTGCGCGACTGTGTAGAGTGAAAGGGGCTGACTTGGAGTGGCACTTTGATGTCGGTTAGGTACAGGATTTTTCCTTCATGGGTTGAATACCGTCCCGATATTGGGCGAGTTTACGTTTAGTTTGAATCTTTAGTTTACTTTTTTCCGGTCAACTTATCTAGGGTATGTATGCTCATTGGACCCTTTTATTTCTGTCCCTATTTTCCTTAGTTTAATTCTCCATCCCCTCCCTCGTTTGGTGGTCAGTGATGTCAGTTCTCTGGTAGTTGCGGGATGGCTTTTGTTTCGCGGTTGTGTTTTCCTATTTGTTGTTGTGACTGAATGAGTGCGTGTTTGTGTGAGTGTTTTTGGATGGATGATTGTCTTAATATATTATAATCCTGCATTTTTTCGTCCAGTCAACTGATGTTTCTGCCACATTTAGGTTTTGTGGGGGTGGGTTATTACTAACCTTATTTTGTTTTGTTTTCATGTAAATAGTATTAATTCATATTGTAAATAATCATTGTTTTTTTTAAATTTTTGTTTTTATTGCCCTCCCCCCCGACAGACTTTAAAATTTACATATGGGGACTAGTTAGGATTTCATAGATAATTTGAGGTATTATGGTGGATGTAGTAAGAAAGGTAGGAAAGAATGTGTTGTTTTGGTGATAGGACTAATGTTGGTATGTTTGGGTCAGTGTTTGTGACTAGCTAAGTTTAGAATTAAGACAGAAGAAGACCGTCCTTTTCCCGCAATCCTCTTTTTGGCATTGCGCCACATTTTGTACTCGTGTACAAATAAATATCTATTCCACTAAGACGTTTACAAGACGCAGGTTGTACAGATCATATAAAGCATATAATAAAGTTTTTATAGGCTTGTGTTCTTTTTTCCTGTTATTTTTCGTTTAATTGTAATCATGGCTAGTTTAACCAAAATAATACCTCATAAATATAGCCTAGGCTGTACCATTTACTAATAATTTTACTAATATTTTCTTGGTTTTCCCTGCTGAAATTGGGATGAGTCTTATAGACCTGTGCGTCTTATATACCGTGAAATACGGCAATTAAAAACGAGTGTTTTATTGAATTATTTTTATATATCAATTTACTTTATTAAAAAATAAATTTCTTTACTATTTATTTTATTAAAAATAATTAAAAACAAAAAAATATTTTTTTTTACATAATGTCTTTTCAAGTGTCCTTTTCTTCTGTTTGTCACTGAGCACCCATGGGAACTAATTTTGCACTAATTTCGAGATCTTCAATTTAAAAAGGGGGATTATTTTGTCAAGGCAATTACGATACGATGCAACGGGTCGCTCAACCTAGGCTTTATTTCAGATCCGTATTTGCCTCTTGAAGGCTCGAGAAAGGTTGCCTGAAAGTTGCGATAAAAAGCAACTGAAAGTAAGATGAAAGAAATACATCAAGAAAGATTGATTGTCATACTTACCCACAGCAATGTAATCCGTTCTCGGCGCAGGAACAACGCATGCATGCATCGACATCAGTGAACTTACTCCCCACATCGAATTTCATTTGCTTGTATTCACAATATATCATTTCGCCCTTCGACCCTGAAATTATGCAAAATGAGATCATGTATTCATTTATTTACATTATTCGGGCTATTGTCCTCATCTTTGTTGCCATATTTATCACAACGTTTCGGACGTTGTACGCTCCGGCCTTCTTCATGTGGTTGGAATGTCGAACTGAACCGCACGCTAGGATAGGCTGTTCTAGTTCCACGTCTAATGGATGTCAGTTATCTACTGTTAATGTTCCTCTCCATCACACCTCTTTGGGTCCTGTCACTGGATCTAACCAATGCCTTTATCCACTGTGCCATGTGGACATCTGTATATGAATTTCTGGGACTTATAAACTTAATATCTTCAGCAACTATTTTTAACCAGTGCTCATATTGCCATTTTTGCTGTTATCATTGCATGTTTTTTTTACCAGAGCTCATATTGTAATTTTCGTTGTTGCTTTTCTCTGGCACTCCTTATTACTTGTTCCCATATTGTATTAATTTCTATGCTTGGCCAAGATTTTTGTGGCCTAGCATATGTGCTTAAGTTTACAAATTGTCCAATGATATTCTTTGTCTATGATTTCAACCTGATCCCATAGATGGCAGTGATCTCCCTTTTCTCCCCATATGTGGTGAGCCACGCCTGATTTTTACACTTTCCCTCGTGTTACAGCTTTCTGGTGGTCTTGAAGCCTTACCTTAAGGGGGCGGCCTGTCTCCCCTTTATATTCCTTTCCGCAGATCATTTATATCTACACTTTAATGTCTCGCGTATCGTGAGACATTAAAGTGTTTTCACCCTCATGAATCATCCCTTTTACAGTGATCCTGTTTTATTGTTTTATTTATTTGATTGCCTTAAACTTACCAGTGATTGCGGAAAGAATATTGGATATCGACTGAAAGTAATACCAGGTCTAGAATGCTAGCTGCAGTCGGCTGTTCTCAATTTGCGACTAGATTCAATGAAGGCGGGAGCCTGTGAAACAAAGAACACTTTTAATAGCTTCTGTTAACCCTACGATGTAGTCGGTACTGCAGGTGGCGAGGATCCTTTAAAGAATTCCTGAATCAATTAAATCTGTCCAGATTTTTACATACATAGGAAGCGAAATAAATTCTGCTGAAAAGGATGTGAAAATTCGTATAGCTAAAGCCTAGACCGCCTTGAATAAAATGGATGTAATCTGGAAATCTAATCTACTAGACAACCTCAAACGGAGTATCTTTCACGCTCCTGTAGATTAGGTTGTATTGTATGGTCCCATTGCTTGAATATTAACTAAAACCCTTGAGTCTAAGCTTGATGGAACCTACACTCGGATGCTGAGCGCGATACTTATATCTCTTGTAGACAGGATCCAAATAAATCACAGCTCCATGGACCCATCCCTGATATTTCTACAATTTTACGCTTTAGAATGCGTTTTGCAGGGCACTGCTGACGAGCAAAACAAGAACTCTGGTGTGACCCACTGCCATGGCACAAGACGGGTTGGTCTCCCAGCATTGACCAACAATGTAATGCCACAAATGCCACTCGAATGCTCTTCCGACCTTGATGCAGGACAGTGAAGGTTGGCGTCACAGACTAGAGATTTTCCGAGTTCGCTCGACCTAAAAAAAGAATAACCATAAGTTCTATGCTGATTGTAGCTTTTCTCTCACTTCTCGCTTGTGGAACCCTTTTCCGGCTTCTTGCCTTCCAGTCATCTTCAAAGATTTGAGTACAATGTCAATCTTTATCTTCTGTTTGCTTAGTAACTGTTCTTTTGTTGTCCGCTTTTCTTAATAATAGTTTCTTTTCCTCATATTCTTTCACACTCAGTACCCCCACCCCCTTGCGTCTTAGTGGCTTTCCTTGGGGGAGAAATGATGTAAAAAAACATTGTTATATTCCGTGCTAAGGGAATAAATACTTAACACCAGGTGGATAATAGAAGAAAGGTTTTATTGTACACAACCAGTACAATATGAAATACGGTACAGTTATACACACAGGTCAATCTAGTAGTGACTGTCACTAATTGGAAGGTCGGACGTGTTTGCGTCTTCTCGTTCTGACTCTTCTTCCAGTCTCTCGTAGACAGTTGACTTTATAGGTACTTACTACCTATAGTGTAATCATTCATGGAGGTGACTGGTTATTCCATTGTATCACAATGAAACCATTATTTGCACTTATAGTGCGATACTTTCATAAAATGTATATTCCTTCGTCCCACAAATTCTCACCTCGCGGCTATATTCTACGCACATTGTAGCGAAACTTTATATCCCATCTGTGAAATGTAAGTTCCACTCGAGTAACTTTTTCCCGTGAACCGTTACTCTGTGGATCGACTCCCAATAGGATGTTTTCCCGAATACTACAATATTAAGCTATTCAAGGGCTAACCGTTGTCTTCCCCACATATCCACATAAAGTGTGTCTCTTAATCTGTAGCCCTCTATCTCGAGTGGCTGCCGTGCCTTGTGAATCTAGTGTTATCTTGCTAGTTCAACAATAAAACGGCGAGATCTAGTTGTTAATCTAGTTGAACGCTTACATTCATGCAGACGACGAAGTAAGGAAAAAAGATCATCAGGATAGTTGCCATGTAAATGTTTATAGGAAAGACGTAAGAAACAATGCGACACGTCGGTGAGAAAGTTAGTGAAGCCGAAATGACAAGTCTGGATTGATTACATTACAGATCATTCTTTGGATTTTGTCAAAAATCTCGTGATGTACAGCAGGAGCAGCAGAGAAGATATGGCAGAATTATTCAATGTACGGACGAATGGTGGATTTATAAATGTGTAATGTGTATTCTAACGTCAAAGATTCTCTAGTACGACTCAGTGAACAAAGTTTCCTAGCAGCAGGCCTAGCAATTTGATTCAATATAATCACCCCACTTCATATCAGTGGAAAACGTGAGCCCAAGAAGGCGCAAAGCTTTATTCGTCTGAAATTTAGCATCAACCATGTTAATGGTAGGTAGAAAAAGGTTATCTGTGGTGGTTAAATGAAAGCTTATAGAGTAGAATAACTTAGTGTAAAGCAAATACGTTTTAATATGAAACAGATATGATATATTCTGAAAATATCTAAAGTAATATAAAAACTAATGTTAATGAAAGAAAATAACTTTTGACATTGAATGACATAAATCTTTAATTGTAATTAATGTTGACATAAAATCTGGTGATAATTCTAATCGTCGAACATCTAACTTTGACAAACAGCATACAAGAATTAACGACTCGACCCAAAGCGACCATGAGCCGTTGACGCAACAAACCGATAAGAAACCTTACGATATATTACACATTCTTTGCACTCCCTATCCTACAGATGAAACATCGCAGGCCTCTGGCTACTCTGTTGCTATTTACATTCCTTTGTTCCACCAACCCTGAATCGAAATAAACAGCAGAACCACCAGATCAGATATGCTCGGACGAATGGTAGATTTATAATTGTGCAGGATGACGAGAAAAAATTTCAGGCAAGGCAAACTAAACCAACTTTCCTAGCAACAGATATAGCAATTGATTCAATATAATAATTCTACTTTATGTCAGTGGAAAACCTAAAACCAAGAAGTCACAGTGTTTCTCTACTGGATGTTAGCATCAGCCATAGAAAGGCAAATATAATTCTCTATGATGTTTTAAAGATAGCAGATTCTTTTTGGAGGCGTTAAAATTTGCAAGACATTTCTTGTCCCATTTAAGAACTGATTAGAGGCCATTTTTGAGAGGAGCTGCCAGTTTTATTTTTTTTCCCGTGAACCGTTACTCTGTGGATCGACTCCCAAGAGGATATTTTTCCGATTACTACAATATTACTCAGCGAAACTTCATAATCCATGCGTGAGACAGAAGTAGATAGTTGTACCTGGGAACTGATGACATCGGGGAGGTCTTTGATGAAGATAAGAAACGAAGTAGGTGCCCGAATATAGAGAACTGGGGGATCCCCATTCATGTGAAAGGATCTAGAAGTGTGGCCGTTAATGTGTTAAGGACGATTGGGTTGTCAAATATTAGACCAGAGACACCATATCAATTGTGAATAAGGCCAGCATGCCAAACTCTGCCAAACGCCTTCCATCGAGATATCTAAAGCCACAGCCCGAGTCGCCTGATAGACAAATTCAGTAGTAATCGTTTATACATGGAGGGTTGAACTAGTGAAACGAAAACAATATTGTTTATCCGAAAGAAGGTCGTATGAAGTGAGATTCTTAACGAATTTGGAGATTCTAGTACTTTGCCAAAAAGATGTAAAAGACTAATTGGGCTGATAATTCTTGGGATCAGAAAGTTCTAAAAGACAAGAACTACTGAAGCGGATTTCCAACAAACTGGTAAACTAAAAGAAGCAAGGGATTTGTTGTAGAGTTTGGACAGAAGACATTTTTGGAGCGTATTTCTTTAGAGTAGTTGCGGGAATACCGTAACGCCCGCAAGCCTCTTTGGGGGATCTAGTTTGGAGATGATATCAGAAATCATTGACTGGAAGAGTGTTTTTAATTATAAAGTCCTTCCTAATGAAGGTACTTGTTAACGGCCAGTCCGTTGGAGTCATATCAATCAATACATGAGTCCCCTAGAGGTCGTTTCTTGGATCAACCACATTTTTAGTTTACATAAGTGATCTACTTAAGAGTATACTTCGATGAATGCTGATGATAAAACGTATATGGGTACACTTCCCAAACTCTAGATGACCAGAGATAGGTAGTTGATCTCTCATCTGACCTAGCTCGAACATCCGAGTCTGGTAAAGACTTACTGGTTAAATTCAGTACCTCGAAAACCAAACTAGTTACATTCCATCATCGCCGATTGGACTATCAGCAATCACGATGACTGGAAGCTCCCTCAGGGAGATCCCATGACTGGAGTGCCTATTGGACCTTAAACTCAACCAGATCTCAAATGGAACGCGTACATCCGATCCATACTTACAGATGTTGAAAAGATTGTCGATTCCCTGTACCGCTCCAGTAAGTAACCCCTGCTATTCTCTACCGTTACAAAAGCCAGCACAGGCCTAAAATGGTGTACTGCTGCCGTATATGGGCAGGAGCTGCTCAGTCCTCACATTCCAGTCTCGATAGTGTTAAAGAATGTTTGCGCGTTCTTGTGGGTGCCAAATTATTTTCATTCTAGAACCATTTTCTCACAGACGAAACGTTGCAATCCTGTCACTGGTCTACCGCTATTTCCATGGAAAGTGCTCAGACGAACTATATTCCTTCGTCCCACAAATTCTCAGTTTACGACTATGATCCGACATTCTACGCACATTATAGCGAACCTTCACAATCTATGTTTGGAATGTTAGTTCCACTCAAGCAGCCTTGTCCCGTGAACCGTTAGCAACCCCTGCTATCTTCTATATTTACAAAAGCAAGCACAGACCTAGATCAGTAGAGATTCCATTCTAGAGTGGAAATCGAGTAAAGATAATCCTGAATATTCAAGAGCGGAATCAGAAGAGAATTTACCGGCAAAGCATTCTGCTTTATCAGCAGTAGATCAAAAGGAGGGATTGAGAATGTATTCTTGTTCAACCCAATCTTACGGAGCCGTTAGGAATCGCGAGAATCAAACTTGTGAGAGGCTATACGGTATCAAATTTCAGCAGCGGACACGCTTACGCTCATTACGAACGCATACAAAGAGGCGTCTATTATGAGATTTGAACGGTCACGTTGCTATATCCGGATGAAGTGATTCTTGTGGGCTATAGCAGCTGAAAAGTTAGGGGTGAACCAAGAAGACATCATCATCAAAAAAAAAAAAAAATAAGTTGCTTTTTTTTTTATCATAAAATTTCTAATAAAAAATCATGTTTCACCTTTTTTTTTATCATATGTAATAATTTTCTCTCATTTAAATTAAAATAACTACTTTTTAGGCCAATTTAAAAACTTTTCAGGAGTGGCCTCAAACTTTTAAACTGTAAAGTATGTAATTATAAGCAAAATTTCAGGATAAAGGTAACCCTTGAAATAGTCGGAAGATTAATTGATGTTTTTTTTTACAGCTTATCAGCCTATTGCAGGCTATTTAACGCAAGAACGCGTTTTTAGATTATAAGAAACTTTTGGCGATAACAAAGTTTTTTACTGATTCAAGTTGTACTAATTAACTCCTAGCTGAGAAGAGGAGAATGTGGATTCATGCCTTTCAAAAGGATATTTGCTCGTCAGTGAGTATAACGAACCCGACTTGAATTGAAACTCAACTCTCCTATTTCTAATTCTAAGCTATTATCCACGATCGGCCAAGAACATTTGCAATGTTCTGAAATTTGAAGCGTTGGATTCAGGATACGTGCCATCACTACATTTTCAATTCCAATTTCAAATCATAATTTCTGTTTTGAAAAGGTTTATCTTAAGTTTCACTTTTTGGTACACTTAGAACGGAATATAGCATTTAATTAAGCGATTGATTTGTTTTTACGGGTTATCAATCTTTTTCAGGCCAAGAAAATAGAAAATATTTTAGATTGCGATAATATTTTAGAGATAATAATGATTTTCAGATACAAGTCTTACTATTTTCACTCATAACTGAAGGGAGAAGAGTTGGATCTATATATTTGTCAAGGGCGTCAGTGAATGAGACGAACCCGTCTCGTCTCTGATTAGCAATTCCGACCAGTTAGCCATTACACCTTTCACACATCCATGCATAAAGTACTTGGTATTCCCAAGTCGTCACCCATCCCGGTAGAGACCGGGCTCGACATTGCTTAACTTCGGTGATCGTGGAGAGAGGAAAGACAGTGAATGAAGTTCGTTCTTTATTTAGATTGATGAATGTATCCATTGATACCCCCAAATGTTCTGAGATCGAAGAATAGTCAACGCGTTGGATTAACAGAATCGTTTTAGAACGTGGTTAAAATTTAAGTATTCAACATAAGAAAGCGTAAAGTTTTTAATTGTTACTTACATTTATAAGGAACACTTTTCACCAGGCCCACTGAGCACATGGCACTGGCGCAGGCAATCACAAAGGCGAGAAGTACGCAGACGACCACAGTCTTCATCGTTATTGTTTCTTCAATGAAATTGTATGGCTAAAAAGATAGCGAACAGTTCTGGTTTCAGACGAAAGTATAGACAACTTCTTCCCACTGACTGCTGACCAAAAAGTCCCCCTCTTTATATAATACTAACTAACGTAGGGAAATTGGATTTTGTTTTCATGATGTGTGAGAAGGTTATGGATTTTGCTGATATATCCGAAAAGAAGAACACGATATTTTACATTTTGAAACATTCACAGATGTATTGCCCCAGTCATTACATCGTGAAGAGAAACACGTTTTATATTATTTATTGATATATTTATATTCAATTTAAATTTACAGCTATTCGATTACTGCGTTCTTCTCCAATATACAACGCCCGTATAGATTTTTCTCATGTTTCTTAACATCGAGGTATTGGCGGGGAATATAGAACTTTTCCAATCGTAATATAATTCAAAATGTATTATCATTATGAAATACAATCTTTAAACTTTATTTAAATGAATTTGAAATAAGTAAAGGAGTGATTACAAAAATGCATACATAAAATGTGGAATTATAATTTCTTTTCTTTTCAACATTATTTTGATATTTCGCTCTCATTTATTTTTCTTTAGTTTCTCATTGAAATATTTTTGCATACAGTGATGTCTTTTTCAGTATTTTTCATTTTAACGTTTCTTTTTAATTGAAATGCTTCTTTATTATTTCAAACTTTCTTTTTCATTTTTCTTTCATTTATTTTTCTTTTAGTTTCTCATTTAATCATTTCTTTTTTATGCATTTGTGTTTTTTTCAGTATTTTTCATTTTAACGTTTCTTTTTAATTTAAACGCATCTTTATTATTTCAAACTTTCTTTTAATTTTTCTTTCATCTATTTTTCTTTAGTTTCTCATTTAAGGATTTCTTTTTTATGCATTTATGTCTTTTTTAAGCATTTCAATCCCAGCAAGGCGTGAGTGCCACTGCATCCAAGGGGTTACAGAGAGTGGGAGCAAAACTAAAGAGGCGTGATAGAGGAAAGGATGGAGAGAAAGACGAGGAATAGATCAAAGCATCTGGAGATGTCGATTGTCATTGCATTTGAATATTTGGAAGTTATAGCTATCAAGGAAGCAAATAAGAGGAAGGTAGTTCCACAGACGGGAAGGGCGAGACATGAAGCTATTGGAGTAGAAGAAATGGCTACATTAAATAGTTTCGTCAGTGAAAGGAGATGCCAAACTAGTACCACGTTTAAATTCATGCAGTTTGGGAACCAGCGAAAGTAGCTCGTCGGAGCAGTTACCGTGAAAGTATTTGTAAAAAAGACAGAGGGAATCGGCGGCATGTTTGTGACAGAGCGACTGTAAACGAGATGCCAGATCAGGGCCAATCACTTTGCATATCTCTCTCTGGATTTTGTCGAGGACCTTAAGACGAACAGCGGGGCACCAGACCATATATAGCAGCAGTATTCATGCAAGGGCAAATGGTTGATTTATAGATTTGAAGGATGGACTCGGGGGAGAAAAACTTCCTGGCGCGACACAGAGAACCAACTTTCCTTGCGGTAGATGAAGCTATTGATTCAATGTATTTGTTCCAACTCAGGTCAGCGGACAGTGTGAGAACGAGCAGTCGCAGAGAGGTGCCCTCGTGGAGTTGAGCACCAGACATTTTAATGGGAGGAAGGAGGTGTCTCTTTGGCGGGTAAAAGAGAGCAGAACGCAGAGAAAAGCAAGAAGCAGAGAAAAACAAAGAAAAGCAAACAATTCATTTTAACGTTTCTTTTTAATTTAAACGCTCCTTTATCATTTTAAATTTTCTTTTTCATTTTTCTTTCATCTATTTTTCTTTAATTTCTCATTTAAGCATTTCTTTTTTATGAAATTATATCTTTTTCAGTATTTTTCATTTTAACGTTTCTTTTTAATTGAAATGCTTCTTTTTCATTTCAAAATTTCTTTTTCATTTTTCTTTCATGTATTTTTCTTTAATTTCTCATTTAAGCATTTCTTTTTTTATGCATTTATGTCTTTTTCATTTTAACGTTTCTTTTTATTTTTGAACATTTATCGTTTCATTTTTCTTTCATTCATTTTTTTTTACTCTTTCATTTGAGTATTTGCTCTTTAGTATGTTTCCTTTATACTTTCATTTTTCATTTTAGCGTTTCTTCATCATGCCTTCGTCAGTTATATTTCATTTCAACATTTCCTTGACCTATATTTGTAATTACCTTTTCATCTCTTTCATTTTAACATTTCATTTCATTTCTTTTTTTTATTTTACGATTGAAATAAGAAAATGTTGAAATGAAATTTAGATATTGTGGAGTATATATTTGAGTAATTGGAGTTGTTAACGTTGGTTTATTTCATTTTTTACAATTTGTGACAGTTCTTTTAAAACAGGAGTCATTTCTTTGCGTTTGCGCATAGAATCACAAATGGAAATGTGGCTCTTTATTTTTCTCCGCTTAATGATGAGGTAAACAATCATGGTAATTATTTATGCAACTAAATTTTTTTCAAATACCTTAAAATTCTCATATGGAATATATCTTATAACACGATTAATTCTTAATCATCGTTTTTATTACGACATCAACGATTGCAGGCTTTCCAGAACATTCTCGAATTTCCAGATCAACATTTCCATTTCTGGACCTTAAAACTCTCATATGAAATATATGGAGTATATCTGCGATGGCCCGTATCTTATGACACGATTATTTTTTAATCCTCGTTTTGATTTAGACATCATCAACAATTGCAGGCCTCGATTCTCGATTTTCCAAATCAAAACTTCCATTTCTGGGCCTCAACTTACGGACAGTACTCAAAAATAAGGCAATGAATGGTGCATATATTTTTTGAAGTTTCTAATCTTATAGTTTAGTTTTTTTTTTCTTTTAGCTTTTGTTGTGGTGGGATCCACCTAATCTGCATAGATCAACTATATAAATAATGGTTGATACCGGAAGACGAGGGGGAAGGAATCACGAGATCCAACTAGAGACTCTGATCGACTGCGACTAGTCAACACATTCTCCAGGAACGTCTTCCCAGAAATATACAGAAATACTATATGTACTTATTGTGTACACTTTCTTGTTATAATACATTCTTGTTCTAAGTACATTTTGTGTTGCATTATTATTCCATGCAATAGGCGAGATTCAACATTGAGTCAAGACTCAACAATGGCGACGAAGTAGAACGAACCATACGTCAAGTTTCAACAATGGCCACGAAGTAGAACGAACCATACGCCAAGTTTCAACAATGGCAAAGAAGTAGAACGAACCATACGGAAAGAAGAAAGAATTAATAGTGAGAGTTTTCAACAATTGGGACAAGTCATTGAAGAACCCAGGCTGAAAAAAAAAAACTATTAATTCAAAGTCCAACGTTAACATAACGACGAAGGATTCTGAACTTCTGGATATGTAAAACTCGTTAAAAGACGACTAAGCATAAAGGAACGTTCACTCAGAAAAATTGAACGGTGTCGTAAACGAGTAACGGTAATTTTAAATTAAAAAATTATCTACAACGAGACACCCGCTAAAAAGAAAAATGGCCTACTACAAAAACATGCATGGATTAAAAGGAGCACAAATACACCGTGTCGACTTTGAAAGGTAACAAACTTTAAAAAATTATTTTTTTAAAATTATTTGTTCAACAATATAGTGACGAATTACCTCTGATAAGAAAATCAGACGTTGTCATTGAAATACGCGAACAGAAGTCGAAAAAAAAAAAAGTCCGACGCTCTCTGTTCACGAAAAAAAAAAATACCAAAGTTGATTAGCACGGGCGTGAATGTAAAAGCAAGACATAAAATATAAAAGTCGTACGTTGTTTCGATTTTTTTGGTCAGCTTATATGATATTCGTGGATACACAAATTAAAAGTATATTCCTTGTTGCATGAACACTATCAGCTAAAAATGGAGGAACTATCCAAAGTCATATCTGAATTATTAAAATCCCAGCAGTTGAGTCAACAACGTCAGCAAGAACAACAGATAGCACAGCAAAAATATCAAGAACAACAGATAGCACAGCAAAAATATCAAGAAAAAATATGGCAAGAACAACTGATATCGATGCAAAAATATCAAGAACGTCAAGAGGAAAGACTTTTGGAAATTCAAAAGTTAACACTGGAGAAATTAAACAACTATCAGGCAAATGAGGGAAATTCTTCATATTCTAATAACACCATATTTAATTCGCTGGAAATTTTCAACTATGTGCCAGACGAAGAAAAAACGTTTGAGGCGTACTTTAAACGATATGAAGATATTTTCTACACAGACTGTGAAAACTGGTCAAATTCAAGAAAAGTCAGTCTATTACTAAGAAAGCTAGGTACAGCAGAACATAGCAAATTTGTAGATTTTATTCTACCGAGAAAAACAACTGAATTGGAATTCTCGGAAACAGTGAAATTGCTAAAAGAGCTGTTTGGAGCAAATATGTCGCCTTGGCATAAGCGATGGTTATGCATGAATGTCTCTAAATCCGACGATCAGGATTACTTAACATATGCATCTATAGTGAATAGACATTGTGACAATTTCAGATTGGCAGAGATTACGGTTGAAGAATTCAAGTGCTTAATTTTTGCTCAAGGACTGGTATCCAGTAAGAGTGCCGAAATAAGACGTAGAGTTTTGTCTAAACTCGAATCTGAACAAGGCCTTACCCTGCAAAAGTTAGCAGAGGAGTGTCAGCGGGCCGTAAAGTTAAAGAAAGAGTCGCAAAAAATCGAAGAAGCTGGCATTGCTTATATTAAAAAAATAAAAAAGCAGTCAAAGTACCCATTAGAGAAAAATTGGAGAAAAAATTCAGCGTATTATAATAATAGACAAGAAAATAAAAAGAACGGAAATAAAAAGGTCCCACCATATAATTGCAGACGTTGTAACGAAAGACATTGGGAGGTAAATTGCCCATATAGAAATAAGAAATGTTTCGTGTGCCAAAAGAATGGTCACAAAGGATCGTGTTGTAAAACGAAAAAATTCAAGAGCCGAATTAGACAAACAAATTCGAATATCAAATCAGATAGAGATTTGAGGAAATATGTGACGACTGAAATATTCAAAAAGAATATCAAATTTCAACTCGATTCGGGGTCAGATTTAACAATAATGAACGATAAAACATGGAAAATTTTAAAAAGGCCTACAATAATGAAGTCAACGAAACTCGCTCGAACGGTAACTGGAAAGCAAATTAACTTCGAAGGCGAGGTTGTACTTCCAATGAAAGTGAATGGGATCGTTAAAAAAATAAAAGTTTTCATTCTGAGAAATGGAGAAAACTTGTTGGGTACAGATTTTATTGAAACATTCGAATTGTGGGATAAACCGTTAAACTCATTCTGCAGAAAAGTAGAAAGTAATACGCAAACAAGACAGGACATTAAAGATGAATTAAAGAAAAAGTTTCCGGAAACCTTTACACCTGGTCTTGGAAGATGTAACAAATTTGAAGCTAAATTTGAATTAAAAGAAAATACTATGCCTATATTTAAAAAGAAACGTAACGTGCCTTTCGCAAGTGTAGAGAGAGTAGTAGTACCAAAAAAGTTGCAGAAAAGAATCCTACGGGACTTTCATATGGGTCACCCGGGGATTAATAGAACAAAAAGCTTAATGCGAAGCTTTGTATATTGGAAAGGAATGGATGTGGATATCGAAAACATGGTTCATCGATGTAAAGGGTGTGCGTTAGCAGCTAAGGCACCACCTATAGTACACAAACCAGGGCCAAAGACGGATCATCCGTGGGAAAGATGACACATTGATTTCGCTGGTCCAGTAGAAGATTATTACTACTTAATAGTGGTAGATAGCTTTACAAAATGGCCGGAAGTACTACGCTGCAAAAAGCCTACGTCCAATACCACAACAACTTTTTTGCATGAACTATTTGCACGGTTCGGTGTGCCAGAGTGTATTGTGAGTGACAATGGTACACAATTCACTTCTGACGATTTTAAGGAATTTTGTGAGTTATATCAAATTAACCACATAACGACGCCGCCGTATCATCCGAGATCCAATGGACTCGCAGAAAGATTTGTAGATACGTTAAAGCGCGCTCTGAAGAAAGCCTCAGGAGTTCCAACGGAAAAGGCGCTTCAGCAATTCCTACAAGTATACAGAATCACGCCTAACCAGAGAACACCATCAAACATGGCACCAGCTGAACTAATGTTCGCTAGGAAAGTTAAGTCAGTGTTTGACAAGCTTTTGCCTGGAAGAAATAGAATAAAGAACACTATGTATGCAGCTAGAAAAAGATACACCCCCGGAGAGAAGGTCTTTTTCAAGTGCTATAGAAACAACATTGAGTTCTGGGAGCGAGGCATAGTGGACAAAAGAATCGGTGACCTGATTTACATAATAAAAGGGCCGAAGAATACTCATAAAAGGCACCAGAACCAACTCAAAAAATGCTACGTGCTAGAGCATGAAGAGAGTATACCGGATGAGGAGGAAGATCCCATTGATGTAATGTATGATACTTTTCAAGTAGAACCTCCGCAGAGTGCTCCTGAACCGAGAAGATCCGGTAAGAAACGAAAGTTCACGGACCCATTGGACGTGAATCCAAAACGAAAAAGATATTGAAAAAAAAAACAGATATACATATGAACTATGCAAAGGGGATCTACAAAGAAATAACCATGATCATCATCCCATATAGAAGCCAGTTGAAATCCAAAAGGATTCCAAGGCTTGGGAGGGGGGTGTTGCGGTGGGATCCACCTAATCTGCATAGGTGACTATCAACTATATAAATAATGGTTGATACCGGATGACGAGGGGGAAGGAATCACGAGATCCAACTAGAGACTCTGATCGACTGCGACTAGTCAACACATTCTCCAGGAACGTCTTCCCAGAAATATACAGAAATACTATATGTACTTATTGTGTACACTTTCTTGTTATAATACATTCTTGTTCTAAGTACATTTTGTGTTGCATTATTATTCCATGCAATAGGCGAGATTCAACATTGAGTCAAGACTCAACAGCTTTCCTTTCCTACCTTGTTTATGATATGCTGTAGTGTTCTTTCTGTGCTTGCCATTAACAGTGTTCCGTTTACCTTGATTAATCCCTACCTTCCCGAAAATCATATATGTATGAATATTCGGATGTGAGAGAAATAAAAAACGACAAGACCAGACAAACATCAATTGATAAGACTGCTGCTAGAAAGTTCAGTTCAGTGCTTCGTGTTAGAATCCATCTTGCACATTTATAAATCCACCATTCGCCCGTGAATTAAATATTACTTCCATATCTGAATTTATATCTCGAGATTCTTGACAAAACCCAAAGAAGAGCAATATGTGTAATAGATAGAAACCTATAATTCGAAGTTTTATGAATTAATACTTGGTTTCTGATAGAAGCCTACAATCAATAACTAGCTTTTGCTAAAAAAAAGAAAAGCGGAGATTACCGTGGCCATTGATAGATTAAAAACACGAATGTCCTCGTTGCCGCAAATGATCGATTGTTGCCGTCTCGCGTAGAGAATATTGATATTTAAAGCTGTATGTGCGCAGATTTTATGGATTTATTTAAATTTATTTGCATAAGTTTGTAAATAAAGCTGGATTTCACACTGCTATTTTCCGAATCAATAATATTACTTGAAGCTAGCTTAACAAAATGGGAGGCCAAACTACTGATACCCACAAAAGGGTTTGAACGATGGTTCGGGTTGAACTTGCTAAACATAGTGCTTTACACACACACACACACACACACACACACACACACACACACACACACACACACATATATATATATATATATATATATATATATATATATATATATATAAATAAAAAAAGTCAACATAGAAGTCCACACTCAAACTGACGGCCTGACGATTGCGTCTATCATGAAACATATTGTCACCTCTGAGTGTTGACTTCTATATCTATATTTACACACGCTCTATCTATGATATTGAGCACTTTATCCCATCAATATAGCACACCTTAAAATGTATTTCTTCATATATGTATATATATAATGAAATGGACTAAGTTCGACAATTATTTTGATATATTTTCTGTTAATATGTTATTTTTATAGATACAAATATTTAAATAAATGTTCTATTTACAATAAACAGTATTAACTAGATTTACCGGTCTGAATGTCCGAAAAATTTCGTGGAAAATATGTGACCTGCGACAAAAGTCGAACCCGTATCCTACACGGAAACTTCATATAGCCGGACGTGCTATACCATTTAGCTACAGGGGAAGCATCTGGTTAGCAAAATCAAATTACTGTTATTAATTTCTATGAAATTCCTCGGACATTCAGGCGGGTAAATGTCGTTAATACTGTTTATTATAAACAGAGGATTTACTTAAATATTTGTATCTATAAAAATAACGTATGAACAGGAAATATATAAAAAATAATTGTTGGACTTAGTCCATTTTATAATATACGTTGTCATTTATTTACTTTAAAATACGCTTCAAGCAAATATGATCGTTCGAGAAAAATCCTGAGAAATTTGTTGTTTAAGAATAGAAATATGATTTTGCTAACCAGAGGTTTCCTCTGTAGGTAAATAGTAAACCACGTCAAGCTATATGACGGTTCCGTGTAGGATACAGGTTCGATTTCTGTCGGAGGACACACATGAAATTTCTCTGACATTCAGACCAGTAAGTGTAGTTTATACTGTTTATTATAAACATAGCATTTACTTAAATATTTGTATATACAGTATATATATATATATATATATATATATATATATATATATATTGCATTCGAACATTCATATTTCCGCTGTAAAAATACATTGTTTCGATGCAACATAGCATCTCATCAGGCGGTGTTAAAATGATGGTTATAACAATTTTTAATAATACTTATAAAGCATCTCTTGTCCGCGAAAAAAGGGGGACACAAGATATAGAAATGAAAAAAAGAAAAGAAAGGAAGGCGAAATATAGTCAGTAAAAAAAAAAGAAGAGATAAAGGAGAAGAAATACCCAAGATATAATCTCTTCTCCGAAGAAAAAGAAGAGATAAAGATCATTATGAATATGAGGATGATATAGAAATGAAAAACGACAAGACCAGACAAACATCAATTGATGAGACTGCTGCTAGAAAGTTCAGTTCAGTGCTTCGTGTTAGAATCCATCTTGCACATTTATAAATCCACCATTCGCCCGTGAATTAAATATTGCTTCCATATCTGAATTTATATCTCGAGATTCTTGACAAAACCCAAAGAAGAGCAATATGTGTAATAGATAGAAACCTATAATTCGAAGTTTTATGAACCTTTTTATAAAACCAGATAAACTTATAATTAATACTTGGTTTCTGATAGAAGCCTACAATCAATAACTAGCTTTTGCTAAAAAAAAGAAAAGCGGAGATTACCGTGGCCATTGATAGATTAAAAACACGAATGTCCTCGTTGTCGCAAATGATCGATTGTTGCCGTCTCGCGTAGAGAATATTGATATTTAAAGCTGTATGTGCGCAGATTTTATGGATTTATTTAAATTTATTTGCATAAGTTTGTAAATAAAGCTGGATTTCACACTGCTATTTTCCGAATCAATAATATTACTTGAAGCTAGCTTAACAAAATGGGAGGCCAAACTACTGATACCCACAAAAGGGTTTGAACGATGGTTCGGGTTGAACTTGCTAAACATAGTGCTTTACACACACACACACACACACATATATATATATATATATATATATATATATATATATATATATATATATATATATATATATATATATATATAAATAAAAAAAGTCAACATAGAAGTCCACACTCAAACTGACGGCCTGACGATTGCGTCTATCATGAAACAGATTGTCACCTCTGAGTGTTGACTTCTATATCTATATTTACACACGCTCTATCTATGATATTGAGCACTTTATCCCATCAATATAGCACACCTTAAAATGTATTTCTTCATATATGTATATATATATAATGAAATGGACAAAGTTCGACAATTATTTTGATATATTTTCTGTTAATATGTTATTTTTATAGATACAAATATTTAAATAAATGTTCTATTTACAATAAACAGTATTAACTAGATTTACCGGTCTGAATGTCCGAAAAATTTCGTGGAAAATATGTGACCTGCGACAAAAGTCGAACCCGTATCCTACACGAAAACTTCATATAGCCGGACGTGCTATACCATTTAGCTACGGGGGAAGCATCTGGTTAGCAAAATCAAATTACTGTTATTAATTTCTATGAAATTCCTCGGACATTCAGGCGGGTAAATGTCGTTAATACTGTTTATTATAAACAGAGGATTTACTTAAATATTTGTATCTATAAAAATAACGTATGAACAGGAAATATATCAAAAATAATTGTTGGACTTAGTCCATTTTATAATATACGTTGTCATTTATTTACTTTAAAATACGCTTCAAGCAAATATGATCGTTCGAGAAAAATCCTGGGAAATTTGTTGTTTGAGAATAGAAATATGATTTTGCTAACCAGACGTTTCCTCTGTAGGTAAATAGTAAACCACGTCAAGCTATATGACGGTTCCGTGTAGGATACAGGTTCGATTTCTGTCGGAGGACACACATGAAATTTCTCTGACATTCAGACCAGTAAGTGTAGTTTATACTGTTTATTATAAACAGAGCATTTACTTAAATATTTGTATATACAGTATATATATATATATATATATATATATATATATATATATATATATATATATATATATATATATATATATATATATATATATATATATTGCATTCGAACATTCATATTTCCGCTGTAAAAATACATTGTTTCGATGCAACATAGCATCTCATCAGGCGGTGTTAAAATGATGGTTATAACAATTTTTAATAATACTTATAAAGCATCTCTTGTCCGCGAAAAAAGGGGGACACAAGATATAGAAATGAAAAAAAGAAAAGAAAGGAAGACGAAATATAGTCAGTAAAAAAAAAAGAAGAGATAAAGGAGAAGAAATACCCAAGATATAATCTCTTCTCCGAAGAAAAAGAAGAGATAAAGATCATTATGAATATGAGGATGATATAGAAATGAAAAACGACAAGACCAGACAAACATCAATTGATGAGACTGCTGCTAGAAAGTTCAGTTCAGTGCTTCGTGTTAGAATCCCTCTTGCAAATTTATAAATCCACCATTCGCCCGTGAATTAAATATTACTGCCATATCTGAATTTATATCTCGAGATTCTTGACAAAATCCAAACAAAGGTCTGAAATGTAATCGATCCTGACCTGGCATCTCGAGTTCAGTCACATTCCCACCTCCGTGGCTTCCCTCTTTCTTTTCTACAAATATGTTTATGGTGTTTGCTCTGGTTTGCTTTCCTCCTTGCTGTATGAATGTAAGCTTGCTTGCTACTATATTGGCAGCTAGGTCTCACTGTTTTCCTGTTGAAATAGTTAGATGCAGCCGTATACTCTATTCTAATAGTTTCTTTTCTCGCACTTCTCGCCTGTGGAACTCCCTTCCAATTTTCTTGCTTCCCTACAATCTTCAAAGATTTTAATTTAATGCCAATCGCCAATACTTCTGTTTTTCTTGAACCTGTTCTTTTATTGTCCTTTCTCCTCACTAAAATATTATCGATCTCTTTCACTCCCAGTAATCCCTTTGAGTCTTAGTGGCATTATCGAGTTGCTTGGGTGTGAAATGATTTTAAAAACTCAGGTCTGGTACTTCTGTTTCATATCTAGAGATTCTTGACAAAATCCAAAGAAGAATCGGCAACGTTAACAGTCCTTACCTGGCATCTCGGGTTCAGCTACTTTCCGTCTAACGTAAAGTTGCAACCTTTTGCTTCTTCTATAAATATGTTCACATTGGTACCTCGACTTCACGCATTTAATCGCAGTGCTAAATTGGCAACTAGGTCTCATAACTGAAATTTCTGTTTGTAACCGTAAGTTCTTTGCAAAATTTAAAATGCAATCTCATTCGTCACCTTCTGTCTCCTGAAACCTGTTCTTTTTTTTTTCTTTCCATTGCTTTCACTCTCGGTAACCCGTTGAATCCTAGTGGATTTATTGTCTTGCTTAAAGTGATTATTTTTAAATATATCTTTAACCTATTTCAATTAATTCTTATTTGAGGTGAGGACAGCTGATTAGACCGACAACCACAACCACCTCAATGTTATTACCTTCGACGTAAACTCAAGTTAAGCCTGGTGATGTGCTTCGGGTCGGTTTCAAACTGAAAACACCTGTTCGAGTGCTATGAGTTGTGGTAAATCGTATAATCATATTGAATATTTCTACACATGACTTCATTTTCATCAACCCATTTCAACCCAGTATAATTAACCGATAATGTTTACACACTTAGAGATCCACACTCCGACATTCACTTTTCTAAATTAAATCATTTCTCAAGTGCGGTATGTAGAAGAGAGGATCACTAGGCAGGTATATACCTGGCGTGCAAAACAAGTGAAGGAACGTAAAAAGAAATATGACCACCCTGGCACCTTAATTTAAGAAAGACACGATCCTGGAACTAGGAGAATTGGCGAGAGTGATTGGGCATATGCAAATCTTTTGCGAGATCAGCTCGGCATAAACAACACCACGCGTGAGAGAACAATCAATTCGCTTGCATACGTGGTGCTGCATTTACGGAGAGACTTTGTCAATTGGAAAGAGATTACTTGGGTCAGTTTCACACACGGTAATCCATCTAATGTACCTCCGATCATCATATTCAACGTTGCTATATTTTGAGTCTTCATTTCGTTATGGACTAGTCTTCCAAGAGCTAGTCTTTTATCTCTTTGTCAAATTCCCTGAACGCAAAATGCTTTAAGCAGTAGTATTGAAAGCTAGAGTAGTTAAACGGTTATTGTCACCAGAATTTGAATGGGCGAATCTGGTTCAAATTCCGATAGAGTTAGTTTCATCTACTTCTCTCTAAAACTTTTGGAAAAGGCATGAATCTATATTCCCCTAGCAATAGTTTAAATGACAGGACAGACTGCGCAGTCTTTTCTTCAATGGAAGCAAGACTAGAGGAAGGAAAACTTTAAATCCTAACTGCAGTAAATAATAGGGTTTAGTCACCCATTTAAAATTGGTAGGGCAAACAAAGAGAAAAAAAACAACTCTGAATCCAAAATCATCTCCATCGGGTGGTCTATCTTGCTCTAGACGTGTCCACTGCTTTTACGGATGCAATACATATAATGCTCCCATGATATTACGGGTGGATGACATACCGTCGGCTTATTTTTATCTATGTTAAACTAGCGAATTGCATAAATAAATACGTTACAATAGCGTTTTTCTTTTGTTTCTCGCCTAACAATTCAGAAGCTGGAAATCAAAGACTACAATAACCAACCTGGGGATTTTTATCTATCTATCTATCTATCTATCTATCTATCTATCTATCTTAGTTTCACTAATCAGTACGCTGGTAATGCTTCCAGAGAAGTTTCAAGATTATTCATGCCAATTCTTTTCACAAATAAAGCTCTTGTTGTATGACTTATGCGTCTTTTACTAAATTTTATACAAATGTACTGAAAGAACTGGGCCACACTGTATATGGGTACAAAAGTTTCATTGTTTCTATTATAGAAAAACTCTTCAAAAATGTGAATCAATACAAACAATTAATATTCTGATAATAAATATCGATTTATGTCGTTTGGGGAAAATTTTATTGAAGCTGGCTTCTAACTGAATATATCAGTTGAAGAATATAAAATAGGTATTGGTTACTTTTCAATATGGCATCGATCTGTTTTCTCTTTATTCAGAAATACCAGTCTACAATTGTCGGATACTGCTACACAGTCACCGAGTTGAAATACTCCTGCACTTGCACCAATTCT
Source organism: Acanthosepion esculentum (assembly GCA_964036315.1). Taxonomy (NCBI): domain Eukaryota; kingdom Metazoa; phylum Mollusca; class Cephalopoda; order Sepiida; family Sepiidae; genus Acanthosepion; species Acanthosepion esculentum. Next base: position 21,566,564 of record OZ038488.1, read on the forward strand.
GTAAAAACGGAAAAAAAAACCAGAAAATTAATTAATTTTATGCAACTGCATGTGTTCATAGAATTGTACTTTTCAGAATCATTTTAATCATGTTTTGCTTATTTTTTTTATTTCCATTGCATATATCTTTGTATTTTCAATTAACGAGAATTGTTTGCAACATGCTGCGTATTGAGACCCTAACAGTAATTTGGTATTGTTGAAGTTATATCTAACTTTTTTTGTCGAGGTTTAAAAACTCTACATTTCGTTCAATTTCGCAAACCAATCCATGAATTTGGAATAAGCTGATTTGTTTGGGAAAATACTTTGACAAAAATCCTACTTCGCGGTTTAATAATTTTTAAAATTTAATTTAATTTTATAGGTTTTCACGGTAAACAATAATTTCAAGAAAATTTATTTTTTCCTTTTGCCTTCTTAACAGCAAAGAATTACATTCTTACGATTTCTTACTCTTGAGCATGCAACATACAACTGACCTTGTGTAAATAATTCTTTCTAGTGCCAGATCCCAACTTTTTGAAGCGTTCAATTTGTTTATAGTTCTCACAAACGCAGGGTGAACTGAAAACTAGATTCTTGCATATTTAAAAACTTAAAGAAAAGGTATGTAAAAAATAATATTGCATTTTTATTAAATAAGTATTTGCTATTTGAATTATCAAATTGTTTTTAAAATAGTGGGCGTATTTTGTATGTCAAATAATAAAATTTAATTTTTCATAAAAAGTAATTAAAACCAACTGTAGTTTGTACCCTCTTATGAGCATGCACTTCTCCCCCAATCGGTTAATGTATGGCTATTTTAGAGGGTGTGACGGATGGAGTAACGGAAGTCACGGAATTTTATATATAGATTTTTATGGCTGACGGATACTCATACAAAGACTGTCCATCCGTCTCGCTCTGTCTTCTTGTGTTTCGATTTGATCTTTATTGTCATAATCTGTCTGTCTGTCTCTCTCTCTATCTGTCTCTCTCTCTCTATCCCCTAAATATATATAAATTAAATTTAATACGTAAGCACTTCAATAACTCTGCACTATTAATAAACATGTTTAACAAAAATCACGTGAAGTTCATCTATAGCTGCGTCAGACATATGAAAAATTCGATATCCCACCATAACAATATTATATTGAATAATCTGTCTTTCTTTCTTTCTATCTATCTATCTATCTATTTATCTATCTATCTATCTACCTATCTATCTATCTCATTCAGTTCTTATGTCACTAACACAATTAACAATGACACTAGAGTTCTAAGTAATAAACGAAAATGTCGAAGCGATACGATATTTTACCTAAACGACCAATGCATGACTAACAATATTGTATCAAACATAGTGATATGTAAAAAAATATAAACTTAACATGGACGTTTTAAGATGTACCTATCTCTATTTGTCTGTCCATCTTTCTGTCTGATTCTCTCTCTCTCGATACACACACACATACATATATATACATATATATATATATATATATATATATATATATATATATATATATATATATAGTTTACGAAAAACTAGGTAATCCGTATGGGAAGACCCAATGAGGATAGAATCCAGAGAGCTCAATGTAAATCAGAGCTAATAATTTAATATATATATATATATATATATATATATATTAAATTATATATATATATATTAAATAATATATTAATTATAAGAAATATAATTTTACCTGTGCTATATTTATGGAATAAAGTGGTCAATGTCAGTTATAGACCGTATGTAAATATAAAAGTGAACATTGAAGTCAACACTCAGAGCGGACAGACTGTTTCATGCTAGACGCAATCATCAGGCCAAATGCGTTGTTTTTTCTCGGCTATTTATATATATGGGTCAGTGGTGCATTGTAGGTAGTCCATTCTAACGGTATATATCCAGGTATAAGATAAGAACAAATGGAGTATAGTTGTTTATAATTCTTTGGGCACCAGTTATTTACCATCGCCTAAGAGTCAAAATTTTAGTGCTGAAACATGAAAGCTATTGTGTATCGATTTTTAACATGTTTTTGTTTTATTCTCATATATATATATATATATATAGGAATCATTCAATTAGGGCGTTTAGTTGGTTCATCGATAACTACAAAAATCAATTTTCAATTACTATACTTAAACTGAAGAGTGTTTTGCTGCATTAATCGAGTATTATGTATACACTAATTGTATTTTAGTATATAAAACTTTTAGTGCACTAATCCAAAATGCATTATCGAATGCGTACGGATCCGCAAAAAATAACATTTGATGTAATAAACATATGTCGAATTAAAAAATAAAATCCATTAATTCTTTATATATATATATATATATATATATATATATATATATATATATATATATAGAGAGAGAGAGAGAGAGAGAGAGAGAGAGAGAGAGAGAGAGAGAGAGATAGATAGATGTTATACTCACCCAAAACAATTTAAGCCACCGCCGTTACAGGAACACCTGAGGCAGTTATCGATATCAGTGAAATAGCTCCCGGTCATTAGTTTTATTCCTTTATATTCGCAATAAGGCAGACCCAATCCATGGAACCCTGTAAATAAAAACATGAGGAAGTTAATACATAATTAATAATTTTTATATATTTGCCAAGTAGATTTCATGTAGTTCACGTGAATGTTATTTTGCAGCGAACGTCCGTGTTGTTTTTCAAACCAGATCTGTCCTTTCATCTGTGTGTAAAGATGTTCTACCCCACCACCATATTAATTCAGTTATTTATCATTTCAAATGTAGTTGTGGATGCGACTACATAGGTAGAACGACACAGCGTTTGGACGCTAGAATAAAACAACACGTACCTACGAAAATATTAAATAATTTTTCGTTGGGCGATTCCATTCGAAATACGTATGGGTCGTCAATTGCGGATCATCTTATAAATAATCCTACTTGTGCGTTGGATTTTAGTGTGACCTGGTTTTCCGTTTTGGCCAGGGCACACTCAGTATTCCATCTCAGGGTGTTGGAGACTTTGTACATCAGGTCCAGGCGACCGTCTCTTTGCAAACAAAGGGACTGTTTGCTTGGGCTTGCTGTGCTGGGTCTCTAGCATCTTGTGTGGTATTACTTTAATTATATACACCTTTTCCCCTTTTTTTTTATTTATTTATCTTTCTCTTCCCTGCCCTTCATTCATGTCATCCATAACAAATATTTTCCTCATAATTCCTATTCCCCGTTAAACAGTTCTGATGAGAAGGGACGAAACCGGTTAACTGGTGTTTTTATTTTAAATCTAACATGGCCGTTAATAAAAAAAATGTTTTTTATGCCTTGATACGCTTCTGTACCGTCGCAAATATATATATATATATATATATATATATATATATATATATATATATATATATATATATAATGGACTCTCCCGTCGTTTTCGACGTATGAGGATCTGACAACCTAATTAATTCAGTTATGAAATTTTGGGCGATAATCTTAAGTGGCACTTAAGACCCGCTAGTGATTTACAAAGGAAGCAGCATATGGAGCAAGAGTGAGGATAGTGGGATGAGATCACTGTTAGATTGGCTGACCTTTTAGATCTTGCTCTCGCTTCTTGAAGACGATTCAGACCAGCAGATTGAAAACTTCCGAGTCCACCAAAACACATTGATCTTCAGTCTACCCGCTCCAAGGCTAAGCGCTCGGGGATGTTATGACAGCTGACAAGTTGCTCTTCAGCTTGTCATTGTATCTTAGCCATGGGCGCCCTACATTCTTGTAGCCCTGATCTAACTGGCTGTACATTAGGATCTTGGGTATCCTGTCATCAGACATTCTCAAGACATGACCAGTCCACCGTAACTGAGACTATATGAGAAAAGTCTCGATTCCTCCAATATTACACCTGTTAATGTTACTGTTAGATGTCCTATCTTGAAGGTTAACTCCACAGATGGCAGGCAAACAGCTTTTATGGAAAACATCCAGCTGGCGTATATGGTACCTGTATGGAATCCACGACTCTCAGCTGTATAGAAGGATGGCAAGGACAACAGCACTGTAAACCCGAATTTTCGTATCCAGTAGAATACCCCTCTCATTCCACAAGCGACGGCGAAGTTTGCCGAAAGCACTGGTAGCCTTAGGAATCCGATGCATGTTTCATCATCTAAAGTTCCACTGTAGTTGACTTTGCTACCAAGATAGGTGAAAGACTTTATATAGTTCAGGGCTTTGTCTTCTACTTTCAATAGTCTCTCTCTCTCTCTCTCTCTCTCTCCACACACACACACACACATATATATATATATATATATATATATATATATATATATATATATACAAATATTTCATACAATCATCATAGTCCAACGATTGCGTTTAGTATGAAACAGACTGTTATCGCTTGGTGTTGACTTCAATCTCCGCATAATATATATATATATATATATATATATATATATATATATATATATATATATATATATATACACACACACATATATATATATATATATATATATATATATATATATATTGGGGAAATTGTATGTCAATGTGAAAAAGTTCACTTGTGACGCGTTTCCTCTTTCAGGACATCATTGGACTAAATTTGTCATGTTGGTACGACTACACATGCACACGAACGCGAGGGGTGCTGCCTGGGGATTAATATCTAGTCAAATTCCATTGTTTTGTAAGTAGGTATCCCACACTGTGATAATAGAAGATCTGCCCGGAATGAAAAAATGACACTCTGACCAAGGAAGAAAACAACTCTGTACGACCTAAATGTCTAGAGAGTGCTTTAATCAAAAGGGCATCTACAGTAAATTTGCGCCCTTGCTCTTACAACATTTCACCATTCCCGGCAGATCTTCTCTTATCACAGTGTGGGACACGTATTACCTACTAACAAATGTGACGGAATGAAAAAGAAAAACACTGTAAATTAATTAGGCTTACCCAAATATTTAGTCCGATAAAAACTGGAGGACGAAACACGTCACAAGGAAACTTTTTCCACTTTGCCATAAAATTTCCCCTATATTGTTCTTGATTTATATTTTTATTTCATATATATATATATATATATATATATATATATATATATATATATATATATATGTGTGTGTGTGTGTGTGTGTGTGTGTGTGTGTGTATAAAATTTCTCAGAATTAATTAAATCTCTCAAGTTAACGTACACAACAAATATATCAAGAAATCAAAAGAAAATAGTTGAATCCGTCAACACAACAATACTAACAATATTTCTACACGTGAAAATATTCTCTTCAAACATTAACTAATCGAAGTAATTTTTCAGTTGACCATACGAATATACAATTGCGTTCCTAAATTCTTCTAGTTGCTAACGACATTTTGTTTGTTGTTTATAGATGCATTGTTTTAATAAATTCATTTTATTTTTGTTTTGTTTTCTTTTCTTTTTTCTTTGGTGAGTCCACATTGGACGAAACGTGCCGGGTAAAACTACAGTTTCCCTATTGTCTTTTTTCCTTCATATATATATTTATATAATTATCGCTCTACTACCTATATATATATATATATATATATATATATATATATATATATATATATATATATATAGGTAGTAGAGCGATAATTATTTATTTATTATAATTTTATCATATAGACAAAACCATTTTACTCACAACAAAGATGCAACTTAGTTTCAGTGCATTTTCCGACCCTCACCTGTAGATGTGCAGTTAAAATGCACTGAAACCAAGTTGCATCTTTGTTGTGAGTAAAATGGTTTTGTCTATATGATAAAATTATAATAAATAAATAAATATATATATATATATATATATATATATATATATATATATATATATATATATATATATCAGTGTATGGCTGCGCATGTACATGTTTTTAAACTCATACTGGTGTAGGTATTCGGGCATCTCGAGGCGGTATAATGGTTACCAAGCTTGTCTCGCTAGAACAATTACCACTGAATAGTGAATTTGGGCCACATCTAAGCCACGCTTAGAAAAACACTACTGGTGCAGGTATTCTTAAAATTTTAATTCTTAATATGGTCTTATATTCCAAGATAGAAGCACAACTAGATGAATAAACGACTTTTGCATGAAATCTGGCAAAAGACTGGTGGATAACAGTTAAAGAAAAGGTACCAATGAAATGACACATTCTGATTTCAAAAACCGAGTGGGGCAGTCTGTGTTCAAGTTGCACGAATGTCCATGCGAAAGGCATGTATTCTATCTATCCCTTTTCCCAGATTTAATAGCAGGTATGACTGAGCTCCTGAACTTTGATTAAAAACCAGTCTAGTTGGAGAACAGCTCTATATTCATATCCGTCGTGATGGCATTTTGAAAATGCCAATGCCCTCTTTCCCGGGAAAAAAAAAATCATGTCAATTTAAAAGCTCGAAAGCTGTAGAGAGTCGTGATTGCATTCTTCGTTCGTATAATGTTATAACATCCGTATAACGCTCAATTTCTTGTTAGTCAGGCGGTAAGGAAAACACTGGAAACTAATGGTCGCGTGAAGGAGGGTTTAATCACAGGATAACATGGATTGGGAATACGCCTTTGTGACCCACATTTTTTCCAAGAGCAGATGTTCTGCTCAAACCGGATGGACTAGTCCATGTTTCAATAATAAGAATTTATAACATTTGGAGACACGGTGGAGTAATGGATAACGGCTCGGAGTGAGGAATCGGAGAGCCGAGTTCAAATTCCTGTCGAATTCACTTATGTGCTAAATACACTTGGGAAAATTATGAATCATTTTCTTCTCCCCCCCCCAACTATGAGGTAATAGTATAACAGACCGGGTTCTATAGCTTTGGATGGCAACTGGTCTACCACAGAAAGAAATGGCAATCTACTGCGGGAAAAATGTGCTTCGTCAGTCATGTATCGAAAGATCACGCATAGCATCTAACTGATTGACATTAAGGTTAGTCAGTCTCTCTGCACAACAAAATGAAAGGTAACAATCCAATAGAAAAACGTGGACAGATTTTATGTTCTACTTACATTTGTAAGGAAGATATTTCAACTCCTGCGAAGTTGTAAAGGTTGAAGCTGAATTGACTGCAAAACCAAGGAAAATACAGACGATAAAAAGTTTCATAGTTCGTTCCATATTTTTTCTCTCTTAATGAGGATTCTAAAAAAAAATATCTGTTACAGAAGAAAGAGAAAAAAATTCTTTCCAATGACAATTCTTTGTCGCATTTTATATAGCTTTCAACACAATAGATACACTCAGGTTTATTTTTGACTTTTAATGTATAAATGAGAAGGAGGATTACGAGTTGGCAACGTAACAAAACAATATGGCGCTTGAATGCACAGCTATGACATTTAATAAATCGCAAATATTTTTCGTCCAACCTTGATCGTAAAAGAAATCCATAATATTATCCTTTTAATTTTGTTTTTATACATTTATTTATTTGTTCACAGCAAATGAATTGTTGCTTCTTGCTTTTGTTTTGATTAATATCCCACCTAATCCAGGCCATTCATATATGTATATACAATAATTTGCAGCTTTCTTCTCTTTTATTCCGCAAGTATATTCATTGTTTGTTGTTTTTGTTTTGTTTTGGTTTGGTTTAATTATTTCACCCCAAGCATCGCTGGAATGCCACTAGTACGCAGGGAGTGACAGAGAGTGAAAGTGAGAGAGAAAACTGAGTATAGGGAGGAATTGGGGAAAGGACAAAAGAAGAATGGGGTTCAAGAAGACAGAAAATGGCGATTGGCGTTGCATTTAAAATTTTGAAGATTGTAGTTACCAGGGAAGCAATAAATCTGAAGGGAGTTGCACAGATGGGAAGTGCGAGAAAAGAAACTATTGTAGTAAAAGAGGCGGTTACCTTTAGATATTTCAACAGTAAACGGATGGGACCTAGATTAGCGTCTAGGTCCCACCCGCTTAGAGAGATAATGCTACGAAGACGCAAAGAGATTACTAGGAGTGAAAGGGAACGAGGATATTTTAGTGAGGAGAAAGGACAATAAAAGAACAGGTTCAAGAAAAAACGGAAGATGGCGATTGGCATTGCATTTAAATTTTTGAAGATTGTAGGTGCCGGGAAAGTAAGAAAATTGGAAGGGAGTTCCACAGGCGTGAAGTACGAGTAAAGTAACTATTACAATAGAACATACGGTTGTATCTAGCTAGTTCAACAGTAAAACTGTGAGACTTAGTTGCCAATATAGCAGTGGGATTAAATTCATTCGAAACACCAAGTGGGGAAAGCCAATCAGAACAGTTGCCATGAAAATATCTGTAGAAAAGACAGATGGAAGCCACGCCACATCAGTGAGAAAGTGACTGAAGTCGAGATGCCAAGACAGGATCGATTACATTGCAGGTCCTTCTTTGCATTATTTCAAGAACCTCGAGATGAATAGCAGGAGCACCAGACCAGATATGACAGCAGCATTCAATGCCAGGATGAAGATTTATCATTATTTACTATTGTCCTCATCTTTGTTGTTGTCATCACAACGTTTCGGACGTTGTCTGCTCCGGCCTTCATCAAATGTTTCAAGTTGTATTTAACAGAGTCAGAAATGATTTTGTTTTTATACATTTATTTATTTCTTGTACAAAATCTAAACGGTTACTGCTTATTTTTTTTTTAAATCGTTTCACTTCAAGCAAGGCGATAATGCCACCAAGACGCATGGGTTTTACAGGGAGTGAAAGTGAAAGTGAAAGAGAATGAGAAGACTGAGAATGGGGAGGATTGAGGGGAGAACAAAAAAGAAACAGGGTTCAAGAAGACAGAAGATGGCGATTGACGTTGCATTTAAAATTTTGAAGATTTTAGTTATCAACCAAGAAATCGGAAGGA
>OZ038488.1:21585423-21647923 GCA_964036315.1 Acanthosepion esculentum
GGAGGTTGCCTTAGTCCCGACCTAGTGACCGGCCCTTTACATTCTGTTTCTGCCGCTTTAATTAGCATGTTCATGGCTAAACAGAAGAGGGTCGCTGAGATTGTACATCCCGTTATGATGCCTTTCTCCAATGTATGCCATGCCGACGCAGTATTTTCTGATAATGTTCTCAATTGGAAATTGTTGTAGTAATCAGAAATTAATTCAGTTATTTTGCTTGGTACATAATGGCGGTGGAGAGCGGCTTCCACTAGTTTATGTGGTATTGATCCGTAAGCGTTTTTAAGATCTAACCACACGATTGCTATATCGCCCCTATTTCTCTTCGCTTCTTTTAATAGTTGCGACACGACCCCTATATGCTCCATACATCCCGGCATTCCTGGTACTCCACCTTTTTGTACAGAGGTATCTATGTATTCATTTTTAAGAAGGAAATCTACCAAGCGTCGGTTTAAGATGCTGAAAAATATTTTACCCTCCGTGTTCAACAGGGAGATGCATCTGAATTGCTCTATCTTTCTGGATTTCTCCTCTTTAGGGATCCAAATGCCTTCAGAGTGTCTCCATTGTCCTGTTATTTTCCCTCTTCTCCAAATAACTTTCATTAACTTCCATAACATTCGACGGAGTTTTGGACAACGTTTATAAACTGTGTAAGGCACTCCGTTTGGACCTGGTGTTGAGGCCGTTCTGGCTGCTGTAATGACTGAATTAATTTCCATCCAAGTTGGTTCTTTCAAGTCAAAAGGCGTTGATGGTGTATTAGGATTTATCAGGGACGTATTTTCTACAAGATCTAGCTGTCTGTTTGGATCACTCAGAGTTTCTTGGAGGAAAGCATTAATTTCACTGGGGGTACTCTCCAAGTGTCCACTTCGATTTTCCCCTAACAGCTTCTTTGTAAAATTGAATGGATTAGAGAGAAATGCCATCCGTTTCTTCGCCCTTTCTTTCCTCCTTCGTCTATGCCATTCTGCTCTACGTAACGACTTCATATTTAAACGAATTAGGTCTCGAAGCTCCCGTAACGGTTGCCTTTCTTCGGGTTTCGCGATTTTGTATTGTTTCCGAAGAGTTTTGAGTTCCGACCGAAATTGTTTAATTTTTAATTCCCTCCTATTTTCTTTGCTAATACATTTCTTTTCCTTCCGATCCTCATATCCAAATTTTCCTGCTGCATAACTAATGATGATTTTGGACATTGTCGTTAGTCGTTTATCCACCGAGCCTCTTGATGTTATTTTAAGGATCTCGCTGATGTCCACGTCGAATTCGTGCCAGTCGTGTTTATTACTGGCTGGGGGCCATTTTATCTTTCTTCGAAATGGAGTATCAGGCCCTACTTGAACCTCTGCTTGGAGGGACTGGGCACTGTGGTGAGCTTCCCGGCCCTGCGCCTCCTGCGTCTCACCAGGAAAAATTCCTGCGCGCTGCTGTTGGTTCGACCGCACCTGACACCTCATTTTTGTCTGATGGATTTTAAGGCCGCGCATGTTTTTACATATTTTTCCACATGGGCATATCAGTCTCGTTGTCCGTAAATTCGTAGCTTGGTTCGTTTCCGTTTCATCCGGCCTAATGGGGATCTCATTCTCCCCCCCTCTCGGGATCCCCTGGGGGTATTTATTCGAATGAGTTTCTGTAGCGTTTTCAGAGTTGCGTAAGTCGGGTTGCTAGCCCAGAAATACAGTTTGTGGTCTCTCCTCACCGTCAATTGGCTTTCCAATTTGTCAACCAGTCTATTCCTGGTTCGTCGTCCGGTCTGTTCCCGGATGTCACTGTTAAAACAGTAGGAAGAATAATTCAAAAATACGCTTTTAAGTAGGCGCCCGAGGGGGTCGTCAGTGATGTTTTGACTTGGTTCATCAGGGAGTTTCGGGTCTTTCAACATCATACTCCCCATCACCAAATCGACCCAATCAGGGGAGATCTAACCCTGATTCCCCCTCACTTTTAAAACGCTAACAGTTACTCTGGCCTTTTTAAAGAATTCTACGAAGAAAGACCACGTATTCCGCACATCCGATTGGCTGTTTGTACAACCAATCAGCTGCGCGAACTATTTTTAAATGGCCCGCAGTGGGGACTAGGTTTTTTTTTTTTTTTTTTTGGTGGATAGCAGCTTCCATGGATAACCAAGGAGGTAATCTTAATATTCCTAAGTTCAATCCCTTCCCTAAGTGTTGCATCGTTTAAATATTGCCGTTTGTATTTTATTTGTTTTTTTGGGGGGGGGGGGATTACACTCAACCCTACTATTACATTTATCGTTTAGCCCGATTCTTAAAATTTGTTACAGGTTAACTTTAACTGGATTGGTTTTATTCGCTATATTTAAATAATTGTCCATGAACATAGTCTATTTCTTTACACACAATAATAAAATTAGAAAGAAAATCGATAAAGTAAAGTAAGCAACATAATATTCCTTACCATTAAACTATTTACAAATTTAAGGTTGTTTAAATACAGTAGACTACGAAATGCTCCTGGAATATAATAATTATTATACTTCACATTATAAAACTACACACACACACACGCGCGCGCATTATAAATACACTCACACACACATGTATACATATATGAATCGCTTAAAAGTAAACCCTATAAACTAATAATATAGTAGAAATAATATACAGACGATTTAAAACAAAAATCGAGAGAAAAAACTCTATAAATACATTATGTACATGTTATAATTCCGATTAAAAAAAACAAAAAACAAAAAAAAACGCTTAAGGTAAATAGTAATTTAAACTACCGCGTATAAAGTGGGTTTAACATAAAAATATATTTACAAATAACACAATTTACCAATTGACATATGTTCGTTGACTGTACCTGTACAAATAAAGTCATGTATTTAAATACACACACACACACACATATATATATATATATATATATATATATACATATATATATATACATACACACATATATACATGAAAACGCTGTCAATATTATGTTACCATTATATAATAATTATTTACAGATTTAACTGGCTTAATAATTTTATAATATATATATATATACATACATATATATATATATATATATATATATATACATACATATATATATATATATATATACATACATATATATATATATATATATATATACATACATATATATATATATATATATACATACATACATATATATATATATATATATATATATATATATATATATATATATATATATATATATATATATATATATGTATATATATATATATATATTATCATGGTTTGTTTTCATTTTTTTTTAAATCATATAAAAATTACCTTCATCTTACCAAGGAACGGAATGCGAACTTTAGTATCAATTCTAGAAAATCTTTCTCTAATCCTCTACCGGGATAGAGAACCACTTTAGACTCCATGTTCCTTTACGAGCTGACAACTAGTTCAACGATGGACATTGAATGAGACTGCATTCATTTTTAAAGATGATAGTAACAATCAAATATTATTACTTATTAGTCCAATTATATTCCTTAAGCATTTTTTCTAAATACTATATATCTCCAGGACGTATGAGATCATGGCTTGTCACATCTTTCTTATCTATGAATTGCCATGATTTCTAGAAAAATACAATGGACTGGTTTCACGTTAGCTTCTCCACGATTTGGAATTCAGAGTTGTCTTTTAGCTAGGGTCGAGGATCCAGTCTAACCTTAAAGATGAGCTGGATACATTTTTAATCGAATTCACCCCAAGCAAGGCAGTAAAGCCTCTACGACACAAGGGATAACTGTGTTTGAAAGAATAAGAAAAAAGAGAAACATTAACAAGGAGCGAGAACAATGGAAGTGTAATCAATAAGACAGCAGATAAGGATTGGCATTGCATTTGAACTTTTGAAGATCATATTTAGCTGGAATGCATGGAGCCGGAAAACAGTTCCACAAGCGAAAATTGGGAGAAAAGAAACTGTTAGCAAGGAACTTAAGCTTACATCTAACCAATTCAACTGTAAATTGATGAGACCTTGCCGTCAATCTAGTACTGTGATTAAATTCATAAAGTCTAGGTACTATAGTGTAGAGCTCATCCAACAATTACCATAAAAGTATATATATAGAGGTCACAGGGAAGCAACTTTACAGCAGTAGGAAAGTGACTGAAGCCGTGACGCTAGATCAGGACCAATAATATTGCTGATTCTTCTTTGGATTTTATCAAGAGTCTCCGAACATATAGCAGGAGCACCGGGCCATATGCGGCAGCAATATTCTAAGCATGGACGAAGGGTAGACTTATAGATATGTAAGATAAATTCTGGAGAGAAAAATTGACCTAGCAATCCAATCACTGTACTCTTTCCATTTCATGCCAGCCGAGAAGGTGTGACAAGTCATTCTCTCGGAAGTTAGCATCAGCTACGGTAATGGAAGGCAGAAATGAGTTTCTAAGATCATTAACAGAGAGTAGTTTAGTTTAAGAAGTGTTAAAATTAACAAGCCATTCTTTGCCTCAATTAACAACAACAGACTGTAGCCAATTTTTGAGGTCAACTGCCAATTTGACCTTATCGAACTGATCAAATTTGCTATCAAAACAGGAGTAAATGGTTGTGCATCAGTACAGATACCAAGTGATGTTATCAGGAAGGTCGTTAATGAAAATTAAAAACAAACTTGGAACCAAGGATGGGGGCCTGGGGGACACCTGCATTAGTACGGAAGGATCTAGAAGAGTGGCCATTCAGGATAACTTTCATTTCGTGGTTTGATCAGAAAGGCTGAATCAGTTCAAAAATTCGTCCAGAGACACCATAACTTTTCAACTTGTGAAGGAGACGATATGCAACACTCTGTCGAACGCTTATGAGATGTCGAAAGCAACAGCTCGAGCTTCGCCATTCTTATCTAAAATTTGATAGATTCTTTCTGCAATAATCGTTAATATTTCAACAGTTGACATAGAGAAACGAAAGCGATATTGGTTGTCTGAAAAAAAGCCCTACTCTGTGAAATACTTAGTGCCTTTTTTTGTGGGGGCACCTCTACGTGGTGTAATGGTTAGCAAACTTGTCTCGCTAGGGCAATTACGACTGAATAGTGAGTTCGGTCCTCACTGGGTGGACCCTGCTTACGGCCTTGTGCTACATCTGAGCTACGCTTGGAAAATCACTACTTAATGCCTTTGTTTTTTGACTCATATAGATGGCCGATAATGATAAAGTACAACCCAAGACTTTAATGTTAAATAAACAGTATCTATACATAAAAGGCTATACAGTATCTATATATAAAAGGCAGAATATATATATGTGATATATGTGTGTGTGTGTGTTCGTTTGTTTATATGTTTGATCGGATCTCCTACATTTTTCAACCGATTTCAACCAAATTTGACACAGTTACTGCTAATGGTCCTGCGGAGGTTTTGATTTAAGTCAATATTTAAATCAATATTATCGATTTTTCATTTTTGATCGGACGCACGCATGTGTAATTATGTGCATTCACTGCACACAAGCAGATATGGGCATTTTTCATGTCAGAATAGAGGGCGGTAGCATAATTGGAAAAAAGTCGGATTTAAGTGCTTATATGGGAATAAGAAGGGACAAGAATGGCCATATTTTGGTTTCGGATGCAAAACTTATCACAATGAAGGATTTCTGTCGCAGTCGAACTTTGAGCTCCAAAAGCCAATCGGATTAGTGTTATTAGTCACGCGTGGCTCGCGCGATGCGTAATGCATGCTGCTGATTAGCCCATTCACGCTCCGGGGTCATGCGAGATCATGTGTGAAGTGGCTGTGTTCAGGTAGCCTACTTTTATTTCAGGATTTAACGCTCATACTATGGTTTTAAAAAAAGATCTTTTAATGTTTCAATGCAGGCAGGCATTACTTTCCATGTTTTCTGTATTTGCGCAGTAAAGTAAAAGTCAATGCTATTTTAAAAGGGATTTACAGAGCTACATGTCAAATTTTACCAGAAAAATCAGTAAAAACAAGGTGAAACTGCTGCTTTTTAGGTGTTTGTAGCCCATTTAGCCTACTAAAGCATAGGATTGAATTCAGTGAGCAATTACTAACACATTTCATGCCACTTCACGCCACCACTTTTAAGCCAAGTGGACAGAATCGGCTCCCCTCTTAATGTCCAATTTTTCCACTAGTAATCCACTTGTAATCAACCAATAGTCGATTCGTAGTCCACACTCGTACTCATCGACTGCAGTCCGACCAATAGTCAATCCGTAGTCCGAGATTTACTGTAACCCCCACCCACTGAGTCAGGTTATGACACAAGGCCGGTTATTAATGTGGGTACCCGAGTGTTTCCACTCGGGCGGCTGGTCTAAGCTTGTCTAAGCTGGTCTTAACTGTTCATAGCTTGTCTAAACTGGCCTTAGCTTGTCTAAGCTGGTCAAAGCTTGTCTAAGCTAGTCATAGACGGTCATACCACCGCCACGTAACAGATATCACGCAACAGTGGGGGGAAAGCAAGGGAGACGAGAAGGGGCCCGGCACGGGACAGATACTACATCTACAGCATTCATCCAGACCCGAAAAAAACTCACTTCTACTCCTCTGCCAATCCCTCCTGAAGAATTCGCGAGGGGGATACTGCCCTCCCCCAGATCCTCGACTATAAAAATCAGCTGATTTCTAGCAACCAATATTATTAGATCCAGCCCTCCACTGTCCGAGATTTACTTGACCACCCACTGAGTCAGGTCATGGCACAAGGTCAGTTTTAAATGTCTAAGATGGTCTTATCTCGTCTAAGCTGGTGAAAGCCTGTCTAAACTGGTCTAAACTAGTCATAGCCGGTCCAACCACCGCTACGTAACAGATGTCACGCAACAGTGGAGGAAAGCAAAAGAGGAAAGGAAAGGACCCCGCCACGGAACAGATACTACATCTGCAGCATCCATTCCGACGGGAAAACTCCAAATTCTACTCCATTACCAATCCCTCTGGAAGAATCCGGAAAGAGAACCGCTAGTCAACCTGTAGTTTATTGCAGTAAGTAGCCTGACACTGCTATTTATACACCTGGCGGAAAACCTATTCGTAAGTCCAGAGTGCCACGCTCGAACCTCGATGTCGGTAGTTCTCATTTTCTTCCAATATGACACTTTGGCAAGGGCATCAGCATGAAAATGCTTGAATTAGGACTGGATTACTTCAACCAATGCTTTTATCTCAAAGACAAATATAAGCGTTGGTTAGCGTGTAAACTAATCCTTGAAGTGGTTTGTAGCACGTTTATTCATCATCTCTCATTTACGTCTCTGTCTTTGGGCAGGGTGCGCTCAGGGGCGGCTCCGTGCAAGGACAGAGTTGCAACTAAGGAAAATTATACTGAGAGGTGCCGGCCCTGGGGAACAGCTGCCCGAGGCCGCGCCTTCTCATTGCACGATAAGGATCGGTGCATGAACCGAGGCCAGCGCAACCGACGTTTGCGGGAGCTCGGGAAGTTTTTGTTCCTTGCCCGGGCTCCCCACGTTAAACCGACCTTGTGTCACAACCTGACCTCGTGGGGGGGGAGGGTGAATAAATACAAATAAAAGCGTTGTTTGAAGTAAACCAAAAGTAACTTGACCCAAAGAGTTGTGAGTTCAATACCTGGCCACAGCAGAGGTGATAAAAAAAAACTTGGAGAGTTGAGTTAATAAAGGGAATTAACTGAAACTGAGATATCCGGAAAAGGCATGGCACGTGGAATTAGAAAAAAAAAACAGAAACAAAATTTAGACTAAATCGAGATTCCAACGTATGTCACCTCAAGAAGGCCTGAGTTTACAACGTCCGAAACGTCGTGAATATGGCAATAATGATTGCTACAACAGTCCGAACAATGTAAATTTATACGGATTATTGTATAACTATTAACTTTCGTTTCGCTTTGTTATTTTGCAATCTAAGGACCCGTTTAATGGAAAGCAGTTCAAAATGCAGTTTAAATTTGCTCCCTTTAACTACAATCTCCTTTTGACAAATGACGGCCATAAATAAATTATTCTGCTTTTTAAATTGTACTAACAATGGAGAAAGTAAACATAACACAAAATCAATAGAAATCAATATATTAGCAAACCTAATTTGTAATGAGGCACGTTCACTTCGAGTAGTGTTCGAACAAAATCTTATGTTACCACAACAAAGAAATATTTCACTATAAGGGAGTGAAGTCAGGTTACCCGAACGATATATACACTACAGTTCAAAAATTTGAGGAAAAACTAGTAATTTTTTTAATAGACCGGAAAAGTAGTTGTTTTGTACTTTAAATAAGAGAAAATTATTATATATGGTTAAAAAAAAAAATTAGACATGATTTTTTGAGTATCTGTCTATATTTCTGAGATGAGGTATTATGTATATTATTTACATTATTCGGACTATTGTCCTCATCTTTGTCGCCATATTTATTACAACGTTTCGGCCGTTGTATATTCCGGGCTTCTTTAGGGGGTTGGAAATAAAGGGTTCAGTTCGACATTCCGACCACCTGAAGAAGGCCTGAGCGTGCAAGGGCCGAAACGTTGTAATAAATATGGCGTCAAAGATGAGGACAATAGTCCGGATAATGTAAATAATGTACATGATTTTTTTTTTATTAGAAATCTTATTATGGAAATAAAAGCGTTTTATGATTAAATTTTGCTCTCGTCAAAATATCCTTCTTTAGCCTTGATTACTGCAGCACAGTGTTTTGGCATTCGTTACAAAAGTTCCTCAAAGTATGATAACTGATTCCATTCTTTTTTCAATAACTCTAAGAACTGTTTTTCTTCTTTTTTTTTTTTTTTTTTCTTTTCAGTTTTCTGTCAAGTTCATCTCATGCTAATTGTGGGGGTAGCTTCGAACTTTTGAATTGTAGTGTATATACAGTGGTAATTTGTTTTGTATATTCTATTTCTCGTCTAATGTTACATTAGTATATAGCAGAAAGAACAATGAACGATTCATTGTGATATATCTATCATATGTCGTTAATGATGATCACGCTGACAGAATTGCTGTGTACTGCTTTTTAGTTAATTTTGCAATAAATAAAACACAAGCCGTTAAGACCAAAGGAAATTGATATATGCTAGGCTTTTAACTGTACATTTTAGGTGATAAATATTAATTTTCCAAGCATAGCTTAGATGTGACACAAGGCCGAAAGATGGGGGGGACACCCAGTGAGGATCGAACTCACAAACTCAGCTACAATTGTTCTAACGAGACAAGCTTGCTAACCATTACACCACCTGGTTTAGGTAATATATAGTGTACAACGTTTAAACACCGATCGCCGTTTATGTTATTGCTATTAAATAAAGTAAATTCGTATTGATACCAAAACCACCGAAATACTCGGTGGGGATTTTGGTGACTAGACTTTGGGATCTTTGGAGTGGCGTTTCAGAGCCATTGGCGTATAGAGTATTGAAGATTCAGAGCGTCAAATCACCATAAAACTACAGAAAATGTAGAAAAAATTAATAAACTCAACCGTAAGGGCTGTTGTAATCAAGTAACTACTTTTTTCTGAGAACATTTCGTTGCCACATCTATCTATCTATCTATCTATCTAAAAGGAGTCCATATCTATCTCAGTGTTAATATCTATCTATCTATCTATCTATCTATCTATCTATCTATCTAAAAGGAGTCCATATCTATCTCAGTGTTAATATCGGTCTATCTATCTGTCTATCTATCTAAATGAGTTCATATCTATCTCAGTGTTAATATCTATCTATCTATCTATCTATCTATCTATCTATCTATCTAAAAGGAGTCCATATCTATCTCAGTGTTAATATCTATCTATCTATCTATCTATCTATCTAAAAGGAGTCCATATCTATCTCAGTGTTAATATCGGTCTATCTATCTGTCTATCTATCTAAATGAGTTCATATCTATCTCAGTGTTAATATCTATCTATCTATCTATCTACCTATCTATCTATCTATCTAAAAGGAGTCCATATCTATCTCAGTGTTAATATCTATCTATCTATCTATCTATCTATCTATCTATCTAAAAGGAGTCCATATCTATCTCAGTGTTAATATCGGTCTATCTATCTGTCTATCTATCTAAATGAGTTCATATCTATCTCAGTGTTAATATCTATCTATCTATCTATCTATCTACCTATCTATCTAAAAGGAGTCCATATCTATCTCAGTGTTAATATCGGTCTATCTATCTATCTATCTAAAAGGAGTCCATATCTATCTCAGTGTTAATATCGGTCTATCTATCTGTCTATCTATCTAAATTTGTCCATATCTATCTCAGTGTTAATATCTATCTATCTATCTATCTATCTATCTATCTATCTACATATCTATGTCTGTTCATTATATATGTTTCACGCTATCTATAAATGATAGAATAAATTACGCAAGTTATATCTATCTATCTATCTATCTCATTCAGTTCTTATCTATCTATCTATCTATCTCATTCAGTTCTTATCTATCTATCTATCTATCTCATTCAGTTCTTATCTATCTATCTATCTATCTATCTCATTCAGTTCTTATCTATCTATCTCATTCAGTTCTTATCTATCTATCTATCTCATTCAGTTCTTATCTATCTATCTATCTCATTCAGTTCTTATCTATCTATCTATCTCATTCAGTCCTTATCTATCTATCTATCTATCTATCTCATTCAGTCCTTATCTATCTATCTCATTCAGTTCTTATCTATCTATCTATCTATCTATCTATCTATCTCATTCAGTTCTTATCTATCTATCTATCTATCTATCTATCTATCTATCTATCTATCTATCTATCTCATTCAGTTCTTATCTATCAAGCCATCTCTATAAATGTCAACTGGCTTATAGACCGAGAAGTCCTACTACAGAAAATCTATTTATAGACAGGAATCGAACCTTTTACATTAGGAAAGTTTACAGTAAAAAGGAAAAAAATGTCAGATTAAAATTTTCACTAATTGCTTTAAAAATTATTTTTCTTGGGTTTCAAGTAGTAAAATAAATTTAACAGACTTTGAAATATCCCAACAGAGACATGAACATTTTTCAAATCGGGTAACTGAGTCTTGCTTTGTCATGATGGCTGTTCGTAGCCTAATTGGTTGGCTTAAAAGTGGTTTCACCGAAAAAGTGAATAGATTTTTGATTCCTCTTGAGAGGCACATTTTGTTTAGTAAGATTTCTCGGTCTCTTGGCCGATTAACAATAATTTCACTGTTTAAACAAAATTCTAAAAATGGATGCCAGGACAATTAAATGGAAGCACTCAAATAAAAAAAAAATTGACATCAAAAGATGTACTTAAAAATTCAAGAAGAAAAGAATGATTTTTTTTATTCTTTTTTTTTTTTTTACACTGTAAATATTTCAGATTTTATTCATGATTATATGAAGTGGTATCTGAAAGTTCCTGGACTTTTGTGCGGTAATTGTTACATCAAAGGAAAATGCGCGCACAGACCTCTGAGTCAGTCTTCCAATATACGTATTCAATAATTACGGTATCTTGCACAGGAAGCGCTCTGTGACTTTTGCGATGTCTGGCAAATTTGAGCAATGTGTCTTCATCAAATTTTTGCGAGAATCTTAGCTAATCTGCTACCAAAACAATGGAAATGCTCCATAGGGATTTTGATGAATATACTTTAGTATGTTCGTGGTGGCGTTTCGGAGCCATTGGACGATAGTTTCAAGATGGACATTCAGTTAGCGTCAAATCACCATAAAAACGACAGAAAAAGTAGAAAGAATTAATAAACTCAACCGTGAGGGCTGTCACCGAACAATAAATTGTAATCGATTAATTGTACCCTTTTCAGCCGATCCTGAGAACCTTTCGATTCCACATATCTATCTATCTATCTATCTATCTATCTATCTATCTGTCTCAGTCTATTCATATCTATCTATCTGTCTCAGTCTATTCATATCTATCTATCTATCTGTCTCAGTCTATTCATATCTATCTATCTATCTGTCTCAGTCTATTCATATCTATCTATCTATCTGTCTCAGTCTATTCATATCTATCTATCTCAGTCTATTCATATCTATCTATCTATCTATCTATCTATCTATCTATCTGTCTCAATCTATTCATATCTATCTATCTGTCTCAGTCTATTCATATCTATCTATCTATCTATCTATCTATCTATCTGTCTCAGTCTATTCATATCTATCTATCTATCTCAGTCTATTCATATCTATCTATCTATCTGTCTCAGTCTATTCATATCTATCTATCTATCTGTCTCAGTCTATTCATATCTATCTATCTATCTGCCTCAGTCTATTCATATCTATCTATCTGTCTCAGTCTATTCATATCTATCTATCTCAGTCTATTCATATCTATCTATCTATCTATCTCAGTCTATTCATATCTATCTATCTATCTATCTATCTATCTATCTGCGCGCGTGTGTGTGTGTGTGTGTGTATTTGATAAGATAAAGAACAAATAGGAAACGTTTATCAAATTAACGTTTTACTTTTATTAAAGCTTCATCAGAGAATGAGATATGGACCAATGAAGAAAGAAATTCTGTTATTTATACTTTTGTGCTGTTTGGTTTTCATTGGTTAAAATGTTTCACATGCATTCGACTTGTTAAACAAACGTTAGTATAATTTACGGCGTTCCGAATTCAAGGAGAGACGACACGTCTCTTCAAAATTCCAAGAAATTAACAAATTCCAAGCTTAACCGAAAAACCGTAAATATTGCTTTATCTTTATAAGTATATAATAACTCTGTCTCTGCGGAATTCAAATGATAATGTATATTCGTGTGTGTGTGTGTGTGTGTGTGTGTGTGTGTGTGTGTGTGTGTGGTAGTAGTAGTAGTAGTAGTAGTAGTAGATTCTGATGAATAATTCTGATTTTATTTCTTGATTGTGGTGGGAATAGAAATTACACTATATACATTATTCGGACTATTGTCCTCATCCATGTCTCCAGATTTATTACACCGTTTCGGCCGTTGTACGCTCCGGCCTTCTTCAGCTGGTTGGAATGTCGAACTGAACGCTTCATTTCGCTCACTGGAGTAGACTGTCCTAGTTCCACGTGCCATGTTTAATGGATGTCAGTTATCAGTTACCTCCTGTTAATTCTCTCTCCAAGTTCTGCACTGCCTTAAATGGGTATTGAACTCACACTCTTTGGGTCCTGTGAAGGACACATGGCACAGTCGATAAAGGTATTAGTTAGATCCAGTGATAAACGTGTTAGTTAGATCCTCATCTCAGAAATATAGACAGATACTGAATAGAAATTAATTAGATTGTTTATTTTAGTGAGTTTACGATAAACTATAAAATCTAATTTGTTACAGTTACGTATTAATCAGTTGTCGAGGAAAGGTAGAGATTTGTTTCAAATTCATGTTTGAATTCGATGATAGATTCAACCTTAGGTTCCTTTATTATGCCTCATAGATTAATATTATGAGGATATAATAAAAGAACGTCATCTAAGAATCTTAGTTAAATGGAATTTTTAAACCTTATTCATTTGTTCTCTATTTTATCATATATATATATATATATAAATATATATATATATATATATATATATATATATATATATATATATATATATAATATATATATATATATATATATATATATATATATATATATATATATATATATATATAATGAAATGGACAAAGTCCGACAATTATTTTAAGACATTTTTATGTTTATACATTCTTTTTATAGATACAAATATTTAAGTAAATGCTCTGTTTTATAATAAATATTATTTTATTATTTTTCCGAATTTCAAAGCGTGATTAATTTTAAATTTGGTTCCTCCACTTTACTTCTGTTGATAAATACATGTTGTAAAATAAAATCCTTATATTTACCTCAGGTCTCTGAGGACGAAACACGTTGGTAAAGAAATGATTTTTCTTTGGTCTTTACGCACGCACACACACACAAACACAGTCACACACACACACTTTATATATATATATATATATATATATATATATATATATATATATATATATATATATATATATGTATATATATATGCACTACAATTGAAAATTTTAACGTGACACCTGGTAATTTTGTTTTAAATTGGACCCAAGTACTTTAAATTACAAGAAATTATTATACACAGTTAAAAAAAAGTGAGACATGATTTTTTATTAAAATTTTTATGGTGACAAAAAGAATAAAAAGTATTTTATGATTAAATTTCGCTCTCGTCAAAATATCCTCCCTTAGCCTTGATTACTGCAGCACACATTTTTGGTATTCATTGCAAAGTTTTCTCAAAATATAAAAATGATAATTGATTCCATTCTTTTGTCAACAGCTCATTTTTCATTTTTGTTTTTTTACGCTTGTGTCAAGTTCACCCTATGCTAATTCTATGGGTGACTTCAACATTTTGAACTGGAATGTAATATACATATATATTGGGGGTTGAATATATATATATATATATATATGTGTGTGTGTGTGTGTATGTCTGTGTGTGTATGTGTGTGTATGTGTGTGTATATATATATATATATATATATATATATATATATATATATATATATATATATATATATATATATATATATATATATATGAGCAGGTGTTGAAGGGTTTTCGTTCCGACCAGGTAGCGTTTTAAAAAATATTTTGGTATTTGCTTAGATGCTGAGTAGTGCGGGAGGAGGACTTTTCAGCATCTCCCTCGTATATTGTTGATTTATAAATAACTGTAGTTTGGTTAATAAAGAACATTGGTTTGACGGGATTTTCTGATTTGATTTCAAATTTGGGGTAAGAACTCATTTTATTCGGGTGGGGCTGTGCAAAGGCTTACTTGCTGGTCTGGGTCTTCATAACTCTTCTACATCAGGGCTGTTTTTGTTGGGTAGAATCTTGCAAAAGAATCGGATTCCCTGTGTGACAATCCAAATTCTCGTTTTCGCGACGGACGTAAAAAGGAGAGCAGCCGTCACGCACCATTTTGCAGTTCGGTGGCGACGCGTATGTTCCACCATTAACTCCAAATCTGAAAAGTAAACGATAGATAAGAGAAATAAGCGTGTTTATACTGTAGTTGCTTGATAATTAAATTTTTTCAAGGTCAAAGTTCGTTCGTTGTGTGTGTGGTGTCTATCGTGGAGAAGACTATTCATTTCGCTTTTCTCTGTCTTTTCTATAAATATTTTCATGACAACTGCTGCGATGAGTTTTTTTCCCCTGGTGCCCCGACTCCATGAATTTAATCGTGCTACTAGATTGACAAGTAGATCCAAAGAATAATCTGCAATGTTATCGATCCTGACCAGTCATCTAGACTTTAGTCACTTTTCACCAAGGTGGCGTGGCTTCCGTCTGACTTTTCTATAAATATTTTCATGACAACTGCTCCGATGGGCTATTTTTCTCTGGCGCCCCGACTAAAAGAATTTAAGCATGCTACTAGATTGGCAAATAGGTCTCACCGTTTTACTGTTGTACTAACTAGACGTCTTGAAATCTTTTCTCTTTCAAATGGGATTTGATTATTGAAGAGGCGACTACTCAAAAATATCATTTAAAGTAATAATAATAATAACAATATATATATATATATATACATATACATATATATATATATATATACATATATATATATATATATCCGATGCGATGAGAGCGAAAGTAATATATAAATTCCAACGTTCACAGCATTAATCCGAAAGAGGGCTCGATACCGATAGTACAGCGATAATTATTTATTTATTATAATTTTATCATATAGACAAAACCATTTTACTCACTACAAAGATGCAACTTGGTTTCAGTGCATTTCAACTGCACTTCGACGGGTGAGAGCATTTTCGACTCTCACTCGTCGAAGTGCAGTTGAAATGCACTGAAACCAAGTTTCATCTTTGTAGTGAGTAAAATGGTTTTGTCTATATGATAAAATTATAATATATATATATATATATATATATATATTACAGCAAAATAACAAAAATTACCTCAATATAGAAAATAGTCTATTTCAAGCCGTTCTCTACATGGCTATCATCAGCCCCTAAGGGGCTCATGATAGCCGTGTAAATAATAGCTTGAAATATACTACTTTCTATGAGGTAATTTTTTTTTTGTAAAATATATATATGCTCTATTGTAATAAATACATCGAGCTCTCTGTGCATCAGTTTTAATAATTAATATTACAAGGATCCACCCGGACTATATACCAACGGATCGTTTACCTGTACTATATATATATATATATATATATATATATATATATATATATATATATATATATATATAAAACCTAGTGACCTACCTACCAAGGTTTCACCCAATGGATCTTCAGGGTACGACTGTTTTTTTTTACACCGCCAGAATATAGGTATTAGAATAATACCTAATAATTTTAGCTCTAGTTAATTCTACTGAGCACTTTTTTAAGTTTTATATTTTTTTCACACCGCCAGAGTATAGCTATTAAAATAATACATATATATATATATAGTTAATTAAAATAATACATGCATGTGTGTGTGTGTGTGTGTGTGTGTGTGTCTGTGTGTGTGTGTGTGTGTGTGTGTGTGTGTGTGTGTACTGACAAACTACGGATAAGTCATCGGGTCAGTAAATTGCAAACAAAGGAAGCGTATGTTTTGTTAAAAGACCATAAACCCGAATTCAGAACTAAGCCACCTACTAGGCTTATAAATCCTACTAGACCAGAAATCGGTAGAATCAGTAAAAACCATCTTGGAAAGAACCAACCACTCCATGAAAAACACCCTTGGACTCTTACAGTGGATTAACACAACTGATGTTATCAACTGGTTTACTAACATCCGAAATAAGGACAACTGTACTTTCATACAGTTCGATATTATCGACTATTATCCCTCTATATCGAAGGATCTGTTCACTTTGGCCTTGGAGTTCGCTCTGGAATACTACAATATCTCTGAGAATGAAGTGGATATAATCATGAAATGCCGAAATTCTGTTCTGGTCTACAATGAAGAACTGTGGACCAAAAAGACTTGCAGCGATAATTTTGACATTTCAGTGGGTTCTTTGGATTCTGCAGAAGCCTCTGACTTGTTTGGATTATTTCTTTTATACAATTTAAGTTCCTTTGAATGTCTGGATTCTGATAGAGTAGGATTATATAGAGATGATGGCTTATTAGTTGTTAAAAACTCTACTAAAATTAAGGTAGACCGTATTAGAAAATGATCCATAGGGAATGTAAGGATTTAGGTCATAGGACTATAGTTACAACTAACATTAAACAAGTAGATTTTCTGGACGTAACCCTAGACCTTACTAGCAACACTTTCCAACTTTATGTGAAGGTTAATTCAAACCCAGTATATGTGCATCCCAATTCCAACCACCCCGCTTCGATTATCAAACACATACCCTCCTCCATTGGATTTAGGATTAGTACTAAGTAACAAAGAAGTTTTTAATAAACATCGTGATTTTTACAATTCTGCCCTTAAAAATAGTGGATACAAAGATACCACTATTCAATATAGAAACCCGGTTAATTACAACCATAATAAGAAAAGAAGATCTAGAAAGATCATTTGGTTTACTCCCCCTTTCAATATAATGGTTAAAACTAAATTAAGATGTATATTTCTAAAACTCATCAAGAAACATTTCCCCAACCCAGAAACTAACACACTTAGTAAAATATTTAATCCTAATACCCTTAAATTAAGCTATAGTTGTGCGGATAACCTAGAGAAAATAATTAAAAAACATAACAACAGAGTCTTTAACAAGTATAGGGACTCAAAAGACTTGACTACTCACCAGGTTGCTAGCAGTACTACTAAGTATAATGACACGAATAACAACTTGTGCAATTGCAGGAATCCAAATAATTGTCCACTACAGAATAATTGTTTGACTAGTTCTGTAGTTTATCTGAGTACAATCTCAACACTAGAAAATCCAAATATATTTTTTTTTACATTGGTAGCACCATGAATCCATTCAAGGAACGTTGGCGGGGGCATATGCAATCTTGTAATAGCAGTAATTATAAGTACAAGACTTCATTATCCAAGTATTTTTGGAGTCTAAAAGAAAAGAATAAAACACCTACTGTTAAATGGAAATTAATCAGGAGAGCCCGAACATGTAACTCCCTATATGCCCGGTGTTATCTATGTCTTAACGAAAAATTTGAAATAATTAGATTTAAAAAAAGACCCATCTCTTAAATCAAAGATATAAACTAATCATTAACTGTAAACACCGTTATAAATTTAACTTAGAGGGGTTGTAATACTTTCAACGATAATGATATGTCACTGTATATTTACTAGGTTATTACTTTTATTACCTGATGGTCCTCCTGTTGACGTGGGTGTGTGTTGGTGTACGTGCACTCTGTTGTTCGTGTCTGCATGTGTGTGTATGTATGTGTGTGTGTGTTTATACTGCTGGATGTATATATGTATATATATGTACGTAGGTTTCTTTTTATAAAAAGAAAGAAGTTAAAAAGGAAAAAAGGAGGAGAAAAAGAGAGAAGGGTAAAATATACGTATATATTTAAATAAAATGAAAACAGACTGTCGCCTCTAAGTGCTGACTTCTATGTCCACTTTTATATTTACACACGGTCTATCTCTGATATTGAGCACTTTATCCCATAAATATAGCACACTTTAAGACTATATTTCTTTATATATATATATGTGTGTGTGTGTGTGTTTATATATGGTTGAATGTGTATGTTTTTATGTGTATATGCGTATATATCTGTACTTATAATTATAGGTATGTATATATATGTATATATATGTGTGTTTGTGTATGTATGTGTGCGTGTTGACACCTCTCATATATGAACTTGTTTGTGCGTATGTGTAGTTATGTAAACTTTGGTTTGTGTCTACAGGTGCGGGTGTATGTGTATGTGTGTGTGTGTATATATATGCTTGGATGTGTGCCTACTTATATATGTATATATGTGGATGTGTTGATATGGGTATTTATACATGATTATATATATGTATATGTGGATGTATGTTCGTATGTCTTCGTATATGTATATGTATGTATATCTTAGTGTCTTGGAATGTATCATCGATACTAACTAAAATCTACTAGATGGTTTTTTAATTGTTTATAGACTTAATCAACAATTGTGTCTCGTTACATTTTAAAATTATTACTGTACTTTATCGTCAATAAGATAATATTGTTAGAATATGTTTAGGTTTATGTATGTACATACCTATTTATATATATATATATATATATATATATATATGTGTGTGTGTGTGTGTGTGTGTGTGTGTGTGTGTGTGTGTGTGTGTGTGTGTATGTGTATTGTTTCCGTTTGTATATATATATGTGTAAGTTTCTTATATATATGCGTGTGTTTTTTATATGTGTGTATATATGTATGCTTGTATGTTTCAGTTTATATATGCATATATATATATATATGTGTGTGTGTGTGTATATATGTGTATGTGTATGTATGTATATATATTTATATTTGGTTTGTTTACTTTTTTACGTTGCTGTGTGGCTTGATACATTTATGCTTGCTTCTGTATGTGTATATATGCATATGCGTATGCATATATGTATGTGTGTGTATGCGTAGATATATATATGTGTATGTGTGTATGCGTGTATATGTATATATGTGTGTATATGTTTGTCTGTAGGTAGGCGTTTTTGTGTTTCTGTCTGTAGTGAAGAATGTGTGTACACTGTACACATATATCTGTAGGTAGTTTTTATTTTCTTTCACCTACTGGGCAATAGTGCGTATATAGATATATATATAAAATATATATTTTTGATATATATTTGTGTGTTTGGAATTTTCGTTTTTATATATTAGATGGTGTTATTTTTATACGTATATATATGTTTTAATGTCCTTTCTTTCCCTATTGTTTGTTTCTCTGTTCTATTAGACCATTTTTATCTATGTATATTTGCCTGTATAAGTTATATTTTAATAAGTTATGTTAACAAAAAGGACTCTTATGCTTAACATCAGAAAGAAACAGTTGAAATTTCCGAGATACTTAATGGGGAAAGAGGGCTTGGAAAATTTAATACTCACAGGACAGACTGAAGGCAGGAAGGACAAAGGAAAAAAAACGCATAACATACCAAGCGAGCTTTAGTAGATGGATGGCAGGGCAGGGTTTAGAAGATATAACAAAAAGACATTTGTTGAAAGCTACAACGGACGTCAACATTTTGGAGACCCATAATTGCCAACGACGTGAAGAGACACGGCAAATTTTGGGGCTGGTAGTGCACAGTTATCTGGCGACGAGACAATATTTAACGCCTTTATAACCGACCGTCCCTTATCCGTAATACACCAGCTTTTCCTCAGAGAACAAGACTCATGTATATAATTAGGTTTCTTCCTATGGATTAGCAAAACATATGTTGCAATCTTATGTGTTATTCAATAGCCATGATAGTAAGGCTTAGTTAAGTGCCATACGCGATACATGTTTGGGCGTTCTTTCAATTCATGACTGACTAGGCAGAGGTTTTGTGGGTCATACCACTTGGATTTGCCAAAATACCTCTCGGGGGCTCTCTATTGTTAATAAAAACGCAAGCATATGCTTGCTTTTTCTCTTTTTGGTCTTTGTAGTTCTGGCTTTTAGATGTAGTCCCACGTAGAAAGGAACGATGCCACTGAGGCTAATTCGCTTCTTTGGTCCTCCTTTAACTTTTAAATTCGCATATACACATCCGTATCTATCGCAAACCTTAGTTACGCGCACACACACACATACACATAAACACACATAGCACATTCTTCTTATAACTTGTTTTAATGTTTATTCCTTTCGTTACAAATGTCTACACATGTAATTCCTTCTATTAATTAGCGATAAACTACATGGCCTCTGATCAAGAGGTTTTGAAGAGCGTGGAACCACCTCTTAATTGCTATTGTTCCGAATTTCACCCTGAACCGGGGTGGTAGCACCTATTAGGGTCCCAGCTAAGGGCAAATAGTTAATCCCCACCTAAACTGTGGTCAAGACACTATAAAAGTATAAAAATAAATTTTTATAATAAAAATAAATTTTTATAATAAAAATACCAGCAATACATTTTTGAAAAAATATTACCATTTATTATACATTTGACTCTCCGCAAAAACACTCTTTACACAAATACGCCAATTAAACTTGATCTGCAGTGATTTCTTACAAAGAATATATATTCTATCCATACGAACAAATCCTAAAAATATTGTTGGCATTAAATAACCCATTGAGGTTGATATGCCTTAAAAGAAAATAAATCAAACAAAACCTTTTGTTAATACATGCATTGTCGTTTGTTTTATAAGTGTTGTTTTGTGTTTCTTGTTTTTTACTTGGACTCACGGTGAGTCCGCCAATATTGTTTACGGGATAAATGTTCCAGAAGCGCGTAAATATTTGCTATCCAAGGTGTTGATTCTACAACATAACGGTGACTCATATTTACTCCAAAATTCAAGTAACCCGCTACAGAATTTCGCGCAGTTTCTTTCTGTGGTAGATTCGTTACCACCCAAGGCTATAGGACCCAGTTAGTGTTGCTATTAAACCCATAACTGGATGGGGAGATGAATTCATACCTAGTCCAAGGTTATTTGCGCGTAAGTGAATATAACGAACCCGGCTGGAATTCGAACTCGGCCCTCCGATTTCTCATTCCGAGTCGATCACAACGCATTTATTAATGCTTCGATACTCCTGCCCTGTTCGAAATGCCTCAATTCAATAATCAATGTTATAATTCAATAATAAGAAAATGAGATGAGAAAATAGATTAATGAATTAGTTTAATTAATTCGGTGTACTTACCCGCAACATCTTAACGAGACCGTTGTGCAGTTACACGTAAAACAATCCTGGGTGAAGAGGTTGGAACCGCTCAACAATTTCAGACCACGGAATTCGCAAAATGTTATCACTCTACCAAATCCTGGAACGACGACAACAACAACAATAATAATAATAATAATAATAATAAATAGGAATATCCATGAAAATTTTACGGATTTCATATTTTAATTTTCTGGTGAATCTTAATTCTTAAGTTAATGATTGAATGAGCTATCCGTAGAAACACTGCTATTGCATCGTTTTATATTTGAGCTTAACAACTTTAACAAAATATTGCAATAACAATCATAAATACGAATGTTGGTCGTTATTTTAAGAAGTAAGGGGGTACAAATGAGAAGATTTGAAATTGACAAATTATTCTATTTCAATGAATCAGACGTTAAACACATCTTTCTTTCATTCATTTTCTATTTCCACATGAAACCAAGTGGCGTCACTAATATGTATTTTCTGTTTTCCTACGCGATCAAGACGAAATAGATCATTATTTATGAGATATTAGCAGGGCGTAACCTACGTACGCGCTAACTAGGGAATTAAGTGGAGGGACAAACATAATAATAATAATAATAATAATAATAATAATAATAATAATAATAATAATAGAATGGATGCCAAAACGAGAAAGCTTCTCACTTGCCATCGCATGCATCATCCTAAGGCCGATGTTGATCGTCTGTATGTCCAGATCCTAAGGAAGTAGAGGATTAGTTCAACTAGAACTGCCTTACAAAACTACAACAATCGGTCTTCAAAGATACCTGGAAACTACAGAATGGATGATGTTCTGTTTCAGAGAACATGAAAGAAGTAAGAAAATGTATTCTGTCGTAAAAGAAGCCAACAAACTCAAAAAGGAATTTCAAGTGGTTGAAGAAATACAAGTAAAGTATAACACACCTACCGCAGCAGCAAAGAGCTTATTTAAAAATAAAGCAAATATCATGGATCAAATGTATAAACGATGGCAAAGATAAGCCTCTTCATGGTCAATACTCTGCCCGTGCCAAACAAGCTGATGTACTCATCAGTGGTTACGTAGTGAAAGGTCAAAAGCTGAAACCGAAGGTTTTATTTTAACGGCACAGGATCAATGCTTGCTAAGTATAAATTACCAAGCAAAACATACTGAAAAATTGTGTTAACCCTAAATGCAAATTCTTTGATAAACAATTGAGCATTTTTTATCAGTTTGCAAGGTATTGGCACCCACTGAATATAAAATCCGGCATTACAGAATGGACCAATATCTGCACTGGAAAATCTATAATTTTTACGCAAAGGAAACTGCAAGAAACTGGTATGACTTGTCAGATCTGGTTACAGGTATAGGACCTGTAACAATTTTATGGGACTTTACAATACACACTGATCGCCCAGATATCGCAATTAAAAACCACAAAATCAGATTGTGCATTCTTATTGATATGACACTGCATGCTGATTGTAATATATCTTTGAACATCTTCAAAAAAACTATCAAAATGCAAAGGTCTTGGAAATCTCAAAAATGTGTCACATAAGGATATCAATAATTCAAGTTGTACCTCTCAGATTGAGTGGAAAAGGTTCCGATAGACTTATTGAAGTTATTCCTGGTAGACCATGCCTCATCTCAGAAATATCGACAAAGGCTTTATCTATGTAAAATGTATGAGATCTTAGGGTGCTTTTTTACAAAAATAATCAGTGAAAAATGTAATGATGCTGTTTCTAAACTTAGGCCTCTGGTTGGGACCTGGAAGGAAATTATTATACAACAGAAATCAAAAGAAATAATAATAATAATAATAATAATAATAATAATAATAATAATAATAATAATAATAATAATGAATATTTGATAACTTATTTATATACTTGACACAAGTGAGCTATCATTATTCATTCACTTATTTATAATTTAACAGTTTTCTTAAAACTTAATTTTATATATGATAAGGAAAATTTTGTGATTATTATCCAGAAACAATCGACCATCTTGCCCAGTATTAGCATCCGCAGAATATATAAACTCGGTGGCAAAAATCTGCAACTCAGTGGCTAGATAATCTGCAACGTTTATGGGAAGGAAACTGGTATGAACACCACCCAAACCCGTTTATAGACATAGGACCTGTGACAATATTATGGGACTTTAGAATAAACACTGACAGAACAATCAAAGCCAATCGTGATTAAAGACATCGTGATCAAAGACCACAAAAACACAACGTGCTTTCTTATTGACGTAGCAGTTCCTACAGACTGTAATGTATCTTTGAAGATCTTCAAAAACTATCAAAATACAAGAATCTTAGAAATCTAAATTAAATCTAAGTTGAAATCTAAATATGTGACACATGATATCAATAATTCAAGTTGTGTTTGGGGCTTTGGGCTTGACTGGAAAAGAGCCTGATACGGAATCCCTGGCAGCCCATACCGTAAAGAAATACAAAAATTGTTCTCACGAGCACAGCTAACACCTTTTGAAGGGCTTTATATATGTAAAAATTGTGTACATTCTTAGGTTATTCTATTGTTATGTATTTATTTTTTTATAAAGATGTTCAGTGGAAAATATGACACTATTTCTGACCTTAGATCTCTGAAAAGGAAATTATTATATGATTTCCAATATAGTGTAGAGGGATAAACCTCTACTTCTGTTCAAACTTCTCCCCCGTTTTTTAAACAGGAGTAGATGTGTATCCCCTGGTTCCTGTTTAGGAATAGGTTTCCGGTTCCTTCTAAAGTCGACTTCAACTCTATACTTATAATGTTCCCGAGTAAACTCAGTAATTTTATTTACTCTTTGTTTTTTATTTTCTTTTTTCTTTAATAAGAGTAGATAGGTTCACCAATCGTCAGGTTCACACTCCTCCCCAGTCTTTTGAACGGGAAGAGGGGTTTATCCCTTGCTTTCTGTTTAGTGTTTGCGTTTCATCCGAAAGTTTACGTCAAATCTATACTTCTAACTTTCCTGTCTTATGGAAATTTATTTACTATTTTTTTCCTCCAGGGGTGTAGATAGGTTCGTCTATCGTCTGGTTTATACTCCTCCCCACTCTTCTGGACAAGAGTAGAGGTTTATCCCTTGTTAAAGTCTTTTCCTTCTGACGTCCCCTTGCGTCTTGTTGGCATTATCACCTTGCATTGCGGTGACTCTTATTCTCTAACCCCCTACCTTGAGTGGCTTTTGAGCCTTGTACGGAGTGAACATCACTGTAAAAAAACAATATTCGAATACAAAGAAGATATATAATGTTCAAATTTGAAACAACAGAAAAAAGTTAATACTTTCAAAAAATGATGTCGGTTTTAGATTGTCAGTTATCCCATATTGATCTGTGAATATGCAAGGCCCAAGAGTCACTAAAGGTAGAAATTTACTGAAAGCGGATGTTGTAAGAGCGGTAAGTTTAAGGGGTTCAGTTTATGCGACAGATAATGGTTAACCCTAGACTTGAAGAGGTTAGGATCGTAGTGGTCTGGGATTCTGTTCCATAAAGCAAGGTTTCTTGGAAGAAGCTATCCGAGTGGAACTTACTCTTTACTAATGGAATACAGAGTGAGTGAGGGTGATTTTTAGCTGTGAGGATTAGGCTTGCGGGGGAATTAAGGAATGCTGCTTGTTTGAACATTTTCCATGGAAATAGCGATAGAGTAGCTAGAGGCTTGTAACGCTTCGTCTTTGGGAAAGGTGTTGTCAGGAGGTAAATAATTCAACACCCACAAGGCCGCGTAAACGCTTTTGGACGTGATCAAGATTGGAAAGTATGCGATATATTGTGTGTTTACACTAATGTTCACCCAACACTAGGCCTAAGAGCGTATAAAGGACATGAAAAGAAATTCATGGAGTTATACTTGAACGATAACGGTTAACTCTAGACTTGAAGATGTTAAGAATGTAGTGATTAGGAAAACATTTTGCCAGGAGTCTGTCCCACAAAGCAGAAGGTCTTAGACAGAAGATTTCCGAAAGGAAATTCCTTCTTTCTATAGGAATACGGAGGGAATGAGGATGATTCACTCTTGTGGATGTGGCATGACGGGTCACAGCTATAGAGCTCAGAGATGGTGGGACTAGAATGGAGCTCTTCAGAACACATGCTACGGAAATAGCGATTGATTAGCGACATGCTCGCAACATTTCGTCTGTGGTAAAGTAGTTGTAGAATGGAAAATAATTAATCATTCAGTATGCCTTGTAGAGACATTTGAAATCTATCAAGACAGGAGAAGTAAAGACTGTGTATCTCCAGCCCAGATAATACTCAAAGCTGGTCTGGTTCTTGTAAAGATAGGGTATAGCAGGGGGAATCAGATACTTACTGGAGTGGTACAACGAACCGACCATTTTTACAGCACCTTTAGCAACAGATAGAATATACGAGTTCCACCAGATCTCTGGGAAAAGCTTGAATCTCAGGAAACGTTCAAAACTGGGGTCCTCCTCTAAGGACACCTATTCATCATGATAGGTGAAAGTTTGAGGTCTGCTTAGATGTTAATATGGCTTATATTATTTACTAGCAGCATGGCCCGGCGTTGCCCGTGCTTGATTCAAAAATTGTACGACTCTTACACCAATCGCTATCACTTGACTTAAAATATTTTTGCCCTTCCTTGCCCTTTGCCGTGCTGATGTTGCTACATGCCTTACTTCTTGCCTATCTCACACTGCGAATTTTTTCTAAGATCTATACTAAACATTAAATCTGTTACGAAAAAAGAACTAAACAAAACTAACACAAAACGATCAGCTTTAAAAAAGGACTCGTAACTGGAAAAACCGAATGAAAAAAGAATGTTAACAACAAATACAAAGCGAATGAGCCAATTGGAGTAAAGTGCCATGCAGATTTAAATTTTTCCCACTTGTGACGAATGCAGCTATCGATTTCTTTTGCATGCTAGCATGCTAGTTAACATTCGTGTCAGTCAGCTGTTGGCTCTCACACTGGCCAATAGAATCTTCCTGCCTATTCGTGGCAGCCAGCTATAGGCTCTCATTCTGGCCAGTAGAAAATGGCCGCAAACTACATGAAAACTGCCGTAGAAGCATGAAAAAATCGATTATTTCCACTATCGATGGGAGTTGGGAAATGCAAAGTTGGTCTTGGCCTTCTAACTTGGAGCATGTGTATGTAAATTTTGGTGCAAATCCGTCGAAAATTGCAGCCGTGCATTCGTTACACACACACACACACACACACACACACACACACACACACACATCCTGCCTTTTATAGATAGAGATATAGACTTCTTATACTACTATTTACTCTTGTCTTAATAGTAAGTCTGGTAAGTTCGATAAGATCAATTGAGATCTGATCTAAAAAAAGATCTACAATCTGTTAACCGATATTAAAGAGTGGTTCGTTAATTTTAACGCTCCAAAACGAAACTGCTTACTTTTAATCGTTAGCTATAAACCCCCAATAAAAAGAAATAAACAGTAAATTTTTGTAATATTATAACCAAAAAGCATTTTTATAGCCAAATGATAATCAATGCAACACTAAAAAAAAAATTTTTTCCATCGTAAAAATTACCAACAATGCATTTTATGATCGACAAAATATCTAAAAAACGTACATTTACTCTGAAAGTATAAAATTAAGTACAAAATATGTTTGGTTTGGTTTGGTTTACGGTATATCAACCTCAGTTGGTTATTTAATGCCGAAAAGATTTTTATTGCTGGTAATATTTTTTTCCAAAAATATATTGCTAGTATTAATTCTTTCTTCAAAAATTCATTGCTGGTAATATTTTTTTACAAAAATGTATTACTGGTATTTAAACCTATATTTACACTTTCATAGTGTTTTTCCCCCAGTTTGGGAGTTGACTATTTTCCCATAGTTGGGACCCTAACAGGTGCTACCACCCCGCGTCAGGGTGGATCTGAGAATACCAGCAATTAAGTGATGGTCCCATGCTTCTCAAAAAACCCTGATCAGAGGCCTTGCTGTTGGATGGAATTTATCGTCTTACCCAGGACGCACAAAATATCTGTAGTTGAAAGCATAAAACTGGGTGCGGGATATTTAGATTTGAATAACCCATAGAGTTTGATATGACGCCAAACAAAATCAACCAACCAACCAATACTTCTAAGATTCCTCGGCACATAATAACCTAAGTGTTTACACAATAGACAAGAATTACTAAAGCCCCCAAGCTTGTAAATTAAAGACTAATATTTCCTGACCCACTTCAAATTTCAAGTATCTTATACAGCAACCCCCGTTACAGCACTCATGGGACAGATGCTCTGAAATAGAGCATTGTTAATAGAATTTATTTTTGTCACATTATCCTCGAATTCAGACGACCACCAGACGAGCTGCTTAAGATGTTTTACATTTAAGTACTTTCTTATTGTAGACCCTAGAATTTTTAATATACAAGCAAACGCAAGTTTAAGTCCATTTAATAATAATAATAATAATAATTCTTGCTTTGTCCTTTCTCTAGCTCTTAATAAATGTTGTCTCTGTGTTACTTTTCCTAAACCTTGTTCCACCATCAATTTTACGCAAGCTTACTAACTAGTTTACGCGTTGTTTTCCTCTGTCCCTCTTACCTTCACTCTGTCCTGTGAGTATCAGATTTTCCAAGCTCTCTTTCCTCATTATGCGCCCTAGAAATTTCAACTGTTTTTTTCTGATATTAAGTATAAGTGTCCTTCCGGTTTCCATTTTCTCTGAAACTTAGTCTTTGCTCACATGTTCGGTCCATGGTATCCTCAGCATCATCCTGTAGGACAACATTTCTGATGCCTCAAGCCCCCGCTTCCTCTGTAAAATTGTCCAACATTCACTGGTATACTGGAGGAATAATATTACTCTTTTTTTGTTTACAGCAGTGTAATGAAAAACAAGAACAAATTGCAGACCAGTTTGATATCGTCCTTTCGGCTGGGGCTCAGAGTACGCCAACAGCACCTCTGCTGAGGGGCAAGACCCCACAAATGAGGCATCCTGGGATAAGACGATAAATTGCATCCGACAACAAAGCCTCTTAATTGCTGGTGTTCCCGGGTTCATCTTGACCCGGGGTGGTAACACCTGTTAGGGTCCCAACTATGGGCAAATAGTTAGCCCCCAAATTAAGGTCAAAACGCTATGAAAGTGTAAAAAAAATAGGTTTTAATAGACGCAATACATTTTTGTAAAAAATTATTACCAGGAATATATTTTTGAAAGAATATTACCAGCAATAAAAAATCTTCTCGGTATTAAATAACCCATTGAGGTGTTGATATGCCGTAAAAGAAAAGAAACCAAACCAGTTTGATAGGGATTTTCGAAGCACAGCTTAGATGTGACACAAGGCCGAATTATATTGATTTATTAAGCGTAGCTTAGTTGTGGCACAAGGCTGAAAGTAGGGGGCACCCACTAAGGACCGAACTCACTATTCAGTTGTAACTGTTTTAGCTTGCTAACCATTAAATCACGGCAAGGTACCCCCAAACCAGTTTGATAATGTAGTAAGTTCAATCTTCACGGGTGCTAGCTTAATTAATATCTCTCTACTGTGTGTGTGTGTGTGTGTTTGTGTGTGTGTGTGTGTGTGTATATATATATATATATATATATATATATATATATATATATACATATATATATATATATATATATATATATATATATATATATATATATATATATATATATATATATATATATAAATAAAAATTTCAGATATAAATAAAATGTATCTGTCAAGACAATATAAATATATGACAAAAGAAAAACCTTTCTTTACCAACGCGTTTTGTCCCTTGAGGAACTTTATCAAAATAAATGTGGAGATTTTATTTTATAACTTCTATTTGTACAGAGAGGTAAAGTGTGATGGGGTGGGAAATATCGCTCAGTTTTATGGGGAACGCTCAGAAAACATAAATACAGAAATACAAAGTCAAAAAAATTTGCTGATTTCCGTTTCTAATGCCAATGCTTCTCAAAGTGGTGGTCCGCGGACCATCAGCTACCGGTACGCGGCCAGTGCCCAGGCCTTGTCAAGGAATCATTTGTAAAGATTAAGGTTATATAATTGTTGTTTTAGTGTTAATAAACTGCTTATTTTTTATCACTTTTTATATGTTTTGATATTTAATTATTTTTTTGCAAAATAAATGGAAGATAAAAAAAAAATAGTCAACTTTTATAATATTCATTATATATATCGTTTCCGGTATAAATTAATGTTAACAACAAAAATATTACAGGTACGTGACAGATTGAGAAAAAAAAAAGCGGTCCGCCATATCAGCTAGTTTCAGAAGCAATGTCGTAGGCAGTTAATTACATCACTTAGCGTCCATATGATTATCAACATGCGGGAGATTTAATAACAAAAGTGATGGAAACATGAACAAAAAGAAAAGAAACTAAATGAAATCAGTTAGACCAATGATTCTCAGCATGGTCCAGGTGGACCACCGGTGGTCCACAGAGCATTTCTACTGGTCCACTGAGCATTTCTACTGGTCCACAAAGAATTCGTTGTCATTCACAAAAATGTATCTAAATTATTCATACTCTGAAGAATTAAAAAATATATTTTGTTTAATTCCACACATGTCCATTGTATTTTAAAATTTCGAAATTATGAAGGTAATATGCAGTGCTATATTTATTTTATTTTTATCATATATATAAAATGATATATCTACTATATATAATATATATTTTTTATTCATTTAAAATATTATATATATATATATATATATATATATATATATATATATATATTATATATATATAATTTACATTTTTTTTCATTTAAAAAAATTATTCATTTAAAAAAACTATATTTTATATACTATTATATTTTATATAGTATATAGTATTTGTTTACTAAAATAAATTTTAAAAAGTAAATAGACTACTTTGTCTTTTCATTGAGTATTTTAGTGGGAAAAATTGAACAGCCTAAAAGTATAAGTAAGTGTGGTACATTTGAATTTTTGGGAGAAAAAAATGATCCATGGGCTGAAAAAGGTTGAGAAGTACTAGACTATATACACAAAATATATATTTAAAAAAATTCTTCCCGCGCCTTTCGTGCGCATGCGTAGTCGCATCAACGTAAACATCACTTTCGTCTGACGAAGTCTTAAAGGATTTAGTTTGGTTTGGTTTGTTTAACGACATATCCACTCCTTACGGGTCATTTAATGTCGGAAATTTATTTACTTGGAAGCTTTGGTATTTTATTTTTACCATGAAAATGTATTGCAGGTAACTTTTTCTAATATATTTTTATATTTTCATGTTTTGACCCCAGTTTGAGTGTTCATTATTTACCCATAGCCGGGACCCTAACAGGTGCTAACACCTTGTGTTATGGTGGATCTGGGAACAATAGTAATTAAGAGATGGCTCCACGCGACTCAAAGCGCCGTAGGTTTTTTTCTTTAACCCAAGTACTTTTGATGATTTTAAGATTATCTTCGGGGATAAATTACAATGATGAACATGCTATTGTAATTGCGATAAAATCTAATATAACTTTAACAGAACGCATTTGCCTGTGTTTTTAAAAATCTCTATGACAACGGAATGCAGATTTTATTGCAGTTACAATAAGTTTGTCTTTGTAATTTACCCCTGAAAATTACCTTAGAAAAGGTCGAAAGTACTTGGGTTAAAAAACACTGCGTTGCTTTTCTTGATGAATCTCATCTCAGATCAGTATAAAGATAAATAGACACAATATGTCTACATTACTCAATAAAACATGCTTGAAGGAAGATATGCTGCATATATATATATATATATATATATATATATATATATATATATATATATATATATATATAAATTGCAAAACTTGTTCGTGATTTTGTAACGCAAGTTTATATGGTATGATGAAAGATAGTCTTCTTTAAAGAGTAATGTAAAGGATTTATTCATTTGAAGACATAATTTACGTAATTCTATCATTTATAGATAGAGAGAGATATAGATATATGATGAACAGACATAGATATATAGATAGATAGATATGAACACTAAAATAGATATGAACTCATTTAGATAGATAGATAGATAGATAGATAATTAGTCACTGTTAGCGTATGCAAAAGAATATTTTCTTTAAAAATGAAAGAGAATGGAAGAGAGAGTGAGATGTGGCATTTTGCTTCTATTATACCAGCGTACCTGCATTTGTGTGTGTGTATATATGTGTGTGTGTGTGTGTGTGTGTGCGCGCGCGCAGATATATATATATATATATATATATATATATATATATATATATATATATTTCTGTCTGTCTTGCAAAAGATTTCCCGCTCTTCGATGAAAGTGATAGGTTCGATCCACTCGTGGGTAAGACTGTGTAATGAAAATCGCGTTTGTGCGCATGTCCATGTGTGTGTATTTGAAATAAAAAAAACAATGACTCTACTTACGTGTCGTCTCAATTTGGACATTCTGCTCAAAACAGAAGCTTTCTCCTTTATGTAGTGTCGACAAAAGCAGGACCACTACCGACGCTAAGGGAACACATAGTTTCATGACTTTACGCTGTTATATCCACACCTTATATAAATGAAACTCTTTTTATCTAATTAATTTTTCTTCCAGATAAAATATTGATATAAAGTGATTATAAGTTATTCTTTTATGTCTCGTTTTCGTTTTGTTTTTTCCTTATAATAATAGTTCTTCTTCTCTGTCTTGTTTTCGTATGACTTCTTTCTTTCTTTCTTTGAATCTAATACATGCTTTTAAAGCAACTCGCTCAAATGTTTTTTTATCTATTGTCTTCTCTTTGGACTTTTCTCTTTCTTCTTGGCTGTTGCTCTTCTTAGCACTACTGTTTCCTAAATGACCTGCACTGAGAGATTTTTACGCTTAACTCTATATAGAGGCCTATTTAAAGCTTCGTCAAAGGTCACGAAAAGCAAGAGGACGGGCGTGGAAGGTAGAAACGAAGTACTTGGAGATGACACTTCTATCTCAAGCACACACAATAAGCACACTTAAGATTACTTATAAAATAATATTAATAATAATAAAAACTTC
Organism: Acanthosepion esculentum; assembly: GCA_964036315.1. NCBI lineage: Eukaryota > Metazoa > Mollusca > Cephalopoda > Sepiida > Sepiidae > Acanthosepion > Acanthosepion esculentum. Next base: position 21,618,376 of record OZ038488.1, read on the forward strand.
TCCGGATGTCCGAACACTTGTTCCAAGACCGAATCAAGAGTCCAGGGAAAGATTTGTTCTCAATAATCTTAGGAAACGGTTTCCAAAAATAAGGCTCCACTAAGTCGCACTTTCCTTTGTATCTGAGAACAAAATTTAGGACATTATTCTTATGTTGATTTTCTAAGCGTAGCTTAGATGTGGCAAAAGGCCGAAAGTATGAGGCACCTAGTAAGGATCGAACTCACTGTTCAGTCGTAACTGATCTAGCGAGACAAGCTTGATAACCTTTACACCACGTCAAAGTGCGCAAACACGAAAATGTACACTTATATAGTGATTTTCCAAGCGCAGCTTAGATGTGGTACGAGGCCGAAAGTATGTAGAAACCTAGTGAGGATCGAACTCACTTTTCAGTCGTAGCTGATCTAGCGATGGCTTGCTAACCATTACACCACGCCGAGGAGCCAAGGACATTATTCTTATGTATCTACTTCCTTCCCGTCCCTCCCATCTTTTTTTTTTTTCTACACTACATCCGCGTCCAGGGTAAGACGATAAACTACGTCCAACAGCAAGGCCTCTGATCAGGAGGTTTTGAGGAGTTTGGAACCTCCTCATAATTGCTGGTGTTCCCAGGTCCACCCTGACCCGGGGTGGTAGCACCTGTTAGGGTCCCAGCTATGGGCAAATAGTTAACCCAGAAACTGAGGTAAAAAGCATTTTGAAAGTGTAAAAATAGGTTTTATTCCTAGAAATAAATTTTTGAAGAAAAAAAGCTATTATTATCAATACGTTTTTGAAAAAAAAAATATTACCAGAAATAGATTTTTGACAAAACAAAAATATTACCAGGAAAAAAAACTTGTCGACATTAAATGACCCATTGAGGTTGATGTGCCGTAAAACAAACCAAACGAAACCATTTTTTTCGGCGATTTCTTTTGTTATTTTCTTTATTATAAACAAAAATTCTTTCATTCTTTCTTTCTTTCTTTTTTTCGTCATTTCTTTCTTAGGTTGTGGATGTTCCCATGGTGTAATTGATTCGCTACATTGACTTACACGCAGGTACTTCTCGAAAAGGCATGAATACACCTTCCCCCCACCATCCAGGATTTAAATAGTAAGACTTGTATATGTAAAAATCGTTGTTGTTCTCAAAAAGAAAATGTGAATGCAATATTTACTCGTGAAAATAAAATAAATATTCTTACATTACCAAAATATGTTTCGGTTTTAAATAACCCACAAAGGGTTGATAAGCCGTAAAAACAAATCGATCAATTATTAGGGTGAGACATAAAGAATTTCCGTTTGTGCTTATCAACTTTATCAACTTCAAGAAATAAAGTACAGTTACATTCTGTACAATTAAATATTCATCATTATTTGTAAAAAGATGTTTTTATCGTTCGCCCCAAGCAAAGCGATAATGCAGGACTTGCTAAGAGTGAAAGTGAATGACAACGAAAAGATGGAAATGCGTATAATTGAAGAAAGGACAAACAAAAAATGAACAGGGTTCAAGAAGACAGAAGATGGCGATTGACGTTGCTTTTAATTTTTTGATGATTGTTGTTGTCAGGGACGCAAGAAATCGGAAGGAATTTACACAGGGGAGAAGTGCGAAAAAGAAACTGTTAGAGTAGGAGTGGCAGTTGCATCTAACTGGATCAACATTAAATTGCTGAGACCTAATTGCCAATCTAGCATCACGTTTGAGACAGTGCACCAGGGGAAAAACTCATAACAGTTGACATGAAAATATTTGTAGAAAAGAGGCGAAAAGGAAGCCATGTGACGTCGGTTAGAAAGTGACTGAAGTCGAGATGCCAGGTCAGGATAAATAACATTGCAGGCCCTTCTTTGGATTTTAAGGAAAAACAAATATTCATTCCTCGTTTGATTTTTTTTAATCATTTCACCGCAAGAAGTACAGTACTTATTCTCCCTATGTGCCGTGTCCCTTCCGTACTCAGGCGACCATGGCTCTCCACAACTTCCTGTCCTTGTAACTCTTAATAACTGTTGTCTTTCTGTTATTACACCTAAACCGTTTCAAAACATATTTTCGTGGAAAGCTGCTAACTGGACATAACCGGTAATAAATTTAAAGGTGTTAATTAATCTATCATGAATTTTTGTTCGATATGACTTTGTTTCTCACAACTTTCAGGCAACTCCTGCAGCCAAGCCGTCCCCAAATGTAATGCCCTGTATTCCTTTGGATCTTCTCGGTACGGACGGTGGTGGGAGGTTGCCTGGGCAGCACACTGTCTCCCTCCTTATACCATCGCTAATCTAGAAGAAGGAAAAATGTATTCAAACCACCGCTGCCTTGTGGGTCTTGCCTCTTTAACTTCAGAGAGGAGGGACATAAGTCTCCGGTGCAAAAGGAACCGGCAAAACATTGCCCAATTTTTCTTTGAACGGTTCCATGAACCACAATTGTGAGGTGGAAGGGAGTGGTGATCGCAGCAGCGCTAATTGAATGAATGAATTGCGTTACACATTTCTTTTTAATCGTTTTACCCCAACAAGGCGATAATGTAACTTCAGAGAGGAGGGACATAAGTCTCCGGTGCAAAAGGAACCGGCAAAACATTGCCCAATTTTTCTTTGAACGGTTCCATGAACCACAATTGTGAGGTGGAAGGGAGTGGTGATCGCAGCAGCGCTAATTGAATGAATGAATTGCGTTACACATTTCTTTTTAATCGTTTTACCCCAACAAGGCGATAATGTAACTTCAGAGAGGAGGGACATAAGTCTCCGGTGCAAAAGGAACCGGCAAAACATTGCCCAATTTTTCTTTGAACGGTTCCATGAACCACAATTGTGAGGTGGAAGGGAGTGGTGATCGCAGCAGCGCTAATTGAATGAATGAATTGCGTTACACATTTCTTTTTAATCGTTTTACCCCAACAAGGCGATAATGTAACTTCAGAGAGGAGGGACATAAGTCTCCGGTGCAAAAGGAACCGGCAAAACATTGCCCAATTTTTCTTTGAACGGTTCCATGAACCACAATTGTGAGGTGGAAGGGAGTGGTGGTTGCAGCAGCGCTAATTGAATGAATGAATTGCGTTACACATTTTTTTTTAATCGTTTTACCCCAACAAGGCGATAATGTAACGAGAACGCAGGGGTCACATGGATTGAAAGTGAAAGAGAATGAAAAGACTGAGAATGGGAAAGATTGAGGAAAGGACAAAAAAAAAAGAACAGGTCCAAGAAGACAAAAGATCGGGATTGACGTTGCATTTTAATATTTTAAGATTATAGTTATCAGGGAAGCAATACATTGAAAAGGAGTCCCACAGGTGGGAAGTGCGAAAACAGAAGCTGTTAGAGTAGAAGTGGCGGCTGCATCTAGCGAGTTCAACAGTGATACCTATCAGACGGTTCTTCGATACCTACTGGGTAAAATTCCACAGGTTTTGGTATGAACAGCCCTTCGACGAGCTCTTGAATCTGGTTTTTATTAGAGAAAGTTTTCCCTCATCAAAATGTTTTGCAGCAATCGAAAAAGTTAATTATTGGTTGATGCATGGTCAGGTAAATATGGCGTGTTTGGTAGAACAGACCAACGGAGTTGCCATTTTTTCCGATGTTATTCTTGCTGTATGCGGCTTTACGTTATCGTGGAGGATAACACCATTTTCCCTTTCATCCACGGTATACCTTCCTTCCCGAGTTCGTTAACCATAATATCTACATCAGGAATTATATTCCCGCTACTAATAAGAACACTTTACAAAGACAAATTCTGGTGGAATATTTATTGCGGCCATCCATTCTACTTCTTTACGACTGACAGATAAGGTAGAAAAGGATGCATGCCTATCCCAAAGATATTAGTACGTAGTGAACGCTAACAATCCCGACGTAAATTCGATCTCAGTTCGCCGATTCTGTTTTAAAAAACCGTTCAGCCTTACATTCTTATAATAAATTACAAATATTCATATGAGGATTAGCAATTGGTAATAGTAATATTAACCGTTTCCTTATAAAAAAAAAAAGCTAAGTTATGTTAGTGTTTTCCAAAAGTATTATTAGCTTATGATTAGTACTTCGGATGATGCATTCATCATTACAATTCCTCAAAAAAAAAAAAATTACTTACGTATCAACCAAATATATACTTATTTATTTATTTATTTAATTTTCTTTTGAGAATTTCATTTTCTGTAAGCTTGGATGTGCGGGTGGTGCAATGGATAACAGCTCGAAATTTGAAATCAGAGAGCCGAGTCCCAATTCCAGTCGAGTACTTTATATTCACTTACGAGCAAATACCCTTGGGAATGGTATGAATCCACCACTTCTCCCCACCTATGGGTTCATTAGTTGTAGTTGTATTAGTAAATCATTATTATCTCCAAAACATTCTTACGATATTTTACGACTCTTTATTAACCTTCAATGTGTTGATAAGCCGTAAAAAAGAAATTAATCGATCAAAAGTCATTCATTTTCCCTTTTTCTTTCTTTCTTTCTCTCTTTCTTTATTTCTTTTTTATTCATTTCTTTCTTTCTTTCTTTGTGATACTAAATTCTTTCTTTCCTTTATCCTCACCTCTCTCTCTCTCTCTCTCTCTCTCTCCCTCTCTCTCTCTCTTGGTAATGTAACCGTTATCGGCAAGGAAAGAGAAAATGGAGAACTGAGTTTATATTACAATCGTTTTCTCGTCTCCTCCAACTGTGGGTTAAATAACAGAGTAGAGTGGGATCTCTAGCCTTGGATGATTAGCCGAAAAGAAGTAATACTCTAAATTCACACCGACTTTGGTGTACTCACACCGATTGAGTAGTAGGCAGGTTGATTTTTCACTTTTGTTTAGAAAATGAAGATGGCACTCGGTGTGAAATCTGGGGTTTGATGTGATAAGTACTGACATCAAAAATTAGAGTCATACCATTTACCAATTCTTGACCATTTAGTTTTAAAGATCGTCTGAAAACTATAGAGAAATACCTAATTTCTGCAGGTTTTTGCTTACAAACTGACTTCAAAACTTTACTATTTCAAGAATTACACTGAATGGAAAATATATTGAAACCATAATTTTTATTATGAATCACAAGCAAAACATGCAATTTTTTACAGTATTCGTTAAGTAGAAAATTTGTAAAAGATTACAAAAAAGGCTATTCAATGAATTGTTAGATTTATTAGATCATTTGTTAGATTATATTTAATAAAAACGAAAAATAGATAAAAGTATATATAACACCATCATACTGCTGGGCACAAATTATAAAACACAATGTTTTAAATTTGCATTGTTTATTGAAAATCACACTAAAACTACTGCACTGTGTAATATTATCACTTCATAATATAGCTAAATTGTTCAAAATAATTTCCCCTTGAAGTAAATGAAGGTCTTTTTTGATGGCACAATTATTTAGTATTGATGTGCTTGCGCCATGCATCTTGTCCATTTACAATTTGTAAAGCTTCAAGAAATTATGAATTTTATAAGGTTGTGATATAAGGCTTTCACTGATCACCGGAATAAAGTTCCAACACTACGATTCTGAACATAAGCTTAATCTTTAAATTCATTTCCTCAGAAAATTCTAAGGATTTGGAAAATACTACTTTCAGTCTTTATTTATCATGTCAAACCACAACTTTCAAATTGAGTGCAATATCATGATTCCAAAACTGACCTGCCCTACTGAGCAGTGGTTTTTATCTTCTGAAAAGCATATGTTTCTATCGTAAAAAAATATATATCCTTACGAATCTACCAAAATAAATAATCGATTTTTGTTTGTTCTTTATCGATTTTTTAATCTTTACTTATTCATTATCTTTCTTCTTTCGAAGGTCATCAAAAAAAATTATTTCTTTTCTTATTTTGTTTTTTTTTTTCTCTTTCATTTTTCTTCTTTTTTTTTCAACACTCACATTGTCTTTTCACTCTTTTCTTTATTTCATTTTTTCTTTATTTCATTTTTTCTTTATTTTATTTTTTCTTTCCTTCCTTCTTCTTTATCTCTCTTTTTATTCTTATTTTTATTTTCTTCACTGTATCCTTTTTACATAAATTAATGGCACGACAAACACCAGAGACCAGCTACATTCCTCAGTTTCACCTGTTTAGACCTTTACAACTAGGACCCGCTATGCCACGTACACTAAATCAACTCATTCCCCTTTGTATTCTGTCACAAAGGAAGAAGTTGCACCCAGACAACTTCTTCCCCAGAACTACTAATTTATAGAAAAAAAACTCCCAAGGATTATTTCCCAGGTCATTACGATGTTAGTATCTTCAAATCTAGGTTCAACCGTTATCTATCCCAAGTATCCCCATAACAGGCACCCCTATTATATCCTCCTTGTACACCCTTAATGCAACCTCATTCAGCAATATGGCAGCCCATGCCTTAAAGGGATACAAAAACATTGTTCACACAAGTACAGCTTAAACCTTATGAAGTGTTTTATCTATTTAAAATGCATGAGATCTTAGGTTGTTTTATTTTTATTTGTAATAAAATAATTCCATTTTGAGCTTAAGTTTCTGGTTGGGACTCGGAAGTAACATGTTGCGCTTGTATTTGGTGAATAATAACATATAAAAGAAACGTTTTCTTTGTTTTTGCCAAAGTTGGAATTATAAGAAAATATACTTTGAAAAATTAGTTGTAATATTCCAACAGTGAAAATTATTTTCAGGGTGTATTTTTTTAAAAATATTTTTAATAGGCGACTTAGGATTTTAACCAGGACCCGGGCTACTTAAATTTTGTTCAAGAATTAGAATTCACGTTGCTTAAATTGTTATTTATGTTTTTATACATGGGTTTTATAAATAGAAATGAAAGACATTTTATTAGAAAAGAATTCGAAGAATTCTTGAATACAGCATAAAATACCATCTTCAGCATCCTCTCCCAAGTATCCGAAGAATATAGAATAGGCTGCACCAGAAGTAGTTTCACCCAACACCGCAAATTGCTTTAACACCAAGACATTATCGTGAAAACTCAAATCATGTTCTTAATTTAAGAACATCTAGATCACTACTTTTAGATTGATATCAGGCATAGCGCCAATTCAGAAATATCTCAAAAGTTAGCCGTATACAACCGTTTTCTAAGATCAATGATTTTAAAAAAATGGCTTTAAGCAAACAAAGACTGTGAATCTTGTAGAAGGCCATCTTCCTTCGAGCATTGTGAACTGGCGCCACAGAATCACAAAGAACTGATTCAATTAACAAAGACCACGTCACTTGAGCAGCAGCAGCAGCCAAAATGGATTGTACCTGTAAATCAAAGAGAAAATAATGACAAAATCAAGATGTTAACATTCCACACAACTTAAAAGAAAGGTTAGGAAAGACCCCACCACCACCATATTAATACTGGAAAGAGCGATAACAGCTAATGGGTTTGAGAAACATAATTTCCCGAAAAAAGAGAAAGATTTCATAAATTTCGACCGAAAGTAATACTGGGCACTCGGACAATAAATGGCAAATGTTTATTTATAAGGAAACCATTAATAATACCATTGTTGTCTTTATTATTATTATTATTATTATTAGTAGTAGTAGTAGTAGTAGTAGTAGTAGTAGTAGTAGTAGTAGTAGTAGTAGTAGTGAGAGTAGAACATCAAAAATAACACTGGGGTAAAAATATACGAAGCCAAATATATCCGACTCGGAATAGCCCTGAAAATTTCACGGTTTTCCTCCTAATTTTTTTATGAATCTTAATTCTTAAGTTAATGACCGAGTAAGCTCATGGCGAGTTCTACGATAATAAAACATCCGTAGAAAATCCCTTTATGGTGTCGTTAACTATTTGAGCAGAACAGCATTAACAAAATATTGGAATAACAACCACAAATATGAATTTGACAACTTTCCCCGTTACGCTGAAACAGACGTTAATCACTTGCATTAGAAGTCCAGTATTTATGAGGTATCGGCAGGGCGTATTGGTCGTGCTAACGAAGGGAGGATACGCAAAATTATAATAATGTAATATGCTTTTGTTTAAGTTTACTACGCTTTTTGTCTTTTTCTTAGTTGCTTAATTCCCAGTGACGTCAGTTGCTTAATATTTCGGTAAATCCGGGTACAGTTACGTAGAAACTATTATTCAAAAAATAAATTATCCACACAAGATCTGGCTGAAAGTTTGCTGACTCGAAAAAAATGATTCCGGAATTATGATAATTGATACGTTTGTGAGAAGTGGTCCGGGCCGACAGATTTTCACCAAAAAATTCGTTCGTAATTAATTATCCTGTAACCACTGCATTGTAGATAAGCGGAGACATGCGTGTCCAAATTTAAGTATATGTTTTGATACGAAAACTTGTATTACCAAGGCTCGTAAAATGCAGTTGGGCAAAACAAAATGTTCAGTGGAAAGAAATCAAAATTCAGAACCAAAACGAGGTTCATAAAGTGCATTTGCGCGAAAAGAAATCAACAAAATTCACATCTAGGTTTTACTAATAGGACAGACATTATATTTTTTAACCCTTAATGAAAGATTCTGAAATCCAAAACAAGTCTAAAAGACGAGCTTGATAACTATTGCTTGAAGGCAGGTGCAACAATTACTTACATTGATAAGAGTTTTGCATAGCCTACAAGTGATATGCAATTGTAGAGCTCTCTGTAAAGATTTAATCTTTTTTCTAAAGTCGACAAGAATTAGCGTGCTGTTCGCTAGTTTTTGTTTTTTTGTTTTTTGTTACTAATACGTCTACTGTCAATACTTTCTCATTTTCCTTTCTAGCGCTATTAATCTTCAGCTACATACCTCCCAGTGAAAAAAGAATCTTAGTCAATATTTCTCTGCACAAGGACAATATCTATAATGCTATTATAGAATCTTCCATATTTTCTACTCACCTCCGTAAAAAATACACTCTTCCATTAGAATCAGTTTTAACCAATCAACACCTCACATTGCGAAACTCGACTTTTTATTGGTCGAGACGACACCAAAATGTGTATCGATTGTCGAAAATCTACTTTACCGCCAAGGTCGCTGGAGCCTACTTTGACTTCCCAAAACATATAAAAGGACAAATTTCAGTCCAATTCTCCAGTCAGTAACTTAGCTTCAGAGAGATGCCACACGAATCCACGCGTGTCACTATTTTGACTTAAGAAACAACTACTGACTCAACCACCAACATCATTCTCTCTTTAAATCCATTACAAAATTCTTAAAAAGTGTTCCTTTGCACTACTAAATAGAAATTGTAATTTCAACAAAAGACAAACAAAAGACAGTCCAAGGTAAACAACTCTGGAAGAATAAGAAAACAAATCCTACTTTAATCTCGCATATTTATTACCTAAATTACCTTTTTGATAAATTTTCCTTTCTTATTCTATTTGAACATTTCTTCAACAGTTGAACATTCCTGAACTGTAATTCATTAAGATACTTAATTCACATTTCGTCAACTTTCATATAACCAAAACACAAGCTTTTTCCAATTGTATTAATTGTATAAATGTTCGATATTTTCTAATTGAATTCACGACTACCTTTGTTTCTTTGTTCAATTTTGCCTTGAGATTTATTCAACTTGTATGTCTATGCTTTATATTGTGATTAATATGAAGAACATGCTTTCAAACTCATCATTTTAAAACAAAAACACCTTCTGATTACAAACTCATTTCATAGCAATCCCAACACTAACATATCGCAGATCGATGTTCAACAGTTGTTGCAAATATTTCCTTAATTAATATAGATAGCATAATTTCCTTGAAATCTGCAAATGTGTGCCTCTCGATGAAAAGGGGCTTTATTCCATATCTATATATATATATATATATGAGTAAGTGATGGTCAAGATGGGTGGGTGGGTAATTCTTAACATCACGTTTCGTCACGAGAAGGAACTTCAGGAGAATAACAGTTTATTGAAGGAATCGGATCATCAGTCACTTACTCCGCATGACGCAGACTACACATCAACTTGAGCTACTTTTCTCCACAGAGTTCGATCACCAATAGAGTAAAAGCTCAAGTCCTGTTCATAAGCGGGCATTATCAAGTTATCGTTTTGTCTATCGACCTTTGCTTCTCTTACCGTCTAACTTTCCTTTTAAGCATAACTTAATACCATGAGTTGATCTTTTGTTATGACCATAAAGTTTATGTACACTTGAATTGATAACTGATGTGACGTTTTAGAAAATTTTGGCAAAAAATATTTGTTTTGCATGTGTTACCACACACATATTTAATTGTATGAAATTTCGAGAAATTCTTTTTTTGTAGCGATTAATGTCTATATTAGTTATAAGAACAAGTCCTCGGAGAATGTAAATCAGCCATTTATTTTGGTCAAACAGGACCCCTTGTTACATTAATCATGCCCGGAAACGTAAAATAAAAAGATAAAAGGAAACTAAGATATTGTTTAATTAGTAACGCTTTTAATTGATTAATTAATACTTAATTAATTAATACTTTTAATTGCTTTCATGAATAAAATATATCATGGACACGATTGTCTTAAGAAGAAAAAAATAATCGATAAATAATAATTATCTTCAATTTTTTTAAAAACATAATTAAAATTATTTATAAAGTTTTAAATCATTTAAAATTATATTTATGATTAATAAACATAGATTTTATTTAATAACAATATCACTTGGCCGCTACAAATTAATACAGAATTTTAAATGATTTAAAACTTTATAAATAATTCTAATTAAATTTTTTAAAAATGAAAATAATTAATTATTTATCGATTATTTTTTTTTCTTAAGACAATAGTGTCCATTATATATTTTATTCACGAAAGTAATTAAAAGCATTTCTAATTAAACAATGTCTTAGCTTCCTTGTGTTTTTTGTAGGAAAGGACATGAAATTGTGGAGAGACATGGTAACAAACGTCCTGAAGGAACACAACACAAAGAAGAAGAAAAAGAAGAAGTAGAAGAAGAAAAAGAAAGGTTACGTTAAAAAATAGGCGTGGCGACTATTCAAATTTATCTTGAGATGATTCATGTACACAAAGAATATCCGGGTTCTTTTTCTTACTACTCTGCACTGAGGCTGGATTGGGAAAAAAAACCTTTGTTCCCATGATCAAGTAATTTTTTTTTCCCACGCGGGAAAAAAAAACAAAAAAAAAACAAAACAAAAAAAGTATCTGTGGTGGAGAGATCCTCAGAGAACGGAAGACTAGCACTAAAGGAAAAACTTGGAAATCCTTCAATCGTGTTTTATCTGTTTAAACCGCGCATCTGTGTCCAAGGTTTTGTTTACAATTTACGCCCTTCTTTCGTCTTTTTTTTTTACACGGCAACTCCCATCCATGCTATTATTCTAGCGTCTTCAGGTATAACCACACATAACCACACATAACCACATAAAAACGTATTAACCACATGTGACCGACTCGCGAGGAAGTTGTTTGGTTTTGGTTGGTTGTTGACATGATGATGATGATGATGCACACGTACAACTTATACATCAAGAAGAGCTTTACCTATATATATATATATATATATATATATATATATATATATTCATTTGTATGTATATGAGTTTGTGATCCTGGGTTTCACGCTTTTGCGATCATCAGACAAAGTCTGTTTATCTGGTAATCACAAAAGCGTGAAACCCAGTGTCACAAACTCATATACATACAAATGAATATATATATATGTGTGTGTGTGTGTGTGTGTGTGTGTGTGTTTGTTTGTCTGATAATCGCAAAAGCGTGAAACGCAGTGTCACAAACTCATATCCATATAAATGAATATGTTAGCTCTATCATTGATATTAAGCACTTTCCAATAAGTACCGCGCATATCTATCTATCTATCTATCTATCTATCTATCTATCTATATATATATATATATATATATATATCCCTCACCGGTAGCACGACTCGGAGCTTCATGTACAGCGCAATTTTCAGGTGTTGGGTAGAGACTTTTAATTTCGCACATGCGTTATTTTTGATTTTGTCGACTGCACAGTATAGTAGGGTCAGTTGGGCATCATCTGTGAGGAAAAGGGGCACCATGACGCTATTCACTCCGCCAGAAATTTGGAAACGGCATGCTTGGAATTCGCACCGGATGCTCCAATACGAACTTTTCGGGATGTTTGGTTGTCAATCTGAGGACAGTGTAAGGGAGGATTCGGAAAAAATTGGATGATATATCCAGTTAACATCCTGGTGTTTGGAGTGATCACTAGTTATGGCGACATTATTCCTCCATTCATCTTCCCGCAATGCGTCAGACTCAAAAACCAAGAGATATTTTCAGTAAATAAAACCTGTTTATTAACTATTAACTATAAATAGAATTTTAAATATTAACTATAAATAGAATTTTAAATGATTTAAAACTTTATAAATAATTTTAATCATATTTTTAAAAAAAATGAAAATAATTATTATTTATCGATTATTTTTTCTTCTAAAGACAATAGTGTCCATGATATATTTTGTCCATGAAAGCATTTAAAAGAATTAATTAATTAATTAATTATTAATTAAGCAATTAAAAGTATTTCTAATTAAATAATATCTTAATTTCCTTGATGTTTTTATTTTACGATTCAGGGCATGATTAATGTAACTGTGGTCGTGTTTGACCAAAATAAATAGCCGATTTGCATTCTCCGAGGACTTGTTCTTATTACTAATATAGACATTAATCGCTACAAAAAAAAGAATTTCTCGAAATTTCATACAATTAAATGTGTGTGGTAACACATGCAAAACAAAGATTTTTTACAAAGATTTTCTAAAAAGATACTTTTTAATAATAAGCCAGTCACATCAGTTATCAAGTCAAGTGTACATAAATTTTATGGTAATAACAAAAGATCAACTCATGGTATTAAGTTATGCTTAAAAGGAAAGTTAGACGGTAAAAGAAGCAAAGGTCGATAGACAAACCGATGGCTTGATAATGCCCGCTTATGAACTGGACTTGACCTTTACTCTGTTGGTGATCGAATCTTACTACAATTCATCGACTGTATTTTAAAAATACTTTTGTTTGTGTGCGTATAAACGTGCCGATCTTTTAAAATATGGAAGTCCATACACGACATCATTAGAAAAGAGCGGTAACTATGTTAAATTTAAAATTTATTGGTAATTTTCTAACATTTCCTCAACAAGCATCTTTGTAAGACTATAAAACCAAAGTACCTAAAATTTCAGTAAAATATTACTCCCTCTGTTCCGAAATAGTTGTTCCATAGCCGGAAATCTCATATGGAATATACTAATTCTTAGTCGAATTGTTTGCCGTTTACATTAACAGGTTAGCATTGATGTTCCTCAAGTATTTATACTAGCTTATTCAGGTAGAATAATTTGAAGCGCAAATTATATCACTTTTTCACCACATTAAAATTGTATTTTTTTTTCAGACAACCCGCTGGCAAGAGATTATGATGGGAGAAATGCTAAACGAAATTGCAAGAAGCACGAATTGACAAATAAGGAACGTAGTGCTGTGTTGCAAGCACTGCTGGAAAGATCCACAGATCGTGTTCTGAAGCGTGGTGCAATAAAACATGTTGCAGATGAATTAAACGTAGCTGCAGAACGTCTGGGTTTGCAAATTGAATTAGTTTGCCAGGCTCCAAATAGTTCTGATCTCAATGTCATTGATCTGGGTTATTTTAATGCAATTCAATCAATTCAGCACCAGCAAGCTCCAAATAATGTTGACCAGCTCATTGAAGCAGTGGAAGAAAGCTTCAATAAACTTCAGATGTCGAAGCTTAACAATACTTTTCTAAGTTTGCAGTTAGCAATGGAACAAGTTATTTTAGTTGACGGCGATAACAACTATAAACTCCGGCACATGTCTAAAGAGAAGCTCGAAAGAGAAGGAAAACTTGAAGTATCCATTTCTATTTCTGATGAGTTGCAACAAAAACTGCTTTTGTTAAAGTAAACCTTCCCCAGTTATTTTGTTATTAATTTAACTGTTTATGTATATCAGTTTCGATATATTTCACACTTATTTATATGACAATTCACTAATATTACTCATTTACTGTTGAGTATGGGAATAAATGATATTTTTTGTTCTTTTTGGTGTTTTTTTATCTACTGGAACAATTATTTTGGAACAACATGAAATTTTTTTTGGTACAACTATTTCGGAACGGAGAAAAAAAACTTAAGGTCATTGAGTAGTTAAAAGAAATATCTAAAAAGGGTGTTTACATTATATTCGTTATGTAAGTTTACTACAAAATAATCTAATAGTTATTATATTAAATGACAAATCCTAGCAAATTTTGTCTTTTTGTTATCTCCCCTTGCTCCGCCATCCATTTACTCAAGCTCTCTAGGTAGGTTATGGGTTGATTTCCACGCTCTCTCTTGCATTCAGTCTGTCCTGTTTGTATCAAATTTTCCAAACCCTCTTTCCTCATTATGTGCCTTAGAAATTTCAACTGTCTCTTCCTGGTGTTATGTATTTTTATGCGCCATGCGTGATACACGCTTAAGCGATCATGTATCTTTCGATACATGACTCACCAGCCAGATTTGTCCCCCAGTAGTTTGCCATTTTTTCTGCAGTTGCCATCCAAGGCTATAGAACCCGTTCTATCCTGCTACTGACCTATAGCTGGCGGGGAGAAGAAGAGGATTTATACCTTTCCCAAGGGTATTAGCACGTAAGTGAATGTAATGGATTTGACTGGATTTCGAACTCGACTCTCCGACCCCTCAATTTTCTCTAAAACTTCGTCGATGCTCACATATTCGGCCCATGGCAATCTCAACATCCTTCTGTAGAACCACATTCCTGTTGTTTCAAGTCTCTTCAGCTGTTTCTTAATACTTAGTTTAGCTTTTGAAAGGCAACTTTCGCTATGGCAATACGTAGTTTCGTAAACTTTTTTTGCCCGTTTACACCTGGCATCTTTTCAAAAGCAAATTTAAGCCCACACTGTTTAACACTATACAATCAGTTTAAATCTCCACCAGAATAAGGCAATCACCAAGGGGACAAAATAAAATGTTTAATAAGCAGTTATTATATCTAAAAATTATTTATTATTATTTCAAAGTCAAATAACAGTAAGTAATAGCACATACTAAAGTTATTCCATTTATTTATGACTATCAATATACCAAAAACAAGCATAATCTGAAGTTATTACACAGAGACATTTATATATATATATATATATATATATATATATATATATATATATATATATATATATACTCTACAGTTCAAACGTTATAGCCCATCCCTGGTAAATTTTTATATTGGCCCCAAAAGTAGTTGTTTTCTACTTTACATAAGAAAAAAATATAATGCATGATTAAAAACAAAGTGAAGCATGATTTTTCATTAGAAATTTTATTATGACAAAAAGAAAAATAGCATTTTATGATTAAATTTTGCTCTCGTCAAAATATCCTCCTTTAGCCTTGATTACTGCAGCACAAACTTTTGGCATTCGTTGCAAAAGTTTCTCAAAGTATAAGTTTGATAATTGATTCCATTCTTTTTTCAATGACACTAAGAGCTATTTTTCATTTATTTTTTTTTCAGTCTTCTGTAATGTTTATCACATGCTAATTCTGGGGGTGGCTTCAAACTTTTGAATTGTTTTGTATATATATATATATATATATATATATGTGTGTGTGTGTGTGTGTGTGTGTGTGTGTGTGTGTGTGTGTGTGATAAAATAGTTTTAAGGTATGTTATATTTATAGGTAAAAGGGCTCAATATCAGAGATAGGGAGTATGTAAATATAAAGGCCGCCCCTGAGGTCAATAACAATGAATTTTATGTCATGGTTGGACAAATCGTTTTCGATGGTGGCTCTTATGGAGCTGGTAGTTGCCGTTGACATAATTCATACGCAAATGAGTGGGTCACGTGCTGGAAAATCGGTGGGAGTGGAGGCATTGATCTTGACCAATACAAGTGCGTTGCGCTCACACATCAGTCATAGCCCGAGCAGCGCCGAGGAAACAGCGGTGTTGAAGCGGCCCGTTTCGGGTTGTCAGCTGTATGACTTTAAGGTGGGCTTGTCCGCAGCTGCATCAAGTCGCTGAATACGTCAAGGATAATGCTGTGATTGTACGCACCGACAGGCATTGGTTCCAGAAGTTCAGGTCGGGATATATGTCTGTGATGAACCCCGCAGTGACCGGCCACAGGTTCTGGTTGATGACTCCCCGAAGGCGGTCATAAAGGAGGATAACAGCCAAACTTGAAGTAAGCTTGCCGAACGCTTTCAAGTTTCTGACGAAACAGTGAAGCTTCATCTGCACCGCAAATGGAAGTCGTTCAAGTTGAGCAAGTGGATACCCCACATACTGTCGGAAACCAACAAGCAACAACGCGTGACAGTTTGCTTCTCGTTGCTTTCTCGATACCACAACTTACCCATATTTGATCGAAAAGTCGGTCCTATATGACAATCCCAAGCGTACCAGACATTGGTTGTCATAATCTCTACTTCACGCCACAAGACCACCTCTAAACCCAGGCAAGATCATGCATTCTCTGCATCTGGTAGGCTAGTCAACAATTGGTACACCGTGAAATTCTACCAAGGAACCAAACCGTCAACACAGACCTGCATTTGCAGCAGTTGGAACATGTGCAACAGGCACTGAAGCAGAAGGAGTCAACATTAGTTAATCACATGGGTGTACTATTCGTCCATGACAATGACAGGCCTCATGCGGCGTAGGTGGCCACGGAAACCATACGGTGACTTGGCTCGCAAAAACTGTGCCAGCCACCTTACTCTCAGGAGCTTTCGCCAACAGATTGCCACCTCTTACATTCCCTTGACAACAACCTTCGTGGGAAACTTTGAATTCAAGGCACCTGATTTTTACCGCTAGGACATTATGTAGCTGAAGGCACGGTGGTAAAAGTTTCTGGATGCCGATAGAGATTACTTTAAAGACTTACAGTATGTCAGATTTTGCTCTATATCTTTTTTTCTAATAAATCGAAAATGACAAGAACTTTTTTGGTTATCTTGTATATTAAGAATAATTATATATTCGTTTCTTACAGCTCGATGCTATTCAGAGTTTACCGCTGTTTTATTATTACTACCAGCACTATCAGTCCAGTCAGTTATGTGCCATGTGGGACACACGCTTAGGCGATCATGTATCTTTCGATACATGACTGACGAGGCAGATTTTTCCCGCAGTAGGTTGACATTTCTTTCTGCGATAGACCAGTTGTCATCCAAGGCTATAGAACCCGTTTTGTCCTGCTATTTACCCATAGCTGGAGGTGGGGGAGAGGATTCGTACCTTTCCCAAGGGTATTAATGGATTCGAGTTGAATTCGAACTAGGCCCTCCGATTCTTCAATCCGAGTCGCTATCCATTACTCCACCGTGCCTCCCTTATGTATAATAGCGACCAGTACTATAATAAACTTGCGCTATTATACACGCCTGTTAAAAAAATGGGCCACGGTAATATTATAACAAAAATAGATATGACATGTTTTTGCATGTAATAATATTAGCGGATTTTTTTTATTTTTCAGATTAATAAAAATTACATCGTATAATATTTTCTAATTTAAAATGATTCCCAGAAAAAATAAAAGGAAAACATCTTGACGCGAAAGCAAAAACAAAATTTCAGGATTAATGCAGGCAAATTTGACTTACAAGGAAATTTTTAATCTTCTAAAGAAAGAAAATGTTGAAACATCTCTGTCAACTGTGAAGCGAATTGATTTAAGATACGAAACAGACGGTTCTGTCAAAGAAATCAGGGTCTGGCCGCCCTAGAGTTTCCACAGTCAAGGATGACCACAGGCTGAAAATGACTGTTTTGAAAGATCGGAAGAAAACCTTTGTTGATCATTCTAAACAATTTAAAACAGCAAATGGGAATTCACTTTCTAGAATTACAATATCTAGAAGAATGAAAGAAATTGGATTCACTTCAAAAAGATGTACAAAAAACCCCTTGATGACCAAGAAGAACATCAATGATAGAAAGACATTTGCTTCCTATGTTGGCAAGATGTTTTAGTGATTTAGTAGCGTTATCTGGTCTGATGAATCGCGATTTTCTCTTTCTAGTGATGTCCCTGGACGTTGCATTAGAAAATCACATGAAAGATTTCTCCCAGCTTGTATCAAAAGTACCGTGAAGCATGGAAACAGAGGAATAACGGTATGGGGAGGCTTTACTGTTGAAGGTGTTGGCAAACTGATACGGCGTGATAAGTCAATTACTGCAAAAGAGTACATTAAAATACTAGAAAAAGGACTTCTGCCAAAGTGGTGATTTTCCAAGCCTAGCTTAGAGGTGGCACAAGACCAAAAAAGGGGGGCACCCAGTGAGAATCAAAATCACTACTCAGTCGTAATTGGTCTAGCGAGACAAGCTTGCTAACCCTTACGCCACGTTGAGGGCAAAAGTATTCAGAAGTTGGGAATATCAACAAAATATATTTCATCTGGACAATGCTCCTGCGCACACGGGTAAGATAATTAAAAAGTGGTTGGCTGATCATTCAATTGATGTAATGTTTTGGCCCGACCCAAAGCCCTGAATTAAATCCAATTGAGAATATTTGGGCTATTATTTCTCGTTCATTGTCAGGGAAAACTTTTCCGAATCAAGAAAAGCTATGGGAAGCAGTTCAGCGTAAGTAGAGTAACATCTCATCACAGTGCCTAAAAGAATTTCTTGTTTGAAAAAATTCAAAGGAAACTCTATTCCATACTAATGATGTGTTGAAGTAAATGTCTTCGTCTAGTTATATTGTATCAGTTGATATGTTCACAGTTCATTTATAATGCGTATATTTCGCTCTATGAATGATGAAAGCTAGCTTGGCCCATTTTAATAGGAGTGTATATACCCAGTGTAACAGCAAAATTGTCTCAATCGTGTAAAAGTAAAATTGTCCATTTGTTAGATTAAGATTTGAACTGTTGTATCTTAAAAATGATTAAAGATATTTTACTGGAATTCTCCAAGGTCTTAATAACACTATTGGATACTACATTGGGCAATAAGAATATATAATTACTCTCTAAGCTTAACAAGTATCGTGATGAAATCGATCATAAACGAAAGTGTCTTCGTTAATTAATCATAGCTAAGGATCGGAATCTCATGAAGGATTGAAATAAAGTTCAAATTCCAAGATCATTTTCAAACTTATTCAAGGTGATCTTCGCCCTCTCTAACCTTTTAACTTTCTCTCCTGGAGTAACAAGATGCCTCACACGCTTCACGTACGATTTCATTTTCAAGTCTTTTTTTCACTACTCTTTGGACTGTCATAGCTGAAACTCCTCTCTCATGTGCCAAACCTCTTATGGATTGAGTTGGATCTTTTCTAATTGATCTTTTTATCTCTAAGTTGAAATGATAATCCATCTTCCTGTTGTGACCTCCTGACCCAGTTTTCCTCACTATTGTTCTCTCTTTTTTTTAACTTATTCACAGTTCTCTTGGTGGTTCTTGACTGGACTTTGAAGATGGAAAATTAGAATCAGAGTATGAATGTTGGTACCATGACTGAAAGCCTGAATGATTTTTCCTCTCACCATTGCTCATTTGGGAAGACAGTGGGTCTGGCACAAAACGATTTAAACCTGTTCTCTTTCTAGCTGAATAAGTCAAATGGTTTTCAATGATTCTCACGACAAATGGTACCAAGATGGCTAAACGTCTTATCTGAAAACTTAGAAAAAAGAAACTCAACTAGTTTAGAGATTTTAGATACTAAACATTTTGTGGGATGGACAATTTTACTGTTACACCTGGTACATGAGCTTTGTTATTTTTTTTTGTCCTTTTATCTTTTCTATACTATCCTATTTCGGAATGTTATTCTATATTTTTCTTTTTCTTCCTTCATTGATTTAATTTTCTCTTAATACTTGACTTAGCACACGTATACGTATATATATATATATATATATATATATATATATATATATATATATATATATATATATATATAATGAACATTGAAGTCAACACTCAGTGGCGACAGGCTGTTTCATGCTAGACGCAATCATCAGGCGACCTGACGATTGCGTCTAGCATGAAACAGCCTGTCGCCACTGAGTGTTGACTTCAATGTCCATTTTATATTTATATTTACATACGCTCTACCTCTAATATTGAGCACTTTATCCCATAAATATTTAAGTAAATACTCTGTTTATAATAAACAGTATTAACGACATTTACCAGCCTGAATGTCAGATAAATTTTCATAGAAAATATGCGTTCTCCGACAGGAATCGAACCTGTATCCTATATATCTATTAAAAGAAAGTATAAACATAAAAATGTCTTAATGTATATATAGGTCTGATTAAATAAATTACAGGCATTATGTCTGGTTATTTTTACTAAAATCCGTTCATACTCACGGATACCCTTCCCTGTATTGCAATTAAATGATGTGAGAAATGTGCTATAATTATGAAAATCATTTTTATTTTCCATTTCACGAGAATTTTAGATCTTCTTTCTTTTTCGAAAGTACGGGAATATGGTTTACCGATTCTCTTTCTTTCTCTTACCAGGGCCACACTGATTTAACTGTCTTAACTTATTAGTGATTAGACTAACCAGTGGCTGTGACTTTCCATTATGAGGGTACCTATTTGGCAGTTTGCTGGCTGCTGCTTCCGACTGGTCGTTAGGAGCCCGAACTCTTTGGTAGCGCGTAGCGAGGCTATTCTGATCAGCAGTCGCATAATATCGGGGTATCCGTGGTGTCACGTCGAGCATGGGTAGGTGTCCTTGCATATATTTCCGGTTGGCAAGCCTGAGGCGAAATTATGCTCTGCTCTAAGCTACGCACTCACTGGCTGGTCCGTATTGCCATTGAAGACAGATAGTTACAATCATGGTGAACTTTTTTTCTATCTGATCAAAACATATCTCATGGAAATCACAACAAAAAGAAATAAAACTAAACCAGCTAACAAAAAATCACCTACTCGCTTCAATCTTTCTTTCTCCAATGTTCGGGGTATCTGTTCCTTCCGGAACGTAGAATCTTTTCTCCTGGAAAAGTCGCCAGATATCTTTACCCTCTGTGAAACCAACTTGAATTCTTCTACTCCTACAAATGAATTCTTGGTTCCAGGGTATCTTCCCCTTTGCAGAAAAGATTCCAGCATTCACATGCATGGCTTTGGTGTTTATATCCGGGATAATCTTCCGATGGCCAGGGAATTGTCTCTTGAGGTCCCTGATTACTCTTTCATGTGCTTCCGTCTTTCGCTATTAAACTCTGTCGGTTATCTCTCTTTTTCCCCCTATCCATAAGATCTCTTTCCGATACCAGTATGCTGATTGGGACTCATTCCGGGATTTTCTTCGTGACGGCCATTGGACTAACATCTTCAAACTCCTAAATAAAAATTACGCCACTGGAGTTTCTTCTTAGGTCAAAGCCGGTATGGATGCTTTCATCCCTTCTCGGAAATACCAGGTGAAACCGTAATCATCCCCATGGTTCACACCAGCATGCTCGACCGCCATAGCACACAAGAATCACTATTTCCGACTATACCAGCGTAACAGCTCTCATCATAACAGGTGTATATTTGCTACTGCTCGTAACAAATGTAAGCGAATCCTCGAAAAAGCTAAGTCCCTATTTGCTGAGAGAATGAAGCAATGCATAGCCTCTAAAACCTTTGGCTCTCGTGATTACTGACGTCTCTTTAATAGGGTACTTAATAAGTGCAAGGTCTCTATACCTCCCCTCTTCCATCGATTTGAGGTTTGTTCCTCCTCTGCTGATAAATCTGAATGCTTTCCTCGTAAATTCTCCTCAAACTCTACCGTTGACTCATCTGGAGTATCCCTGCCTAACTTCCGACTTAGGACTGATTCTCTGTTGATTGATATGCATATAACCCCTTCCATGTTTTCTGCTATCATATTTACCCTTAATCCCCGCTACTGATATCTCCTTCCAAGCGTCCATGACTATAACACGGACGTCATCAGATACACACGTAGAACGGATGGCATCCCTGTTATAGTCACCAAGAAGTGCGATTCCGAACTATCTCCTGTTCTCTCTAAACTGTATAATAAAGTCATCGTCTCTTGTTCCAGTTTTTAAGAACTCTGATGAACCATTTGAGCCATCCAACTTTAGGCCTTTTAGCCTTCTACCTCTTCCTGGAAAACTCCTAGAGGCCCAACTCAATGCTGATCTCAAGGCCTTTTCTCAGACAAGCAATACGGCTTTCGTTTCTCCAGATCAACCACCGATGTGCTAACGATGATTGCGGAAAGAGTCTTCCTTGCTCTAGATAAAAACGGGATGTGACATTGGGCGTATCGAAAGCCCTCAACAGGGTCTGGCATTTGGGTCTTCTCCACAAGCTGAAAAACTGCGTTATCTCCGGACACGTTTTTGAGCTGATCCAGTCGTTCCAATCAAACCGTGAAATGAACGTTGTCCTGAACGGCCACTCGTCTACATCCTTTCGTACTGACTTCCTTGGTTCTACGCTGTTTTTAATCTTCATTAACGAACTTCCCGATGACATCAGCTCTCAACTTGGCATCTACACTGGCGACACTACCATTTACTCCTACCTCGATAGTTAAGCTGATCAGACAAGGTCAGAATGGCAGCTGATGTACAAAACGACCTCGAGAACGTCGTTACCTAAATCTAGGTAAAACGTATTTTCCCTCCTCCAACTTAGCATAAGCCTCGAGTGGGCTTTATATAGATCCTACACAAATAGGAGTAATGATGACCTAATGATGGCGAAACAGTCAGTTACTTATCATATATCTCGTGTATCATTCGTGTTCCTTTCTTTGTCCATTTTTTTATGTCTACAGACGGCGTTTTATCACCTATACGGAATACACGTAGCAAATTTAAAACATTATATATATATATATATATATATATATATATATATATATATATATATATATATATATATATATATATATATGCTACCACATTTGGTCCTATGCTCCGTCTATATATCTAAAGATCCTTGATAAAATCCAAAGACTCAGTAATATTATTGGTCCTGATTTGGCGTCACGGCTTCAGTCAATAACATACCGCCGTAAAGTTGCTTCCCTGTGCCTTTTCTGTAAATACTTTCATGGTAATTGTTCGGTTGAGCTCTTCGCTATGGTACCTAAACGTAAGTTCTAGGTTACAAGTTTCCTTGTGGCCATATACACGACATTTCGGCCGCTGTACGCTAAGGCTTTCTTCGGGTGATATACGTTGGAATTTCGAACCGAACCCTTTCTTTCGTCCACCGGGGTTAGACTGTTCTAGTTCCACGTACCATGCCTCTTCTGGATATCTCAGTTTCAGTTATTTCCCTTTCGTAACTCAACTCTCCAAGTATATCACCTGAAGAAGGCCGGAGCGTACAACGACCGAAACGTCGTGAATATGACAACAAAGATGAGGACAACAGTTCGAACAATGCAAATAGTGTAAATATTATCATTACGAAACGGATGCACGGTCGTCATCATTATTATATGGATGCACATGTATCTTTGATTGGATTTTAGATGTATAACGGTGTACTCAATGAGCGTGAGAACAAGTTGACAAGACGCCTCGTATTATTCACGAAAACATTTCAAATAAATAAGTTGATAACAAGCATCCAAGTTATCATCATCATCATGAACAGTAAGATCATTATGAAAACCGTGTTTATCGCAAGGAGGGTAAAGCCGATGAGAGGAAGATGAGTGGAGGGGAGTAGAGTGGGGAGAAAAAAACCTGAAGTGGAAAAAAATATAAGTTTTCCTTGAGTTTCACATAATTTCTCTCAAGTGCTTGTTTACTGAAATGCTGGTCTGTTTAGTGCAAATACTTAGCGGTGTACACAAAACAACAGGCACTAAAGAAAAATGTCAGTACTACTCTCTATGTCTCCCTCTCCATATTTATTTTTCACTCACGTCAGAGACCGTAAATATTTAGTTTTTGAAAGGCACCTTTTTTATATTCCAATGGGTTTCCTGATAACAGTGTTACATTCGGTTATGATTAATTTTCACTGATATTAATATCATTTCTTAGCATAAATAAAGAATATACCGTATATTCTCGTGTAACGCGCGATTCGCGTATCGTGCGACCTCCAAATTTTCACTTATGCAAAATGATTTTATCATATATCTCGTGTATCATTCGTGTTCCTTTTTCCAAAGACCAAATTATTACAATAGACTAATCTCTTTTCATCTATCACTCTATGCCATCTTCTAGTTAAATAAGTTTTAAAAAAAAGTAAAAGAGAATGATAAAAGTATCGTTAGTAACGCTATACTCGTTGCATCGCGGTCGAGTGGTTAGACCGTTCGTATTCTAACCATGGGATCCGGGTTCGAATCTCACCATGGTCGATTTGTCAGGAAGAAGACTAACTGATGTTATCGGACTGGAGGGTGTCAATCCCAGCGCGCGGCACCTAGTAGAAGAGAATGATAAAAGTATCGTTCGTGGCCGGGTTCGAATCTCACCATGGTCGATTTGTCAGGAAGGAGACTTCCGGATGTTATCGGACTGGAGGGGTCGATACCAGCGTGCGAGATCTTTAGAAAGTGTCTGAAAACCATAGCCTTGTGATTGAAATTGGGTAGACGGAACCCTTGGGGCCGTCGATAGCTGTGCTAGCACGAAGTCATAAGTCATCGTGGCCGATGCCAACAAAATTACACAAGCACGTTAGGTATGTTGCTGACTTGAGCGTGCTGGCCTTGTTCAAATTGTTGATCACGCTAGGTAACACGCTCTTTCCCAGAAACTGTAACTAAGGTCTGCTCAGCATAGTTGTAGTATAAACCACAGGTGGACTCTGTGGGTGTTGAATAAACACAAATGCGCCTGAGCCAGCGTCTGCAATAGGGATTGGCCAGCCGCTCTCGTGGACGGGTATCCTACAATACGAGTGACCAGCTATATATATATATACTCGTTGCGTAATCGCGTACAGCCATAAACGTGTTAAGGCTTGCAATAATAATCATAAGAGATATTATCATATATCGTATGTATTCGTGCAACGCGTGATCTCGTGTATCGTGCGACTCCCAAATTTTCACTAATAAAAAAAAATGATTTTATCATTTATCTCGTGTATCATGCGTGTTCCTTTTTTGAGAGACCAAATTACAATAGACTAACCTCTTTTCCTCTATCTCTTTATCTCATTTTTTATACAGTAAAGTTCACTCTATACAAGGCCACTCGAGGGTTACGTTAAGGTTTATATGGATAGGAGATGAAAGGTTGACTCTAGACTTGAACAGGATAAGCTTGTAGTGATCATGGAAACACCCCCTAGGGAGTCTGTTAAATAACTTCAAAAGTAACAGAGAATGATAAAACTATCGTTAGCAACGTGTACAGCCATAAGCAAACACGAAACTGCAATTGGAGATTCGTCTCCAGCTGTGCTGGTCAAACTCTCTTCTTCCGGGCAGAAAGGATTCCCAGACGAGGCTATGTCGAAGGGTAGAGTCTTGTCTCGGGAAACAGCTACCCGACCCCGTTTTATATGAGGTCTACAGGGAATTTTTGGCCGATCCTACGGGATCGGATAACCCACATTAAATTCGGCCGTGTACCACATCTGACCGCGTCTAAACAAACACGAAACAGCTAAATATCTTATAAACGTAAACTTTGAAAAAGATGCATATTCGCTATGTTTGTATTTTATAATACGATACTAATAAGTGAATATTACATGCATTATTATTGGATACAGTTAAGTAAAACATCAGTTTTTATCAAAATCATGTTTATTTTAAATACTGTATTTTTTTGCTTACAGTAAATAGATATATAGTTTGGTCAAAGGCGTAGCTAGGGCCAGCAATACATACGCTAATTTTATATCTCAGGCATTATGTGACCCTCTTAAAATTAGCTTCAAAATTAGATCTTCAAAAGTCGCATGATACCCGAATATATATGGTTCCCAATTCTTCTTCTATATGTCGTGTCCATTCAGGACGTGGATGATCATATCACTCCACCATCTCCTGTCCTTTGTGGCTCTTTCTCTGTTTGCTATCTCTCCTAATCCCTGTTCTGCCAACAAATTACACAAGTGATTACACGTTAGGTCGGTTACAGACTGCTTTTCTACGTCCCGTTTATCTTCTGTATGTTTTGTAAGCGTCAAATTCTCCAAACCCTTTTTCCTCATTACGTGTCAGTTTTTTTTTAATCCATTTACATTCACTTTATCATAACCTGGATCTCTTCTTATTCTATGCGGCGTTTACTTTCAGCATATGAGTGATCATGGCTCTCCACAGCTTCCTTTCTTTGGTAGTAAGATTTTTCGTTTTGCTTTATCTCCTAGTCCCTGTCCCGCCAACCACTTACACAAGATTGTTAGGTAGGTTACTCGCTGCTTTTTTCCGTCCCTCTTGTTTTCAATGTCTTGTGAGTGTCAAATTTTCTAAGCACTCTTTCCTCATTATCTGCCCTACAAAATTAAGCTTTTTCATTACATATTACCGTACGTACTCGCGTATCATGCGTCATTTGAAGACCTAACTTTGAAGCTAATTTGACTAAAGCAATTGGATATATATTTTGGTCAACGGTGTAGCCAGGACCAGCAGAACATACGCTAATTTTATATCACGTATATGATGCGACCCCCTTAAAATTAGCTTCAAAATTAGGTCTCCAAAAGTCATAGGATACGCAAGTATATACGGTATATCTTACAGAATTGCTTGGTTTGGTTTACGTTTTACGGCATATCAACATCAACGGGTTATTTAATGCCGACAAGATTTTGTTCGTATGAATAGAACAGATGTACGTTGTAAGAAATCAGTTTGTAGATCAGGTTTTATTGATGTATTTTTGTAAAGAGGGTTTTTGTCGAGAGTCACATGTATTGCTAGCAATTTTTTTAGAAAATATATTACTGATATTTTTACTATAAAAATCTATTTTTAGACTTTCATATTGTTTTGACCCCAGTTGGGGTTAACTATTTGCCCACAGCTGGGACCCTAACATATGCTACCATCACGGGTCAGGGTGGACCTGGGTACAATAGCAATTAAGAGGTGGTTCTACGCTCATCAAAACCTCAGATCTTCCAATCAGAGTCCTTGCTGCCGGATGTAGTTTATCATCATACCCAGGACGATTATTCAATAATTGCGGCAGAAATACTTCTTACATTGTAAACTGTGTAGTGCTAGTTAATCGAGACAATTGACAATGGCGTCTTCATCTAGCTAATGAATTTTGGCCGATCCTACGGGGTCGGATACTTCACATTAAATTCGGCCTTGTGCCACATCTGACCGCGTAGGGCGGTTGGTAAATATTCTAAAGAAACACGAAACAGCTAAATATCTTATAAACGTAAACTTTGGAAAAGATGCATATTCGCTATGCTTGTATTTTATAATACGATACTAATAAGTGAATATTACATGCATTATTATTGGATACAGTTAAGTAAAACATCAGTTTTATCAAAATCATGTTTATTTTAAATACTGTACTTTTTTGCTTACAGTAAATAGATATATAGTTTGGTCAAAGGCATAGCTAGGGCCAGCAATACATGCGCTAATTTTATATCTCGTGCATTATGTGACCCTCTTAAAATTAGCTTCAAAATTAGATCTTCAAAAGTCGCATGATACGTGAGTATATATGGTTCCCATTTGTAGCCCATTCATTTTCTTTTTTATACCATTAGTTGCCATTATTTAAAATGGCCTGCAAAATGTTGATAAACCGTAAAAAAAATAAAATAATATCAATCTTTATAGATTTATTTTTCTGTTTCCTAATATTTTTTCTGGATGTTGGAAGGCATCTTTCACAATTCCAAATATGCCTTCGTATTTCTGTGTCATATATTTTGTCGTCTGTTAATAAAAAAATAAACGCCGGATAGTTGAATATTTCTACTTGGTTGATTATGACGTCTGTAGCTCATTCATTTGGCTCGTCTATTTGCTGAAAATCATATATTCTGTCTTCTTATAATTGATAGTCCTTTCTACTCGCTTTCCTTTTCTACCTCTAAGAGATCTTGCAATTTTTATTGTGCGCCTGACATCAACACGATGTCATCTTCTTTATCATTAAAATTGTGCTCACCAACAATACCAGGTGCGTCAGAAATAGCTCCCACATTGTCAACTGTGCTAGTGAACTTAGGCAAGTAACAATTGTTGATGACCATATTTTCTGTCTTCTTGCAGTTAATGGTTAGTTCTTTTGTCTCGCTTTCTTTTAACGCCCTGTGTAGTGGGGGGGGGGGCTGTAGTTTTCTTTCCGGGTCATCCATCAACATAGTGTCATACGCGTATCTTATAGTGTTAAGATTACGCACACCGATAATAAATCCTGGTATGGTCTCCAGTTCCCTTAGGTTAGCATTGCTGAAGAGAGTAGATAAATCTGGCGAGACGACGCCTCCTTGTCTCAAGCACTTTTGTGTCTTTTTCTCTCTCACTAGCACTCGGTTCAAGCAGACTAACGCCATTATCCAAATACAGCATTAACTCGCCATACAGGTAAAGAAAAAAAAATTTTTTCATTATCAGCAAATAACAAATTTGAAATGTCATCAAGTTGCCTCAAGGAAATACTTTTGCTCAAATATGTTTGCCATTTTATCTGATTTTGTTCTCCATATTAAACACTTAAAACACTGTCAACAAAAGTCAACCGTACAAAGATTTGGATTGTCTGTGAAGAAAAATTTTAAAATAGGTATAAATTAAAATTTGGTAAAACAAACAAATTAGACAGTTTCAAATTTATTGCGGACACATTATTAAAACATATTCTATTAATCGATGTTTCAGAGAGGCACTGTAGAGTAATTGATTGCACCTTGGATTAAAGAATCAGAGAGGCGAGTTCGAATTCCAGTCGCGTTTATTACATTCACTTATGCGCTAATACCCTTGAGAAAGGCATAAATCAAACTCTTCTCTCCCACTCAAGCTATGAGTAAATAGTAGGACAGACTGGATGGCAACCGGTCTTGGAGAAGGAAAACTAAATTCAAAACTGTATAGCCCTGGAAAAGCACATATTATGCAGCAAAACAAACGATCATTCGTATTGTCTCGATTATCCCGACTGTGGTCGGCTTTTTAGACAAATAAAAACTCTCGTTTTATTTCAGATTCTTAATATGATATCACTACTAAATAGACACCATCTTAAAATAATGCATTCTTTTCTTATGCTTTAAGGAGAAAGATAATCAACATTTAACACTTACATCAAATTATTAAAGTACAAAATTTTAACTTTTACTGATGTATCGTTATTATTAGAAAATAGCATCTATACCCAGCTGGTCGATCAGAAAAAGCGTTCAATTAGAATGGAGCAAAAACAGCATCATGCTTAGAAGTAACAGTCTATCTTCTTCAATTACTTTAAAATACTTTCATTAAAAAAACATTTTGAATTAATGCAGTTACTGAATAGTCTGTATTTATTCAATGGAAGTTAGCTGAGGGCATGAAT
>OZ038488.1:21660423-21680423 GCA_964036315.1 Acanthosepion esculentum
TAAAGAAAAAAAAAAAAAAATTATTTCTATTAAAAACAAAATTATTCATTCTTTTAATTTTAATAAAAACATATACTTATTCACTGAAGATTTACTTGTCTTGATTACTGCACAATACGCAAAGTTTAGAATGAATGTGCAATTTCAAATATAGCAGTAAAAATGAAAAACAAAAAATAAAATCCAAAATTAATTGTTTCTTTTTTATGATTTTTTTTTTGAAAAAGAAAAACAAGAAAATTATTGTGAAAGTTTCCCTAAAATCCGACAAAATAAGATAAAAATAAAAATAACATGCTAGAAAAAAAAAAAAAAAAAAAAAAAAAAAAAAATTTATCTTTTTTTTCAGAGTTATTTTTTTGGGGGGGGAAAGGATCCACCCATGACATTATATTTATTTAGAAAAGCTTTCAATTTAAACCAATTGAAAAGAAAAAAAAGAAGAATTCATTATTTAATAAGGCTTCACTTTTACAAAGCAATAATATTTTTAATTGGAAAAAAGGAATATATACCAATTAAAAAAGAATTATTCATTTAAAGCTTCATTTAAAAAAAAAAAAAAAAAAAATTGCACAGTAATCAAGACAAGTAAGAAGATAGGAAAAGCAGTAAAAAAGCTGTTAGCTAAGTAAGCTTTTGCACATTACTACTTCAGGCAAATGTATGTAAACAACACCAGTAATGGCAGCTGGACAACATGAAAGAGATCAAACTTACATTTTCGATAAATCCTAAACAGTAATCAAGCATAAACTTTTGTTGTCATTTTCGAAATAATCAGGCAATTTCACACCATAATGGAATATTGTTATTACCATGGGCTTTCAGTTCTTATACTGCAAATTAATCTTTTTTTCATATTTTTTTTAAAAACATAAATAACAAATTCTTGCCCTGCTGCCATTTTTATTTTTTCAAGCACTTTTTTAATCAATGGTGTTATTATACAGTTTTTGTATTTAACCATAAAAGCCACAAGCTACTGTACATAAATAAAACATTTTCATTAGGTTTCAGGTAAAAAGTAAGCATTACAACTAGAAAATGCAGTTAATTCTTAAATTTACTAAATGACTGAAATTTTTCTACGACAAATTTTGGATTTTAAAAGATTTTTAAATTTATTGTTCACATTTTTAGTCATATTTAGCAGTTCATGGAGTTGATGAGAAGATGTGCAAAAGTTTAATTTTTTTAAATGCCTAAAACGATAATTACATATGGAAATTTATTTTTCTTCTCATATGGATTAGCTTTAGAAGCTAATATCTTTCAAATAAAACAAATTCAACTTCAAAGACATTTAAATTGTTTAAAATGCATTTTCTCATGGTTTTATTTGAAAGTCCATGGTGAAACCTAAAGATTCAACAAGATCCATCACATCCTCAAAATCAAACTAAATGCTTATTTGAAGTTGAGATGAAATCTTCACTATTCCCCAATTACCATGTAACACATACACAAGCGTATAACATGCACATATAAATTTGACAAGGAAAAATCTCTAACCAGAATTTTCACATTTGTGCACAATTACATATTTTAACATTATATTCATTTGTTATCAGAACTGAATCATTTATATTTAATTCTTGGTTCCTCAGGAGACAATTGTGTCAAACAGGGGTGTTTGGTTGTTTGTACTGGTCACCTCCAAACCAAATTCTACCCTCACCAAGCAAATGGCAAATATAAATATAATGGCAAATATAAGGTGGAGTTTAATTGTGCCTGTAGTGAATGCAAAATAATAACTCCTTTCAAATTTCGAGGACTGAGGAAAGAGGAGGACAGGAATTTGAGAACTTATATAAAATTTTCTTTGGACCAATGAAAACCTTGCCTTCACAAAAATTAGCCGGTCAGCCAAAGAAGGAAATACCTTTTGATATAAAATGAGGAGAAAAATTAAATTAATCAGAGAAGGGTGTCTGAAGTCATGTGAAGGGTTTCGTTTCATTCCTCGCAACCAATGTTGAAGTTCTTGCCAGTGTAAAATTATTCGCCAATTATATTTTTGACCTATATAACAAATTATTTGTATGGATGTACAATAAATAAAACATTTTATCAGTGCTTATACTGCAAATTAATCATTTTTTTTTTTTTTTTTTTTAAACATAAATAACAAATTCTTGCCCTGCTGCTATTTTCATTTTTTCAAGCACTTTTTTTTAATCAATGGTGTTATTGAAAAAGAGTTCAAATAATTTTTTCTCAACAATCCAAGAAAGCTAATTATTTCAAACTCTCTTCATCTACTTTTGAATGTATGCAAACCATAAATTCTTTCAGTGACCAACAATCTCTCTTATCTTCATTTTAAACATTTTTGATTATTTTGTGTCAGATCATTTAATCCCATTTGTTAATTCTTCTATATCATCTTTCATTAATCTTTCATTAATCTTCTTGGCATGGATAAATCAACTGTTCATTTTAGCCCTATGACCCACACCACTATAGTTGTGTAATACAGTAAGCATCATCCTTATTACTAACACAAGGTTTCAGCTCAGGTGTTTAGTTTTTGTTAAGTGTTCTCATTAAAAGAAAGCAAAAATTGAAGTTGGAGAACATTTTTGAAAAGTGAATGAAAAATGGACAACACTTCAGTTGCAATCCAGTAGTTGCATTAGACATCATTCAAAACACTACGGTTAATTTTTTTTTTTTGGAGGTTTTTTTTGGGAGTTTTTTTTAAGAGTTTTTTTATCTATTTGTCATCCTAGAGTGACCAAAACAGAGCATTGTAGGAAAAGGTATTAAATTAAAATACTCATAAAATGCACTAAGTCATCTATAAAAAAGAAAAAAAAAAAAAGAAAGGAAAATCACAGTGATATAGAAAAGGTTGGTAGTGGTTTTTAGACTTTGCATTTTTTTGGCTGAAAATAAAAACTAAAGAAAATAAATTTTGTTTTTGGTTTCAATCTGAATATTCAGCTGAGTCATATTATTTGGCTAAAATTATTAATGCCATTAATTTATAAAAAAAAAAAAAAATATCAGAAAAATCTTCATCTCTGGTTTGCTTGTATTTTTTTATTTTTCAAATATCATATTAAACTTATATGCTAAAAAAAAAAAAAAATCAAATAAGTACAAACAAATAGAAAAAAGTGAATAAAAAAAATCAAAACCAAATGTTTCTAAGATAAGATATGTAAGAAAAAAAATTTATTAATAAAAATTAAAACATTAATTTTATAAGAGATGCAAATAAAAAAATCATTTTATAAGGTGTAATTTAAAAAAAAGAAATCATTAAGGATTAATTTTTTTTTAAATTCATTTTATAAGAGGTGTGTTTTAAAGAAAATAGAAATCCTTTAACAAGAGGTGTAATTAAAAAAAAAAAGAAATCCATTTATAAGGTGTTATTTAAAAACAAAGAAATCATTTTATAAAAGGTGTAATTTAAAAAACATAAATGAATAAAATTTTATAAAAAGAAGCAAAATATAACAAAATCATTTTATAAAAGGTGTAATTTAAAAAACATAAATGAATAAAATTTTATAAAAAGAAGCAAAATATAACAAAATCATTTTTAAGTGGAGCAAATAAAGAAGTGGAATCAGGAATTTTTAATACTTATAATCTGACTTAGCATTTTGTCCCAACCGCCTCATTTAACCCGAACACTTTTTAGTGATGTATAGAGCCGCAATAAAAAAAAATTCAAAGGTGATAATTATTTATTGCATGTAGGCAGTACAACTGATATCACAGAAATGGAGCTCAATTTTCAGGTTAGTCTGTTGCATTCACTTTCACACTAATTGCCTAGGGAAAGGCATAAGTCTGTCTCTTCTCCTCCCAGCTATTTTCTAAATGTCAGTACAGACTGGACTCACTAGCCTTAGATGATAGCCCGTCTAGGAGAAGGAAAAATGTATTGCAAATGGCAGAGAAGACAGAAGGAATGCATTTCATTATCTTTCCCAAAAAGACCTGGCAATTTACAAATAATACAGAATAGGAATCTGTGGAGAGATATCTGGTTATCAACATTTCGAAAGAACATGGCACTGGAGAAAAAAGAAAAAAAAAGCCCATGACAAATTTCCCTTTTTGTACACATAATACACTGAAGGTACCATTAATCTGCAAGGGGTTGAATTGAATGATAATTTTTTATGCCATCAAAAAAATTCCTCAGGCCAGAAAAGAAGAAAGAGAGAGAAAAGAAAAAAGAAAAGAAAGAGAGAGAGAGAAAAGAAAAAAGAAAAGAAAAGAGAGAGAGAGAGAAAAGAAAAGAGAGAGAGAGAAAAGAAAAAAGAAAAGAGAAAAAAGAAAAAAGAAAAGAAGAGAAAAAAGAAAAGAAGAGAGAAAAGAAAAAAGAAAAGAGAGAAAAGAAAAAAGAAAAGAGAGAAAAGAAAAAAGAAAAGAGAAAAGAAAAAAGAAAAGAGAGAAAAGAAAAAAGAAAAGAAGAGAGAAAAGAAAAAAGAAAAGAAGAGAGAGAGAGAAAAGAAAAAAGAAAAGGAGAGAGAGAAAAGAAAAAAGAAAAGAAGAGAGAGAGAGAAAAGAAAAAAGAAAAGAAGAGAGAGAGAGAAAAGAAAAAAGAAAAGAAGAGAGAGAGAGAAAAGAAAAAAGAAAAGAAGAGAGAGAGAAAAGAAAAAAGAAAAGAAGAGAGAGAGAGAAAAGAAAAAAGAAAAGAAGAGAGAGAGAGAAAAGAAAAAAGAAAAGAAGAGAGAGAGAGAAAAGAAAAAAGAAAAGAAGACAGAGAGAGAAAAGAAAAAAGAAAAGAAGACAGAGAGAGAAAAGAAAAAAGAAAAGAAGACAGAGAGAGAAAAGAAAAAAGAAAAGAAGACAGAGAGAACAAAAAAGAAAAGAAAAAAAACAAGAGAATAAAGACAGAAAAAAAAAACAAGGAACAAAAATAAAAGAACGAAGAGACAGAGAAGAAAAAGAAAAAAATAGGCAGACGATCAAAGAAAAAAAAATAATATAGAAAATGGGTGGACAGACAAAGAACAAAAAAGAAACAGTGTGACACAGACATACAAATAAAAACTCTTGCCCAGAGCTAAATTGTGGTGAGGTGTGAAAATTTCTTATGCCCACCTTCCAATTAAAAACCTTTTTTTTTAATATCAAGTATTGAAAAACGTGTCCTTTTTAGATTTTTTCAAACACTATCAATAGAAAAGAGGCACTTGTCAATTACCATTAGAAGTCTGTCTATATTTCTGAGATGAAGTATTATGTACATTATTCGGACTATTGTCCTCATCTTTGTCACCATATTTATTACGTTTCAGCCATTGTACGCTCCAGCCTTCGTCAGGTGGTTGGAATGTCGAACTGAACCCTTCATTTCGCTCTCTGTTCTAGTTCCGCGTGCCATGAGGACACATGACACAGTGGATAAAGGCGTTGGTTAGATCCAGTGACAGGACCCAAAGAGTGTGAGTTCAATACCCGGTTAAGGCAGTGGAGAACTTTCAGAGGGAAAAATTAACAGGAGATAACTGATAACTGACATCCATTAAAACATGGCACATGGAACTAGAACAGTCTACCCCAGTGAGCGAAATAAAGGGTTCAGTTCGACATTCCAACCACCTGAAGAAGGCCGGAACGTACAACGGCCGAAACGTTGTAATAAATATGGCAACAAAGATGAGGACAATAGTCCGAATAATGTACCATTAGAAGTGTTGTTGAGTGTGTGTAAAAAAAAAAAAAAACAAAACACGAGCACACAAAAGAATTGGCATTACATGGACAAAGTATTTTATTTTACGATGCCTGACATATTCCATAAAAAAATTAAACTGACCTAAGGGCGACAACTTATGTTGTACTAAAACTTAACGAAAAAAAAAAAATCTCATTTCGGTAGAAAATTTACACGAAGTTTTCTTCTTAAAAATAAGAAAAAAATAGGGAAGTATTTTCTCTGAAACTAAAATTAAATTAACAACTGAAAAGCTGCATTCAATAATATGCCAGTAGTATCCACCAGTTTTCAAAAGACAAAAGTAAAACTAAGTAAAACAAACAAAACTAAGTCAATAGATTTTGATTTTTGACTGAAAATAATGATAGAAATAAAAACTAAATATAAGTTATGTCTTTCTAAGACAAAAAAAAAAACAGGAAATGTTACTACTGCATTTTAATTCTTAATCAAGAAATCTTTAATTGTAATTTTCTTTTTTTTAAGATAGGAGCTGCTCCAGTGAAATCCTTGCTTTCATCACTCTCTACAAAAGAACTTGATAAACCCAAAGAAATCCATCTCTTTAATTGGGTAACTTAAAACGCCACTGACTGATTCCTGGCATTCTTTCCTTTGTTGTTGATATGGACGCACACATCCACATCGTGAAAGCAAGAAGCAGTGTGTGCTTAAACAACATTTTTTAAATAATTCGATATGCTAAACAAAAACAAGTTATACACATGGATAGTACCAAGCGAAGACAATTGCTTCCCTCTTATCAATTAGCTTCAAGATTGAAAAAGATAATATTTATATTTTAGGAGACAAAATTTCCTGCAACCTTGCGTCATTCATTTTTACAAATGAAAAAAAATCCCGTGAATAATTGGACACGTTAAACAAGAGTTACATGCCCTTGGCAAGGGAGACAACTCACATTAAACATTTCGACATTTCTGAACAGCCGGTAAAGTTGATTTGACTATTTTGTGAATGGTATATGCGTCACAATTTAAAACCAGACTTGCAGAATTTGTTTTCCGCATTCGGTCACTTATTCATGTGAATAGTGGTTAACAAGTTAGTTTTTAAGACAATGTTGTAACGATTTTGTATTTACAGAATTTGTGGATAAGACGTTACACTGCATAAATAAAATTCCAATACAGATTTTACAATAACAGGAAGGGCAAAACCTGCTTAATGTAAGAGCCACATACATGAACAAAAGTTACAGATACGTTTTTGTTACATACACATTAACATTAAACTTGTTTTTTTAATCCAATACCCAGTAAATAATTATAATGCTTGAAATTTTCTTATTTACTTTGTTGAGGACCGCATGGGTTTGAGTGTTGTTGAATTAGAAACACGTGCTGTTTATTTCCTGCTAGAAGGTCCAACTACAAGAAAATGGCGGACTCAAATTGTGTCCAACTGAAGATGAAAAGAAAACAAACAAGACCGATATATATATATATATGTCAACAAATATATGTATTAAACAACAAATTTACAAGTGAGAAAGACATTAACATTTGTGTTGGGACGCAAAGAGTTTTTTCTTTGGTGAATGTTCGTACGTACGTGTATGCGTGTTTCATGGCGTTTCCCCACAAGTGGGCAAAACGCGGATTTCTGCAAGAGATTACATTTTTTTAATGTGTCCGCTGAAATGCAAAGTGAAAAAGAACGAGGCAAAAAGTTGCCCAGTATTCAAAGTGTAGGGAGAGCGACCCATAGTGAATAATTAGGGAATTAAGGAGGAGCTAAC
The DNA here is from genome assembly GCA_964036315.1 of Acanthosepion esculentum. Taxonomy (NCBI): domain Eukaryota; kingdom Metazoa; phylum Mollusca; class Cephalopoda; order Sepiida; family Sepiidae; genus Acanthosepion; species Acanthosepion esculentum. The sequence goes on from OZ038488.1 coordinate 21,667,881, forward strand.
TCCGACAACCTTTTATAATAACTGTGATGAAAAAAGCTCAGCCAACATATTTCCACAAGCCACATATTAAAGGTCAAACAACCAAATGTGGCATGTGATCTGCGGTTTGGTCACCCCTGTACTATAATCTTCCACAGGATGCATAAAACAAAGAAACAAAAAAGATAACACTGAGTGACAGTAAAGGAGATTACTTATAGAAACTATCTCAGTTGTTGGCTATTGCGGCATATGGAGGCCTCCTTACTTCGCTTGACTCAGCAGCAACAGAAATAATCAGCAGGGTACAACCTGAAATCCCACAAGTCATAAAAATGCTAACAGAGCCCTATTTTGTCAAGACAAGCATTCTCTTTCCTTATTTTCCATTTCAGCAGCCTCTACTTTCAAGGCCCACTCTTTTACAGTTTTCCTTTACAGCAGTCACAACTTTCAAGGCCAGCTTGAAGGACTACACACAACTCTTGCTGCAGAAGATGCCTGTCCTGGCAGCTTGACTCAGATTTCCTGTTCCTCCTATGGGAATCAGTGGAGAAATCTTTGTAAAACATCAATTCAAGAACTTTTAACTTGGACCCCCCCCACCTACAAAATAGTACTTTGCACTCTCTTTCAACCAGAAATAAAAGCTGTTGAACAGTTATTTCAAGCCTTGGGTTTGTTCATTCCACTCTCATGGCTGAGCACAAACACATACAACTGGGAAAAATTCCTCACATAGCATTTGTGAAGAACTTTTAAAGTCCATATAAATTAAGATTTCGTAAAATTAAAAAAAAATTAAAAATTCATTTGGTTTAGTTTGGGTTGGTTCGTTTTATGGCATATCAACCTCAACCTGTTTAATGCCAACACGATTTATTGCTGGTAAGATATTTTATTTTTTCAAAAATGTATTAATGGTAATAATATCTTTTTTCTCCCAAAAAAATGTACTGCTGGTATTAAAAGTATTTTTACACTTCCATAGTGTTTTGATCCCAGTTTGGGGGTTAACTATTTGCCCATAGCTGGAACCCTAACTGGTGCTACCACCCTGGATCAGAGTGGACCTGGGAACACCAGCAATTAAGATCAGATGCCTTGATGCCGAATGTAGTTTATCGTCATACCCAAGTTGCTAAACAGATTCAAATCTTAGCACGACTGTATTTAAAACTATTAAGAAGATACAATATCCTTATCAAGTGGGTACCAACTTAGAATAAAATTCAATTAACTTGTGTAATTTATGGAGAAAGATAAAAATTACAGAACTTAAAACGTATTAAATTATTAATCAGTACAGTTTCAGCTTTTAAGTATCTGTGGGAAAATGAAATAAAATCAATAACAAGGAATAATAATAAAACAGAAAAACTAAATATATTTTCCCCATGATGCTAGTAATAAAAGCAACTGGAAAGGGTTTTTGGTCATTTGTGCAATTTTAAAACCCCACTTCTGGAAAGGACAGAACAGCACTCTCTTTCTGCTTTTTAACACATAGCATTCAGACATGTTTTTGCAACTCAACTCATGAAATAGATACACATTTATTTTAGCCTGTAATAGAAACCCAAGTTTTTGTTGCTTTCTCTTTAATTATTTATGTGAATACGTACACACCTATGATACACCCACCCTGTTAGATATCGACACATATTAACATAGGATATAGCTACTAATAAGATTACTAACATATGAAACTAATCCCTAAAAAAGGTATGAGCTATCAACCGAACAAAAAGTACTCGGGAAATGAGGGTAATAATCCTCTCAACCCTATGGGAATGGAAGCTGAAGACGCTTCACAAAGGACACCTGTAAATAGTGAAAATTATGGCTCAGGCTTTAAGCTATGTGTGGTGGCTCTCAGTCAACCAAGATATTGAACTAATACCCAAGGGTTCTGAAAGGTGCCAAACAAATTTAAATATGCCTCAGTATGCCTATTTACGTCCTTGGGAATGGCTAAGTTCACCATGGAAATGTGTTCACATAGACTTGGCTATTTTTCATTGTGGTAGACACCCATTCAAAATGGCGTGAGGCACCTTCCATAAAAAGTGCTATGGCAACACAGCTATTGCGAGAAATATTTGCTTGTAATAAAATACCAATGGAGCTGGTTTTGGGACAATGGTTTCCAGATTACATTGGAAGAGTTTGCAACATTCATGCAGAACTGAATCAGACACGTCCACTCAGCCCGATTTCATGTAGCAACAAATGGGTTGACCGAACTGTTTGTACAAACCTTAAAACACAGCCTCAAGGCAATGAGCCGAGGGGGTATCACTAGATGTACAAAAATATACCTCATGCAAACAGCAGAGAGAATGCTGGTGCAGGCTGGATGTAATGAAACCAGATATTAAATGCAGGATTGTGGATAAGCACTTCCCCATGATGAATTACAGTGGCATGTGACACAACTTATCAGACAGTGTGTCCTCAAGAGAGGGGGGGATCAAATAGAAAGAGGGCATAATATTCAAGCAACTTAGTCCAACGAATTACTTAATTAAGGCAGCTGAGAGTATGGTATGGAAGCACCACATAGACCAGATCTAGGAGTCGCCCAGCCGTGGGTAGGTAGAACCAGAACTCTCACCAAAAACTGGGGTGGAGCTAACTGAAGCAACATGATGACCCTTTGGCAATAAGACAACAACACCTGAGTTGCTACCTTGTATTAGCCAAGCAACTACTGGAGACTAGGTTGAGACAAGAGGGGTCTGAAGGGAAACTTGACACAACTGAAGCAGAAACATCCCTCCCTGAAAGATGCTATTCCCTGAGAAAGCAATGTCTTCCACCTCTAGAAGACTGGACTTATAAAACAGTCATACAAGATGAACATTTCTGAAATGACGTATCACCCGAAAACCTCCCTAAACAATAAAGTTAGCTTTGATTAGCAGGGAGGAATTGTTAGATATCAACATACATTAACGTATGAAACTAACCTACCTAGATATAGCTGCTATTAACATATGAAACTAACCCCTAAAAATACACTGCTAGCTTTACATAAAAAAATAAAGCCAGTTGAATTTAGACTACTATTAAGTCATTCGGTCTTCATATCTACGTCTTATTTCTTTCGTCCCATTATCAGACCCTACCCTGTTTATAACAAACATGCAACCTTAAATTCCATACATCTATAGTTATTAGAAATTTTATAATCAAGTAACACACATTGAAATAGTCAAGTAGTTTTCTATTAAATAGCAGTGCATATTCATGTATATACTACTATGCCTGCATGCCAGTTATAGATAAAAAAAAAATTAAGAAAAGAAACGAAATATCAAGAATAGCAGCAATAAGAGGAATCATTAAGAAATCTTAATGCATTGTCATGTCCATAAAAAATATAAACAAAAATTAATTATAGTGTCAAAAATAATTATAACAATTCTCACTATTGGACAGGCAGTCAACACAGACAGGCTGTCAACATGTGCATCAATGAAAATTTTGGCTCCTTTTCCTTTTTCAGGTCATAATAGTAACATTTATCTCTTAGCACTCAATAAAAATTTGAGACAAGAAAACTCCAGACACTTCTTGTATTTTCCAATTATCTGGACAGTTATTACACACATCTATAAAAAAGACATACAAGGACTGTAGACATTTTACTTATTCTTTATCTTATTCTTCTCTTGGATTCTGATCCATATTTGATCTATATTTGACCCCAAACTCACAATTTCACTCAGAAAAATCTTACCTCTCATGTCTCCAACACAAGATAATAAATAATACTTGTTTCATTGCTATTTCTCTTTTTTGATGAGTATTTTTGTATATATAAATATTAGGGGATTTATAATTATTTACTCAGATTTTACAACTCCCCTACAGTGTTTCAACTATATTCTGTCGTATGAAAACGGTCTTCATACAATGAAAATGGATTTTTAAAAAAAACAACACATGATTCACCAACTATTTTAGGATTATAAAAGTTTACATCAATCTGCTTTTTCCTTTTCTTTGTGGATGAGTTGAGTATCTGGGGGGGGGGGATGATCCCCCCCCTCTTCAGTTCTATTTTAACTTCCTTCACTTCTCAGTAATGTTGTTTTAAAAAGTAATAATTTGACTTGTAACAAAACATAAACATACAATGAAAGTGAATTTATACATTGTTTTTTTTGTTCTTGAAAAAATACAAATAAAAATATTAAAAACACTATTCATTTATTAAATTTATTGACAATAATAATTTTATATTGTAAAAACTAATACAACTAATGCAATACAATTTATCATTTACCAATTTATAAAAAATAAATAAATATGAAAAGATTTTTATTCACAAATTTATAAACATTTACTAAATTATTAAAATATGCTAACCATTCCAATAAACAATCTAATAAATAAATAGTGTTTAATATTTTTGTCGTAAATTCTCAAGGACAAAAAATATACCTAAATTCACTTTCATCATACGTTTAGGTTTTATTACAATTCTAATCATCGCTTTTTAAAAGAATACACATTGCCAAGAAGTGAAGGTATTTGAAATAATAGAAGCGTCAAGGGATTTTTTTTTTTTTTTGTACAAAGGTCCAAGTTTGGCGAATATTTTTGCTTGGTCAAATTTTGGCCCCTCTCAATTTCCCAACATGAAATGCCCCCCCCCCCCAATAAATAAATTTAAAAAAAAAAATAAAATAAAATAAAAGAAAGTAACTGTTAAGAATATCATTTTTTTTCTTCTGTCCACCAGAGACAAAAATGTATTTTCATTAACAAAATATAGGTATTAACTCTTGAACTCACCCAGGAGGTAAAAATGGGTCCTCGTGTTGCTTGCACTCATTTGTCATATTGGGCATAAGGGTGCAATTTATTTGAGACCTGTATGCACACAGACATCACAGGATATGCAAATTATCCAAATTGACCAAGGGTTGATGTCACAAGGAAATAAAAGCCTAGTGCTGTTCACTAAATGTCGTTGCAATATCCAAAACATCCGGCAAGATAAAAAGTGGCAAGAATATTACTAGTGAAGAACTCTGATTATACAAATAATTATTGTCTCCATCAGTCTTACTAAAAGTACATAAAGTTTAATTAGAAATTATAATTTTGTGAATCAGTTCAGAATATAAGACAGCCATATCCAATGGAGGGACATATGAAACCAAATTACAAACACTAGGTTTTATTTTAATTGTTTTAGAAAGAATTTTCTGAGAAACTAAAACTTACAATTGAAAAGCTGCATTATACAATATGAAATCAAAAAGTTTGTTTAAACAAAAGTGTTTTTTCTAAAAGTTTATTTAACTTTGAATATCTCAAATTTAATCTGAAATTTTCTAGATTCATTTCATAAATAATTCGTTTTGTTTAACCTTTAACACTTTGCATAATTAATATTAATTCCCTTTCCACTGCATTCTTTTTCAAGGCCTCTTATTGCAGGATATGACAATACATAATGAAATTCAAAAACACAATTGTTCAGTGATCAGAGTGACCTACAGTGACAGGATAAACTTTTTCTAAGTTTTTGGTACCCGCCTACACGTAGAAGAAAAACAATCTATTCACCACATTATTTGTTGACTCCTAACATGTATAAAAACAAATTATGTCATTCATTTTGGAGACCGAAGTTCAAAATAAAGAGGAAAAAATACTACTCTGCACATCATTTTGGTGATGCTGACATCCAAAAACCTTCCTATTTACTATTGTTTGGTGTCCGACAACATACAAAAGAAAAACATCTTAACACCCACATCATTTTGGTGACCACCGACATGCAGCAAAAACTGTTCCTACCAGAAATACAGATATCCCCTCAAAAGACATTAAATTCAATCTCTTCAAAATGAACCTTGGCACGGGCAACACATGTTTGACTTTTCTCTGTGATATGGCGTGTAATAACAGAGTAATTTCTCCCTTTTATCACATGTACCATAAAACAATTGTAACCTAAAAAATACGCAAAAAGTATAAATAAATCGTATGAAATTAATATACAATTTACCATGCTTTTCTTTGTGTACATTTTATTTCTTGTCAATTATGCTTTTATCTCTGTTCACAGAGAGCCAATTTATGCTGCTATGAGGTGAGTAAATTCCCCACAAGTTATATGCAGAGTGATAAAGTTTAAAACTAAATATAACGACTCTGGTAATATATATTTTTTTAACCCATCTCATATCAGTTCAGCCGATTCTGGAGGTGAAAAATGGCATTTGCTGCAAAGTCTTATGATTTTATAACAAGGATGCATTAGAGTGTAATGGAGAACCAAGTCTGAATTTCAGTTTCAATTTTGACTTAATATGCAAATACCCTTGGGAAAGGTACGAATCCATGTTTACTTCACCCAATTATGGATCTTTGGTTGGCAGCCAAGTCTAAAAGGATAACTGAATTCAAACTAGCCTGGAGAGGGTTGTGCTCCATTAGGCTGTCTTGCCCAAGGCAGACTACTTCTGCTACAACTGCAGCACATGTGATGCCCCTAATGGGTTGCAGGACCTATGATCATGAACAAGGAACATAAAATTGGAACCAACCATTTAAGATTAGGATTCCCAAAGAGGGAAATACTGCCCTCCTAGGGATAGCAGAAAGATCCAAGGTGGTTGGTGAGGAAAAAAGGTTGGGGTTAGAAAAAAAGTGGGTAATAGTGGGTGGCAAAATGTCATTAGAATCAAGTAATTTCTTTTTTTAAAACTTTACAGAATCTATGACAAAATCCAAGTCATTTGCATTTTGCAAAGAATAAAATTAGCATAATAGTTATACACAAAGACATGGGTTTTATTCTATTGCTATCTGAAGTTAAAAGTTGAAATGCTCTTATTTTGCTGATGTTACTGGGGCAAGACAAGACATACCCAAGTCAGATAAGATAACTATCGTATATACTCATGGATAGGTCACACTTTCTTTTTTTTTCATCAAAAATTTCACAAAATATTAGGGGTGAAACCTATCCACTCTACATAAATGTAAAACAACACTATCTTGTCATCATGATTTCTGAGAAATCAGAAATGATACCCAAACACTAAAGCTGTGGTTTTTCTCCGTATAGAGACAATTTATCTATCATATATACTGACTCACTGCTTTAAAGTTACCTCATGCTGCTAGATTCACATATCCATCACAATGAATAAATTATAAAATTATAAAATATTCATTGATCCATCAGTCACCGTTCGGTTGGGGTCCTATAGAAACCCTGAAGATAAGTTAAGGAACCACGTGTAGATGTTTATTGACAAAGAAAAAAATAGTCCCATGATTCATTCTGCAAAATATATATATATTTTGTCAAAAATACGTTGGAAAATATGACTTAAAGAAATGAAATATATTCTTTACGAGATAATTTTCTTTAATAGTTGTTTCATATAACATTAAAAGGCGTTCTTAAGTGTTATTTACAAATAACAAAGTGCATGAATCTAGTATGCAAAACGTTTGCACTATTTTGCATTGAGCAGCAGTATAGTTGGTAGCCAAATTTATAGTTTATAATTTTAATTGTTGCAAACCTGAAGCATCAGTAAAAGAAAGAGTTATGAAGCAGGTTTTAAATTAAAAGTACTAAATTATGCAGAAGAACATGGATCTCAATGAGCAGAAAAACTGAAATGCATGTGCTTTTAGTGCTAAATTATATGCTTAACAGCAAAAAAAGAATGGTCTTCATATAGGTGTGCGAAGTGGACTGCTAGGGATATGGCCATTAGGGCCAAGTGGGTAGCAGACAGAATAAGTTTGGGAACAACTGATTTAAGATAAGGCTTGATGAATACCAGTGTGACAGATAAAACATTACCTACGTCAAAATGAAGTTGCAATCAAAGCAAGTGGAAAGATATGCAAGCTAAAGGAATCAGCACAAAAAGCTAGCAGTAAGTCCACTAATCCATTAGTCAGTCTCTAAACCTTTGTCTAAAGATACTTACACTGAAGAAACAGAAACGGAATTATTAGATAAATGCATTTGATCTAAGAAAAGTTTCAGAATATGTTAAATAATAGTCTGCCAGACTTATTTCTTAGAGAATTGTATTTTCCTCTGACATCCTCATTTTGACCTTTGAGGTCAGATACAGGAAAACAAAAGAAGTCATTTTTGATTGGTTAAAACTAGCATGGAAATGTTAGAGAGGTAGAAAGTGATTTCAAGAAGTTAAGTTTTACACGTCATACACAGTAGACATGGTTGTTTTGTGTCTTGGGGAACTTGCTCCAAAGTGGGGGTGATAGAGCGATCCCACCGGATAGTTAAAAATATACACGTCAACGTGTTTAATAAAATAGATAAGTTTAAAATCACTTTTGTTGAAGTTCTCTTTCATCTCCAGACTCCAAAATTATTTCAACACCTGGCTGGAAGAGAAGATGGCTGAGAGATAATGCAGCTTTGCTGTGGAATTCACCGTCAACCATGACCTCCCCAAAATGATGGGCTATACAACATTATGCTTATTTGGCACAGTGTCCAAGACCTCCCCACAAGAGAGGATGTATGCAACGAACAGACTAGTGATATGTGGCTGACGAGCTCTATAAATTGTATAATTAAAAACAAAAATCAGCAGGCCAAAAACTGTAAATCTCTAACTTGCAGATCCCAAAACTGTCCTTCATATGTTGCGCTGTGAATGAGAAAAACCACCAGTCCTGCTGTTTGAGGCACTCTGCTTATGTGTAAGTTGGAAAGTTGGTTATCAAAAAGCCGCTGTCATGGCAGTGGTCAGAGATTGTTAAGAATGCCAGCCGACTGACCCAGGCCCAACTCATTGTCCACAAGGCAATTTAAGTGTGTCACTCGTTTTGACAAAGTAAGACACCATTTTCTTCACCACATGAAAATAATGAGGAAAGGAGAATTTACTTAATAACCTAATTTGAAATTATAAAAAATACTAACAAATGAATGTTTCATTGAAATCTACAAGTATTTTCAAAATGAGGAATAAAAACCATTTCAAACAGTACCATATTATTAATAAGGAAACTTGCTTCTATAAAGATTAATTGCAACCAAGAGCTTAAAGAGAAGTCAAATGGACTCATTTTTATTTGTTAACATACTATTTCATTTCACAGCTACGACATGCCATGTCATATTCACAGTGGCAAATTGTCCCCCATTCCCTTTAAGTTGGTAAGGAGTAAGCTTTTGTCCAGAACTGTTATTTTCTGGAACAGACTCCAGAGACGATGCTTCCCTGGCCACTACAATCTTAACCTTTATCAATCTGTATGTGATTTCATTTGCTGTACAAATAGTTTATCCTACTACTGAAGGTGACTGATCCCCGAACAATAGTGTGTTTGAATTTTATAATTGTGTTGTCATATCCTGCGAAGACAAAAAAAAAAGAGAAAAATTAACAATAAGGATACTGTCTGTAACTGAGAAGTCTTGAAAAAGGGCAGTAATATTAGTAATATTAGTACTAAAGGTTAACCTCTTCAAGTCCAGGAACAATTGATATTTATCCTATATAATATGCATTTCCTACTTCCTCCTTCCCTTACAGCAATCTCACTCAGTAACCCTTTACCTTGAGCCTTGTATTAGGTGAAGTTAAAAAAAAGAAAAAAAAAAAACACCACCACCAAGTGTTTTCACATCCAGGCTTAACTATCTGGAATGAAAACCAGAGAGTTATCTACCCCTAGTAGTGAAATACTGAAACTTTAAATTTTTTGATAAGAAAAGCAGAAATGAAACCTATAAGTGCCAGGAGAAAAGAATCTAAGACTTTCAAAAAATAAAAAGTAATAGGACCTATTTGCATCAAGGTCTTAAAAAACAATAGATGAAGCTCTTTTCTCTGATTAGAAAGGAGTTATTTTTCTTTCATTTGAAGAGAGAAACTCCAAACCAGAACTTAGAACTGAACCCCAAACTTGGGTCACTGCTCTAAGACTTGAAAGGCATAATTTTGGGTATTATTGATTTTACAAGTATGCAATATGAACACAGTAATTTATGAAGCCTTTTGGGTGGTGCCAAAACCAATTTGAACTTCAATAATTACAGAACTATCAGGATCTCAGACACAAACTCGAAACAAAATCTCCAAGAAAAAAAACAAGTGTGTACAAACCCAATCCTATTAAAAAAGAAAAAAAAAAAAAAAGAGGAGGGGGAATAAACCACAAAAACACTCACACAAACAATACTGTAGCAGGATAATCGAGTCATACCAGTGCATGGAAAGGGGTTTAGTGACAAGAGGCATTGAGAGAATTGTGAGCGAAAGAATAAAGATATTAAGAGAAAAATATGGGAGTGGTTATTTTTATTGATGTCCATTAGATTGATTTGTTTAACAACATATCAATTCTTTATGGATCATTTAATGTTGAAATTTAATTTTCTTGGGATCTTTGAAGTAATAAAAATATACATTATTCTGCTTTCACAACTGAATACACGGTAGATGATACTCAGCTTTTGTGCATATACAATTGTACCGACATAATTACTAGAGGCGGTGATATGCGCGTTTTAGGATGTAGTTATATTTTGGAGTACTGTTTAAGGAATTGCACAATGTTATATGGATTAAAGTCATTAAAGTTCTTTCATATTGGTTGATTTTGTTTAGTGGTATATCAGTGACTATGGGTTATTTAATGCTAAAATCTAAATATTTTGAATATATTTGTATGCCTTCAACTAAAAATAAAATGTATTGTTGGTAATTTTAGCATATGCTGTCAAAACACAGCTATTTTTGTTGGGTATTTGGTTGATGTGTGTGCGTGTGTGTGCGCGCACACACATGCATGAGTCTAAGTGCTTATGCGCTGAGGGGATTTTAGTGTAATGGGAAACCATTTGCTGTATTAGAGTTCTCTTGTACCGCAGGTGGCAGCACCGATTTTATGAGAAAGACTGCTTCATAATCTGGTGAAAAGAATTATAGCTTCAGAAAAGATCAGAACACAAAAATATTTGTAAGAAGCGTATCATAGAATATCAAGGTTTCTTTAGGTTTGTGGTACGATTATAACCTACATCAGTGAGGGTTGGGATAAAATTAGTCTATCGGAGCCCTCGTCATCATATACAAGGTCCAGAGTGATTCTCTTTTTTTTTTTTAGCCTTTTCTAAGAAAAAAAAAAAAAAATTGTTAACTATGGTAATTTTGATATTTGATAAGATTTTGCAGAGGGTCTGGCTGAGAAATTTTCAGCATGCCCTCAAATACTATGGGGCTCTTACACAACTGATAAGCACACCCACATACAAGTGAACAGTAAATTATCTTATCCAAGTCTGAAGTGTTTGATCTTTGTAGACTTTAATGCTGGTCATAAGACCAGCATTAAAGTCTACAAAGATCTTCAATGCGGATACCCACTTGACCAAAAGGGAAGAAATATATAAAAAAAAAAAAAAGTGTTGCTTGGCCAGAAGTTAGAAAGCTCCTTTCACAGACATATATAAGGTCACAATATTGAGAGGGAATCCCATAGCATACCTGTTGGCAGGCTACAGGCTGTTCATCAAGCTCATTCCAAATCACCTGTTGAGAAGTTATAAGCCGCATATGACAATGTAGAGATGTGCCAAAGGGTGGCAGTGGGCATTGGATTTCTCTTTGACTGAAAGGGAGAGCAGACTAATTAACATATTATGTCAGAAATAGCAGTCGTCCTAAGAGTCACCTATCCCACTGCACAAAGTGAATTTCTGAATGAAAAAAACGATTTTCATATTTTCAATATTTTTTTATGGGTCAGAAGGGTCCTTGTGAATGTACATTAGGCTTTTCCTAGTTTTTGCAGACACTGATATGAATAAGAATCAAGTATAATGTGGAGGTGATTTGTTTGATTAGTGAAAAACTGAAAGGAAGAGTCCTATTGTATATTTACAAGGAGACACTAAGCAAATATGGATACTTTCTGAAGATATGCCAAAGTCCTGCTGTAAATTGGTAACCAAGCATTTCATACACAGGTAACTTGTTTGTGAATATAAATCAGAGCAAACATGGTTTTATATAGCATATTTGTACAGGCCTTCTATGCTATCAATGATTAATGCAGGTGATTATAATGTTAAAATAATATTAAAATGCTGTTTTTATTTAGTATGTAAGGTCAGGACACCAGTTTTACATTAGAGGCAATATACAAGTCTATTGCCTCTAAATGCAAGAATATTTGAAACATGGATGTTTACAAGAAAAAAAAAATTTGAACAACTAATACCATAATAAGAATGACAGAACTCGAGATATTTATCAATTTAGTTCATCATGTGCCATGTTCTTTCAGGATGTAGGCAATCATGGCTCTCCATTATTTCCTGTCCTTTGTAGCTCTTAATAAATTTTGTCTGTTATTTCTCCTAAACCTTGTTCCAACATCCATTTACTCAAACTCAATAAGAAGGTTATGTGTTGTTTAACTGTCTCACCTTCAATCTGTCCTGTGAGTATCAGATTTTCCAAGCCCTCTTTCTTCATTATTTACTTCAGAAATTTCAACTGCCTTTTCCTGATGTTATATAAAAGT
>OZ038488.1:21687923-21757923 GCA_964036315.1 Acanthosepion esculentum
AAACATTGAAATTTATAACAACGTGCCTAGATATCACTGTATGAGAAAGAGGAATACCAACCCAAACACACGTCTCCACTAAAAACAATGCTTACAGTAATAAGAAATAATGCCAGCTTAAAAAAAACATTAAAAAAAAATAAAGTCAGTTTCCAGAAAACTAAGTTCATTTTTTAGAGCAATATTACAAAATAAATGATTAAACTCATTAATTAAATTTATTAGAATCCCTTTTGTTGAAACTATGTAGACTCATAATGAAACTGCTGTTGTTTTTGTCTTCCCACAAGAAATGTCCAAAAAAAAAAAAAAAAAAAAAAAAAAAAAAAAAAAAAAAAACACCCACACAAAGAGAACCCTTTCTACCTTCCATCAGCATGGCTGATGCTAACGCCCAAAAGAGTGACTCATTGCACCTTACACTGAAGTGGGAAGTTTATATTAAATCAATTGCTAAATCTGCTGCTAGGAAAGTTGATTCACCGAGTCGTACTAGGTATTTTTTTACTCACCAGAATCTATCTTAGATGTAAGTCTACTATTTGTACTTGCTTTGAATACTGTTACCACATATGATCTGGTCTGATGCTCCTGCTATATATTTAGAGATTCTTGAAAAAATACAAAGAAGAATCTACAATGTTATTGGTTCTGACTTGGCATCTTGGCTTCAGTCACTATAATGTAGCGTCTCTGTGCTTTCTCTATAAATACTTTCATGGTAATAGTTTTGATGAGCTTTCCTCTATGGTACCTAGACTATAAATTTAAGCATAATACTAGATTGATGTCAAAGTCTCATTATTTTACAGTTAAAATTGCTAGACGAAACCACGTTCTATGCTAATAGTTTAATTTCCCGCACTTCTTGCTTGTGGATCACTATTATGGCTTTTTGCTTTCCAGTCAAGTTTGAGCTTTAAAAGTTTAAATGCAATATCAATCCTTATTTTTTGTTTTCTTAATTCTTGTTCTATTATTGTTCTCTTTCCTTAATACTGTTTCTTTCTCATATTCTGACACTCAATAACCTATTGCATCTTAGTGGCTTCATTGGCTTGCTTGGGGTGAAGTGATTAAAAAAAAAAAAAAAAAGTACTGAAAGTTAACAAACACTAAGCAATAGTCAGTAGTAAGCTAACTGGAGCTCATCCAGCTGATTATTAATATGGATAATGATTTGCCTATTTTAACCACATATACAAATCTACAGAAATTAATTCACTGTCTGTAAACAATTTGTTTACACAAACATGTGCAAAAAAAACTTATACTATAAACTCTTAATTCTTCTTTAATCCAATAAATAGAAAAAAAATTAACCCAAAAGCAGAATACAGACATATATATTTTACAGAATTTACAAGACTGACTGGGAGGAGACATCTGGTCAGGTATCAGATCAGTTTCCTTTTTTTAAGGTAAAATAGTTGAAAGGGATGTTGCAAACCTCGTTTTATAAGACAAGAGTGGCAGAGTGTTGGCCAATGCTCTACCACTGCATTTATCTTGAAAAAGGTTATTTTAAAAATATACATGCATAGAGTTACTTATTGCAAAAACAAGCTTTATTAGAAAGATATGTATATAAAGATATAATCAATGATTAGAAACAAAAATTGCTTTTAATAACAGAAGCTGGTCACTTCAGGCAACTAGTTTTCAAATATTTGGGAAAATATTTAGAATAACACGGTAAGTTATAAACAGAGGAGAAATATATATAGATATTTAAATATATTTTCTCTTTAGACGTTATTTTTATAGATACAAATATTTAAGTAAATGCTCTGTTTACAATTAACAGTATTAACTACATTTACTGCCCTAAATGTTCAAAACATTTCATGGAAAATGTGTGGCCCCCAACAGGAACTGAACCTGTTACCTACACGGAACTGCCTGATGTGCTATACCATTTAGCTACAGACGAAGCATCTGATTATAAATGGTATAGCACATATATTTTTTATGAAATTTGTGACATTCAGTCTGGTAAATGTTGTTAACCCTAGAACACAAACCATGGGCATATAGTACCCAGCGCAAATTTTCCTACCTAAATGTTTTTCAGTTCCTATTAATGTTAACTCAAAGTACAAAATTTGAAGTGCCTGCATGTAAAATATTTCAAATAAAGATTTATATTTAATATTTTTTTGATATTTTCAAAATCTGGTATGATATACTCATGGTTAGTAGTGGTGTAACTTTAATTGATGGTTAGTGTTCTAGGGTTATTACTGTTTATTATAAACAGAGCATTTACTTAAATATTTGTACCTATGAAAATAAACAAAAAATATATGAAAATAATTGTCAGCTTTAATCCATTTCATATATATATATATATATGTGTGTGTGTGTGTGTGTGTGTGTGTGTGGATGGATGGGAAAATGATACAAATTTTTTTTATATATCAGAATAATTTTAGAAAAATCTGAGAAAGTGGAAAACATGTTTTCGTGTTTTTTCCTTTAAGACTTCAGACTGATGTGATGTACATGAAGAGGGGATACTGAAATAAAGAAAAAAAATTAATTTAAAATTTTAGCAATCACATCAACATAAAATTCACTTTAGTCCAATGAAGTCAAAGGATAAAATTTTTTTCCACTTAGTCATAGATTTTACTTTATGAATATATGTAATGTTTTGACTTGAATATGCTTTACTGAGCACAACGGGCATTAAAAAGAAACTTGTACCACTTGGTTATTGGGGGTTTTACAAGATGTTTAAGAAATCTGACCAGAAAGTTGTCAAGGAGTAGGGAGAGTGATATCCAGGATCAAGAAGTATTCTTCCCTCAGTTACCATTCAAGTCTCTTCAGTAATAAAAGTATAGCACTATAGTCAATATACATAAACTTCTTTTAACATTTTCCTCTTTTCTTTTTCAACTTTCTCACACCATGACTCACACAATATTGGGGCACCACCCAGATTAAGTTTTTTTTTGTTTTGCATCTGATAATCACCACACACAACTATAGATGTAGGACTGTAACAACACATGCAGGCATGCACACACATCCGCAAGTTTTCTGTATATAAAAAAATAAAATAAAAAGTTATTGAAAAATAATTGATGTTTTAATCATAATTCATTAAAAAAGGAAAAAGTTATAATTTGCATGCCACAACAAAATATATATATATATATATATATATATATATATATATATACATACATATACATATTATATATATAAAAAAAGGTTTTCCCGACTGGCAACAACTCTGTTCTCTCCCTGACAGATACAAAACACACCGATATTAACCAACAATTTTTTTTTAGTGGTGGTGGCGGTGGTTGGTAGGGAGAAGTGTAGTGAAGTTAGACATTTTATACAAGTCGTATTTGAAGAGTTAAAATATATGCTATTAATATCAATTCACCTTCTGCCAACAGGGGACACATTTGAAATACCTGAAAAGCAGAACAAGAAGTTTTCTGATCAAAGTCTAGAGTTAGTGACTTCAATTTAGTGGTGTACTTACACCAAGTTAAAGACAACAAGGCTGAACTAAAATGCTTGAACAACACAAAAGAAGTACTATATATGTCAGCGTGCAAGGCGACCTTTTAACCTTAAAATCCCCCCAACCAAAATAGGGGGCTGTCTTATACTCCTGGTATAAAATGTGAACCTTAAATCTGGTGGTTTGCAGTAAGTTGTTAGTATGAGAGATTTTTGACAGTAGTCTAACCCCTGCCTTGGTAACTATCGACACAAAGATTTTCTACCAAAACAACTTGATTCACATTATTATAATAAAATAATAAAAGTACTCTTACCTTATGTAATATGATGGCACTCATTCAGGCTACTGTAATAGCCTACCAAAAACACAGTACCCACTCATAAGGTACTGTAGATTGTGGGAGTTAATTGACAATATCTCCCCATGGCTTTTTCATTAGAATTTGAGTGAAAAGAAAACGTGTTTACTGAATTTATTTAATTCAATACATTTTAAAATATGGTTTGGTGGGGAGGGTTGTCTTGTATGGCAAATATCGCACGGAGCCTACATTCTGGGGTCATCTTGTATGCAAGCATAAATGGTATTAACAATAATCTCAGTTGATGACAGTGTAGTACATAAAGACATGAAGATAATTTTCCACTTAAGGCCAACAAACAACTTGTATAATACAGACACAGAAGGGCCAAATAAAATAAACACGGGATCACACCAACAAACAATACTGCATTGTAAAAAAACAAGAATGTTTTTAGCTGTTGTGAAGGAAAACAAGTTGCAATTCTGTGGGTATCAATACAAAATTTCATATATAATTAATACTGTAAACCCACATAAGAGAATTCCTACCTCTTCACCTTATTCTAACACATACAACCACCCAGAAACAAGACTAGCATATCAACTAAAAGCCTGGACCATAACCCATTGTTAGTGCCCTGGGGGTGTCTGAACCTTACACAAAATGTTTTTCCTTAACTAGCCAGTTAAATGTTCATGATTAGTCAAATAGCTTTCTGAATATCTCCATCAAATAACTACAAAGCAATAATAGTTGTGTGAATTACAAACTAGTTTATTTGCTTACTGAAAATAAAATAATACCTATTTAAGCAGATTTTAAATTTTGAAACTTACAAAAATCATTTTTAAATACTGGCATTTAATTTCAAGTTTACAAAATGAAAGCTTTTTAAATTTTATTTATCCTACAAAGCCCAGAAAAAACAAGATATAGCAAGAAAATTGAGAACTAAATTATATATAAGTAATAATTCAAATGGAGTGTCTGAAAACCCAACAGTACTAATGCAAAGGTAATGCCCTGCATTAGTAATGGAGGCTCAAAAATCTGAGATAACATTTTGTTTAAAAATCTAGTTGCAATCAAGGATTTCCGTTTATACCTGGTTAGTTCTTGATGGGATTTCCGTGAAGATCAAAATGTTAACCAAAATGTGAAAGACCCTACCAAAATGACGAAGAAAAAAAAAAAAAATTTGACAGTAATTTGAGAAAAGTTGCCTGGTCAAGTGAGATCTTCAAGTAACAACAATCACAAGCAATGAGGAATCTAAATTTAACAATATTATGGAAAGACTATGAATAACCATGTGTCGCAACCTTTCAGAACATAACCGATCATGGCTCTTCACAATTTCCTATCCCTTGTACCCTTTTTTCTCTCTTCAGTTTTTCTCCCATTGCTAAGTTTTCCACCATCCATTCTCACAAGCTCATTACATAAGAGGCTCACTGCTTTCTCCTATTTCTCTTGCCCTCATTAAGTGTCCAAGGAATTTCAGCTGTCTTTTCCTGATTCCGAGTAGAATCCATTGCCATTTTATGTATTCCTTGTTGTTTACTTGCTATATCCATGGAATTCTCAGTATCCTTCTGTAGAACAACGTTTCAGCTGCTTCTAGTTTTCTCCTTGTCTAGGATTCATTGCCACCTAAGAGGATAGATAGCACATAGTATTGCAGAACTCTTTTCTTTGTTTCTAACGAAACCTTTCTATTTCTCAGTTCCTTGCTTAGCTTTTGGAATGCTTTTTTTCACTTGTCCAATGCGTTTTCTAGCCTCAATGTCGCATTTTCTATCCACTATCAAGACACTTCCCAGATATTTAAACTTCTGCATCTACTTGATGTTGACATCTCCAATTTATAACTAGCATCTTGGAATTTTTCTCTTGCCGAAAACCATTTTTTCCGTCTTCTTGCAGTTGGTCAGTCCTTTTTTCTCACTTGCTTTAATCTTGTGAGAGATGCAATAAACAGCCAAGTAAAAAACACTGATCTGAAAAAGTATCTTATGACCTGTTTACATCACAAAGAGAGCTAAAAATTACCTTTAAAAATATTTTCCAGATAGGACTGCTCCTCACAGATTTTTTGCCGCAAATAGTGGAATGTCATCTGTATCAGTTTTTCTCCCTCTTTTTTTTTATCAAGAAGGGGTAATTGTCAGGAGCAAAATATATATATATTAAATGCCATCACTCTTCAGAATATAGGTGGTCATGGCTCTCCACAGTTTCCTTTTCTTTATTTTCTGTCAATTTTTTATTTTGGGGGGGGGGGAGGGGGGAGATTGGTTTCCCATTACCTTCTCCACAGGTTGAGATTCAGTTTTTCTTTCTTTGAGATTTGTTGCCAATCAAAGCTAAAGAGCATGGTATACCCTGCTATTTAATCTCCTCACAGAAAAAAAAAATTGAGTCAAGTTTTTCCAGAAGGAACTAGTGGGAATGTGAAAGCAAAAGACTAAGCCAAGGTTTGAACCTAGCTCACAAGTTCCATTTTTGGTGTTGATCACACGACACTGTGTATACATCCTACCAGCAATATAGAGATCAAATTTTTCTACACTGTAGATGATATTTTTATTATATTGAAAATTTAAATTGGTATCATATTAATACAAAAAGAAAACAAAATCATGAAAGACACATTAATAACCTATAAGAATCTACTCTAAAGAAGTAAAGAGACAATTGTCAAGACTGGTAAAATTTCATGATTGATCGACTCATTTTCTACCACTTACCAACCCTTTGCAGATTATTTAAAGCCAGAAAATAGTTTTAGATTCTAAGAGTTCTTTTTGGTTGGGGTGGGGATAATAATGTTTTAATGATACAAGTCTTACTAATTAACCCATAGCTAGGGGAGAAGAGGTGGATACCTTTCCCAATAGTATTCAAAGGTAAGTGCATATAATGAACCCAACTGAAATTGAAACTATTCTCCATTTAACAATTCTGAGTCATTATCCATTACACCACCTGCACAGTCAAACTTACAGCCTCTGGTATTCCCAAGAGGTCACCTATCTAAGTATTGACCAGGCTTGACATTGCTTAATTTCAATGATCATATGGGAACAGGTGTTTGAATGTGACGTGGATGTAAGATTGGTCAAATTTCAAAAGAAGCAAAATAGGGATTTGATGACTGGCTTCATCCAAACAGTACATAGTTTTAAATGTGAAATACAAAAATTATTGCATCCTTCATAGCAAGGTTACTACAAAGACAGGTTTGAATTAGTTGTGAAATATCCTTGCCTTCATTTTCATGCAATATAAATTCCTCGAAACTGCCGGATTATAAAACATTGCTCAAAAGAAGCAAAACACCACCATTATACAATTGCGTAAAAGCAAAACAGTTGATTATATTTCGACAAGTAGATTCTTGACAGTAAATGCAGAGCCTGAAACCTATGCTGAAAAAATAAAATAAAAAATATAAAGTGTAATAAATCTTCAAGATACACATTCATGATCTTGATCGGTGTAGAGAAAGTGAGATTCAGTTCAGTGGAGATATCACAATACAGACATGTCATGTTTTAAATTAATTTGGACAAATATTTAAGACTGGACATGTAAAGTATAATAGGTGAACAATGTCAAAACATAGTGACCGAGTGCATGTAGTGTTTATTTTATTTATTGGGTCCGTATATGAAGAGGTAAACCAATATGCTCCTGTCGTTTGAACGGTTCCTCCCCACCTCCATATATATATATAAACTATAATTTTGGAAAGTGAAAATTTCTTTGAAATATGTAAGAAAATTCAAAGTTTTCATTTCAAATGAAGAAAATACAGAAATTTAAGCAAAATTGTTAAAATGTCCCACCATCATCACCACCACAAAAAAAAAAAAAAAAAAAAAGTATCAGATTAAACTGATGACAGGAGGATATGGTTCATAACTATGATGAAAATGTAAAGCATATATGTTTGCACGTGTGTGTGTGTGTGTGTGTGTGTGTATGTATATTTTAGAGGAAAGAAGTATGACAAGGTGGAAAAAGTTTTCATGTGACACTTTCGGACGTCAGACTAAGTTTATGTTTATGCAACTAACTACACACTCACACAAGCAAAAAAGAGATGCTGAGAATTTCAAATTTAAATATAAATTCCCAACCCTTTTTCTTAAATATGTTTCCAGTATAAAAGCTAACCCAATTCATTCAGCTTCTCTTTATGTTACCGGGATGCCAATTTACTGTGAATAATCTAATGATTAACGTACTTAGCAAATAGTTTTCTTTTTTAATTACAGTATCATTTTCTGCAAATCAATATTGTGGTCAGTCTCGTTGTGATGAGCATCTAATGCAATTACTATGTTGTCATGTAAAACTTAGTTTGATGAAGTCCTAAAGGATGAGAAGTGTTGAACATCTTCCACTTTGTTATGCTTCTTTCCCATAAAACTTGTTCTCGATATATAAAACATTTATATATCGTTATTCTATATAAAGAACACGCATGCATATATTTAAGCATTAAAAACACAGATGGATTTGAGAAATTAAAATTAATATGAAATATATTATCCTGGAATGTATTTTTTTTTCAGTCTGGAGACATGCTAAAACATAAAATTAGGGAGGCACGAGTCTTTACAAAACATGCGACTTGAAATAATTGAAAAGTATTAACAACTTAATTCTCCAACTGAACAGTTGGTTGATTCATTCATTCATTTATTTTTTACGGCTTGTCAACCCAATTGCAGGTTATTTAAAGAAAGGAAATATTTTTAAATTGTAATGTTTTTTTGTTTTTTTTTTTAGATAATGATTTAGTGATAAGTCTTGGCTGGGAGAAAAGAATTTGATAAACAAGAAATTATGTGGACATAAAGTGGGGGATCAATCCTGCATTGCAATCGATATATAAACTGACCCTTCACTTCGTAGCCATGTTAGTTTCTATACATTTATATTCCAGAGAATGTAAATAAACCTAAAATGACAAGATAAGCCTATGTAGCTAACCAGTATTTGACTGATTCACTCATTCATTTTCTATGGCTAATTATGCTTTGCAGATTGTTTAAAGCCAAAAAATATATTTAGATAATAAGGAGTTTTTTTTGTTTTTTGTTTTTGGAGATAATGATTTGGTGATACAAGTTTTACTAATTAACCCATAGATGGGAAGAAGTAGATCCATACCTTTCCCCAAAGGTAGTTGCGTGTAAGTGAATATAACAAAACTGGAATAGGAACTCAGTTCTCAAATTAACAATTCTGAGCCATTATCCATTTCACCACCCGCACATCCAAGCTTATAGCACCTGGGACTCGCAAGCAGTCACCCACCCATCCAGATACCGACCAGGCTCAATGTGAACAAACAGTTGATAATCTAGTCTGTATTTCTATTTATTTTTAGTCGCACAAGCAGGAAATGCTACAATGAAAATTATAAGTGGAAATGTGAACGCAAATATAAACGCATATGCAATATCTTGGGATACACAGAACCAATAGTAGTGAGCACAAGACGAGGCAATAATGCAACATAGTGAGGTTATAATAATGCTAGAATCAAGTGTTAATGAATGGAAACTGTGTCTACATGTACCAACAGTCAGTATAATAATGAATGGTAAAAAGCATTGGAAAGTAATTCACAAGGGACAAATTCCAAAGCATGTGGTCATGAGAACATAGTTCATGAAAAGGAAATTTTTGTTTTCACTTTTATCCTATTTGACAGAAAGCATAAAGCAGCTCCTGAGATTAATAGAAAAATAAAAACAAAAGAGATAAACAAATGAAGATCTACTAATGATTTAAAACAAACAGATTTAGAATCAAATGCCTCTTGTGTGTCTTGACTAATAATTTTAGACAGCCAACATTACAATCTCTTGAATGTTTTAAGTGGCAGTTAGGAATCTATTACAGAACAAGATAGTAATCAGAGCTGAATCAAAATCAAATTAAAATGAGGGGATGGAAGGTGAAAAAATAGCACAATATCAAATTTTCTTTGTATGTGGAGAAATTTGAAGAAAAAATAAAATAAAAAGGATTTTATGATAGAGATTAAAATTGCCTCAGTCAAAAGATGAAGGGAAAAAAAAAAAATAATAAAAATAAAAAATAACGTACATTGCAGAATTTGAAAGTGTCATCGTAAAAGTTTTTTTTTTAAAATAATTTTGGAACAAAAATAAATTTAGATTACAGTAAATGATTTTACATACAATGCAAAACTTTAAAAAGTTTTTCTATGACATTTCATAAAAAAAAAAAAAAAAATATTAGAAAAATAAAACAATGAATGCCTAAAAGCATTCTCACAGTAAATAATTAAAAAGGAGGAGATGAAATATGCTCCGATATGGTATGCATATAGGGAAAAAACAGTTTTTGGAAATAAGTTACCTTAGACCAAAACGTCAATGAGACTATAATGTCATTCTCAAAGAAATAATTGTTTTCTCCCCACCTCCATTCACAATGTTTTCTTTCACAATAAAATTAAAACTTATCTGATTATCATAATTATGCGTTTTTTTTCCTTTGCTTCCCAATATAAATTTTGTAAGAATTTTTTAATATGAGAAAAATGTTTTTCTCCACCTCCAAATGTCACTACTGCTATCACCATTTTGTGTAACTGTAATTAATGTTTAGAATAAAAATTATACCTGAAATGCTGAAAACTTTTTTTTATCCAAAATATTACTTATTTTCTCCTACTAGAAGAGAAAGCCATTTTCAAACATGAACAAATAATTATGTATTCCCCCCCCCCGCCATTTCACAATGACATATTCTTTTGTGATTAAATTAAAACTTATCTTATAATTACGCTTCTTTTTTTTTTTTTTCTCCTCACTTTTCCTTTCAAATATAAATTCTGTAAGAATTTTTTTTTTTTGCACGTGTTTGAGAAGAAAAATTTCTTTTCCTCCACCTCCAAATGTCACTTCCTGTACCACGATTTTGCATAAAGTCTTTCCTGTTATAAATGCTTGGAAATAAAACTTATACCTGAAATGCTGAAAACCTTTATCCAAAATATTACTTAATATTAATCTCCTTAAAAGGAAAAATAAAAATAAAAAATACATTCTTCCCACCAGTGCTCACAGTTTACCAACAATTATCATCAATATTATTTAACAACAGTATTAGGAAGATGGGTGCAAATTACACAGTGAGGATTTCCATGCTTTCTCAAGTACACCCAGTATTTCAGCATCCATTCTTGCAAACCAAAACAACAGTGATGATGATTATTAAAAGAATTCCCATCACAAAACTAGCATAGATGAGCCACACAGCAAACCTACTATCTCTCTGCATCAGACCATACAGCCCTTTTGAGTGGTGCTTCATGGCTTTTGTTGCATAGTGATAAGCAAGAGCACCTGACGGGATGCACAAGAATAAGCTGATGTACGACGCTATGAGAATCCACTGCAAGTGCTTCCAAGGCCTTGGAAGCATTTCTGAAGAGGGCACACGACGCACCATATGAGGGACGGAGACTGTGGTCTCACGGTATGGGTTATCCAGTGTGTTCTGAAACACTGGTTCAATGGAGAAAGAGCGCATGTCATCAGGTACACTACCAGACGGCGTGTTCTGGTCAATAAGCGAAGTTACATCAACCGACATGGCTCCATTGTGAACGTTTAGGTCATTTGAGAAGTCTGTATCATCGTGGATTTCTTTGTGAAGTGGTTGCCGCTCACTGGAATGGTTTCCATTGTCACCAGAAGACATGGCGCTGGCAATGTTCTGGTCTGCTAAATCTAAGGGGCCACTGCAAAATAGAAAAGATTAGATTAAGCCACTGATATTCTGGCAACTAATGTAAAAAATAAATAAATAAAAAAAAAAAGCATCAACAATAACAAAAAAAAAAAACAAAAAAAACACATACACCCACCCACACCCACAAAACATAACTTTTAGAAAATTGGAGAGGGCATTTGAATTCAAAAATGCCTCTAGTTTAATTAATGATGCCACCAATGATGCAAATAATATGTCAATTTCATGAGATATTTTGTTTTTGCCTTACATTTAATGCCAGCAATGACTTCTCTAGGGAACGTGACAAAGTAACAAAATAAAATAATCTTAGTAAAAAATCCCAAAAGGGAAGCAAGATGGATATTGGTGAACAATCATATTAACCATATCCCAATTAGTTAAGCAAAATATGATCATAAAAGTTTCTAAATCTAACCCTCAACATTAGTCTGTGTCCTTCTCAATCAGCTTTGAAGGAGGGACATGGACACCCACCGATTTGAAGCTCTTTGGCTACTTTCGTACTAATGTGTAGGTTGCCTAATTCACTTCATCATTGAATAACTGCCATCCTTGGAGAATCTACTACATGAGCCCAAGGATGCATTTTTGACGATGCCAGGTCAGGAGTGCAGGGTGGATTAGACAAAAATTCCCTGCCAGGATTGTACTTTTTCTTTAATCAATTCACCCCAAGCAAGGCAATAATGCCACTAAGACAAGGGGCTACTGGGAGTGAAAGAGAATGATAAGACTTTAGAGAGAACCAGAAACCCAATCCCTAAGCAGGAAACAAGGGATAAAGCTCTACTCCTGTTCTAAAGACTAGGTAGACGAGTGAACCAGATGATAGATCAATGATTCCCAACGTGGGGCACATGCATAGGATGTGCACCCTTCAGCTTACGATACCAACAGAATAACGGGGGCAACTCAAGAATGAGTTCTTAACAGTGAATCGTTTTCTAGTGAGCTGAAATTTCATTTTGCATTATTATTTCATGATTAAAATGATCAAAGTATATTACAGAATAAACTTTCATTCAAATATTTTATATTTCTGCCTTTTAGTTCTCTATATGTTTTGAAACTATGTCTTTAACTGTCTTTTCGTTTTTCTTCATTTTTCTTTCACAGATGCCATGGTCTTTGGTGGCTTGTTTAGAAACAAAGCTAATGTCCTTTAAGTTTCGTCACGTGAATTGCAGTAAAATTTTGAATATGTAAGAATTAATTATTACAGGGGGGGGGGGGTACCAGAAATAACAAGAGTGAGGCATGGCCCAAAATCAATTGGGAACCACTGTGATAGATGAACCTACCTACTCCCATTAAGTAGGAATGTTGACATTTATCTCTGCATCTTCCAAACCCAGGATAGCAGGACATAACATATGGTTGCTTTAATGCCTATATGCATACATATGGCCCGAAGACTGATTTCTTATCTGGCCTTTAAGCTATTGTAATTTGCACAGACCTTTGAGTAGTGAAAAGACTGCACTAAACTGCAGACATTGCCATGGACTTGCCTGAAGGCTTTCAATTTTGCAATTGTCATTCTTCTGTCACCTGTAAGAAGAAAATCAATTTATTTGGACTTGTCCTCATTCCCAGCAGCAGCTACATTGCTACTGCAGGGTAGGTCACTAAGGGCAGTATTTCCCACCTCTCTAGGACTGACATAAAAACTCTCAACACGCCTTAAGGTATTCCTGCGTACGACAAACTACATCTGACAGCAAGGCTTCTGATTGGGAGTGGAACCACCTCTTAATTGCTGTTGTTTTCAGGCCCACCCTAACCCAGGGTGGTAGCACTTGTTAGGGTCCCAGCTAAGAGCAAATAGATAAACCCCCGACCAAAAACTAAACACTATAATAGTATAAAAATACATTTCCATAGTAAAGATACCATATATACAAAAAAAATTATCAACAATACATGTTCATACTAAAACGACCAATAATACATATTCATAGTGAAAATAATAACATTACATTATCTGTGGTTGAAGGAATACAATTGCGTTCAAAATATATTTAGTTGAAGCCATAAAATTGTTTTTCAGTTGATATGCTGCTAAACTAAATCAGACAACCACACCCTTAAGGAACCCTGCAACAGGGAAGGTCAATTCAAATTTTGCAGAATAAATTGATTTTTTTAAACTGTGGTTATATTATTGACATCCAAGTAAGAAAAAAAACTTTCACTTTAGAAAAACATTTCTCTTAAATAAAGAATGAATGGATATACATTAGTATACATCTTAAGCAAATATTTTCAATAAGCCATAATTGTTTGTCTGGCAAAATCATTTATTTTTATTGCTTTTTTTTTTCTTTTTTGCAAAAAGATTTGTTCTTAAAGAATGAACAGTTTTAAATTTTTTAACTAAAGAACCAATATATACATACATTATTGATTTTAAATATTCTAAATAAAAGTTGGAAGTGAAAAATATTAAAAACAAGCAATAGTTTAGCAAAAATCTCTGAACTTCAAAAAATACAGAAAATTAAAAAAAAATAGAAAAATATCAAAGGCATAAGCAGTGTTTGAAATGTTAAGTTCTGATAAAAAAAAAAGAAATGGGTGGGGCAATTACAAACGCTTCTAAAATGATGAAAAAAAACAAAAACAACAACATTTGAAAATTCTCACAGTCTAAAGGATGATATCTACAAATTGATTTATATTATGTGGGTCATCATCATCATCAGACCCTTGACTGCTTCAATTGTGGAACGGGGGAGTATCTGAGGGCAGAAGAAACAGACTTTTCTTTTTCCTTTCACATAGTTTGGTGGCAACAATCTCCTCTCCAAGCTCTTGATCAACAGCTGAAGACTATGGAATCTGGTGTGGGTCACCATTGGTCCATAGAGACACTAGGGACTCAGGTTTTGGATTCAGAGTTGTCCTTCTCCTAGACTGGTTGCCACCCAATGCTACATGGCCCAGATTGTCCTGCAATTTACCAGTAGCTGTGGGCAAGGAGTGGTGGATTCATAGCATTTCCAAGGGTATTTGCACGTAAGTGAATGTAATGTGCTCGACTGGAATGCAAACTTGGCTCCCCGACTGCACAATGCCTCTTACTATGTGAGTAAGAGGGGCAAGAATCACTTAAAATAAAAGGCAGGAAATTGTGGAGAGCTATGATCACTTACATCCTGAAAGGACATGGAACATAAAAGAAATCAGCAGTAAAGTTTTTTTTGACCAATAAATTTTTAAATGCATAATAAAAAGAAACTGAAAAAAAATGAAAAAAATAAAATATGCACATGAAAGAGGAACGGTGGCTCATTTGTTCGCAGCCCTAATAGCAAATAATCTAACAAGTGAAAGAAAAAAAAAAAACGGTTTGCATTCCATGTCAATATGCAAGAAAAATATTATTTTAAAAAGGAAACTGATTCAATGGTTCTTAACATGACAAGAGCTTGGCAGCTGATCTCTCCTCTGATCTAACAACACAACGTGGGAAAAACTGGCTGGTTACATTCAACACTTCAAAAACCAAACTAGTAACCTTCCACTTTCACCAATCATGATGAACAAATGTTCCCCTTAGGGGAGGCCCAATGCTCTTAGTGTCTATTGAAACAAACTCAACCCAGACCTCAAGTAGAACTTATATATACAATCCACTTTTAGAGATGCTGGAAAAATGGTCAGTTCCCCATAGCACTCCAGCTAATACCTTACACCTTGTGCTATCCGCTACCTTTATAAGAGCTGGATCAGGTTGAAGATGGAGTACTGCTGCCATATATAGGTGGGAGCTGCCCAGTTTTCACTTTCCAATCTCGATAGTTTAAAAACATCTCCACATCCTTGTAGGTCATGTATTATTTTCCACTCTGCAACCCTTTTATAATAATAATATTATATATATTATATATATATATATATATATTATATATATAAATTATATATATATATATTATATATATATATTATATATATATATATATATATTATATATATATATATATATATTATATTATATATATATATTATATTATATATATATATTATATTATATATATATATATATATTATATATATATATATATATTATATATATATATATTATATTATATATATATATATATATATATATTATATATATATATTATATATATATATTATATATATATTATATATATAATATATATAATATATATATAATATATATGAGAGAGAGAGAGAGAGAGAGAGAGAGAGAAATCATTTAGAATAGAAATATGAAATAAAATTTCAAATAGCTTTAAAATGGTATGAGTGCAGTGCAAGTGGGTCAATGGGTTTGTATGGAATGAGGTTGAGACCTTTAAAAAAAAAAAAAAAAAATATATATATTCAACATTTCCAGTAATAAATTTCAAGATATTTTTATGCATATTTATAACAAATAAGATGATTCATAAAAAGAGAAAATAGTTTTGTTTGTACACATATAGCTGAAAAGAGTAAGAAAATAAAAAGAAACATTCATAGGGCTATTGTGTGTTCATGCATGCAAGAGGTGCAACACATGGCTGGTTGACTAGGCCACTCTAAAAGAGAAAGCTGGACAAGTATTCTACCAACACATTCTAGAACAAAGAGGGGAAAAAAAAAGCAGCTACATCCATTCTTTTATAGTCTTGAAACAGTGCCACTTAGCAGGCATTTTGGCAGATCACTTTACCCCAAGCAAGACAATAAAGCCACTAAGATACAAAGGGTTACTGAGTGTCAGGGAATACGAGAAAAAGAAAACATTAAGTGAGAACAATGAAAGAACAGGCATTAAGCTAGAAGATAATGATTGATATTACATTTAAATTTTTGAAGATCAAAGTTGACTGGAAAGTAAATAGCCATAACAATGTTCCACAAGCAAGAAGTGCAAGAGAAGAAACTGTTAGTATAGAACTTATTATTAGATCTAGCCATTTCAACTGTAAAATTAAGAGTCATTGCCACCAATGTAATAGTATGCTTTAATGCATAAGACCTAGATATGAAAGAGGAAATCTCATCAGAACAATTACCATGAAAATATTTATAGAAAAGAAACAGGGAAGCTCCATTACAGCAGTGGGAAAGTGACCAAAGCCAAGATGCCAGGTCAGGACAGATTACATTGCAGATTCTTCTTCGTATTTTACCAAGAATCTGTAAATGCATAGCAGAAGCAACAGACCAGCTGTGGCAGCATTATTCAATGCAAGGACAAATGGTTGGTTAGTGGTTTTGTTTAGAAGCATATCAATGTCTATAGATTATTTAATGCCTAAATCTAAATATTTTGTACACAATTTTATTTTTTTTGTGTGGGGAGATAATAATGGTTTTAGTGATACAAGTCCTAGGGAACAGCTGCCCGAGGCCGTGCCCTCTCATTGCACCAGAGAAAGGGATCGGTGCTTGCACCGAGGCCAGCGCAACCAACGGTTGCGGGGTCTGTGGGCAATTTTTGTTCCTGGCCTGGGTGTACGCACACTGGTGCCCACCTTTAAAAAAAAAAAAAACCTTGTGCCACAACTCGTCTTAGTGGGGAGACAGAGTAAATACCTAATGATACAAGTCTTATTAATTAACCCATAGCAAGGAGGAGATTCAAAACTTTCCCAATGGTATTTGCACATAAGTGAATGTAACTAATCCAACTGGAATTGAAACTTGCCTTTCTGATTAACAATTCTGAGATGAGGTATATGTACACTATTTACATTATTCGAACTATTGTCCTCATCTTTGTCGCCATATTACATCCCGGCCGTTGTATGCTCTGGCCTTCTTCAGGTGGTTGGAATGTCAAAGTGAACCCTTTATTTCGCTCACTAGGGTAGACTGTTCTAGTTCCACGTGCCATGTCTAATGGATGTCAGTTAACAGTTATCTCCTGTTAATTCCCCTCTCCAAGTTCTCCACCTCCTTAACCAAGTATTGAACTCACACTCTTTGGGTCCTGTAACCACTGCCTTTATCCACTGTGCCATGTGTCCTTGACACCATTATCCATTACATCACTTGCACATCTAAGCTGACAGCATCTTGTATTCTCACCAGGACAAACGGTAGACATTATAAATATTTAAGATAAATCCCAGTTTGAAAAATTGTCTAGCACAACACAATGATTTAACTTTCCTCGCAGCAAATTATCATGCCTCAACATTTTTCTACACAAACTGGATGTTGACCGCTCGACAACCCAAAGCAGATTGCGTAAATATATTTTCTGCACATCGGCGTCACACATAGATCTGCTATAATCAAAATAAAATGAACAATATAATCAGAGCCACTCCTGCACAAAAAGCAAAACCTTAATTTGGAACAGATTGAGGTTAACACTGGCATGCTGAGAGCGAATCACCAACAGCCATCATGAATGTCTATTTCAATTCTAATATCAACATTTTCTATCCTTGTTGCCTTAGCAACAGACAATACTAGTTTCGTATAGATATGTAAATAAATTATACATTTATTTACCCATATTCAAATACTTCCTTTTACTTAGATTTACGTTTGCTGAGGTAAAGAAGGAATTAACCTCCATAAGAAGATTCCATCTTCCAGGTTACTCATTTCTGCCTAAAGTTCAAAAGTGGCACTAGCTAAGAAAAATTGTTCCACACATATATATAAGAAATCAAATGTATATGGAGAGATAATGTTACCAGAGGTCAAAATTTTTTTTTTTTTTGTTTCTCCTGTGAATTTATTGGCCATAAATAAATGGAAATATCTGCATTTTCATAAGAGAAATTGATATTTTTTTTTTTTTTAATTTATGGAAATAGTTGTTGAAATAAATTTTATTGCTATTTTCAGGACATTTATTCTTTGTATGAACAAATTTAAATCCAATATCGTTAGATTCAATTTTTTTTTTAAAGAATTTATTTTTTTTATTTTTGTTTTTTATTCAAATTAAAACTTTTATTCATCATAAAATGTTGAATTATATTTCTATTTTTAAATGCTGGTACAAAAAAATCATCCTCCCCCCAATATTTTTCATACTACTCAATATGAAGCACTCTACATCATGAATAGGAAAATAAAAAAAAAATTAAATTTGATAAAACTTAATAGAGGGCTCCAGTTTTCTATACATTGTTATCAGATGTGATCCTATGGAAGCCAAAA
Source organism: Acanthosepion esculentum (assembly GCA_964036315.1). NCBI lineage: Eukaryota > Metazoa > Mollusca > Cephalopoda > Sepiida > Sepiidae > Acanthosepion > Acanthosepion esculentum. The sequence goes on from OZ038488.1 coordinate 21,706,667, forward strand.
CAAAATGTGTTCATACATGATTTCTTAATATTTAAAGAAAAGTTAATTTTTTTTTTTTTTTTTTTTTTTTTAAATTGACAGCCGTATATGGAAAAAAATAAAATAAATATTTTTTTTCCCCTTTACATTTCAAAATTGATTTCTTCTTTTTATGTAACCATTGGTTGTTTATTTAAAAGCTAAAAGATATTTTGCAGGTAAATACTGTTACTTTTTTCTTGAGAATAATCAGTGATTTTTATTTTTTTTTACAAGTACTACTAATTAACCCATATTTTGGGAGGGGGAAATACCTTTTCCAAAGTGATTAATTCATCAATAAATGTAATGAACCAGATTGGAATTCAAAATCGACTCTTCTGAAATTTCTCCTTACACCACCTAAACACCCACCTTCTATTTTAAACACATTGTTGGGGGGGGCAATTTTTATGAATTTACAATAAACTGGACCACTGAAAATAAAAACAAAAAAAAACCTACTACTTTTGGTCTCAATATCCAATCCTCGCATAACAAAGTTGTCTCGGACGCTATTTTATCTAATTTTGATATACCGTGTAACCCGGATATAAGAGAGATTTTATCTGGTCCCAAATTAGAGCCTGTGTTAATGTATATTAGACCAAACCCTGATATAAGAGACTTCTCCGGTCACGACAACTCTCTTATATCCGGGTTACACTGTAGTAATTTTTCGAATACAAAAGGAGGGCTCATAATATGAGGCTAGCTCAAAAAAATGTAGGGAATAAAAAAAAAAAAATATCAATGTTTATTGTTTACTGTTTCGTGTATACAGAAATCATTTGAAACTTCTAACAATACCCAACTATTATTCTCTAAATCTCTAATTAAATACATAATGAACGTTAAAGATTTGGCCGGATATACATTGCTTTTTATTTCTCTTGATTGTGGTATCATTTTTTTTGTTTAAACAAATGATAAAATCCGCCGACGAAGTACTTTTTGTTCGTTGTTACTGTCAAGCAGGAACCATAAGTGCCCCAAATAAATGAAAATTTAAGAGGAAAAAAAAAACTTATTCTATCTGCTTTAAGGCAGAGGTTACTAATGTAAAAAGATACCTTTCCAAGTCTTTTCAGAGCAGGAAATAAGTTGACTTATTGATTTTTAAAAGGTAAGGTGATAACTAGTTTTAAATGGTCGTAACTGAACAGTTGTTTTTTTTATATGTCAAAAAAGAAAATAAATAGGTAATAAATAAATAAATATTTTTCGCTACACTAGTCTAAAAGTATTTTAATTTATTTACGATTCTATTTTTATTTTTCTGGCAATTTGCCAAAAAGGTGTTCGTCCCACTTTAAAAAGTTTACTGTTCACTGATGAATAATTTAAACAAAATTAATAACAGCTTATTCCTTTAAAAATTTAAATTAAAAAAATGTTAAATTTTGCAAAATATTTTATGGCCCAATTAAAGTAACACGTGGCTTTTATTTTTTTTTTTTTACACAATAATATGGAATGGAACCATAATTTAACAGAAGGAAAAAAAAGTCTCAAAGAGTCAACAAAATGAGATTTATTTGCCAATAATGGCAATTTTCAATATTTTCCTTTGAAATCAGAGTATTTTGCTTACTGGAAATAAATAGTTTAATTGAACATGATTATTAAATTTACTAAGTTAAGAAAGCTTCAAGAATGCTTTTTCACTTTTAAAATATATATTTTTCATTTTAAATCTTTAGCCTAGGTATTGAAAATAAGTGGAGGTACTTGCTGAAAAATAAATTATAAAATGTAAACACGAAAAGAAAAATTAATATTATTTAAAGAATTTAAAGTCTTTTTTCCTGAATCATAAATAATTTGAATGAATTAAAATTTTGGTTTAAAAAAAAAACTATCATTAAATAAAATAAAATGGATAATCGAATTTAAAAAAATAGTTGTCGACTACAATTAGTCCTTTTTATTTTAACAGGTAATAAAAAATAAAGTTTCCATGCATATTTATGTTTTAATAATTAATAGAAAAAATAAAATTTCATTCAACTGAAAATAGTAACACATGGAAAGACAAGAAAAATAACAACAAAAAATAAATGACGACTGTCATAATCCAGAATGCGTTATTCACAGAAAGCTAAGCCAACAATTCTCAATTTTAATTATCTTAACAACCTTTACTTATCTTAATTAAACAATAATATCCCGACATTGTCGCAAAAAATACTTTGAAGAAGAACAAATTCCTCGGAAGAAAGTCCGAGAGGACGATTAAAAAAATGTCAATTTTTCAACATGTTTTAAAAAGAAAGACAACTGCACTTTTTAGTTACTATATTAAATAGCAGTCATGTACTTTTAAAAAAAGTATATTGAAAAAAAAAAAAATAACCACGTCTTGCACGACATATAGTACAATTCATTTTATGCATGGAATGTTTAATTTTACACGCATTGCTTGAGAAACGTTGAAAATCTCTAAAACAAAAACAGCACACATCATCAGTCTCTTTTGAAAGCAAATAAAATTTAGAAGGGAGACGTGAGGCTTGTCTTTCAACGAGACGACAACGACGATCGAGTTCCCAGGGTAAGGAAACAAGACAGAGGAGAAATGATAAAAAGGCAAAATAGTTGTTTAAAAATAGGGTTTCAAGAAAACTCACCTGTGTTTTTTAGTTTTATGATTTTTTTTTTTTAAAGTAGAGAAATGTCGAGCTAACACGGAAGCGGAAGTGAAGGGAACTCTTTTTACGAGGGAGAGCCGAAATGGTGGAAGGTCTTTAAAAGCAGGCGAAAATTCTAAGTGGGTGGAAAGGAAACAAAAAAATGATGACTCAATAAATAAATAAAATGGGGCATCAAACCTTATTCTTTAATGTAAATGTATCTCATTGTACAATGAACACTGAAAATAAATTATGACGTTGTTAATCAAAGTGCTCGGTCTTTTTTTTTTTCACTTGCACTTCTGAACTACATATGGAAAAATAAAGAACGTTCTGTTTTTTAGTATTTAAAAAATATTTTGGCAAAATTAGGTTCACGTTTTCATACGTTTGTGGGAAATGCGATAAATAAATTGGTTAATTCTAACAGCTTTTACTAAAAACAATACATGTAAGTAGGTTATTGCAAGTGTTGACAAGAACTAGACAACTCGGGTTTCAAGTTGTGCATTTAAAACGAAGAAATGAATCTTGTTTTACTTTCATTACATTCGTTTATAAATTAAAACAAACCAAAAAAATGAAAGTAAAAAAATTAAAATAAAAAATGTAAAATTTTATTCAGAAAATTTGTATTCTTATCAGTAACATATAAGAATTTATTAAAAAATTTAAACATTTTCTTTTATTTGAAAGATTTCTTTCTTTTTTAATGAAATTTAAAAGCTTTCCTAATTATATATTCTGAAATATGTAAGGAAATGAACGCCAAATATTTGCGCTAAAAACTGACTTTTTTTCCCCTTAAAAATCTGAATTCCAAACAATAATAAAATTAAAATAAAGATAACATGGGTATAGATGTTAAATAAATTCTTTGTATTTACAAACATATGTACATGAATTCACAAGAGTCAAAACGGAGTAAAAATAGTTTGAGTTAAAGTCTTTGGGTCTACAGAAAAAGTCATGATTTAGTAAAGATTTTGATCGTCAGTGGTGATTTACTGACTGTCAAAGCTGTTGTTTTTTGGATATGATTCGTTTAAAGTCGCCGGCAGATTATTTTTTTCTCAGCATGTGCTGAAGAGAAGGGAAAAGCTATGTAGCTACGTCTTCTTTTGTGTTTGAACGACTTAGAGACAATTGCATCTCTGCTACTGAAAGTCGAAATATGTGGGTATTTACAAGAAAAAATTTCCCAAAAAAAGGTTCGAGAAAAATAGGGTTTTAGTTTTCTCTGACTGGTCAAATATTTTACATGGTGATGTTAATTTCTAACCAATAGACACTTTGATTTAAACGGCGTGTGTTGTATTATGGCATCTTTTTTATATGTTTGTAAATATTGCCCGTTATTGAGTAGAAATTATAATAAAAATTATTTTTATTGCTGTAACAATAAATTAGCCTTTAGTGTAACAAATAAATGTTTGTGTAGTTTTTTATGTACACGTACTTTTGAAGAAAGTGTATTTTTCTAGAAAGTCAGAGGCTTTGTGGGAAAAATGTTACAAATGTAAATCTTTTAGATTTATCGGTTAAAAACTGCCAAAGTTGTTTATGATTTGTTAAGGATTCATTTTGAATTCATGGCAAAATATTTTTTCATATTTACTGGCCAGTGAGAGACGTGGTCTCATACCCTTGTGAAGACCTGAATGGAGTCTTCTGTGATCCTCTTTTTTGGAAGAACTCCGATTAATAGTGTATCGGACCGTGCGGGTGAAGATATGAAGAGATATCAGAAGGTTAAAATTTCCTGCTGGCCGGTCCAGCTACAGGGGAATGTTGAACTTTAATTAAGTCCAAAAAAGACAAAGAAAACAAACAAGACCGATATATATGGGTATATTAATAACAAAACAAGTTAATCAAAGACATGGACTGTTACATAGAGTTTGTATGGAGAAGTTATGTGTGTGTGTGTTGTAGTGTTCGTACGTACGTGTATTGTTCTTAGCGCGTTCCCAGAATTTGGGAAACGCTGTATCTATGAGAGGTCACATATTGGAGTTGGTTGAAAAAAGAGATTTTGCAACACCTCCGCGCGAGGTAGCGGCCCAAGGCCTAAGTCGAAAGAGAGAGAGAGAGAGAGAAGGGTCAGCCAGTATTTATAGCCAGGGGAGAGAGAGACCTCTGTTGAAGGATTAAGGAACTGAGGAGGAGCTAATTCCGCCAATAGATAACGCCAGAAAGTATTTGGACATCATGGCGAAAGCATCTAAACGTCAATCAGAAAGCATTTCGACTCGAAGGCAGATAGTTACAAGCCAGCTGTAGAGAGCGGGACAAACGGTTGATACCGCAAAAAATATTTGTTGAATTGTTGAGCATTCATTTTTTGAATTCACGGAGAAAGGTTTCGTATATATTGGGCAACGAGGGGGTAGATTTTAAGCCCTTGTGAAATTCTAAACGGAGCCTGTATGACCCTGCCTTTTCAATAAAAAGGACTGCTATGAGCGGATAAAACAACAGAGAGAAGGGATTGCCGAGGCAGCAATTAAAGGTTAAGAAGGAAGTATAAGAGCCCACGGTACAAGAGGACTCGTCTAGCCGAAAGGGTCATAAATCAACACGGGGGAAGAAAGAGCCGACAGATTCAAGGCAGATTCAAACCCCAGGACTGAACATTCCTTTCTGTTCCTTCACGAGAAGAATTTAAACCGAACGAACATTCAAGTTTAACTTTCCAGCAAAGCACAACGACAAGCCCTCGAGATAACAATCTACGAAAACATGAAAATCCCTTCGTGCCGAGACGTCTTATTATTGAGTATTTTTATTAAGAACGGAAGAGGGTGCATCTTATATTTTCTGCCTAGTGCAATTTTTGCTTCCTCTAAGTTTTTCCCTTTTTTCCATTTTTAAAGGGTGTAATCTGTTTTGTCTCTGAATCTGTGTCTTTTTTCTAAAAACTGTAACATTTTCCCCCTTATATCTGATGATTGTCCTGTTTTTGTAACGCCAGAAAATTGTTATCCTGCCGTAACAATCGCACAAGAGGAAATTTTTGTGCAACTTTATATTTGTACCTTTTTCGAAAATGTAATTTTTTTTTTTTTAAGCTTTTCACCCCAAGCAAGACTGGAAGCCACTATTACGCAAGGGGTTACAGAAAGTTTGGAGGAAGAGCAGATAGGAGTGGTAGAGGAAAGGATGTGGAGAAAGATAGTGGATCGATCAAGGCAAGTGGGTTACAGAAGATCTGGAGCGAGAGCAGATAGGAATGAAAGGGGAAAGGATGTGGAGAAGGGAAGTGGATAGATCAAGGCAACTGGAGATGTCGATTGACGTTACACTTAAATAGTTGGAGATTATATTTGTCAGGGAAACAGGAATAAGGAAGGGAGTTCTACAGGCGAGAAGTGCGAGACATGAAGCTATTGGAGTAGAAGAGACGTCTACATCTAACAGTTTCAACAGTGAACGGGTGGGAACGGGATACCAGCCTCGTAGGACGCTTAAAATACATGTGTATTTCCATTTTAAAATTTTACGCAGTAGTGGTCTTGTTTTGTAATTTCACGCTTATTATAGAGACTTACTGTTTCTGCTAGGTTTGTGTCTGTCACAGGAACTTGGATTTGGTAGGGAATAACTTTTTTTTATATGATAAATCAGGAAAAACAAATCACTAAATCTTGTCGAGCGAAAACAGAAATTTATGTTTTTCCAAATCTTCAAATTATGCAAGATATTTATATTTTGTAAAAACTATTTTTACTTTTCACACGTTATACGTTTTACAAAATGTTTTCCAAAATTTCCAGATCTTGCAAGATATTTTATATTTTTTAAAAATCTTTTTACTTTTCACACGTTATTTATATTTTACAAAATGTTTTCCAAAATTTCCAGATCTTGCAAGATATTTTATATTTTGTAAAAATCTTTTTACTTTTCACACGTTATTTATATTTTACAAAATGTTTTCCAAAATTTCCAGATCTTGCAAGATATTTGATATTTTGTAAAAATCTTTTTACTTTTCACACGTTATTTATATTTTACAAAATGTTTTCCAAAATTTCCAGATCTTGCAAGATATTTGATATTTTGTAAAAATCTTTTTACTTTTCACACGTTATTTATATTTTACAAAATGTTTTCCAAAATTTCCAGATCTTGCAAGATATTTGATATTTTGTAAAAATCTTTTTACTTTTCACACGTTATTTATATTTTACAAAATGTTTTCCAAAATTTCCAGATCTTGCAAGATATTTGATATTTTGTAAAAATCTTTGTACTTTTCACACGTTATTTATATTTTACAAAATGTTTTCCAAAATTTCCAGATCTTGCAAGATATTTGATATTTTGTAAAAATCTTTTTACTTTTCACACGTTATTTATATTTTACAAAATGTTTTCCAAAATTTCCAGATCTTGCAAGATATTTGATATTTTGTAAAAATCTTTGTACTTTTCACACATTATTTATATTTTACAAAACGTTTTCTATATTTTGTAAATCCTGTGACGGCGGCTTTACCGTTAACAAGAAAAACAAAATCGAATGTGTCGGAGTTAGCGCCTCCTAAGTTCTTTAATCCTTCAACAGGGGCATTTCAACCCTGGCTATAAATACTGGCTGACCTTTGTCTCTCTCTCTCTTTTTCGACTTGGGCCGCCACCTCGCGCGGAGGTGTTGGAAAATCTCTCTTTTCAACCAACTCCAATATGTGACCTCTCACAGATACAGCGTTTCCCAAATTCTGGGAACGCGCTAAGAACAATACCCGTACATACGAACACTCACAACACACACACATAATTTCTCCATACAAACACTATGTAACAGTTCATGCCTTTGTGTAACTTGTTATTAATATATATTTGTTTACCCATATATATCGGTCTTGTTTGTTTTCTTTGTCTTTTTTGGACTTAATTAAATTCCAACATTCTCATGTAACTGAACCGGCCAGCAGGAAATCTTAACCTTCTGATACTACTCCACATCTTCACCTGCACGGGACGCTACAAAGGGACAAAACAATAAATGGAGATTAGACATAGTTGAGATAAGCAAATGAGTTTTTATTTCCTGTGATTTAAAATATTAGTTTGTTTGCTCATTTTGGGATATCGTATATCAGTTGTGATAGATCGAGATTTTGATTAGGGTGCAATATAAGGTAGTAGTCAAAATAGACGCGCAGAGAAAATTAACATGCATATCAAACCGTGTATTGAAGGTCGTTCTCAACAGATTCTCCTCCAACTCCTATCCTACGAACGCAGGTGTTCCCCAAGACTCCATCCTAGGTCCTAATCTGTTCCTTATCTTCATCAACGATCTTCCTGACATCGTAGGTTCCCAAGTAGGCATCTACGCGGACGACACTACTTTACTCCTGCCTCAAAAATAAATCTAGTGTCGCTGACAAAACTAACCTGGCCGTCTGTCTCGAAAAGGACCTCCAATCAGTTGTGAACTGGGTCAGGAATTGTCTGGTTAACTTTAATGCCTCAAAAATGCCTCAAAAACAAAATTGCTCTCTATTACTCACTACAGAGAACCATCCCTGCCCCCTTCCCATTAGAATGTCTGACGCTCAAATCCACGAGAGCACCTCTTTGCGACTACTCGGTCTCACATTGACTGCTTACCTGAGATGGAACAAATACATTGAGTCAATAGCTTTGTCCATCGCAAGGAATGTTGACTCCCTGTGCCACACCAGGAAATTTTTCTCGCCGGAGTCTATCCTTCAAATCTACAAATCAACCATTCGCCCTTGCATGGAGTTTTGCTGCAATATATGATCTGGAACCCCTTCTGTTTGTCTCAAGGTTCTTGATAAAATCCAGAGACGGATATGCAATGTAACTGGCTCTGATCTGGCATCTCGTCTGCAGTCGCTCTCTCACAGACGTGCCGTCGCCTCCCTCTGTCTTTTTTTACAGATACTTTCATGGTAACTGCTCCGATGAGCTGCTTTCGCTGGTTCCCAGACTTCATGAATTTAAGCGTTCTACTAGCTGGCATCTCGCTCTCACCCTTTCATTGTCGAAACTGTTAAATGTATCCGTCTCTTCTACTCCAATAGCTTCATTTCTCGTACTTCTCGCCTGTGGAAATCCATTCCCTTTTCCTGTTTCCCTGATAGCTATAATCTCCAACTATTCAAATGTAATGTCAATCGACGTCTCCAGATGCCTTGATCTATCCCCTATACTTCTCTTCATCCTTTCCTCTATCACTCCTATTTTCTCTCGCTCCAACTCTCTGTAACCCCTTGCGTACTAGTGGCTTCCCGCTTTATTATGGGTGAAGCGCTTAAAAAATATATAGTCGAGTGAGATGTACTCGTGAGAGAAATATTTAACAAATTATCGCATTGTATTAGTCGAGAGTTAGTCTTTGTTGCAGCTGGTTTCGTCGCTGGCCGAAGGCATCGCTGTTGATGGAAGTGTGTTAGTGTCATTATTAATGGCTTCGACGGGCGTGTAGTCTGTTGCCTGCCGTTGGGGGTCCGTCACTAATGCCAGTCGGGTTCCATCTGCCTTTGTAGTGGAATCAGCCTTGGCTTTCTAGTCAGTGAGTTGCTCAAAAACGACTGTTGTGCAAACCGCGTGCGCCTTTTTCTCATTGGCCAAAAAATGTTTTATAACCGTTGTATTTTGGGGTGGTATTTCCGATACGGGTGCGCGGAGCCGGACGAAATTAAGGTCTGTTTTTATCATATATGCTGAGCATGTCGAAATGAGCACTTCCGTTTGAATTAAAGGATTGGAGTTTTGTCAGTTTACGATAAAACCGGACAGGTTTTGCAATCTTTTTAAAAAGAGGTTTACTTTAAAACCGAGAAAGAATGAATAACAAATAAATAAACAATAAAGTTCACCTTTAAAGTGTAGGGTAACAAAACTTAATTATTTACTTTTGGCCCATCTGTAATTTATGCACACGTTAAAGGCTAAAAAAATCCATCACGTGATGATCTAGCTAGTGGCGTAAAATGTAAGTCGCCTCACTCATTGGAAAATTCTGGAAACGACTGCACGCCGATTCTAACATTGACTTTCCCTTACCGATCATGATCTCATCACATTACTGACACAATGTACGACCCATTCAACTATCCTGGAAGACCTTAATTCACTTCTCTTTTTCACATATACTGATGTATGTCGGTTTCGCTGCTTGAATATATTATTGTTGCATTCAGTCAGTTACGTGCCATGCGTGATACACGCTTAAGCGATCATGTATCTTTCGTTACATGACTGACGAGACAGATTTTTTCCCGCAGTAGGTTGCCATTTCTTTCTGCGGTAGACCAGTTGCCATCCAAGTCTAGAGAACCCGGTCTCTCCTGATACCGGGTTCTCTCCCTCTTCTTCTTCCCCCATAGCTGGGGGAAGAAGAAGAGGATTCATGCCTTTCCCAAGGGGAACTAGCACGTAAGTGAATATAATGGATTCGACTAACGTGCTAGTACCGTTGGGAAAAGTATGTTGCATTAAAGTTCTGTGAATATGTACATAAAGCATTTTCTCTCAAATGTTATATACATGTTTTCGCATTCAATTCACGTCTATACATAATATCGCTTGTATAGTAAGGCTATACTGGGATTGCAAGATAAATTTATCTCGGGCATTTCGAATAAAAGCTTTTAACCTGAATTTGCAATTAGATCAATCTCACTCTAATGACTGAACTCTTCAGACATATACAGTGTAACCCGGATATAAGAGAGTTGTCGGGACCGGATAAGAAGTCTCTTATATCCGGGGTTCTCTTATATCCGGGGTTCTCTTATATCCGGGTTTGGTATATTTTGTTTTATTAACACAGGCTCTAATTTGGGACCAGATAAAATCGCTCTTATATCCGGGTTTCTCTTATATCCGGGTCTCTTATATCCGGGTTACACTGTATTTGTGGTGATCGCCAGGGAATGAATAACAGCAAAGTCTTTACAGATCTTTAGCATTCCTTTTGTATCATTATAAAAATCAGTTTTCTACACTTGACTCAGCTACAATTTATGCGCACGCACGTATAGCGAGAAAAAAGATTGCTCACCGTTGAGTTGTAATATTTTGTTAACCGTAAATTGTTTCTGAGAGTTACCTTGGTGTGACTAAAATCAGATTAGTTTGAAAATACTGAGTTGGATCTACTTTTAGTCATGCCGACGTACCATAGTGCCGCTTGTTAAAACAACAAACATTACTGAGGATGGAAGGTAGTTAAAATAATAACGGTGTCAATGGGGGGAAAAAAGTCCTTTTTTGGCGGGAACGAAGCTCCAATTTTGACAACAAATCAATCAAACGGAAACGGAATTTTTTTTGTTCCAAATTTTCAGATTTTTTGAGATATTTGATATTTTATACAAATCTTTTTACTTCTCACACATCGTTTATATATCTTGTTCTCAATGTTACTGTGTCCTTTTCTAATTATTTTTTTCATATTTCAGCCGAATATGGTTTTAACAACTGAAGAACGTGTATTTCTCGTCGAACACATATTTCGAGAAGGTTGTAGATACACAGATTTGGTGTGACAGCATTTTGCTGATAAATTTTCAGGTACACCTGTTCCACGTCGCAGTGCAGTCCGTAGCCTTGTTGATAAATCTCGGGAAACAGTACCAGTGGACGATGCCAAATGTGTAAAACCAGCAAAGCTATCGGAAGAGAAACTGTTTCTGACATTATGCAGTAAAGTCCAAGAAAATCATTACGAAAGTTATCCCAGCAGCAAGATATCGGTCTGGCAACTGTTCATAAGGCAATATAATGAATAAATAGTGTTTACTAATTTTGTTGTCAATTCTCAAGAACAAAGAAATGTTAAATTCACTTTCATATGTTTAGGTTTTATTACAATTCTAATCATCGCTTTTTAAAACAACAAACATTGCCGAGGAGCGACGGTAGTTAAAATAATGGCGGTGTCAGGGGAAAAACCGTCGTTTTGACACTACGTTTTTTGGTGAGCACGAAAGTCCAAGTTTGTACAATTTTGAAAATAAGAAAAAGTTTTTTTATTTAATTTTATTAATTAAATTTACGTTTATTTTTTGCTTTCATTATTATCATCGTCGAAAAACAAACGTTTCTTTTTCTTTTTTGTAGATACTACCGAATCGCGAATATTGTAATTATTTTAACTAGCCGTACCCGTGAACGTAGATTTACAGAAAATCAGCACCTTTTCCTTTCTTTCTAATAATATCTTCCTACCTCTTAATACTTTACTTAGTTTCTGGAAAGCATTTTCGCTATTCCCACGCACCATCGAATTTCTGAATCACATTTTCCGTCATCTATTACTCCACTGCTCAAATATTCAAATTTCTGCACTTGTTATATTTTGTCGTCCCCACTATGTAGTTCACACCTTTGGCCGTCTCTTTTGCTGGTGATCATACAATCTATCTTTTAACAGGTAATATGGGAATTTCCACTAAGTAAAAAAAGTTTGAGAAACACTGTTCTAAGGCAACATGTGTGTAAAGAGACAAAAAGAGATTGAGTTACTTTGCACCCTTTTATTATATACTGATGTGGCAACAGCATATAGCTGTCGTTAGCAGAAGTTCTTTGGCAAGCAAGTGGGGTAATAATTCAAAGTCTTTATTATTAATCCATGTGTGCTTATTCTTCCAAATAATGACGGATTTAATTTTATCGGGACATATACCACAAGAATAATGTATATTCCTGCAAAAATAGATTGCCAAAAATTTCCCATGAAATTCATAGGTGAGATATCGAGAAATTCGAATGAAAGATTGTATGAATCTATGAGAGGACTTTTACAAAAGAATACTCCCAATGGATTAGTTTTTCAGATCATAGTTTCGACTATATTTAATAAAACAGAAAAGAGAAATATTTAAATTATTGAAATACATCTATTACAGCAAAAATGTATTCAAAGTATACTCATTTCGAGATCCTTTCCAGTATGGCGCTATGATTGGGACGCCTAACTAGAAGAGGATCGTGTGATTTTATCTCGATCTCAAGTGCGGGTAAAGCCATTGAAGTCGGATCTTCTGACATCCACTTGACCGAAATGAAACCAACGAAGGAATAAACAAACGAAAGCTGTTGGAGCCAAGTGTCAGCAAAGCCGGACATTGTTGATTTTCGGATTGTTGGTCTGTCACGCATTTTGTGATTGAAGAAGTCATACCTAGTCCACTCTTAGCGGACAAAGAGACTCTGGAGTTGGAACGCTGAAGATAACATCAATCAGCATCAGCTAAGTTACAAACTTTATATTTGTATTAATTCCACACACACACACACACACACACACATATATATATATATATATATATATATATATATATATATATATATAGAGAGAGAGAGAGAGAGAGAGAGAGAGAAAGAAATTACAATAAAGTTTCAGGCCACTCCTGGTAATTTTTAAAATTGGCCCCAAATGTAGTCGTTTTGAACTTTAAATAAAAGAAAATTATTATAGATGGCTAAAAAATTAAAGTGAGATGATTTTTATTAGAAATTTTATTATGACAAATAAAATATAATTTTTATGATTAAATTTTGATCTCGTCAAAATATCCTCCTTCGGCCTTGATTAATTCAGCACAAATTTTTGGCATTCGTTGCAAAAGTTTCTCAAAGTATAAGTTTCATAATTGATTCCATTCTTTTTTTTTTCAAGACTCAAAGAGCTCTTTTCCATTCTTTTTTTAATTTTCTGTCAAATTCATTCCATACTAATTCTGGGAGTGGCTTCAAACCTTTGAACTGTAGTGTGTGTATATATATATATATATAGTGATGAAGTCTTGTGCAGAGCCAACCACAATTTTTGGAAGAGCCGAATAGAGAGAACTGGTATACCATAAGGTCTCTAAACGACCCTCCGAAGGTTTTGAATTGTAAGTTTTCATTCTCCAAGACCGTTTGCCACTCAAGATTATAGGATCTAGTACAGGGTGGTGTAATGCATAGCGACTCAGATGGAGTAATCAGAGAACCGAGTTCGAGGTCCAGTCGAATTCATTACATTCACTTACGTCCTAATAGCCTTGGAAAAATATGAAACCATCTCTTCTTTTCCCGGCTACGGGTAAATGGCATCACACACACACACACACACACAAATATATATATATATATATATATATATATATATATATATATATATATATATATATATATATATATATATATACTAGCCGAATTACTCCGCCTTACTGCGTGTCACACTTTTTTTTTTGTAAGAAAATGATGATTAATTTTAAATCAATGCTATAATTTGTGGAGAAAAATGATGCATTTCAGTATTACTCTATGATCTTACCGATGTGACCTCCATCTTCTGGCTTTATCCTTCTATATTTTAGATGGGAGTCATTCCCTTGTTCAAATTTTAAATTTAATTTGAATCAAAGGGAAAAATGATTGGTGGGGTTTATGCATCTCCGGGGACATCCTTTGATCAAAATGAAATATACTTTTCCAAGTACTCTAGAAGTCATTCCCTTGTGCAAATTTAAGTTTAATATATATGAAAGGGAAAAAATTCAGTGGGCGGCTTGTGTCCCCGGGGACCCCCTTTGATGTAAATAAAATATACTTGTCCAAGTACCCTGAGTAATTTAGTTTCAGAATATATATGGTTATGGGGAGTCTCTCTTCAAAATCCTAAGAGGAGTTCGATAACAAACAAACAGACAGACAGAGGCTACAACTTTGTATATATATATATATATATATATATATATATATATATATATATATATATATATATATATATAGGTAAAATGAGAACAAATGGAGTATGATTCCACTGTACGTAACATTTAATTTAAAACAGAGTTCAACACATAGTAGAGCTAAATATTATTTATTTTAGGATATTAAAAATCGCTATACAATTACAATTATGTTTCAGCACCATAAATGTTTCTCTTAAGGCAATTAGAACTGCTGGTGAGTGAAAGATTAATTTAATTTAAAAAAGCAGAATACGTTTTAAAAAAATAGACTTGTGTTCTTTGCCGTGATTAACCAATCAAATGTGACCTACGCTAAATTTAAATTCATCGGAAAAGATATTTTTTGATATAGGTCTTGTCAGCATATAAATCCTAGACAATTTTCTTATGGACAGATACAGATTGTTACATTATTTTGTAAGATGTATCGAAGTCTGACGCTCAAACTTCCCAAAAAGCAAAAGCGAAAGAGTTGGGACGGGGGCATAACTTAACGTAAGGCTAGCCGTTTATATTGTCGTTCAGCTTCTTACATAACATTTTGTAGTTGATAAATAAAAGACCTCTTTAAGAAACTGGCAAACAACTTAACCGTTCGAAAAAAATGGATAAAAAATAAAGAACTACTTTGGCAAATTAATATGGAACCGTTAAATAAAGAGCATACATACAAGATGTTAATAATACCAACTAATCAATGTAAGATGTTAATACCAACTAAACACCTGTATATCCATATAAGATGTTAATAATACTAACCAAACATCAATACAAGGCAATATTGAATCAAAATGTAGTAAACAAATAGAATAGCAAGCCATATCAGGTGCACAAGAGTTCATCTACTAATTATTACTATAAGAAAAAGTATTATCAAATTCAAAGTTTAAACATATTGTAAGGTAAAAGGCAGGCTATGCCTACAATTTACAGGCAGTTCACTTATTTGGTTTAATAAGGAGATTTTATCAAAAAGTCTGATAATTTCTAATTTTTGATGTAAACAGGGTTCAATTAAAGATGTACATGTTCTAGCATTTTTTTTTTATAAATTCATTTTACCTTAGGAGTTTTATTTAAGTACTACCAATATAACATTTTTACAACAGACGGATTCTCTATTGCAGAAATAGTATTTAGATAAACAAGAGAGGTTGTTAAACATTGGTTTCGTAATGGGAATTCCTTAGAATCCTTGCAATTACATTGGTTAATATTATTAACAGTATTTATTTTGGGATGTGTATTATTATCCAAATTTTTAAATTGGTTTAAAATTTTATCATTATGCTTATTTATAATCTTCTCAAGATTATCGGTGCAGCTATAACTTAGTTTTAGTATATTTCTGTTAAATTAATGTTTAATAAAAAGGTTACTTTTAGGGAAATTTTTATCAATTAAAATGGAGGAAGTTCTGACTTAACTTAGTACTGACTAATTGGTTAAATGGGGAGTGGGTACCAAATGATTTCTCTATTCCTATTTCTTTTCCTTAGATCAATATTATCATATTTTCTATACTTGATTTCAGCGTACTTGTAACCACTATTTTTAAAGCGGTTTTTATAAACACTGTGTATTTATCAAATACATCTTTGTTAGATAAGTTGTTGCTAATCCTACGTTCTATAGATAAGGGTATATATTTGATTACAGATGGAGAGTGGTTAGAATTGGGATGAATATATATTGGGTTAGCATTATTTTTCCTATAACGTTGGAATACATCATTAACAAGATCTAATGTAACATCAAGAAAATCAACCCTTTTAACATTAGTAGTTACCTTAACCTTAAGATCTAAGCATTTTAATTCCCTATGAATCATTTTCCTTAATTTGTCAATCTTGATTTTAGTAGAATCTGTATACAATCCCGTCCTGGGTATGACGATTAACTACATCCAACAGCAATGCCTCTTATCAGGATGTTTTGAAGAGCGTTGAACCACCTCTTAATTGCTGGTGTTCCCAGGTCCACCCTGACCCGGGGTGGTAGCACCTGTTAGGGTCCCAGCTATGGGCAAATAGTTGACACACAAGCTTGTGCAAAAATGGGTTTTCATACCAGAAATAATATGTAATAAAAAAATTATTATCAGCAATAAATCAAATTTACAGTGAAGCATATACTGTTAAAGTGTAGATTTTGATCTTGTGCGAACAAAATATTACCAAGTGAGTAATTAAAAAAAAAAAATTACGAAAATAAAACCATCCAAGATTGTAAAGTTCCTAAAAGAAGTCGGATTGTATTCACAAATATGAGTAGTTAAAAAATAGTTCAAATATATGTAAACATACACAACTTTTTTACGAAACTATCGCTATGAATCTATTTTAAAAAATTTGTTGGCATTAAATGACTCACTGAGGTTGATAAGCCATAAAGCAAAACAACCAGCCAACCAATTGTATATAATCCAATACTATTAACATAAACATTGTCATAACCGTTAAGATTATATAGGAGACATAAACCCACCAGGTCAGAAGACTCTGCAGAATCTAATGATCCCATCTTAGAGTATTCCTGGGCAAATTCCAAAGCTAGGGTAAAAAGATACTTGGAAATGGATGGATAAAAATCCACGATATCAAATTGGATAAAAGAGCACCTTCTTTTGTTGTTAATTCCTTTGAAACAATTAATGACAGCGATACAAGTCCATTGTAAAAGTCCAAGGCGTCGTTTAATTTGTTTGTTGACTCTATCCAGGATAACATTGCTTATCTTTCCGATTTCTGGTCTGGTAGGGTTGATAATCCGCGTGGGTAGTTTAATTTCTTTAAATCTCAAAGTCTGGTTTATGATCTTTAATTAGAACATACGATTCTTTGGTACAGAGTTTACTAACCTTATTTCTAATTTTAAGTTTATCAGTGATATTATTAAAGGCAGTGTTAATTCTATCAACTCTTGGGAAGATTGAGCGTTAGACTTTGATACATCTTACAAAATAATGTAACAATCTGTATCTGTCCATAAGAAAATTGTCTAGGTTTTATATGCTGAAAATTCCGTGTCATGACCTATATTAAAAAACATTTTCCGGTGAATTTGAATTTAGCGTAGGACGCATTTGATTGGTTAATCGCGGCAAAGCGCACAAGGCTATTTTTTTTAGACGTATTCTGCTTTTTGAAATTAAATTAATCTTTCACTCACCAGTAGATTAAATCGCCTGAAGAGACACATTTATGGTAGTAAAACATAATTTTAATTGTGTAGCGATTTTTAACATGTTTTAATATTCTAAAATAAATAATATATATATATACAAATTTATAAATATAAATAAATAAATAAATAAACAAAATGACAATAAAATAAGTAAAATAAATTAACCCAAACAAATTACCAAATACCACCCTTTAGAATAGACGAAATAGCATAAATAAATAAAAAATAAAAAACAAAAGCAATGAACCCAAATAAATAAAGTAAATATTAAACAAATTAACAAACCATTATGACCAAAATATTAGTTAGACAATAAATATCAAACCAAAAATCGGACAAAAAATATAGCTATAACTGTTATATAACGATAAAAAAATACTACGTTACTTAAAAATCGAAAACCGAAAAGTGTAAATAAAAATATACAGTATAATAAATAAATAATAAAAAACAAGTAAAATAAATTAATCTAAATTAATCCAAATAAATAATTAAATAAACTAACAAACCGATCCCGATATATTAACCGTTAGAAAAAATAATAAAAATAATCAATCCAAATATATACATTAAATAATAAACAAATTAAAAACTGCTACCGCCAAAATAATAGTTTGACTCGAATATTAACCTTATGACATTAATTTGGGGTTATATGAAGGAAGAAATGAAATATTAATTTAAAATTAAAAGAGGAATAAAAAAGGGTTTAAAATAATTTTAAAATATATAGATAAAAAGATGTAAAGGATTAATGGAAAGAGAGTTAGGGAGATATTAAAGTAGGGGAAAGCTTATAAATTATACTTGATACAGTGTAAAGAGTTTATAGAGAGGGGAATATTTGTTATCATTAGAAAGGCTTCAACGTTTTATATTATTTAAAATTATAATAATCATAGGGTATGTATTTAGTGATGTCTATATGACGTCATTGTGAAACCGCCTTCACTGGTTATTGGACAGGACCTGTACGTGGGGGATTCATGTATCATTGAGGGACTCACTCGAGTACAGGACGCATGCATGTTGTCCATATATCATGTTTACCACGTGAACTACGATAAAAATATAAAAGAGATAGATATTAATAATGATATATAATAATTTTTATGCAGGGTTTTCAATGATGGCACAAGGGTAAAAAGATTGAGAAACGCTGTTGAAGATAGTCCCAAAAAGTGACTGAAAAATTGCGAAACTCTAAGTTGATCTTCGATAAATATCGGACGTTTTTATTCTTAATCTAATAATAACAACATTATTTTAACGTTGCATTCACTTACGTGAAAATACCCATGGGGATGCTATGAATCCAGCGTGTATCACGTATGGTACTGACTAACTCATAGAAGTCTTACTAATTAACATATAACTGGGGGGGGGATAAAAATGGAGTCTTACCTTCCCCAAAGACATTTGTGCATAAGTGAATAGGATGAACTCGCCGGGAATTCGAACCCGGCTCTCCAATTTCTCATACCGAGCTGATATCAGTTACACAACGACGCTCATCCAAGACTACTTTTGCAGGTTATTTAAAGCCAGAAAATATTTTATTCTTACAATCTAAAACTATTTTCTGGTTTTAAATAACCTGCAAATGATTGATAACCCGCAGAAAACGAATCAGTCAATCAATCAAATTTATAAAATATATATAACAAAGGAAGCACAGTGGAGTAATGGATAGCGGCTCAGATTGAGAATTCCAGTCGAATCCATTCACTTACGGGAAAAGGTATGAATCCTCTTCTTCTTCTCCACACCTGCTATTTACCCATTACTGGTGGGTGGAGAAGTAGCCTTGGATGGCAACTGGTCTACCGCAAAACGAAATGGCGACCTACTGCGGGAAAAATCTGCCTCGTCATGTATCGAAAGATATATGATCGCCTAAGCGTGTATCACGCATGGCACATAACTGACTGATATAACAAAGTCACGCTATTTTGGCATAAGAAATTAATTCTAGGGCTTTTCATCTGTGAATTACTACCCCCCCCCACACACACACACTGTTCATTCAGCAATATATATTTTAAAAGTTATTTATGAAACGAAAACGAGCCACATTTCGATAGCCTATATTTCTCATATCGACAAGAGTACTCGTGTGGATCCTTCAGCATTTTTCCTAGCGATTGATAGGCGTGTTTATTCTTATTTCAATCGACTGAAAAATAATGTCATTAAATTTACATACAGTATAAGTGATATAGATATTGAACAGACTGAGATAGATAAATGAAACCGGTTGAGCTAGCTAGCTACCTAGATAGATCAGTAATCTTAAATAACCTTTTTTTTTTGCATTTCATCAGTATGGCTGATGCTAACCTATAGGGGAATTAACTCATTGTGCCTTCTTATTCTCACTTTTTTCACTGACATGAAATGGAATGATTATATTGCGTCACTTGCTATGCTTGCTGCTAGGAAAGTTGGTACACTATATCGGTTCGCTGGAGTGTTTTTCTTGCCAGAGTCTGTCGTGCACATTTATAAGTCTGACATTCGTCCGTGCATCAAATATTGCTGCCCCGTCTGCCATGTGTCTATAGATTCTCGACAAAACCAAAAAGAAGAATCGGCAACGTTGTTGATCTTGACCTGCATCGGTTAATTTCCCACCGCTGTAACGTAGTTTCTCTTTGTCTCTTCCATCATAGAAATTGTTCTGATGAGCTTTCCTTTTTGGTAGCTCGATTTCACAAATTTAAATACAGTACTAGATTGGCAGTTCGGTCTCGTAATTTCACCGTTGAAATTGTTAGTTTTAACCGTAAGTTCTATGCGATTTTTTTTCTTCTCTCGCATTTCTCGAATGGGTAACTCTCTTCCGGCTTCCCGCTTTCCTGTCAAGTACGATCTTCAAAATTTAAATGCAATGTCAATCGTCATCCTCTGTCTTCTTGAATCCTGTTCTTTTATTGCCCTCCCTGTTTTTTTTTTACTCTCAGTAACTCCCTGCATCTTAGTGACTTTGTTCCCTTGCTTGGGGGGAAAAATGATTAAAAACAAAAACATCTCAGTCACCGTCAATCTCATAGGTGTTCACCATTCAGCGTCTCACCAGACTATGGGTGAATTGCAGATTTCCACCCCTTGCTGCGTTATCTCTGGTTATCCCTACACATTGCTTCCTTTAAGGATCTGATATGTACTTAGGCCAAGCCTATTCCGGAATAATACCACAGTTGAAATGTGGGAATCTCACTATATTTAAGTAAAATTTGTTTACTCTGAAGTTCTATGTCACTAACTCAAGAATTCTTATGAAGTTCAAGAAATTGACTACAATCAGAAAAAAAATCGGCTCATCAACTCTGCTACTACCAACAAACAAACCTTTGCTTGGAAAACTGTCAACAAGATCAATGGCAGAAAATCGATAAATAAATCCAAGGTAAATGCCAATAGTCAAGCTGAAAGGCCATTTTAAAAATCTCTCGGGAAATGTACCTGACATTTTAGATACTTTAGTCGAGCAATTCATTGAACATCCTCTTGAAATCAAACCTGGAAACTTTACAGATGCTATAAAAAACAGCTATAAAAACACAAAAATTAAGAAAACAGCGGGAATAGCTAAAATTCCTCGGGAGGTCTCGAAGACTCGGTATTTCAACAATATTCTACTCCATTTCTGTGACGCCACATATAATGGAGAAGTCGTAGAAAGAAATACACAAAGAAAAAAAAGAAATCTCTTTCTTTACTATCGATAACTAGACGAATACTTGGAGAATATATAGTCGACTGGGCGCAGTCACTATTCAAACACAAAAATGTATGTTACTCTATCATTTATAGCAAAGGTTAGCAAGAGACCGTACTTACCAGGTTCACAGAGCTCATACGCTAACGTCCGATCCCAGTAGCTTACGAACAAATGATGTTGAAAACACCGGTTCTCGTTCGATCAGCAAAGTTAAGTAGTGTCGAACTCGGTCAGTAATTAGATAGGGGACTGCTTGGGAACATCGAGTATTGTAATCGACCTCCTACAATCCGAAGTATATTTCGGCTTTACGTAACCTACAAAAGGTTGATAATCAATAAAAAAAACAAACAAACATCAAATCAGCCAATTAAAACAACCTATGCCAGCCATTATCATGGTACCAAGTATAAAATAACAATAATATGAGAAAGAAGAAAAAGGGAAGTTTTTTTCACATGGTTTATCGATTTTACTAAGTTTCGAAAATTAATGGAAATTATGAATGTGCACTAAGTAATTGTAATTTGTTAAGGGTCCCAGATGCATTGACCGGTCGATGTGAAATGAAATCCTAGCCACCAAGGGCAGATGTGCGTCTCGCATGATCTCAGTAGCTGAACGCGATAGGTAAACTCATGGTTGACTCAGCTACACCCACAGGATGTGCACACACGGGGAAAAGAAACGATGACAAAGGATATATAGTCTCGCAACTCAGAGAGACAGTTGCTGTATCGCCATTTGAGAATAAAGGCCCCAAAGAGACACATCCATTGTCCGATGGGGATTGGTAACGTCCGGGGTGAAATAAAGAGTAACGTTGCGTGTAAGAGATCCAGTCTCGTGTCATCAGATCTATAGACGATTTCTTTTAAACTGTGTTTATTTCTTTTGGGGGTAAATATGGTTATTACTTTATCTATCTATCTATCTATCTATCTATCTATCTATCTATCTATCTATCTATCTATCTATCTATCTATCACAGTTTATTTATATCTATCTATCTATCTATCTATCTATCTATCTATCTATCTATCTATCTATCACAGTTTATTTATATCTATCTATCTATCACAGTTTATTTATATCTATCTATCTATTTATCTATCACAGTTTATTTATATCTATCTATCTATCTATCTATCTATCTATCACAGTTTATTTATATCTATCTATCTATCTATCTATCTATCTATCTATCTATCTATCTATCTATCTATCACAGTTTATTTATATCTATCTATCTATCTATCTATCACAGTTTATTTATATCTATCTATCTATCTATCTATCTATATATATATATATATATATATATATATATATATATATATATATATATATTATTTAAATATGGCGAATAAAACCAATCCAGTTAAAGTTAACCTGTAACAATATTTTAAGAATCGGGCTAAACGATAAATGTAATAGTAGGGTTGAGTTTAATTCCCCCCAAAAAACAAATAAAATACAACCGGCAATATTTAAACGATGCAACACTTAGGGAAGGGATTAAACTTAGGAATATTAAAGATTACCTCCTCGGTTATCCATTGAAGCTGCTATCCACCAAAAAAAAAAAAAAAAAGCTAGTCCCCACTGCGGGCCATTTAAAAATAGTTCGCGCAGCTGATTGGTTGTACAAACAGCCAATCGGATGTGCGGAATACGTGGTCTTTCTTTGTAGAACTCTTTAAAAAGGCCAGAGTAACTGTTAGCGTTTTAAAAGTGAGGGGGAATCAGGGTTAGATCTCCCCTGATTGGGTCGATTTGGTGATGGGGAGTATGATGTTGAAAGACCCGAAACTCCCTGATGAACCAAGTCAAAACATCACTGACGACCCCCTCGGGCGCCTACTTAAAAGCGTATTTTTGAATTATATATATATATATATATATTGAATGTTAAAGACAACATAGTCTTGCATATTTTCTTTTGAATTTTCTCATATTCTATAATGAGACTTTTTATTTGAAAATGATTTCGAAATAAGTATTGTCCATACGATGACCTAGCGCTTTCGAACATCATTGTTCATCTTCAGGGTCAATATTTTTAGTCAAAAGTTTTTTAAACAAACATTTGCCAATTATATTGTAGCGTAAACATGTTGCTACTTTTTTACAAACTAAATAAACGTTAAAATCCTTTTAAATTCAAAAGATGCGATGATGTTATCACGTGCAGGGCGAAGATTTTTATCATGTTTAAAAGAAAAGTTGCTGCCAAATTACACATATATATATATATTTGTGTATTTCGGCAGCAATCCTTCTTTCATGCACATTTCATTAAAAACGACTGACAAGGTGCTTTTATTTAGTTTTTTATATAATTTCTCGTGCGATCTAATAAAGTTTTTCTTTTCAGATGATAAATTATATAAAAACTGTCCGAATGTTCTTTTTATCCGAGCGCTTTCGGCTATACATTTTCAACGATTATATTTCAACTGTTAGAATTAGAAATAGTTTGTTATACGTATGTTTTATAAAATGATTTATTTTTTGTTTCAAAACACGGTCAAGATATTATGTCCATGTTCAAAGTTAATATTATTAAGTGTTGGTTTGTTTTTATTAGTAAGGCTTCCATTATTTTTAGCCTTTTTTGCAAGTGTTATATATTAGTGTTGTCGACAAGTATATTCCGAATAGTGTCCGGTAGGTCTCCATGAATATTTAAATGAGATCTAATTGAGCTATTGTCAGAAAGGTGTAGAGTTAGTCTGCGTGTTAAACAATTTGTAGTGTGGCCTATGTAATTATTTACGAAAGTTGATTTTTAAGGAATACAATTCCTTAATGGGGATTTGAATTCGTAAATAATATTTGCTCTATTTAATTTTGTTCTAGGAGGTGAATTATTATTTTTAACTATAAGGTTAGAAGTTTTAATTTTTTTATAATAAATAATTAATCTAATTTTTTTGCTATTGTCAACTGGTGTTATGCATTTTTTTATAATGTTATTAATTCTCCATTCATCCTGTTTATAATTTTCGTTCATCTGATTTTTATAAAAAATATTAATATTATTGTTTATGTTTCTATTCTCATTATTTATTCGTACAAAAATGTACAAATTGTGGCACAAGGCCGAAACAAGGGAGGGGTAAAGGCTGGTCTTAACTAACTATCCTATACCTAGCTAATCAGATTCGCGACCCATTCATACATTACAATTGACACATTCACCACAAGAATTCGTCCGTCACCATTCAATCCTCCATACACCATAATACCACATCCTCACCAGAGGGGACCTACAAAAACGTGCCCCACACCATAAAAATTTAATGATAATAAAATATATAAAATTCTAATCATGAAAAGATGAAAGGGGAGGGAGATGAACCCCATAACAAACTATAATTCAACAAATTTTTAAACTAAACATAATTTATGTTAGTAGGGCCCGTCCAACCCTCAAAATAGAGAGGCCGCTGTATTCTGCCCAGAGGACAAAATCAAGAAGCACTCTCGCTAAGGGAGTGGGAAAGAGATAAAATAACTCGGACATGGGGAAGTAAAAGGCTGATCCAGTTGAGATGAAAAGGAAGTCAAAACAAACTAGGGAGGTTGGGAATCTCGACTTGGATCATAACTAAAAAGATGGCCGGGAAACAGGCCGGGAACAACACTTACTCATATTAACTAGGTACACTTAAGCTTGTCTAACCTAACCAAGGGGAGGGTTCCACAGGAAACCACCCCGATGTGACTTAAGTTGACCTAGAAAAGAAAATCAAGGCTAGCCCCGTTCAAACGAACCAAGCTCGCCTCTTTTACCCACCTTTCACTGAAGACTGTCGAATGCAATCGTTTTCTATCAGTTCTAATCTTCATCCTGAGCTGATGCTCAAAGAATCGGATCAAATCCTGATGCGAAAGCCTATTGCCTCGCAAGACTTCCTCCATTCGCGTCGTCCATATCACCATTCGAGCCGTGGCTAGCAGCGTCAGAAACACCATTCGTTTCACCCCGGAATACGGGGGCGACACATTGTCACACGCGTATGCGCGATCAATGGACACGAGTTCTTCGGGAGCGAGACGAGCCGTCAGCTCGCCGACATGGTCCCATAAGGGGCGGACCCGGGGGCAATGGTAGAAGGCGTGCGAAGCCGTTTCTTCTAATTCAAGGCCACACCGTTCACAGTCTGGCAAATCCGCCAAGCCCCATATGAAAGCTTTGTGGTTGAGAGGCAGCCGATTCCGAGCCAATCGCCAGGTAAGCGAAAACTCAGGGTTACTGAGATAATCCGCCGCTGGCGCCCAAGACCAGTAGGAGCGGTACTCCTCCTCCGAACAGCAGAGCGTATCACGTAGGGGATCCTTCGCGCGACCCTCCACTAATCCCCGATAGAAGACCTTCCTAGGCCGTGAAAGGTCACTGGACCGCGGAATAGCCTTCAAGGCTAACCGACACTCGCGGAGGAAATGCGATTCATCCCGGGGTTTACGACCGCGCTCAACCCTCGAGATGGGGGGACTGATGGTAAGGCTAGGGAACGCGTCCCTAACAATCCCCTCTAGAATCGGGTCTCCTCTAGTCAATGCACGGCGTAGGAAAGCCAACCGAGAGGCACGGATGTGACTCCTCAAGTGTGGCATTCCCAGCCCCCCATAACACGGACGTTTGGTGCAGACTCGTCTGTCGACCCTGTTCGCGCGTCCCCTCCATAAAATGGAGGATAGCGCTTGCTCGAGCGCCTTCTTGTGGGCCTTACAGAGAGGAAGTACTGACAATCGATAAAGAATCAGGGGGAAAATGTATGTAACACTCACCTCCGCCCTGCCCTTTACGGACAACCTCCGTCGATTCCAAGTCTTACCGGCAGAAACGACCTTTGCTAGTACTTCAGACCAATTTTTCTCCAGCTGGAGGTCGGGTCCAAACCACACTCCAAGAATGCAGACAGGACCGTCCGTCCAACCAAAGCGGCCCGGAAGATCACGCCCCTTCCAGGCACCTAACCGCAAGTCGCCGTTGCTATTAGTTACTTTGGACAAGAAACGCCTAATGTGGAAATCCAACAATTGATTAGGAAATCCGTTATTAATTAGCGTTTGCTTTACATTTTTTAATTCATTAAAGAAAAGTGTGCGAGAGTATGAGTTCTCGTGCGCTCGCGTGAGGAAATTCTTAATAACAACTATTTTATATCTACGAGGGCATTCGCTAGAGAAATTTAGATGACAAGAGTCTTTACTAGTTGTTTTTTTATAAACAGAAGTTTTAAAAGTATTATTACTAAAATCGACGAGAACATCTAAGAAAGGAATTTTTTTCACTAAGTTTATAAGTAAAATTTAGGACAGAATTTTGTTGAAATGTAGTTTTCAGATTTTCTATTTCTTTCTTGTTTTCAGCCAAAATAAAAATATCGTCAACATAACGAACATATATTTTAGGTTTAACAACTTTAGTAAAAACCTTGTTTTCAACATAGGACATATAATAATTGGAGAAGCACGGCCCGAGAGGGTTTCCCATACTTACTCCATCAGTTTGTGTGTAAATAGTACCATTATGGCTATAAAAAGGTACTCTATTGGTGTAAGCAAGCAGTAGTCTTCTTAAAATATTGGGTTGGATTGATAGAGGTGGAATTGAATTATTTTATACACCGAATTAATGATAATATCAATAGTTTCGGAGACGGGAGCATAAGTAAATAAATTTTCTGCGTCAAGTGACGCAAGAATGCCGTGATTTGTTTTTAATTTTGTGCTTTTAAGTATTTGGAGGAATTCATGGGTAGATTTAATGCTGTAGTTAGTAGGGAGATATGGGATAATAATATCATTGAGAAATTTTGATAGTTGGTATATGCATGTTGGAATCTGAAAAATAATAGGTCGTAATGGGTATCCTGGTTTGTGTATTTTAACATTACCGTATAAGTAGCCAGGTTGGTAATCTCCAATAATTTTGTTTATTTTTAAGGATCCTGCAGCAGCATTGTTGGCTGTTATAAGCTTATTAATATATTTCTTTAGAGGTTCAGTAGTGTTCTTATTCAATTTTGTAAATTTAGTACGATCATCAATAAGATGCTGAAGGTTTTTTTTTTGTGATAATCCAATTTATCCAAAATTACGTAAATATTGGATTTATATATATATATATATATATATATATATATATATATATATATATATATATATATATATGTTTCATTAAAAACGACAGACAAGGTACTACGATTGAGCTTTTTATTTAATTTTTCTTGTGTTCGAACAAGAGCTTTCTTTACAGGACAAAGGGTGTGTAAGAACTGTCCAACTGTTTTATGTTTCCGAGCGCTTTCGACTATACCTTTAGCCATTATCAAGGATGATTCGATTTTTCAGCTTAATTGAGTGTGTGCATTATGTGTATGTCTTAGTGTGTAGTAGGGATGTTTTTAATTTCCGAATATGGTTAGCACATTGTGGCCTTGTTCGTAGTTAATATTGTTAAGAGTTGGCTTTTTCTTTTTTATTATTAAAGCCTCTATTATTTTTAATCTTTTTTTTGCAGATGGAAGCAGTTGATATATTTGTATTTTCTTCTAATATGTTTCTAATGGAGTCTGGTAAATTTGTGTGCGTGTTTAAATGCGTTCTAATGGAGCTGTGGTCAGATAGGTGTAATGTAAGACGTCTAGATAAGCATGTAGTTGTGTAACCGATATAATTATTCACGAGTCCGGTTTGATCAGGAACACAGTTCCTTAAGGGGCATTTGAACTCATAGATAATGTGAGGATTCATCTTGTTTGTAATTCTTATGCATTTGGTTTTTATAATAAATGTGTATGTGATTTTTGACTGTGTGTTCACTATCGTTATTACTTACTTTAGGGAGAAATAGTCTAATTTGGTGGTCTATAAGGTGGTTAGGGAAGCCGTTATTGATTAGTGTTTGTTTAACGTTATTAAGTTCTTTGAGGAAGAGTATTCGAGTGGACGAATTCTGGTGTGCCCTTTTTAGAAAGTTTTTTATTACAGCTATTTTGTACCTAAGTGGACATTCGCTTTTATAGTTAAGGTGGCAGGAGTTTTTGTTGGTGTTTTTTTTTGTATAATGATGTAATGAAAGTGTTATTGCTGTATTCAACGAGGACATCTAAGAATGGAAGTTTGTTTTTTTGGCTGATTTCATAAGTAAAGTTAAGGACGGAATTTTTCTCAAATGTGGTCTTAAGTGTGTCTATTTCTTTAATGTTGTTTGCTAAAATAAAAATATCTACATAGCGAACATATATTTTCGGTTTAGGGACTTGTGTAAATATCGTATTTTCTACGTAGGACATGTAATAGTTGGAAAAGCATGGGCCGAGTGGATTTCCCATAGTAACACCATTAGTTTGGGTGTAAATGTTGCCATTATCGTCATAGAATGGAACTTTGGTTGTGCATGCGTGTAGTAATTTTTTTAGTATGGATGGTTTGGCGGATGGTGGAGGGATAGAATTATTAGTGTATACAGAATTGAGGATAATGTCAATAGTTTGGTTGACGGGGATGTTTGTAAATAAGTTTTCGACGTCAAGTGACGATATTATACCTTGGTTTGTTTTTTTGTAGATTTTAAGATTTCCAGGAATTCGTGGGTGGATATGATGCTGTAATTGGTGGGTAGGTATGGAGTGATGATGTCGTTCAAGAATTTTGATAGCTCGTAGATAGGTGTTGGGATCTGGGAAATAATTGGTCGTAGCGGGTATCGTGGTTTATGGTGTTTTATATTTCCATATAAATATCCCGGTTGATAATCTCTGACTATTTTTTGAATTTTCAGGGAACCGACTTCTGCTTTGTGAGCTGTTATTAGTTTGTTGACGGACCTTTCTAAAGTCTCGGTGGGGTTTCTTTTCAGTTTCGTGAATTTAGTTCGATCGTCGACGATATTTTTTAATTTTTGGTGGTAATCAGCTTTATCCAGAATAACGTATGTGTTAGCTTTATCAGCTCGTCTGAGGACGATGTCGGAGTTGTTTTTTTAACTCTTTCGCGGCGTTTTTTAGTTTTGGTGTTAAGATATTACTATGGTTGTTGCCAGGGGATCAGTTCTTCAAGCCTTCGGCTTTGAGTAGGTCTCTCAGGTCTGGGTGAGCTGCTATGTCTCCATGCGTAGCCAGTTGGGATAGTGACTGGTGTAGAATTTCAATTTCAGTTGTCTTGGTGATGAGGTCAAATTTAGGTTGGATGTGACAGTTTGGCCCTAAATTTAAAAACCGGACTCATGAATAATTATATCGGTTACACAACTACATGCTTATCTAGACGTCTTACATTACACCTATCTGACCACAACTCCATTAGAACGCATTTAAACACGCGCACAAATTTACCAGACACCATTAGAAATATATTAGTAGAAAACACAAATATATCAACTGCTTCCATCTGCAAAAAAAGATTAAAAATAATAGAGGCTTTAATAATAAAAAAGAAAAAGCCAACTCTTAACAATATTAACTACGAACAAGGCCACAATGTGCTAACCATATTCGGAAATTAAAAACATCCCTACCAACACACTAAGACATACACATAATGCACACACTCAATTAAGCTGAAAAATCGAATCATCCTTGATAATGGCTAAAGGTATAGCCGAAAGCGCCCGGAAACATAAAACATTTGGACAGTTCTTACACACCCTTTGTCCTGTAAAGAAAGCTCTTGTTCGAACACAAGAAAAATTAAATAAAAAGCTCAATCGTAGTACCTTGTCTGTCGTTTTTAATGAAACATATATATATATATATATATATATATATATATATAAATCCAATATTTACGTAATTTTGGATAAATTGGATTATCACAAAAAAAAAGAAAGCTCTTGTTCGAACACAAGAAAAAAATTAAATAAAAAGCTCAATCGTAGTACCTTGTCTGTCGTTTTTAATGAAACATGCATAAACGAAGGATTGCTGCCTATATATATATATATATATATATATATATATATATATATATATATATATATATATATATATATAAAGTATGATGACAGAAGTATTGATTATATTTGAGTGAAACCGGTATGAGGAATTATAAAACATTGCGAATATTGATTGTAATAGAAGCCTAAACATGAATACACGGAACTGTTTATATCATAATTCTGGATTTTGTTGTATGCACAACTGTTACGCTTTTTCCTTTCTTTTTTTTCTTCTTTTTTTATCTCCGTTCAAAATTAGTCTGTGCCTGACCCCAGTCCATTTGATCTATACTGTTATTCTATTTGGTTGTTTTTACGACTGAACTGATACCTTTTTTCTATCTACGATCAGTGTGTAATATCTGTCCAGTGCCGGCGCCCCCACTGTACAAGAAACCAGCACAATTACAAACGGGAAGGAATTTGGAATAGTAAAGAGGACAACGAGGAGGACGACGAGTAGGAAAATGGATGTGAATATAGAAAAATTGGAAGGGGAGAACATTATAAAAATGAAGAAGAAACCAGGCGACAGGAAAAAATCATCACTATATACACAGTGAGTAGTAAAGAATAAAGATAGACATATGGCCTGGATATAGGGACAATGAGCGAAATATTGGAAGGTAGAAAGTCATAAACATTAAGAAATATCTAAATGATCCACAAGGCGGTAGAGCAAAAGAATGATAAAAGAGAGTTTTCAGTAAAAAATATTTGTGCAGTCTCTATATCATGTTACTTATGAAACTAATCTAGTTTAGCTGTTATCGTCAGCCTCGCAATCTCGGAAGATTATCGGATTTAGAGAGAGTTAGACTCTTGTGTAGAGAGGCAGACATGGCCCTAGATGTTGCATGTACCGGTCTGTTCCAATGATGTTGATGACGTGGTGGTGCTCTCCCACTGTTTGTAATTCCTCCTTGTTCTCTTAACCTCTCTCTGACGAATCAGTTTATCCTCCAGACATAACTCAACCAGCGGAGACGTCGCTGCCTCAGGTGAGCGAGCACATGCTGAAGAGCTGTGATTTTTCACGGTCTAAATACCGCAAATTGCGGCGTAAAAGTCGACTTCAAGATTTTTAGCTCACAGTCAAAAAGTTAAACGTATAGGTCGATCCCAAACATATGGTAGGCTATCAATGGCCCCAAACTTAGGATTACCGGAAAAAGAAGTTAGGCTACAGTATACGATAACCTATGCCCAAACTACATATGGTCACACCACTTTATTGTATATTAAACTGTCATTACTATCATGAAATTGTGCATCTGACACGCCTACCATACATAGTTGTCTGAATGGCCGCTTGAGTTAAACGGCGCTTCTGTCAGTATTTACACTTAGTGTATCAGCTGTTGGGAGCGATGTGCTATATAGAGTTAATAGAATACTGAATTTGTGTTAATATTTTATTATTTTATAATAATTTATGTGTTAATATGACAAATATGTTCACCCAACACAAGTTTTAGTGGGATATATTTGTGTCAGCTTGCTGGATATAAGGTAAGTGGTGTACAGTAAACGTTAGGAGTGCTGTCCCGCTTGTTTACAATTCACCAGTGTGCGAGGGAAGGTGGGCTGTAATATGATGATCAAGATCCTTCTCCGATACGGCAACTAGAAACTATTCTATTTTTCTTTTCATATTGACGGCATTGTCGTATCCTGTTGGCACACCTACACTTAAAAATATACTGGAAGGAGTAACTTCTCACTCATTACAAGAACAGAACAGTTCTAAAACTGATTCGACATATAAAAAAGCCTCAAAAATCGAAACACAGCGAATCCAGACCAAGATACCTAAGATCATAGATTTTTGTCAGAATATCCAGGTTTTTTTTTAAAAAAAATGTGCATATGGAACTTTTATATCGTGCTTTCTTTTTGAGTAGGTCGCCTGCGAATTTTGGTAAATGATTTTTGGGGTGTAGAAGGATGAGTTCTTATGGTGAATGAGTCAAGTATAACAATGAATGAATGATGAATCAGATTATCTAGATTTAGCATAGTCAATGACGACCAGACTTTCACTACGACCTCGTGTTGGGTGATTTTGTTTACATGATGTAACTAGGGTATTTAGTATGTAAAAATACATAATTGTGGCACAAGGCCGAAAAAGGGGAGGGGTAGAGGCTGGTCTTCACTATCTTATACCTAGCTAATCGGATTCATGACCCTTTCATACGTTACAAATTCCACATTCACCAAAAGAACTCGCCCATCACCATTCAATCCTCCATACACCATAATACAACATCCTCACAAGGGGAACCTACAAAACGCGCACCACACCATAAAAATTTGATGATAATAAATAATACATAAAATTCTAAGAATGAAGAACGAGAGGGGAGGGAGATGAACCCAATAATCAACTAAAACAACAAATTTAAACTAAACATAACTGATGTTAGTAGGGCCCGTCCAACCCTCAAAACAGAGAAGCCGCTGTATTCTGCCCATAGAACAAAATCAAGATGCACTCTCGCTAAGGGAGTGGAAAAGAGATAAAATAACAGGGACATGGGGAAATAAAAGGCTGACCCAGTCGAGATAAAAGGGGGCCAAAAACAAACTGGGGAGGTTGGGAATCTCAACTTGGATCATAACAAAAGAGGTAGCCGGGAACAGGCCAGGAACCACACTTACTCATATTAACTAGGTACACAAAAGCTTGTCTAACCTAACCAAGGGGAGGGCTTCACAGGAAACCACCCCGATGTGACCTAGGTTGACCTAGAAGAGAAAATCAAGGCTAGCCCCGTTCAAACGAACCAAGCTCGCCTCTTTCACCCACCTTTCGCTAAAGACTGTCGAATGCAATCGTTTTCTATCAGTTCTAATCTTCATCTTGAGCTGATGCTCAAAGAATAGGATTAGATCCTGATGAGAAAGGCGGTTGCCTCGCAAGACTTCCTCCTTTCGCGTCATCCAAATCACAATTCGGGCCGAGGCTAGCAGCGTCAGAAACACCATTCGTTTCACCACGGAATACGAGGGCGACACATTGTCACACGCGTAAGCGCGATCAATGGACACAAGTTCTTCTTGAGCGAGATGAGCTGTCAGCTCGCCGACATGGTTCCATAAGGGGCAGACCCGGGCGCAATGGTAGAAGGCGTGCGAAGCCATACCGTTCACAGTCTGGCAAATCCGCCAAGCCCCATATGAAAGCCTTGTCATTGAGAGGCAGCCGATTCCGAGCCAATCGCCAGGTAAGCGAAAACTCAGGGTTACTGAGGTATTCCGCCGCTAGCGTCCAAGACCAGTAGGAGCAAAACTCCTCCTCCAACAAGCAGAGCGTATCACGTAGGGGGATCCTTCGCGGGCTCCTCCACTAATTCCCGATAGAAGACCTTCCTAGGCCGTGAAAGGTCACTGGACCGCGGAGCAAGGCCGACCGACACTCGCAAAAGAAATCCGATTGATCCCGGGGTTTAAATGGAGGATAGCAATCGCTCTAGCGCCTTCTTGTGGTCTTCACAGAGAGGAAGTATGGACAATCGATAAAGGACAAGAGAGAAAATGCATGTAGCACACACCTCCGCCCTGCCCTTCACGGACAACCTCCATCGATTCCAAATCTGACCGGCAGAATCGACCTTTGCTCGTACTTCAGACCAATTTTTCTCCAGCTGGAGGTCTGGTCCAAACCACACTCTAAGAATGCGGACAGGACCGTCCATCCAAACGAAGCAGCCCGGAAGATCAATCCCCTTCCAGGCACCTAACCGCAAGCCGGACGACTTGTCGCGGTTTATCTTGGGCCCTGTAACATTCTCGTACCGATCAAGCGCCTTCTGTACCGCCTCAATGTCGCTTCGGGACGACACGAAAGCAGATACGTCATCGGCGTACGCGGAAACCCTGGCTCGAGACCCTCCAGGAACGGCGATCCCGCGTAGGGCCGGACTGTACGCCACGTCCTTCAACCGGCGAAGGAGAGGCTCCAACGCCAAAGCATAAAGGAGATGCGACAGCGGACAACCCTGACGAACCGACCTAGACAGCACAAAAGAGCCCAACAACTTTCCGTTCATCTGTACCACAGCACTGGGGGAGCGATACAGGAGGCTAAACCAGCGGCAGAAGTCGGGTGCGAATCCAGCGGCCTGCAAGACAGTAGCAAGATAGCGATGGTCAACCCTATCAAATGCCTTGGACTGATCCAAATTGATCAGCGCGGTTTCTTCGTCGTCTTTTACATCCTCTATGATTGTGCGGATCAGATGCAGGTTGCTCTGAAGTGTTCGGCCCTGCTCAGGACCCAACAGATACTCAGCAACTGACTGCAAACGCTCCTGCAGGATCTTGGCCATAATCTTTAACTCTGTGTTTAGTAGAGTTATGGGCCTATAATCATCTAGTTTCCCCCTAACACCCTTGACCTTTTTCAACAGATTGATCACACCCCTGGAAATCCGGTTGGGGATGGACCCCAACCGAAACCAGTTGCTGATCACTGCAGTCAAAATCAGAACAAAGATGTGCGACAGCCTCAAGTACAATTCATAGGGCAAACCATCCAGACCGGGCGACTTGCCTTTGTCGACCTTCTTCAATGCCACGTAGACTGCGCCCTCCGTGATCTCTCCCTCGCAGCTAACCGCTTCAGTCGGCGAAAGCCGAGGAAAGTCAGCTAAATAGCTACGAAACTCCTCTTCACGGAGTCCAAGCTCTTTAGTAAAGCGGCTCTCGAAATACCGCCGAAACGCCTCGCACATGTCGTCAGTGGCCCGAAGAGTACGTCCCTCCGGGGTCGTGACTTGCCGAATGTAACGATCGCCACCTCGACGGATTTCTTCCATGCGCAGATCTGGGCCCATTTTCACAGCTTCGGAAGACATCTTGCTTAACTTATGTCTAATTACTTGACCGATGGAGCGCTCGCTACTCGAACGCTCCAGAGCCTCCCTAGCTACGGCTATCTCTAGGGGATCCCCCAGCCTCCGCCCGGGAAAAATTAGCCTTAAGTGTCTTCACCTTTTCAGCTCTATCTAGAGAGAGCCGTTTGCTGAAATCAGTGGTGAAGGACCTAATCCTATCCTTAAGTTTTCCCATCACTTATTCCCGATAACCGCCCCCACTAGCTCCCGCTGCACTACACTAATTAGCTGCTTCTGGAAGTCCCGCCTGTCCAGTAAAGACAGATTGAACTTCCAGTAACCAGCCATACTAGGCCTATGTTCTAAAGCCACCCGGGCACAAACAAGTTTGTGATCCGAGTAGCCTACCCAGTGGAACGTGGGACAATCTAACAGGTTTACATCGGCTCTTCTAACTAACATTCTGTCAAGGTAGCTAACCACCTTGTCAGAAGGCCAATTAAGAGCCCACGTCCACATTTTCCTCCCGGGATGATTGATCCGGTATCCATCGACGAGACCATAATCGTCAATCAGATCAACCAGGGTACGATCGCCCCTTCTCCCGCTAGCACCCCGCCCCCGATCTAACTTGGGGTCCAGGATGGCATTCCAGTCCCCCATTAGAACAAGGTGCATTGAATCCACTAGGAACGGCCCCAACCACCGAAAAATGAAACCCGCTCCTCCCGGTCGCTTCGGGTCGTTGCGGTTTATACCGCAACGACCCGAAACGAAGCACTTTTCACGGCAATATCGGTCACGATTAACCGGCCCTCGGCATCGGTAAGCACAATGTCCACCTTCGCATCAAGTGTACGTCTGACCAACAAAGAAACTCCTCTGGCAAGCCGGTCCCCATATGCTGAATAAACGACAAAGTCGTCCTCCAGCACACACGCATCGACGCTCCAAACAAAGTGAGTCTCTTGGATCGCGGCAGCATCCACACCGAAGGACAAGAGATCCCGAAGCAGGCGGGCAGCCTTACTCCGATCCCTCAAGCCCCTCGCATTCAAACTGGCTATCTTAATTGACATCTTTTAAGTCTGCAAAAAAGAAAGAGAACATGCAAAAACCTATTCACATACCGGGTGGAAATCTGAGTTAGATAGGACCCCGACGGATTGCCCAAGACTCCATACACCCATCTCTGACGTTATACGCCCATCCAGGGCAATACCGCCGACGTCCGTGGGGTATATTAATTTAATAGCTCTATATGATGAGGGATGGATCAAAACGGGGACCCTCCCAGCACAAAAACGACGCAATTTTCTAATATTGGGGTCATCCATTTCGAACATTCTAATGTTCGGGAAAGGCTCTTTCGCTTTGAAAAGATGACTCCATACTTTCAGACATCGCCCGTGTCCCTCACACAGGTTATCACACCTGGCGCCTTTGGGAAATTACGAGGGTCTTCTGTTGTTTTCCCGTCCACCTCATTCATCTTGTAAAGGAACCCCAACAGGGCTCTTTTCTGCTTTGAGAGGCCTTTTTTGTATTCCTCCTTGTCTACTTGACAGATTGTTTCGGGACCCTCAAACAGTTTCTTCTTTTTCTTTTTCTTCTCCCTTGAAGGGGAAGTAGGGAGACATATCTTTGGGGGAACTAGTGTGTCTTATTGGCGAAGCAGAGAAGGAGTGCCGCCTGGTTCTGTTCATTCTTCGCTCCGCCCTGCTACGGCCAGAGATGATCTTTTCTTGTTCTTCAGATTCATCCTCCCTACTCCTTTTTAATGAGGAAGCTCGAGGTGGAGGCATATTATCCACCTCCACTGGTGCTTCAGGTTCCGTCTGTTGCTGTTC
Organism: Acanthosepion esculentum; assembly: GCA_964036315.1. Taxonomy (NCBI): domain Eukaryota; kingdom Metazoa; phylum Mollusca; class Cephalopoda; order Sepiida; family Sepiidae; genus Acanthosepion; species Acanthosepion esculentum. Next base: position 21,743,607 of record OZ038488.1, read on the forward strand.
CTGTTGTTGCTGCTGCTGCTGAACTTGTTGTTTCTTCTGCTGCTGTTGTTGCAGCTGCTGTTGTTTTTGTTTCTGCTGCTGCTGTGGTTGCTGCTGATGCTGCTGTGGTTGCTGCTGCTGCTCCCGTTGTTGTTTCGGCTGCTGCTTCAGTTGCACTTCTGGTCCCTTTTGTTGGCCTTCTTTAGGCTGCTGCCTTGCCTGGGTTTCCTTCAGCGTTTCCCGCTGAGTTTTCTCTTTCTGGGGTTGAGACGGAGCGCTCGAAGTCTTCCGCCCTCTGGATACCCCCTTCCATTCACCCTCTGATTTAGAGGTCCCCTCCTCTGGTTGGCTCCTCTTTTCCATTGCTTTTTGTAGTTGTGGATGCTGGACGTGGTGGAGCTGGTGTATTTTCCTTGCTGGGGCACACCTTTGCCATGTGGCCCGACACCCCACACGGCCAACAACACGGTTTCCTGTCCTCCACCACTACCAGCATCCTTCTCTTGCGGCAGAACAAAGTGTTGGGAATATTTTGAAAATTGTCCCGGTCAAGGGTAATCTACAGTTCCAAATCACCGGTATCAATTCCCGCGAAAATCACACCGCAGCGCGAGAGTGAAAACGAGAAGTATTAAGTATGGGAAGCCGTTGGTATAAATCAATGGCTTCTGTTACCAATTATAGGCATTTAAGAATATTTGTGGAGATTTCATAGTTTATTTTGTTTAGGTTAGGTTTCAACTTTTATATGTATATATATGTATATTTTATGTATATATATATATGTATGTTTTATGTAATATATATATATATATATATATATATATATATATATTATTCCAGGATCATTATTCAACTTATTTAAGATGATCTTCGCCCTCTCTAACCTTCTAACTTTCTGTCGTGGCGTAACAAGATGCCTCACAGGTTTCACGTACGATTTCATTTTCAAGCCTTTTTTCACTGCTCTTTGGATTGTCATAGCTGAAACTCCTTTCTCAAATGCCAAACGGCTTATGGATGGAGTTTGATCTTTTCTAATTGATCGATTTAGCTCTAAGTTGAAATGATGATCCATTTTCCTGTTGTGACTTCCTGATCCAGATTTCCTCTCTACTGTTCCATCCGTTCTCTTGATGGTTCTTGAATGGTCTTTGAAAATGGAAGCCAGAGTATGAATGTCGGTACTATTATTGCAAAACTGAATGATTTTTCCTTTCACCACTGCTCAGGTGAGATGACAGTGGGGCTGACACAAAACGATTTTAACCTGTTCTCTGGCTAGCCTTTTTGTGATTCTTACAAAAGATGGTGTCAAGGTGTCTAAACGTCTTATCTGAAAACCTGGAAAAGAGAAGCAAATTTAGTTTAGTTTTTTTTTTTTTAGATATTAAACATTTTGTGGGATGGACAATATGCTGAAACACGATTAGTACAATTGTGTGTGTGTGTGTGTGTGAACGCGCGCGTGTGTGCGCGCGCGTGTGTGTGCGTGTGTGTGTGTGTGTGTGTGTGTGTGTGTGTGTGTGTGTGCAATATGATAAAGTTAATTGGCAATCTGTATGGATAATTCCAGGAAGGATATAAATCCCGAGAGCTCAATGTAATAAACAGAGCAAGTAATAATTAATTAACAAATCGGAGACTTCAGAAAGCCATGGTAATATTTTATATATATATAATAAAATGATAAAGTTAATTAGTAATCTGTATAGATAATTCCAGGAAGGATATAAATCCCGAGAGCTCAATGTAATAAACAGAGCAAGTAATCATTAATTAACAAATCGGAGACTTCAGAAAGCCATGTTAATATGTGTAAAATATGTGTCTCCCCATGTAAATAGGTAGGTGAGTATTTGTGTTCTGTATGTTGTATTCTCTCATAAGCAGTGACATAGATAAAGGGTTGTGTATATATCTGTGGTCACTTGATGAAAACACTCTTAAATGCCTCTTTATAACCTCAAGATTAGTAATGACATCTTAAATGTTATCTAGTGATTTCGAAATGCACTCGTCAAATATGTGGATAAGTGCTTATGAGTACAAATAGATAAATTGATTAATATGGGTGTATACATATGTGTACACATACGTATGGGTGGATGGACACATTTACGTGAAGACATATATATGTGTAGATGGGTGCGAATGTGTGTATAGATCTAGGTACATATATGTTAATGTAATTATATGTGTATAGAGAAAAATGTGTATGTATGTAGGTAACGGGGATGTTTGTAAGATGTCCGATTTCTCCCTTCCTCTACTCTGTTCCATGCTTCTCTCTATTTCTTTATTCCTTTCTTGTCAGGTGAACGAGAGGTCAACGCCACAGCCATCGTATCTCTCCTAGAGACATATACCTCCCTCCTCCCCTCTATGTAACTACCTTAAAACACAACTTCCGCTAATCTTGCTCTTCCTTTCGTTTTTCGGTTGATTTCTGACAGAATTTTTGAATACACTCATTGTTTTGAAACTGCAAGGTCTGACGAAGCGAAACCGAATTTTATCGGTCTCGCATAATACCAGAGTCATTCAATAAATAAGTTGAATTTTTCGGTATAAGGACTTCTAATACAAATAGAAGCTTACTCTTTCTTTCTTTTTTGTTTTACTTCTTTTTCACATGGATTTAATTTCTTTTGCAGATTAAAAAAAACTTTGAGTTTTGGCGATTAACAAAGATGGCCGACCAAGAAGCATGCTCCAGGATTGAACAGCGGTCAGTTATCAAGTTTTTGGTTGCTGAAGGGTGCAAACCAGTTGAAATTCATAGAAGAATGTCAACTGTGTATGGTGCCAGATGTTTCAGCAAAAGAAATGTCTACAAGTGGGCTAAATTGTTTAAAGAAAGACTGAGCAGTGTTGAGGATGAAGACAGGCCTGGGACGCCTACAAAAGTGAGGTCTCCTGAGGTGATCGAACCAGTCAATGACCTCATTCAGTCTGACAGAAGGCTGACAGTGGATGACATTGCAAGGACTTTCTGTTGGGACAAACGCAGGGGTCATCAGTTAGAAGGAGTCATTTTGCATCATGACAACGCAATGCCTCACACAGCAGCCCAAACGGTGCAGACCCTGAACGAGCTGGGCAGGGAACTGCTCCCTCATCCCCCTTACAGCCCAGACCTTGCCCCTTCAGATTTTCACCTGTTTGGTCCCTTGAAAGCGTTCACGAGAGGCACGAAGTTTAAAAGTGACGATGAAGTCAAAAGTGTTGTGAGCGACTGGCTGAGACATCAGTCCAAAGATTTTTACGCTGAGGGAATACGGAAGCTTGTGCACAGATGGGAAAAGTGTGTGACAGTGCTGGGAGACTAGGTTGAAAAAAAAGTAAGCTTCTATCTGTATTAGAAGTCCTTATACCGAAAAATTCACCTTATTTATTGAATGACCCTCGTATAAAATATTACCATGTCTTTCTGAGGTCTCCCATTTGTTAATTATATATATAATTAATTATATAATATATATATATATATATATATATATATATATATATATATATAATTCATTATATAATTATATAATTAATTATATAGTTAAATATACAGTGTGCCCATAAACTTCGTGTGCACTTTAAAAATTTATAACTTTATTTGTATTTGCGATAGAAATAATCTGTAAAAATGTTATAAAGTTTAATGTACCTAGTTTTAAGTATAGCTAAAATAACTAATGTGATTTCAAGCATTACTGCAAATCAGTTGGAAAATGTTTTCCGTGAACTGCAAAATCGTATTACCCTTTGTATTGCTAATGATGGAGGACATGTGGAAACTTAAATAAAATTTCAATAAGACCTTCAAAAATATAGATTTACTTCTTTCTAATCCTTTTTACAAATTATTTCTATCGCAAATACAAATAAAGTTATAAATTTTTTAAAGTGCACACGAACTTTATGGACACCCTGTATATTTGTTATATATATATATATATATATATATATATATATATATATATATATATATATATGTATGTGTGTGTGTGTGTGTGTGTGTGTGTGTGTGTGTATGTGTGTGAAAGTCTATAAAAAACGGAAGTACTTTTGATACACTCCAATATATTATAATAATATTTGTAATATAGTGGAGTCATAGTTATTTGATATGTACATGAAATTAAATTTGGAATATATATTGTTTTGATACCACCCAATAATATCCTTGTTTGCCCTCTCACCAGGGTTACCGTTTTCCTCAATCCAACAAATACATGCAGAATACTTTTATAGATGTTTTGTTTTTTGTTTTTCAGAGTGCGTGTGTTGGGCTATAAAGGCTTTCTTTCGTCGTAGTGAGTTAGGAGCGTTACGTGATGAGAATAGTTATCGTTGATGGCTGGATAAAAATCGACGGCTGATCAATACCGACTGCGGTCGCCGTGAAGAAGGGGCGCATGATGTAAAGCACGGAAACCCTAATAATCACAGACAAAGAAGAAAAAAAAAACATCATTTCTGATGTGTACCAGAGAGTCTGATAGATGTATTACTCAAACCTGAATAGATCAGCGGCTTCTACTAACAGACTAGAACAGGACCAAAGTTGTTTTTGCAACAACTGGAGGCACTGCTGACAGTTTGGTAAAGCATATCTACAGTGATTTACTAAGCCTAGTTTAGTTGTGACACAAGGCCGAGATTAAAGAGCACCTAATGAGGATCCAATTCACCTACTCAGTCATAATTAATCTAGCGAGACAAGCTTGCTAACCATTACAAAATGTCGGAGTGCACAAACTTACTAAATTTAGCTAAGATGTGGCGCAAGGCCGAAAGTATGGAGCACTGAATGAGAATTGAACTCACTACTCAGTCGCATCTGATCTAACGAGACAGGTTTGTTAACCATTACGCGAAGTCTACGTGCATCTAAGCGTGGCTTAAATATGACCCAAGGCCAAATTTATGGAGAACCCAGTGAGGATTGAATTAAAAACTCAGTCGTAATGAATCTAGTGAGACAAGCTTGGTAACCATTACACCACCCTTGAGTGTACAGCAATTTACTAAGCGTGGCTTAGATGTGGCACAAGGCCGAAAGTAAAGAGCATCCATTGAGGATCGTGTTCCAATTCCCGTTGGGTTCGTTATATTCACTTACGCACAAATACCCTTGGGAAAGGTATGAATCCGTGTCTTTTGCCCCCTGCTATGAGTTAATTAGTAAAACTTGTATCACTAAAACCATTATTATCTCCACAAAAACCTTCTTACAATCTAAAAATATTTTCTGTCTTTAAAGAAGTGGTGATAAGTCGTAAAAAATGAATGAATCAATCGAATATATGGTTGTGCCCACCGGAGTTCAAAACGTTGTGATAAAAACAACAAAGATGAGGACAATAGTCGGAATGCAAATAGTGTAAATAATAATAAAACCCCTTATCCCAGACATTCAGACAGAATAATCATTATCAGAAAAAAAATCGTGCATGCAATATTCACCCACGAAAAATAATTTTAAAACAGTACAACAAAAGCAAATCAGTGAATTTCGAACTATCCACGTGTAACCTTTAAAGATATTTGTCAAATAACACACGTGATTTCGTATATGAGCAAAAGGTTTCAAGTCTCCATTTAAATTGAGTAAAAGTAAATAAAAAAAAAGTCAGTCTCTGGAGGGTTCTTATGGTGATTTACAACGCGTTGCACAGATGTGACACAAGACCGAAGGTGTGGAACACCCAGTGATGATTGAACTCGCTACTCAGTCGTCAGTGATCGAGCGAGAGAAGATTGCTTACTATTGGCCTCCATTGAAGTGCTCAAAAGAATTTTCTATGCGGAGCTTAGATATGGCACAAGGTCAAATGTATGGAGCACCCAGTGATGATTGAACTCGCTACTCAGTCGTAAGTGGTCGAGCGAGAGAAGATTGCTTACTATTACCCTACATGGAAGTGCTCAAAAGGATTTTCTCTGCGGAGCTTAGATATGGCACAAGGTCAAATGTATGGAGCACCCAGTGATGATTGAACTCGCTACTCAGTCGTAAGTGGTCGAGCGAGAGAAGATTGCTTACTATTACCCTACATGGAAGTGCTCAAAAGGATTTTCTATGCGGAGCTTAGATATGGCACAAGGTCAAATGTATGGAGCACCCAGTGATGATTGAACTCGATACTCAGTCGTAAGTGGTCGAGCGAGAGAAGATTGCTTACTATTACCCGACATGGAAGTGCTCAAAAGGATTTTCTCAGTTGTATCAGACCTAGTGAGACAATGTCGTCAACCATTACACGACGTCGAAGCGGCCGACAAAATATATCTATAATTATCATTCACGCTATTCAAAGCATTTATCTAGCATCTTTTCATTATTATTTAATACAACAGGAAAGTTGTTGCAGCAAGTCAATATTAATTGAAGCGGCTAGAAACATTCACTCAGTTTATGGAGAGGAATGTGTGAATGAAAGAACTTGCAGAAGGTGGTTTGCAAAATTCAGAGGTGGAGATTTCACCCTTGAAGATGAAGATCGAACCGGACGTCCAGTTGAGTTTGATGAAAAGCTTCTTGAAGCAGCCCTTGAAGAAAATCCTGCTTTATCAGTTAAGGAATTGGCAGTGGTTCTCAGTTCAAACCATACAACTGTTCATCGTTATCTTCAACAACTTGGAAAAGTTCCTAAATTTGGAAAATGGGTGCCTCATGAATTGTCTGAAAACAACCTCAAATCCCGAGTTGACATCTGCTCTTCTCTCCATTCTCGCCAACTTGTTTCACCTTTTTTGGATAGACTTGTGACGAAAAATGGATCTTTTATCGAAATGTTAAGCGTCGTAGACAGTGGCTTGGTAAAGGGGAAGGACCCCAGCCACAACCGAGAAGGGAACTTCATGGGCAAAAGGTTCTTCTTTCAATCTGGTGGGATTGCCAAGGAATAATCCACTTTGAATTCTTACCACCTAATGCAACAATTAATGCTCAAATATACTGTCAGCAATTAGAGCATTTGAACCAAGCTTTGAGGAAAAAAAGACCTGCTCTAGTGAATCGAAAACGGGTGATGTTTCATCAGGACAATGCGCGACCACACACAGCAGTAAGTAAGCTTGTTAATAGATGGAAGTAAGTAAGCTTCTTAATAGATGGAAGGAAGTCGTAGATAATCAGGGAAAATACACTGTTGATTGAATCTGTAATTAAATGTAACATTTGGTCACTTGCTTTCTTTATTCAAAATTCGGACAGAACTTATGGGATGACCTGATATTTTTAAAAATTGTTTTTAGAGCTTCTTTACGTTCGATACCATTTGTATAATATCTCTATACCTATTTTTATTTCTTAGTTTTAAGTACATCAGACTTAAGTCAAAGACTGCATACAACAACAGTACATTGACTGGTTGATTGATTCGTTTTCTACGGTTTATCAACCTTTTGCAAGTTATTTAAAGCCAGAAAATATTTATAAATTATATGGATTTGTTTTTATTTTTGAGGAATATAATAACGGTTTAGTGATACAAGTCCTACTAATTAACCCTCAGGCTCGACTTTGCTTAATTTTGGTGATCGTATGGGAACCGGTGTTTTAACATGACATGGCCGTAAGATACTAGGATACAATATTTGCTAAAAAAGCAAAAGCAAAAAACACAGCGAAAAACCCCTACCACCACCATCACAAAAAAAACGGAAAAAATTTTAGTGGCAAAATTTACTTAAATACGTACAAATAAAAAACATCTTATGAACCGCCGGTACTTGATTGTGAATCGTTGATGTTGTCAGCTGGGACAGGTTACAAGGTAGCCGGTGATGCTGTTCTTATTTTTCACAAGCATAGAGAGATTTGTCGGAATTGTTGGTTTCTTTTCCTCCTTATAAATTTCACGAATACGATGTAATTGAATTCCCTTTTACCAATAAAAGAATCAAGATTTATAGATGAAGCATCTATGAGAAGATTGATAAGAAATGTATCAAGATTTATTGGCGAGGTATCAATGGGAAAGCCTTTAAGAAAAGTATCAAAATTTATAGCTGAAGTTACAATGAAAAAAATAACGTTTAGTATTAATGACCAGATCGTTAAGAAATGTATCAAAATTTAAAGGTGAAGTTACAATGAAAAGGTAAGTAATGTATCAAGATATATTGGCGAAGTATCAACGAGAAGACTCTTAGCAAATGTATCATGATTTATAGGCGATGTATCAATGAAAAGATCGTTAAGAAAAGTATCAAGATTTATAGGCGAAGTATCAATGAGAAGATCCTTAAATATACTGTCAAGCTTTATAGTCGAAGTATCAGTGAGAAGATAGTTAAGAAATGTATGAAGTTTTATTAACGGTGTTACAATGAAAAGATCGATAAATAATGTATTATGATTTACAGGCGAAGTATCAGTGAGAAGATAGTTAAGAAATGTATCAAGATTTATAGGTGAATTATCACTGAAAAGATCGTTAAGTAAAATATTAAGAATTATAAGCGAAACTTCAATGAGAAAATCTTTAAAATATAAAATAAAAACTACTTGTCTGGGCTCAAAACGAAAGAAATTCATGGCGTTAGTTGATTGTATGTTATGTATAGATTTATTCCTGTTTTATCTTATGATCGATAGCAAAAGAAAACAAACTAACATGCAATTTACATATTGGAGAAACCGAAATTAAACAGGTGCAACAAGTTAGATAACTTGTATCCATATTAATAGATGACGCAAAGTACGATACGGAAATCCGAAGCTTGTTTTTAATAGGTAAAGATGGACCCCAATAGCTGATTATTAAGTAACAGAAAAATATCGTTAGAAACAATGAAAGGAGTACTGAAGTGTTTTGTAATATCATTCCTCCAAAAAGGCAGTGAATGCTGGACAGCCTCCTCACAAATGAAGATGAGATTTGAAGCAACAGAAAGAAAGAAAAGAGTACTGAACTCTCATGTAATATCATTCCTCCTATATGGCAGTGAATGCTGGATAACCTCTTCACAGAAGAAGATGAGACATAAAGCAACAGAAAGCAAAAGAAAGAAAAGTGTACTGAACTCTGATGTAATATCAGTTCTACTATATAGCAGTGCATGCTGAATAAACTTCTCACGGATGAAGATTAGACTTGAAACAACAGAAAGAAAGAAAAGAGTACTGACGAGTTATATAATATTAGTCCTCCTATATGGCAGTGAATGATGGACAGCCTCCTCACAGATGAAAAAGAGATTATATGAGAGATGGCAAATAAGCTAAAGTTATTAATAGCTACAAGAGACCGGAAATTGTGGAGAGCCTTGACCGTCAACGTATTGAAGGGAGGCGACGCATAGAAGAGGAAGATGTACACTCTCACGAGGTACATCTTAATGTGATTAATTTTTCATATTGGTGTTATATCGTCATAACTACGCACTTATTTGGTTGTAGCAAACAGTTGTAATATGGCAACAAATAACCTGTCGCCCGCTGTAAAGTCACGCACACTATTTATACATTTACGTACGCCATTTATTTATACAAAAATATAGATATTTCTTTGCTGGTCATTGATCTGAACAGGTATCTAAATAAAAGATCGGAAGTGGACTTTGAATATATTTCTTTAATGGCTTCTGATTGATTAACTGATTGATTGCTGTATTGACTTTAATTGCCTGACGATCGCTTCACAGCTTTCAGCAACCCGACCCGGGTAGGGTTTTCATAAGTAGGTAAAACATTTAAGAAATCATTTTTTCTTTTAGAGTTATGTTTACCCTGTACAAGGTATTTAATATAGATGGTTACGTTGAGGCATAGTTGACATGGATAGGAGGGAAAGATTACGTCTAACTCTAGACGTGAACAGGTTGTAGTCATCGGGGAAACATCTTGTGCGTCTCTTTCACGGAGCGGTGGTTCGTGGAAAGAAGCGGTTCCCGTGAAACTTTCTTCTCGCTGATGGTATACGGAGGGAATGTGGGTGGTTTGCTACATGGCGGGTCCAAGCTGTTGAGGTTATTCCTGGCGAAACCAAGGAATGTAGTTTGTTCGAGCACTGTACATGGAAATAGCGAGAGAGTAGTGAGAGACTCGCCACGCTCTTCCTGTAAGAGAGAGGATACACACACACACACACAGATGTATATGTACAGAGTGAGGTAACTTAAATAACAATATATATATATATATATATATATATATTACTTTTTAAAAAAATATGTCTCCATTGCTACACAGAATTTACTATGTTTCGAAACAGAAACTCTAGTCCTAAAGTTCAATTTCATAATTAAACGTAAAATTTAGAGTACGGTTTCATTCTCAAGCGATGTTAAGAATGACTTACGGAGAAATTGGTTTATTCTATTTATGATGGTATTATGAGAGTTCCTATTTTTTATCAGGTGGTTTAGGCTTTTACGAATGAAGAGAGTAGAAATATTTATTGTGTGTGAAGTTTTTGGAATGTACATTGTGTGTCAAGTTTTTGAAATTGAACTTTAAGACTTGAGTTTCGGTTTCGAAGCATCGTAATTTCTGTGTAGCGATGGAGACATATTTTTGAAAAAAGTAATTATAATATTATGCTCTACTTGTATCGTATATATATATATATATATATATATATATATATATATATATATATATATATATATATATATATATATATATATATAGTTTTAAGGTATTCTATATTAATGGGGTAAAGTGCTCAATATCAATGATATACAGTATATATATATATATATATATATATTGTTGTGTAGGATCCACCTAATCTGCATAGGTGACTACCAACTATATAAATAATGGTTGGTACCGGAAGACGAGGGAGGAGGAATCACAAGATCCAATTAGAGACTCTGATCAACTGCGACTAGTCAACACATTATCCAGGAACGTTTTCCCAGAAATATACAGAAATACTATATGTACTTATTGTGTACACTTTCTTGTTATAATACATTCTTGTTCTAAGTACATTTTGTGTTGCATTATTATTCCATGCAATAGGCGAGATTCAACATTGAGTCAAGACTCAACATATATATATATATATATATATATATATATATATAAATATATGTGTGTGTGTTTGTGTGTGTGAGCGTATATATATATATATATATATATATATATATATATATATATATATATAATCATTTCACCCCAAGTAAGGCTAGAATGCCACTAGTACGCAGGGCGTTACAGAGAGTGAAAGTGTGTGAAAAAACCGAGTATCGGGAGGACTGAGCAAAGTACCAAAGATTATCGGGATTCAAGAAGATAGAAGACGGCGATTGACATGGCATTTAGATTTCTGATGGTTGTATTTATCAAGGAAGCAAAAAAAACAAGGTGGGAAGTGGGAGAAAAGAAACTGTTGCATTTGGGCAGCAATTCCTCTTTTATACAGGTTTCATTAAAGGCGATTGGCAAATTTCTGCGATTTCTTGTGTTCGAATAAGTATTTTCTGTTCTGGACTTAAATCGCAGTACCATGTCAGTCGACAATAAGAAATAAATTTTGTATAAATGAAGGATTACTGCCTAAATACACAATTATTAAATTACCAAACCCGGCACCCAACAAGGAAAATATCACTAAAACATGCAGAAAAAAATGTTGTTTTATAGTGGCTGAAAGAACAGACGAAGACGCTCGCATAGACTGAAAATTTGGACATTTTTTCATACTTTATGCCCAGAAAAGGAAACACTTAAACAAACACAAGAAAAATTGAATAAAAAGTTTAACCACAGTACCTTCTCAGTTGTCTTTAATAAAATTTGTGCACAGACACACACACGCACATATATATATATATATATATATATATATATATATATATATATATATATATATATGTGTGTGTGTGTGTGTGTGTGTGTGTGTGTGTGTATATGTCGGGTGTAAAAGCAAAATTGTCCAAACCGTATAGCACTAAAATTATCTAATTGTCGGATTAAGCTCTGAACCGTTATATCTTAGATATGATTAAAATATCTTACTGGAACTCTCCGTGGTTTTTATAACAGTATTGGACTCTACCTTGAGCAATAAGAATGTATAATTACTCTCTAAGCTTAACAGAAGAATCGTGATGAAATCGCTCATGAACGAAAATGACATGTTCGTCATTAATTAATCATAGTTAAGGATCGGAAGCTCATGAAAGATTGAAATAATGTTCAAATATATATATATATATATATATATATGTGTGTGTGTGTGTGTGTGTGTGTGTGTGTGTGTGCGTGTGTCATTGCCCGATCATTTTCTAACTTATTCAAGATGATCTTCGCCCTCTAACCTTCTAACTTTCTGTTCTGTGGTAACAAAGTGCCTCATCGTTTTCAGTTACGATTTCATTTTCTGGTCCTTTTTCACTGCTTTTGTACTATCAGCTGAAACTCCCCTCACACGTGACAAACCCCTTAGGAATTGAGTTGGATCTTTTTTGCTCTAAGTTGAAATGATGATCCCTTTTGCTGTTGTGGCCTCCTGATCCAGTTTTCCTCTCTACTGCTTTCTCCTTTTAAAATCTATACACCGTTCTCTTGATGGTTCTTGAATGGACGTTGAAGATGGAAACCAGAGTATGAATGTTGGTACCATTACTGAAGGCCTGAATGATTTTTCCTCTCACCATTGCTCAGGTGAGAAGACAGTGGAGCTAACACAAAACGATTTTAACCTGTTCTCTTTCTAGCTGAATAACTCAAAGGGTTTTTCAGTGATTTTTACGAGAAATGGTGTCTTATCTGAAAAGCTGGAGAAAAGTAACTCAATTAGTTCAGTTGTTTTTTTTAGATATTAAACATTTAGTAGGATGGACGATTATGCTGTTACGAGATTTGGACAATTTGCTTTCCTGATCAAACCAATTTCCTGAATAATTATATTGGACATACTGCCACATACCTCTCAAGAAGATTCCCGTTCCATCACTCTTGCCATAGCCCAATTAGGACTCGTTCAAACACACGGAAACCTAACAATATCGGAATACCTAGTTCGAATGTTGTTTTTAGCTTTACACCGCTGATGGTTGAAAAGGCCACCACTGGTTCGAAATTGAAATGTAATACAATTTCCATGTCATATTTTAGCATTACTGAAAAGAATTGAACAAAGAGAACTGGGGTCATGACATAATCTCGCTTCATGTCATTTGTAACATAAAAGTAATCGAAGAATTCCCCGTCGGCTACAAGAGCAACTTTTATCCCCTCGCCAAAGGAGATTATAGCATTCAACATTTTGCCTGGGATTCCAAGCCTTTTAGGAACATTCCAGAGTGTTGCATGATTTATAGCGTCAAGGGCCTTAGTTCGATCAGCAAACACCATAGACAACTTGTAGTTCTTTTCCGGCTACCTGAAGAAGTGAGAAGATCACGTCAATATTGTCACGGCCGGATCTGAAATTACACTGTAATTCTGGGTAATCTTACTGACGACATTCTTGGTAATCTTGTTCAGAATCAGTCTAGCTAATATTCTACCAGCAGTTGACAGCAGAGATATTCCACGATAGATGTCACAAACATTTCTATCACCTTTGTTCTTGTATAGGTGTTAAATTAAGGCATTCTTGTAATCTTGAGGAACCCGAGAAGCCCTCCAGGTGTAGCTTTTTTGATGATATTTTTACCACCGTGCTTGTAGATTTCGGATGAAATAGCATCCTTTCTAGTTACTTTGCCTGAAGAGATATATTTGCGTCCAAGACTTCTTGCATGGTTGGCTCGAAAGAAAGTTCTTGTATTTCAGGATGTTGGGAAATGGCTGCTATAAAGTCTTCATCAGTGACTTTTGGTGTGTTTAAAAACAGACTTCAAGTGCTCGTTCAACCTGCCTATGGTATCAGACGTGTCTGCCTGAAGCATCTGTCCACTTGAGAAGTGTAGTGGCGTGACTATTACAAGATCAAATTCGAGAAAGGAGGCACAGGCCGTTGGAGTTCATGCGTTCAACAACATGATGACCCAGCACACAATCCCAGACCTGGTGATTGTTATCCAACCGAGTATTGACGTCCCAATTAGGATAAGTTTATCTATATGTTGGACGTGGAAGATGAAATTAAGGAAATTGGTGTAGAAGACATCTTTCTCTTGCACAGAGCTGTTCATTGTGGGTGGGTAGCAACTGATAAGCGTACCGCTTATGTTGTGATAGAAATCAATATTTACGTTTTTTTTCTTCAGTTAGGCTTGGAATAAGTTCTTTTCTTGAGTTCGGATGCACACGTCGTCTATCCTTAAACTCAGAACGCCACAAATTATTCACAACTCTCAGTGCCTGATGAATGGGAAAGCCATGAAACTCTGAGTCGTACTACAAACGTGCGTATATATGTAATTGTTAACA
>OZ038488.1:21760423-21812923 GCA_964036315.1 Acanthosepion esculentum
ATTACAAATTGGAGATACCAAAATCAAACAAGTACGAGTACAACAATTTAAATAACTGGAATGTTTTCTGTAATCACTTTCTTTTTACTGGTAATAAAATTCCTTAATTCGTTTCTTTCCCCAAACAGCGTAGCGTAAGTCCAACAACACGCGTCTCCTGTTTGCTACCACAGTCGCACTGCTATGTCGCCTCGTTAAGCACTTTTTATAGATCGAGTGACAGGTTAAATTTGCATAGGTGGGAAAAAAAAGCTTAGCAAAAATATCCGACTCCGAGATCTATCTTCTCTTAAATATACGACTCATAAAGCCGTCATTTTTTTAGGGGAATATTTTACACACGAGACACGTCCGAATCTGTTTTCGGCCAGGAGGTAAACCATTTTTCTCGTGTTACATGTTCTAACAGAGAACGGAAAATGCAACACTGAAATACAATGATATCTTGAGATAGACAAAGATGCACCCCAAAAGCTAAGCAGAGTATTAAGAAACAGGAAAAATATTGGTATGAACAAATAAAAGAGTACTGGACTTTTACGTAGTATCAGTCCTCTTATATAGCAGTGAATACTAGACAATCTTATCAAAGAAAAGGAGAGACTTGAAGCAACAGGAATGGGTTTTACAGAAGGATTGTTGAGAATACCGTCAACCAAATATATGAAAACGTTTTAGAGAAAACGGAAACAAAAAGGAAATGTATACTTAACATCAGGAAGAGGCAGTTGGTATTTCTGAGGTATGTAATGAGGACGGATAGCCTTGGAAATTTGATACTCACAGGACAGATTCATAGAAAGATGGACAGAGGAAATCAGCGGAAAACATAATTGATGAGCTTGAGTAAATAGATGAGAAATATAACAAAATGACAAAACTTAACACCAGAAATTTCTAGGGCACATAATGAGGAAAGAAGGCTGGGAAAATCTGATAAACACAGGACAGATTGAAGGCAAGAGGAACTGAAGAAATCAAGGCATAACTGTGAGCTTGAGTAATCGGATGGCGGAACGGGGTTTAGGAGAGATAACAATAAGAGACAATTTATTAAGAGCTATGAATGACAGGAAATTGTGGAGAGCTGTGATCGCCTAAGTCCTGATGGAACACAGTACATAAAGAAGTAGTTTGATGGTCTGAGATATGACAAAGTTTTATGACTATCTTTTAATGCTTTTGATTAAAGAAACACCTGCTATCAAGTTTTGCAAGTTTCTTTATAGCTAAATTTATTCGATATCCGATAGTCATAAAACTTAACTCTGATTCTTTGACTTGATAAAAGCAAACAATAAAAGATACACTCCTTCAACATCTGTCCTCGCTTTTGCAGTGAAGATAATATACACTCACTTATTTGTCACCACACTAGGGATTGACAAACTCACTACATACTCTCCTTGCTCACAGAAGGAGAAACTGTTATCAGTTTGGTGGTTCTAAAGATAGTAGAAAAATAAAAACAAAACAATCTATATATTATAATGGTCGGTCAAGAAGGAGACAGAAACGTAACTATTTGGAGTAGGTGTCATAAGAAAGGTTACTCATTCAAAGCTTGGCGTTAGAGACACCAACCACTACGACCGCTTCTTCAGTGTGCACAGTTTCATAATAAAATTGATGTAAACTAACCAGTACTGATAAGAATTTCAGGATATTCTCTCTTCTCAGCCATTTTTATTGTTGGACTTGGACCTTCCCCAGATTCATGTGAAGGAATAGGACACTGCCCTAACGCGTTAGCCCAATGCTTGTTGGGATGGGTGGATGTGACATTTTTTGATTCATTATCGCCCAAAGTTATATGAGCGAAAATGGATATTATGAACAAGACTGGAATTCGAACTAGGTTCTCCTATTTCTCATTACGCCACCCGCACATCACACATCTTAGCAGCTGGTATTCCCAAACGCTCATATATCTAGGTAGTGTCCAGGCACGATGTTGCTTAACTGGTGATCGAACTAGAACCGGTGTTTCAATGTGATATAGCCGCAAGCCCCTTTCAGGACATACGTTTATCTGCGCAATATATTTTGCAGGTTATTTAAAGCCAGCAAATATTTTGGGAATGTAAGAATTTTGAGGGTGGCGAGATCATGATTTTTCAAACACTGCTTTTCGTCCGATCGCCGAAATTAAACAAGGTTTAGCCTGGTTAATATCAAGATGCTGACTGCTTGGGAATACCAGGTGCTGTAAAGCTTGGATGATTCGGTATTGGAAATAGGAGAGTCGAGTTCCAATTCCAGCTGTGTTGGTTATATTCACTTACGCGTAAATACTCTTCGGAAAAGTACGAATCCACCGCCCCCCTCGCTATGGGTTAATTAGTAGGACATGTGTCAGTAAATGATTATACTCTAAGAAAAGGAAATTATTATAATCTAAAATATTTTCTAGCTTTAAATAACCTACAAAATTTGAGAAGTCGTAAAAAAAAAAAGCAAATCATTCTCCGGAATCTGTTCATAAAGCAACGGCTCTTGTGAAGAAGGCGCTCAAATGGACCTTTCTTCTTACTAATGAAATATGACGATAATGAGGATGGTTCGCCCTTCTGTATACGATATGGTACGTCTTCGGTGTGAATGTCTGAACTGGTGGAACTAAGGAATGGTGCCCGTCAGAACATTTTTCATGTAACGAGAGGCGTGCGAAATATAATCAATGGGAAAGTGCTTGAACCGTTTCAAATAATCTATCACCTAAAAGGTCGCGTAAACGCTTTCGAACTCTCTTAAAACCGAAGGGAGAGGATTGTGCAGCTCCAAGCAGATATGTCAACAATACTTTATTTTTGGTCTGATCTGTTTTTACAAAGATAGCACATGGCCGATAAAGTCTGGAAATGTGTAGGGCCGTATGAGTAGATGACCGTATTTTCAATATTTTCAGTGATGGATTTTTATATATATATATATATATATATATATATATATATATATATATATATATATATATATATATATATATAATAAAAAGGCTTAAACACTAATATTCCATGGTTATAATTTATTACATTGGAATCGTAATTAGGATCCAATTCATCAGACCTACAAATTCTAAAAGAAATCAGAAAAAATAACGCAGGGAATAAAAAATAAAATTTAGTGAGAGTCTATGTATGAGAGTCGGGGACGAATGTGAGAGGTAAATAAAAGTTCTAGAGAGGGGTAACAGATGAGAGAAGAACAGGAAGGCCTAAAAGTGAAGGTGGGTATTAACATTTAATACAGAGAAGTTTTAAAGAGAAGTTAGAAGACGGTTTAAATGAGTATATGAAATATGAATTATTTTCCGATGCATATTGAGATCTACCTGGATTCTGTCCTCTTGGAAATTTATATATATATATGTATGTGTATGTATGTATGTATGTATATATATTTATATATTTTATATATATATATATGTGTGCGTGTGTGTATATTAACCACTAATATTATCTATCTATATATATATATATATATATATATATATATATATATATATATATATATATATGTATATATATAGTCGAGGAATCTAACTGAAATAATATAAACGAAAGAATATTAATATACAATTCAGTCTGTCTGAAGATTTTATTTTTTTAAATTTTTTTATTGTTCAAAACATACATATATATATATATATATATATATATATGTGTGTGTGTGTGTGTGTTTGTGTGTGTGTGTGTGTGTGTGTATGTGTGTGTATGTATTATATATATATATATATATATATATATATATATCAGGGTCATGATATTTTTGTAACCTTATGTTTCTGTCACATAATTCAATGAACTTTTGTTCAAAAGTAATGAAAAGGCATTAATTTCTTTTAGTTCTTGAAAAAGGTCAGCCATAACCGAAAATTCGATTTTATCGTGTATGCAATCAGGGTAAAAGAATCAAAATATTTCAAATGGTTTATTTTTAGTTGACTAATTATACAACTGAATAGTACTTATGCATTTTTAAACGCATTTAACTGTTTATACCGATAGCATAACGTACAAAATTACAAATAAACAGAAAAAAGTTCTAGAAGGTTCCAGAAAGCATGCTTTCTAAATATATGTCGGAAATAAAAAAACAAAACGCAGACCACACCAAAAATATCTTGGAAAATAAGGAAAAAATCATCAGCCTACAACAACCTATCAAAAACTTGCAAACTCTGCTCGGAGGAAAAAATAACTATCATTACCTTCCCAGACCAAAATCAATTATTAAATTAAAGATACGAGCTAATCTGAAAATGAAGACATGAAAACAAATTTTTACTACGTAACTTAAAAATCGAAAACGGAAAAAATAAATGAATACATAAACAAACAAAATGACAATAAATAAGCAAAATAAATTAATCCAAACAAATTACCAAATCACACCTGTTAGAATAGACGAAATAGAATAAAAAATAAGGAACAAAATCAATAAATAAAGTAAATAATAAACAACTTAGCAAACTATTATGACCAAAATATTAGACTATAAAAAATCAAGACAAAAAATCGGACGAAAAATAGCTATAACTGTTATATAACGATAAAGAAAATGAATAAAAAATAATATACTGCGTTACTTAAAAAGAGAAAACCAAAAAGAGAAAATATATAGTGCAATAAATAAATAACGACAAGTATAATAAATTGATCTAAATACACCCAAATATATATATAAACTAACAACCGATACCGATAAACTAGCCGTTTAGAAAAAGCAAATAAAGATAATCGATCCAAATAAATAAATGAAAAAACTGTTCCCGCGAAAATAATAGTCAGAACAAACCACAACAATCAACCCCAAAATTCAACAAATAACTTTATCTTCCCAAACAAAAACAAAACTATTAAATAAGCTATATAAACAAATGTTATTACGTTAATAAAAACACCGATCAAAATAAAAATAATAAATAAATAAATATGTAAGATAAAAAATAAAAATAAAAATAAATAAAAACAAGCAAAATAATTTGACCCAAATAAATAAACATATAAACGACTTCCGGTAAAATAGCCGCCATAATAGACTACCCACAATAAGCTATATAAACAAATTTTTACTACGTTAATAAAAACACCGATCAAAATAAAAAATTAAAATTAAATAAATATAAAGGATAAAAAACAAAAATAAATTAAATAAAAACAAGCAAAATAATTTGGCACAAATAAACAAATAAACGACTTCCCGTAAAATATCTGCCAAAATAGACTACCCACAATGCACCACTGACCCGTATATATAGATAGCCGAGAAAAATAACAGCACTCATGGCCTGACGATTGCATCTAGCATGAAACAGACTGTCGCCTCTAAGTGTTGACTTCTATGTTCACTTTTATATTTACACATGCTCTATCTCTGATATTGAGCACTTTATCCCATAAATATAGCACACTTTAAGACAATATTTCTTCATATATATATATATATATATATATATATATATATATATATAAAGGTAAAATAAAATCCGTGGATATATAATCCAAGTTTTTTTCTTGATTGTTTATCTATTGGTCTGTATAAATAAAATACATCGAGCTCTCTTTTGTGGTTCACTTTTAATATTCTACTAGGACTCACTTGGATTATAGACCCACGGATTTGATTTTACCTTTGATGTATGGTGTGGACTGAATTCGTACCAAAAATAGAAATTTAAATGTGAAAGCAAAAATAAATAAATAAACATAGAAATCAACCAGAAGAAAAACTAATACACAATTTATCCAGTTCAATGTTTCAGTCAGACAAAAGGCACGATGCAGAGTTCAGGGAGGGTGAAAGTCATTTGTCTTAAAGGAAAGAGGTTTTATGAAATTAAACCCGAATATTAACCTTATGACATCAATTTGGGGTGAAATGAAGAATGAAATATTAATTTAAAATTAAAAGAGAAATTTAAAAAAAGGGTTGAATAATAAATTTAAAAATGTATAAATAAAAAGATGTAAGATGTAATGGCTAACAAGTTAGTCTCGTTAGATCAATTAGGACTGAGTAGTAAGTTCGATCCTCACTGGGTGCTATGCTCAATAAATCACTTTGGGCACTTCCACTAGGTGTAATGGGGGTAACATTCTTGTCTCGATAGATAAATTACGACTGAGTAATGAGTTCCGTCTTCACCGGGTGCTCTATACTTTCAGCCTTGTGCCGCATCTATGCTACGCTTAGTAAATCACTATATGCTAGCGTTTCGTCTTTTTCCAGTGTGCTGGCTAACTGACGGTGTCATATGCGCATGTTTCACAAAAACGTTCCCGTAGATCTCTTTCTTACAATGTCTTGCCGCCTTTGACAAAGGCTAATAACTGTGTTTTACTGCTTATTGGAATTCTGAGAGTCGTGTTGCGAACGACGCGACAGAAATAATAACAAGTTAATTGAATGAAACAACCTGTGACAAACATGACAACGAGTTATTAATATTTAACTTATAACTTCAAAAGTTACTGTCAGTCAACAAATGTCGCTATTATCGTGCAAACAAATCGTTTGTTGCTGCGTTCAGTAATCGACAATGTAAACGAATGCTTTGTAAAGCTCGAGCTGTTGCTCTAGATATATCGAAGGCGTTTGGCAGGCTTTGGCACGCTGGCCTTCGATGTAAGCTTCAGTTATACGGTATTATACGACGATTTTTTTATTTAATCCAATTATTCCTGTCCAACCGCAAAATGAAGGTTGTCCTGAACTGGTTCTCTTCCAGTTTCTTCCATATGAACGCTGGTGTTCCTCAAGGTTCTCTCCTTTCTTCCTACACCGTTTCTAATCTTCATCAATGATCTCCCTGGCGTCATCAATTCTCAAGTAGGCATCTTAAGCAGACGACGCTATCATTTACTCCTGTCTCAAATAATAAATCCGGCATTGTTGACGAAATTAATCTGGCTGTTGGTCTCGAAAACGACATCCAATCCGTGGTTGACTGAGGCAGGAAATGGCTTGTGAATTTCAATGCATCCAAAGTGAAACTGCTTTCATTTACTCACATTTCCGCTTTGCCCGGTCTACCGCTGATGTTCTTACGGCCATAAGTTAATATGCATACCAAGGTCTTAATAATAATGGCGAAGCTCGAGTTGTTGCTGTAGATATATCGAAGGCGTTTGACAGAGTTTGGCACGCTGGCCTTCTACTTTTAAGTTTCCGGGACACGGTATTTCAGGGCGATTATTTGATTTAATCCAACCATTTCTGTCTAACCATGAAATGAAGTTTGTCCTGAAAAGGTCCTCTTCCAGTTCCTTCCATACGAACGCTGCTGTTCCTCAAGGTTCTGTCCTTGATCCTACAGTCTTTCTGATCTTCATCAATGATCTTCCCCACGTCATCAGTTCTCAAATAGGCATCTATGCAGACGACACTACCATTTACTTCTGTCTCAACAGTAAACCCGGAATTGCTGATTACGTTAACCTGGCCGTTGGTCTCGAAAACGACCTCCAATCTGTGTTTGACTGGGACAGGAAGTGGCTTGTGAATTTTAATGCATCTAAAACATAACCGCTGTCATTTACTCACCATAGAGACGCATCCATAACTCCTATCAGCATGGTTGATGCTAAACTCCCCGAGAGCGCCTCTCTACGCCTTCTTGGACTCACGTTCTCCACTGATCTGAGGTGAAACAACTACATTGAATCAATTGCTGCATCTACTGCAAGGAAAGTTGGTTCTCTGTGTCACGCTAGAAGGTTTTTTTTTTCATTTGAGTCCATTCTTCACATATACAAATCTACCATTTGTCCACGCATGGAGTACTGTTGCCATATATGGTCTGGTACCCCCGCTATTTATCTCAAGGTTCTTGACAAAATCCAAAGAAGGATATGCAATGTGATCTGTCCTAACTTGGGGTTTCGTCCCCAGTCACTTTCTTACCGTGGTTTCCCTCTGACTTTTCTATAAATATTTTCATAGCATCTGCTCTGACGATATATCACTCACTGGTGCCCCGACTGCATGAATTTAAGGTTGGCATCTCGGTCCCACCCTTTTACTGTCGAAACAGTTAAATGTAACCGACTCTTCTACTCCAACAGCTTCTCCTCTTGTATTTCCCGATAGTGGAACTCTCTTCTTTTTACTTGCTTCTCTGATATCTATAATTTGTCGACATCTCTTGCCTTGATCCCCGTTCTTCTTCTAATCCTTTCTGCACCCCGCTATACCAATAGTTCTACTTACTTACACTCGCTGTAGCCTTGCTTGGTTTGAATTACTTAAAAATAAATTTTTAAAAATAAGCATTTTTTATAAGCTCCAGTTTTTAAGAAATCTAGCACACAAAGGTAGTACTTAAAAAGTACTGCTTTTGTGCGTCAAGTCTTTTCAGTTAATAACCAGACGAACATGTTTCTCCATAACGTTCTTCGTTCTATGTACTATTTTTACCCTTTGGGAAAAATAGTGCCGGAGTGAAACACATTATTTCTGGAATACGGAGTAAATAAGGCTGTATGTATTATGCCGTGTCCTAGGTGTAAAGGTCTGAACTGGCGTAACTAAAGAATGAAGCTCATGCGAAACATTTGCCTCATTATTACTATTCCGTAAAGTTACGGGTTTCTCTACTTCTCTTGCCTTCAGTATTCCTTGTCGGTGTCATACTCTCTAGGCCTTTTCATCATTTCACTCTAAGCAAGGCGATAATGCCAGTAGAACGCAAAGGTTTACTGAGTGTTCTGGTGTCCCCATAGCATAAATTTAAGCATGCTACTAGGTTGACAGCTGATCCCACTTTTGACAAGTTAAATGTAACCGCTTCTTCTACTCCAGCAGCTTCTTTCGCACTTCCCGACAGTCGAACTCCCTTCCTCTAACTTGCTTCACTGAAAACTATAATCATCAAAAATCTAAATATAATATCAAGTGGACATCTTCTGTTGCCTTGATGCCCGTTCTTCTTTTTATCCTCTTCCGTTCTTCTTTTTATCCCTTCCTCGCCCCCTATAATTAGTCTTTTCCCTTACTTACACTCTCTGTATCCCTTCGTGTACTAGTGGCACTCCCGCTTTGCTTGGGGTGAAATACTTTAAAAAAAAAGGAGAGAGGACAATAAAAGAACAAGTATTAAGAAGACTAAAGATAACGAGTGACACTGCTTTTAAATTTTCGGATTTCAAAGTTGAATGGGAAACAAGAAGCCGGAAGAGAGTTCCACAAGCGAGAAGCGCGCGAGAAGAAACTGTTAGCATAAAACTAACGGTTATATCTAGCCATTTCAACTAGAAAATGATGAAATCTTGCCGCTAATCTAGTACTGCTTTTAAATTCATAAAGTCTAGATACTATAGTGGAAAGTTCCTAAGAACAATTACCATTGAATTGTTTACAGAAAAGGCACAAGGAAACTACGTTACGACGGTAGGAAAATGACTGAAGCCGAGATGACATTTCCAGGACAATAACATTGCAGATTCTTCTATGGATTTTATTGAGAATCTGTAAATATATAGTAGGAGCACAAGATCAAACGTGGCAGCTATGCATAAAACAAGGACGAATGGTAGACTTATAAATATCTAAAATAGATTTTGGCGAGAAAAAACCGTCTAGCCCGACATAGTGAACCAACTTCTGCAATCTTAGCAGTTGATTCAATATATTATTTACACTTCATGTCAGCCGAAAACATTAGCTCGGGTCACTCTCCTGGAGTTTAGCATTAGCTATGCTGATGGAAGGTAAAAAGGTGTCTCTCAAAAGGTTAAAAGAGAGCAGTTTCGTTTTTGAGGCGTTAAAATTAACAAGCCACTCCTTGTCCCATTTAACAACTGATTGTAGGTTATTTTTTTAGATCAGCTGCCAATGTGAACCGAGCAGACTTACTATTAACACTGGAGTAAATAGCCGTGTCATCTTTCCTCATTAGTTGTAGTAAGAAAGTTCAACTGTCTCTTTCTAAATACCCATCTTTTTTCCACATATGAATTTAAAAACAAAAAAAAAACGACAAAAGCAACACCTCACTCAAAGAGATTAAATGCAAAAATACACACACACAATTCTTTTATATTTGGTGTCCTTTCCGGAAGTAGGTGATTAGGCGTTTCCACTGTTTCTTGTTTTGATTTCTTTACCGTCCATCTTTGTTCATGTTCTGCTGTCCATTTACTCAAACCCGTTAAGTAGATTACTCGATGTCATTCCCTGCTTTTTCCGCCTTTAATATGTCCTCTTATTATTCAGAATCTCCGTGTCCTCTTCCCTAAATACGTGTCCCGGACATTTTAGCTGTCTCTTTCTGATTGAAAATATAAAGCTTCTCTGTTGTCGTTATTACTCTTAAAAGTTTTTCGTCGTTCACCTGTTTTATCCATATTATTCTTAGCTTTCTTCGATAGATCCACCTCTCTATTGCTTTAAGTTACTTCTTCATCTGTGAGGAGAATTTCCTAGTAGTTACTAGAGGACTCGATATAATATATCATTTTAGTACTTTAGTATTTTGTTTCTGGCGACATTTCCTATGACTTAGAACTTTGATTCTATAAGTCATCTTTCGAGACCGACTTTTGATTTCTGTCTCAAACTTTCTGTCGTATGTCACTATACTCCTAAGATAGTTAAATTTATTTATCTGCTTGATTTTGACATTTTCCCTAGCTTTATAAGAGTCAGATCAGGCCTGTAACCCTCTACCTCGATTGGCTCCCGGGACTTGTACAGGTTGAACATCATTGTAAAATAGAATTCCAGTACATAGCTCACTTCTTGTAGTTTCTCTTTTCCTGGTGATCATGCATTATATCTCGTTACAGTTAATAGTACTTTCTTCTTGCTATTCAATAATATATTACCGTATATACACCATATATGTAGCAGACAATGTTAATGTCAATGTGGCGAGGTTTACGTTTAGAATTCATGGTTAAAGTTTTGTATACCTGAAACAAAGACAGAGCTTGGTACACAAAGAATTATACAATTTTAAGGAATGTAAAATGTTATATCCCAGACTGATAGGATAAACAAAGAATATAAAATGAAGTAGCAATTGTATTTTGAATACAAACAATATTTATTTTTCTTTCGCCTTACTTGATGCAGATAGTTGAAAGACAATTAACATCAATCCACATGCGTGTGTTTAAACGACAGCCATGTTGTTTCTCTCCCTGTCTGAAAGAATTGTGTCCGCGGGTATTTTTTTGTACTCCAAGTGAATAGTTCTCTTTGGTAGATAGAGTTATGCCCTCCAACGTAAACAAAGTGACGAGTAGGGAGAGCAAATCTCGCATGTTCGGCGAAGTTTAAATAAGTGAAATTTATTGATGTCCAATATCTTGAAAAGTAGGGCCAATTCAACAGAAGTAAGTAGATTTTTTAATTCAGCGACACTGATTTACCCTAAAAATATTCTAATATCCCCCGTGGCTTTTGAAAAATATTTTTTTCTTGATCGGTGTAATGATTGACGTTGTAGTTAACGTTTTCAAGATCAAAGTTGACTGGAAAACAAAACAAAGCAAAAAAATGGAAGAGTGTTCCCCATTCGCGAAGCGTGAGAGAAGAAACTGATAGCATAGAACTTACAGTTATATCAGACCATTTCAACTGTTAAATGATGAGACCTATCTACCAATCTAGCAATGCGTTTGAATTCGTAAAGCCTATGTACCAAAAAGGAAAGCCCATCAGAATAGTTACTATGTAAATATGTATAGAAAAGCCGCAGGGAATCTACATTGGGAAAATGACTGAAATCCGAGATGCCAAGATGAGGCTGTCATGGCACTTCGAAGCTTCATATATTTTGTTGCGTTTAGGTATTGACTCCGAAAGTGGGTTGCAGTTTGTGTATTTGGTTTAGGAATCACTTAGAACTTGAAAGAGAAAAGCATCCCGAGGCAGAGAACTGAGTCATATTGAAGTTCAACTAACGAATTCTAAAAGTCATCAGATATATTTTTAAAACTATCAATATAGTATATGGATTTAATTTTTCATTCTGGTTGTAACACCCACGTAGAAGAGGAAGGTTTGATTTAATCGGGGTTTAGGAGATATAACAATAAGAGAAAATTTATTAAGAGCGACGAATGACAGGAAATTGTGGAGAGCTGTGATCGCCTACGTCCTGATGGAACACAGTACATAAAGAAGTACTTTGATGGTCTGAGATATGACAAAGTTTTATGACTATCTTTTAATACTTTTGATTAAAGAAACACCTGATATCAATTAGCCACAGCCGGTCTTGCAAGTTTCTTTATAGCTAAATTTACTCGATATCCGATAGTCATAAAACTTAACTCTGATTCTTTGACTTGATAAAAGCAAACAATAAAAGATACACTCCTTCAACATCTGTCCTCGCTTTTGCAGTGAAGATAATATACACTCACTTATTTGTCACCACACTAGGGAGAGACAAACTCACTACATACTCTCATTGCTCACAGAAGGAGAAACTGTTATCAGTTTGGTGGTTCTAAAGATAGTAGAAAAATAAAAACAAAACAATCTATATATTATAATGGTCGGTCAAGAAGGAGACAGAAACGTAACTATTTGGAGTAGGTGTCATAAGAAAGGTTACTCATTCAAAGCTTGGCGTTAGAGACACCAACCACTACGACCGCTTCTTCAGTGTGCACAGTTTCATAATAAAATTGATGGAAACTAACCAGTACTGATAAGAATTTCAGGATATTCTCTCTTCTCAGCCATTTTTATTGTTGGACTTAGACCTTCCCCAGATTCATGTGAAGGAATAGGCCACTGCCCTAACGCGTTAGCCCAATGCTTGTTGGGATGGGTGGATGTGACATTTTTCGATTCATTATCGCCCAAAGTTATATGAGCGAAAATGGATATTATGAACAAGACTGGAATTCGAACTAGGTTCTCCTATTTCTCATTACGCCACCCGCACATCACACATCTTAGCAGCTGGTATTCCCAAACGCTCATATATCTAGGTAGTGTCCAGGCACGATGTTGCTTAACTGGTGATCGAACTAGAACCGGTGTTTCAATGTGATATAGCCGCAAGCCCCTTTCAGGACATACATTTATCTGCGCAATATATTTTGCAGGTTATTTAAAGCCAGCAAATATTTTGGGAATGTAAGAATTTTGAGGGTGGCGAGATCATGATTTTTCAAACACTGCTTTTCGTCCGATCGCCGAAATTAAACAAGGTTTAGCCTGGTTAATATCAAGATGCTGACTGCTTGGGAATACCAGGTGCTGTAAAGCTTGGATGATTCGGTATTGGAAATAGGAGAGTCAAGTTCCAATTCCAGCTGTGTTGGTTATATTCACTTACGCGTAAATACTCTTCGGAAAAGTATGAATCCACCGCTCCCCCTCGCTATGGGTTAATTAGCAGGACATGTGTCAGTAAATGATTATGATCTAAGAAAAGGAAATTATTACAATCTAAAATATTTTCTAGCTTTAAATAACCTACAAAATTTGAGAAGTCGTAAAAAAAAAAGCAAATCATTCTCGGGAATCTGTTCATAAAGCAACGGCTCTTGTGAAGAAGGCGCTCAAATGGACCTTTCTTCTTACTAATGAAATATGACGATAATGAGGATGGTTCGCCCTTCTGTATACGATATGGTACGTCTTCGGTGTGAATGTCTGAACTGGTGGAACTAAGGAATGGTGCCCGTCAGAACATTTTTCATGTAACGAGAGGCGTGCGAAATATAATCAATGGGAAAGTGCTTGAACCGTTTCAAATAATCTATCACCTAAAAGGTCGCGTAAACGCTTTCGAACTCTCTTAAAACCGAAGGGAGAGGATTGTGCAGCTCCAAGCAGATATGTCAACAATACTTTATTTTTGGTCTGATCTGTTTTTACAAAGATAGCACATGGCCGATAAAGTCTGGAAATGTGTAGGGCCGTATGAGTAGATGACCGTATTTTCAATATTTTCAGTGATGGATTTTTATATATATATATATTTATATATATATATATAATAAAAAGGCTTAAACACTAATATTCCATGGTTATAATTTATTACATTGGAATCGTAATTAGGATCTAATTCATCAGACCTACAAATTCTAAAAGAAATCAGAAAAAATAACGCAGGGAATAAAAAATAAAATTTAGTGAGAGTCTATGTATGAGAGTCGGGGACGAATGTGAGAGGTAAATAAAAGTTCTAGAGAGGGGTAACAGATGAGAGAAGAACAGGAAGGCTTAAAAGTGAAGGTGGGGATTAACATTTAATAGAGAAGTTTTAAAGAGAAGCTAAATGACGGTTTAAATGAGTGAGATACAGATAAATATGAATTATTTTCCGATGCATATTGAGATCTACCTGGATTCTGTCCTCTTGGAAATTTATATATATATATGTATGTGTTTGTATGTATGTATATATATTTATATATTTTATATATATATATATATGTGTGTGTGTGTGTGTATATTAACCACTAATATTATCTATATATATATATATATATATATATATATATATATATAGATAATAATACTCGATTTCGAGAGTTAGACGAACGGCGGGAACTTCACGAAGCTAGAAGTAGGGAGTTCGACTTAGCGAAGCAGGTCCGACTCGTGCCACAATTTAACGAGGCTGACGTCGACAAGTATTTTCAACATTTCGAGAAGGTCGCCTCAAGCCTAGCATGGCCCATAGAAATGTGGCCAATTTTACTGCAGACCGCATTAAAAGGCAAAGCCCAAGAAGCGTATCCCGCTCTCTCAGTAACAGACTGCGCTGAACATAGCATTGTTAAATCAGCCATTCTTAAATTATACGAGCTAGTGCCGGAGGCATACCGGCAAAAGTTTAGGGCCTACCGAAAGGGAGACAAACAAACATACGTAGAGTTTTCGAGACAAAAGGAAACCTATTTCGATTGATGGTGCTTATCGAAAGACATTGAGGGAGATCACGACAGGCTGAGACACATGATCCTGATAGAGGAGTTTAAAGAATGTGTCCATGATAATTTAAAAACCTACCTCGATGAAAAAAAGGTAGATACTTTGTATGAGATGGCCACCCTCGCCGACGAATATTCATTAACGCATAAACGGGGTACGTTCAGTCACAGCAAGCCATCCGAGTTTGGAAGCGGTCCACACCCAAGACGTGGGTCTGGCCCTGGTCCGAATTCGAAGATTGGTCGATCGGTTAGTTCAAGCCATCCACCCAGCCCGAGAGATGCCAAATCTCAAAATCATAGTCCTCAGTCGCCAGTTTATCGGCAGACGAATAGGAGAGAGAGGAAACTCCCGATGTGCCACTACTGCAATAAAGTAGGACACCTCGTGTCGAATTGTTGGACGAAGCGGAAAGACGAAGCCCAAGGTCAAAACAGACCCCAAGGGTTAATTTATTCCGACAATGTAACCATGGATAGGAAGCCCAATGACGAAGATGTGAGGGAGGAGTATAGGCCATTTGTGTCTGATGGATATGTATCCCCCGTGGGTAACCCCACGGAGAAGGAATCCGTGAAGATCTTACGAGACACTGGGACGACTCAGTCCCTGATTGTGGAGAGCTCCGTGTCGTGTGGCTCGGATTCGGCCACTGGCGAATCTGTTATTATACAGGGTGTTACCGGCAGCTTTGTTAGCGTCCCCCTTCACCGAATCAATCTTACGTCTGGGTTAGTGTCCGGCCCCGTCGAGGTTGGAGTAGTGCCTAGTTTGCCTATGAAGGGCATATCCATGTTGTTGGGAAATGAATTGGCGGGCGGAAGGGTGATACCCCACCCTAAAGTAGTTTCGGAAGCGGTTGCCTCGGTAGACACCGAAAATATCGAGGAAGAGAATCCCGGTATATTTCCCTCGTGTGCAGTGACCAGAGCACAGGCTAGAAAGAAGGCCCGTGAAACGATAAACGAGAAAAACGATAGGACAGAGAATGAGGTGATTGACCTATCGCAGACATTTATAAAACCTGATATGGGATTAGGTTATCCTCTCGATAGTCCCCCTCCTGGGAATGGCGATGGTATTGTTGAGCCCGCTATAGACATTCCGTTATCGAGGAGAGCACCCGTAACAGAGCAGAGGAGAGATTCTGAGCTCACCCCACCTTTTCGTCATGTATTGCCCGAGGATGAGTTGGAGAAAGTTCCAACCGGATATTTTTTTAAAAATGATCTAATGTTCGCTGCTCGCGAATCCGTACAGGAATCTTTAGGGATCAGCCCATTTGAGTTAATATTTGGACATTCAGTCTGCGGTCCCTTAAAGGTGCTGAAAGAAGTCTGGTTGCGGGAAGACCCAGTAACAGAAAATTTGCTGGATTATGTTTCCCGTTTCCGAACCCGACTAGCAGAAACGTGTGAACTGGCCCGCGAGAACCTCCGATCAGTTCAGCATAAAATGAAAGATCGATACGACCGAGAAACGGTCGAACGAAGTTTCGATGTCGGGGATAAAGTACTAGTTTTATTACCCTTGCCCGGACATCCTCTCAAAACTCGATTCCATGGTCCGTATGAGGTGGTCAGGAAGGCCAGTGACCTCAACTACGTTGTAAGAACTCCTGATCGCAGGAAGTCGACACAGATGTGTCACATCAACATGCTTAAGCCTTATTATGAACGGGGAAAGACCGCCCCTGTATTAATGATCCGTGGGCCTAACACTACGCCTGGGCCCACAGAGATCCGAGGAGGAGTTACGGAAAGGGGTGACCACCCCACCAAACTTTACAACTCCGAGGTTCTAGCTGACCTAAGTGCGAAACTGTTGCATTTAGCCCTTGGGGAGAGGAAAGATTTAGCTTCCCTTATCGAGGATTTCAGGGGCCTGTTCCCTGACGTACCCAACCAAACCCCCATCACTTACCATGACGTGGAAGTAGGAGATGCCACCCCCATTAAACAGCATCCCTACCGAGTCAACCCACGGAAAGCTGAAATCCTACGTGAAGAAGTAGCCTACATGCTAGAGAATGGCATTATCGAGCGTAGCCAAAGCAGTTGGTCCTACCCCTGCTCGGTTCGGTTTTGCACCGACTACCGGAAGGTGAACTCTGTCACTAAGACGGACTCGTACCCCATTCCTCGGATGGACGACTGTATTGATAAAGTAGGCAAGGCCACTTATATTACGAAACTCGATCTATTGAAGAGATATTGGTGTGTGCCCCTAACCGAGCGCGCTAAGGAGATATCTGCTTTCGCGACTCCGGGTGGCCTGTATCAATATCGCGTGATGCCTTTTGGGATGAAAAATTCCCAGGCTACCTTCCAGCGGATGATGAACCATTGCCTACGAGATCTGGCTGGAGTCGAGACGTACATCGATGATATAGTCGTGTACAATAACACCTGGGCCGAACACATGATATCTCTACGAAAAGTCTTCGATCGGTTGAAGCATGCCAACCTCACCATTAACCTCGCAAAAAGTGATTTCTGCCAAGCCGAGGTGACGTATCTCGGACATGTTGTTGGCCATGGGAGGATAACTCCGGTCGAGGCAAAAATACAAAGTATAGTTAAGTACCCAGCCCTAACCAACGTGAAAGTCCTGAGGAGATTTCTCGGAATGGCGGGTTATTATCGCAAGTTCTGTAAGAATTTCTCTGATGTAGCCTCACCACTTACCCAGTTGTTGAAGAGGAAGGCCAAATTTGATTGGACACCCGACTGTCAGAGATCCTTTGATCAAATAAAAGCTTTGTTGTGCTCAGACCCTGTCCTCAAAGCTCCCGAATTTACGCAACCATTCAGATTAGCTGTAGATGCAAGTGACCATGGCTTTTGGCGCTGTACTATTACTGGCCGATACAAATGGTATCGAACATCCTGTCAGTTATTTCTCAAAGAAATTTAACAGTCACCAGAAAAAATTACTCTACGGTAGAAAAAGAAACTCTCGCCCTTTTGTTAAGCCTACAACACTTCGAAGTGTATGTGTCTTCATCCTGTCAGCCTACTTTAGTATGTACTGACCATAACCCATTAACTTTTCTTAGGAAAATGAAGAATAAGAACAGACGACTATTGTGCTGGAGTTTAGCGTTACAAGAATACGATCTGACTATTCAACACATAAGAGGCGTCGACAGCGTTTGTGCTGGCGCCCTATCCCGTACCTGACCGATAAAGCTTTTGCGGGTCAAACGTGGACGAAAACCCTCTTTTCTTTTTATAAAAATACCATTAATGGCATTTTTCTTCTTTTTGGTAGGGAGGTGTGACGTAGCCTCCATTTACATTAACCACATAGGCGTAAGGAAGAGAAATCCCAAATTCTAGACGAAAATTAGTTAGGTATAAAAAGAGAGAAACAGATAAGAATCTACTAATGCTTTCAACTTGCGAGCGAATATGTTCATACCCTCCTCTTCTCTTCACAACTTCTTTCCCTCTTTGCTTACTCTTCCACCCACACACCACGAGTCCATGACTTTGAAGCGACCCGACGCGAAATCGACCTGGTACCGAAACCCTACAGCTATCAGGCGGTCGACCATAAGTGAATTCCAGCCATTCACGTGATCAAGCCATCCTAAGGGCAGATTGAAATTTTGGCCATCACGCAAACGACGCGTGATCTGTGCCCCATCCCCCCGTGTGCCCGGTCAAGGACGAAGAAAACCCACGTGACTGTCTTTGGGAACAGCAAGAATGGAAAAAAGTGTTTTCAGTTTCCGTCCGATCAGTGGCAGACGAACATCGCTGGGCGAGATCGTCCCGATTCCAAAGTGGACTGCCCACTGAAATGAAGAAGGCAACGAAGTCTGTCGACTAGAGACGAAAGGGCTGCTATGAAAACTGTATCGACCAACGAAACGCCTATACGTGTGCTGTAAAACTTTGAACACTCCCGAAAGGAAAATAATTCTGGAAAATTGTCGGCCGACCAAAATGTTGTGTTAACCTACGAACTCTCGCTTCGGCGAATCTGAACTTTGTGTGAAAACGCCAACTCGACTGTCAGATAAGTTGATTCTCTTGACTTGATCTCCTTTCTTTTTATATATATATATATATATATGTATTCGCTCGCGCCTTCTTTTCTTCTATAGGTCCCTCCCACGTTGTTAAATGTATTTCTTTTTTTTTTACCTGTTTGCATATTGGTAAATAAATGTTTTATTTTGAGAACCATCGTCTTGCGTCTGTTCTTCGTTGACTCCCTTGTGTTGCTTTCATTTCTGGGTGAAGACCGAGAAAGGATTCCACGTTTTCTTTTTGAACCCGTGGTTAATATATATGTTACAAGTTCGTAACAATATATATATATACAAATATATATATATATATATATATATATATATATATATATATATATATATATATAAATAAAGGTAAAATAAAATCCGTGGATATATAATCCAAGTTTTTTCTTGATTGTTTATCTGTTGGTCTGTATAAATAAAATACATCGAGCTCTCTTTTGTGGTTCAATTTTAATATTCTACTAGGACCCCCTTGGATTATAGACCCACGGATTTGATTTTACCTTTGATGTATGGTGTGGACTGAATTCGTACCAAAAATAAAAATTTTAATGTGAAAGCAAAAATAAAGAAAGAAACATACAAAACAACCAGAAGAAAAAAAGATTCTAATATTCCCCCTTTCCTTTTGAAAAATATTTTTTTCTTGGTCGGTGTAATAATTGACGTTGTAGTTAACGTTTTCAAGATCAAAGTTGACTGGAAAACAAAAAAAAAAACGGAAGAAACTGATAGCATAGAACTTACAGTTATATCAGACCATTTCAACTGTTAAATGATGAGACCTATCTACCAATCTAGCAATGCGTTTGAATTCGTAAAGCCTATGTACCAAAAAGGAAAGCCCATCAGAATAGTTACTATGTAAATATGTATAGAAAAGCCGCAGGGAATCTACATTGGGAAAGTGACTGAAATCCGAGATGCCAAGATGAGGCTGTCATGGCACTTCGAAGCTTCATATATTTTGTTGCGTTTAGGTATTGACTCCGAAAGTGGGTTGCAGTTTGTGTATTTGGTTTAGGAATCACTTAGAACTTGAAAGAGAAAAGCATCCCGAGGCAGAGAACTGAGTCATATTGAAGTTCAACTAACGAATTCTAAAAGTCATCAGATATATTTTTAAAACTATCAATATAGTATATGGATTTAATTTTTCATTCTGGTTGTAACACCCACGTAGAAGAGGAAGGTTTGATTTAATCGGGGTTTAGGAGATATAACAATAAGAGAAAATTTATTAAGAGCGACGAATGACAGGAAATTGTGGAGAGCTGTGATCGCCTACGTCCTGATGGAACACAGTACATAAAGAAGTACTTTGATGGTCTGAGATATGACAAAGTTTTATGACTATCTTTTAATACTTTTGATTAAAGAAACACCTTATATCAACTGGCCACAGCTGGTTTTGCAAGTTTTTTTATAGCTAAATTTATTTGATATCCGATAGTCATAAAATTTAACTCTGATTCTTTGACTTGATAACAGCAAATCATAAAAGATACACTCCTTCAACATCTGTCCTCGCTTTTGCAGTGAAGATAATATACACTCACTTATTTGTCACCACACTAGGGAGAGACAAACTCACTACATACTCTCCTTGCTCACAGAAGGAGAAACTGTTATCAGTTTGGTGGTTCTAAAGATAGTAGAAAAATAAAAACAAAACAATCTATATATTATAATGGTCGGTCAAGAAGGAGACAGAAACGTAACTATTTGGAGTAGGTGTCATAAGGAAGAATTATGACAGGATTAGACGTGACACATGACCGAAACTATTGGGCACCTAGTGAGGATCAAACTCGCATTTCACTTATAACTGATTTAGCGAGACAAGCTCGCTAACCATTACACTATGCCGAATTACCCGATTGATATATTATGAGCAAGGCTGTATTATAAAAATGAAACCGAATTCTATTGATTTGAAAATATAATTTATTTGACTATGAATTATTTAGAGATTGAATGATTTTAATGCTAATAACTTATTTATAAAATTATTGGTGATTGTAATAAAGGGTATTCTCACTGTGTGTCACAGGCCGACACATTTCACCAATTATTTCGACGAGCAAACATCAGCGTATTGATTTTGAGCTGTGCGTCGAGCCGAGTACATTTTCAATTCATCACTTATTGTCAAATGATTTCTATTTTAGCACCAGTAACTTGTCCTAGTTTTGCCGAAGTTCAAAATATCTTATCTGACCTGGATTTGATATTACATCTGGCACTAAAATATTCACCCGCCTTTATTAAAGAAATGACAGCTGACCCCAATTTTGCAAATAATAAGCTAAATGAATTAGTTCACAGAAAAAAATGTATTAATTAATACAAAAAAGAAAATAATGATAGCATTATGAAAACAAAGTGAAAATAAACCGGATTTATTATTAGTGTAATGGTAAGCGACACGGGAAGAGTGATCGTTAAGCAGAGTTCGATATTCAGCATGTACCCTCCCTACTTAAAGCAAAGACACTTGCTCGAAAACGCCTTGCGAAAGGACTGCAAGGACCTCCGAGATGCGGAGAGTTGGCTCAGGTTAAACAGTAAGAGAGTAGTAGACACTAAAGACGCCCGTAAAAGAAACCCGAGAAATCTAAAGTATCAATCCAGAAAAGATGTCGCCTTTAAGCAATATTCCTGGAGACAGAGAGTGCAGAATGTTCCCTTCGAGTTCCAAATTCGAAGTGACATTTGCCCAGCGGTTTTTGTTCATTAATTTCACTCCAAGCAAGGCGATAAAGCCACTAAGCCGCAAAAGGTTTAGTGAGATTGAAAGAAACTCGGAAAACGTTATTGAGGAGAAAAGACAATAAAAGAACAGCTTCCAAGGAGACAAGAATACAAATGACAATGATTGACGTTGCATTTCAAAGATTTCGAAGAGTGTAGTTGACAGGAAAGTAAGTACGTTCTGTCTAACTAACTTGGAAATGCAATATTGTTTTCACGGCTTATCAACCTTTTGCTTGTTATTTAAAGCCAGAAAATATTTTTAGATCATAAGAATGTTTGGGAGATAATGACTTATTGATAAAAGTCCTACTAATTAACTCATAGTCAGGGGGAGAAGAGGGCGATTCTTACTCGACTCTCCGATTTCTAATACCGAGCCGTTTATCCATTATATCACCCACAGATCGAAACATACAGAACCTGGTATTTCCAAGCGGACATCCATCTAGGAATTTACCAGGCTCGACGTTGCTTAACTTCGCTGATCGTACGAGAACCGGAGGAACGAATGAAAAATTAAATTTTGATATGATGTTCCCAAAGCCAAAATGTATTTGGCGGAGTGTGTGTGTGGGGGGGTGGGGTGAATATTTATATTTTGAAAAAAAATGTCTGTTTAAATAATCCGTTGAAAAAGAAAATTAGTGTTTAATTGTAAAAACGCTTGATTCCATCGTTGAAGTTGAATTGAAAACGTAAGGGGCTAGCAAAGTGAAAGAAAACGAGAAAAAGTGAGGAGAAAAGACAGCAAGAGAACTATATTCGAAATGACATAATATGGCTATTGGTGTTACACTGAAATATTTGAATGTTGTCGTTGACAAGAAAACATAAAAGCGGCAGAAATTTTCCTCAGACGAGAAGTGCAAGAGGGGAACATAGAAGAATAGAACTCACTATTTCTATAGTGAAATTATAAAACCTAGTTTATAATCTAGTACTACGCTTAAATTCACGAGGTGCAGGAAAGAGGAAAATTCATTAGGAAAATTGCCATGAAAACAGTTATAAAGGGTGTTTCATTAAGACGGATCAATATCAGCAGTCAATCAATCAGTGTTATTGGTGAAAATGTATTTATTTCTATATTGGATCATGTTATTTAAGTCATGGCAATTATGTGTGACAAATAATATCGCCCAAATGTCCGTCATCGCTTTGGCGGCACACCTCCACTCGATGGTCAAAGTTTTTCATGACCTCTTTGCATAGCTCCTTGATCTCACCACTATGCCTTATTATGTCATCATTCAGCTGTTGAATTGTTGTTGGCTGGTTAGCATTGACCTTACTTTTGAGATGACCTCAAAGGAAAAAATCTAAAGGCGTCAAGTCGCACGATCGTGGTGGCCAATTAACTTCGCTCTTTCTAGAGATGATGCGACCTCAGAACTTCTCGTTCAAATTTTGTTTAAACGTCCATTTTCGCAATAGGCATCCATAACTTTGACACGTTGTTTGATTTTTAATCTTTCCGCGGTTGAAATTGCCAACGACTGAAGTTGTTAAATGTGAAAGAAAAAGAAAAAGAAACTTAATTCACATTTAAAATCGGCCTAAGTTATTGGAACACGCTTTAGAAACGACGTAGAAAAGCTACATTGCGGCGTTGGAAAAGTGATTGAAGCCGAGATGCCATGTCAGGACCAATAACTTTACAGATCCATCTTTGAATTTTGGCGATCAAAACGCAATAGTCCATTATTTATTAGGTATTGGCAAGAGACTTCAAACACTTTTATCCTTTCTTTCTTCCTTTCATTTTCTTACTGACATCAAGTAGTGCTTTTCCCGCTCTTTTCACCATTAGTTATGAGGTATTGGTAGGGCGTAACGGTCGTGCGAACGAAGAAAGGAAGTTAGAAAGAGAATTATGACAGGAGTAGATGTGACACATGACCGAAAGTATTGGGCACCTAGTGAGGATCGAACTTGCTTTTCACTTATAACTGATTTAGCGAGAGAAGCTCGCTAACCATTACACCATACCGAATTACCCGGTTGATATATTCTGAGCAAGGTTTAATTGTAAAAACGCTTGATTCCATTGTTAAATTGAAAAGAACAAAAACTTGTAATTCCAACGGATAATCTTTTGTTAAAACAGATATATTTCGGAAAGCTTTTGCAATCCTTGAGAAATTAATGAAACAGTGACTAATTTAGATTGTATGCGTTATAAATTCAAATTAACCAAAAAAAATTTTTTAATTTAATGAAGAAAGCCATTGTCATGTGGAACAACATTCAGGAAGACCAAAATCATGTCTGAGCAAAAGGAAAGGGCACTGAAGAGGGAAGTCATCAGAAACAGTCGTCAGAGCATCAAAGATGGTGCCAACAACATGGAAATGTCGCCACAGGCAGTGAGAAAGACTCTGAAAGAGCTAGGCTATCAAAGAAGTGTTGCAAGAAAGAAACCCTAGATTTCAGAGATTAACTGGAACCATGGTATGGACTGGGAGAGAAAATTCGAGAGCAAAGATTATTCATTTTCGCAGTCTGTAATTTGGTCAGATGAAAGTAAACTCTGCCAATATTTGAATTAGAGACAGATTTATGTTTGGAGAAATCAGAATGAGAATTGGAACACTGAATATCTGCAGGTGACCGTGAAACATGGAGGAATTGGAGTAATAGTATGGGGTGCTATCTGGTTTGGAGGGAAATCTGAGATGATTCTTGTTGACGAGCGGTTGAATGGTCTAAAATACTGTCAAATATTAAAGGACTACGCCCACTATTTGAAACCAGATTGACAAGAATGTCAACATTTTTTAAGAAGATAGAGCGCCATGTCATACGAGCAAAGTAACAAGGGTCTGGAAGGAATCGCAAGGAATCATTCACTGCCATGGCTAGCCCAAAGTCCTGACATGAATTCAACAAAGCATGTTTGGGTGCACCTTGATCGAAAACTTCAAGAGCGTGCAACCAAAATCACGTCAGTGGCAACCCTTAATGAAACATTGCTAAAGGAGTGGCAAATATGGATCAGACGATTGTTGATAGCTTGATAAAACCCATGAAAAATCGAATACATGAACTGAAACTAGCAAATGGAGAACTTTATACTAGTTTCAAGTACTGTTTATTAATGTTGAATAGGGATTACGTAATTAAATTTTGAAATTGAATGTAGTTTATTTCTCCTGGCTAAAAACTTTTCTTAGGCCACTGTATATGTGTGTGTTGTGTGTACGTGTGTGTTTTGTGATAAAAGTATAGTTTTAAGGTATGATATATTCATGTGTTAATGTACTCAATATCACAGATAGAACAAGGACTTCCTTGTAAAAATGGACATTAAAGTCAACACACTGATGATTACGTTTAAACCTAAAACAGGCTATCACTGCTGGGTATTGATTCAACGTCCAATTACACACACACACACACACACATATATATATATATATATATATATATATATATATATATATATATATAGGATGACCCCAAAAAATGGGAATTTTTGAAGAGCGTATTGCCAGACATGAGCAAGTGGCAACTCTGCGAGACAGTGACCTTGAGCAAGTAAACATTTCGCTATTTTAGTAACGAGAATGAAATTCACAGTATCCCAGCTGAGATGTTGCATCAGTAAATAGGGGTCTCAACAGCAGAATTCAAGAATGCATTTGTACAGGAGGACGCCATCTACAGGACGTAATTTGTAAAAAATGAAAATGTCATCATTGTTTCTTAAATGGCATGATTTAAGGTTTCAATTACTATGAATTAAATATTTTTCTTCCATCACTCTTGGTTTTATTGGATTGTTAAAAAGTTCCCGTTTTTTGGGGTCACCCTATATATATATATATATATATAGTAAAAAATAAAGCGTTAAGAGGTCGTTTGATAAAAATCGCCAAGTTTGAAACCAATATAGCGAATTCAACTAACCTTTACTTAGTCCACTGTATATACACATGAAAGTTACACCAACGATAGTGATTTAACAGCCAGAACTTTTTCCAAAATAGCGAGAAAATTAATTTTCAGATTTATGTGGTGTAATAGTACACAGATAATATCACAATCAATATCTACTTTTCAATTCAGCAATAGCATGATACAATTATCATTCACTAATACACAATATAGATAAGTATTATAAGATACATTACAACATTATAGAACAATCTAAATCTGTTGGCAACTATTTCTTTTAGAAATTATTTATCAAAATGTGCTATGTCAAACATTTCTAATCTGAACTTTTGTCAAGGAATCCCAGACACCTTTGCAGCGTAATCTAATTGAATTTTTTTAGAAATATTGACTTTAAATTTGATATAGTTATCGCTCGTTTTTTTTCTGATAATGTCGTGTATGGTCGCCCCTACTTACAAATAACGGCACATTTATACACATACAAAAAATTCAAAATTGTTTTAAAAATATTGGTGTTTGATGATTTGTATTAATCTTTTCCATTTATTATTAGTTAATATGGTTTTCACTTAATAATAAAATAATACTCATTTAAAAGGTTGAAATTAAAACAGAATTTTAAAAGACATATTTTTGTTAATTTGAATTTATAATGTCTACAATGTAAATTAGTCCCTGTTTCATTTATTTCTCAAGAGTGCTCAAGGATTGCAAAAGCTTTCCGAAATATATGTGTTTTAAAACTTAATTAACTTAAGACATAATAAATTATTCGAATTCAAAGTTTAAAAAATGAAATCAATTCTTGCAAAAATGCATTATTCATCGAATTCTTTTTTCTTAAGACAATAGTGTCTCTAATATATCTTATTTATAGAAGCAATTAAAAGCTTTTCTAAATCTCATAGTACATTTTTCATTTTACTATTCAGAGCATATTTTCGGTAAATGGTATTTCTGTTTGACTAAAAACAAATTGATGATTTAAATTCTCCAAGGAGTCCTGCTTTTAACTAATATAAATACAAATAGGGGTGGAATTTTAATTTCTCGAAATTTTATAAAATCAATTAAGTGTGGGTAACAAATGTAAAAAATATATTTTTACCAAGATTTCCTAAAAAAAATTTGAAAAATAATTTCATTCATTTGTGAATAACTCTTGAAAATGTAATTAAAATCCGACGGTTATTTAAATTTTGCAAGAATTTCCAAAACAATGTGTTTTTAACGACAAAAGATGGTGTTTAATTTTCAACTACTAAGCAGCTGCGGCAATTTTCAACTACCCATCCGCTGAATTTTTAACTGAAATATCAAACGTGCTAAAAAGAAGTAAAAAAGCTTGATAGAATAATCAAAACATACTTTGGTCTTTCCTCTTAATAATAATCAATTTGTTTTTATCAAGTTTGGGGCTCTTTTGTTCATCATCGTATGCTCGCTGTTTTGCGGGGCACGGTGGAGTAATGAATAGCGGTTCGGATTGAGGAATCGTAGTACCGAGTTCGAATTCCAGTCGGATCCATTAGATTCGCTTACGTGCTTGGGAAAGGTATGGATCCTCTTCTTCTCCCCCGACCGGCTATGGGTAAATAGCAGGACAGACCGGGTTCTGTAGCCTTGGTAGCAACTGGTCGACTGCAAAAAGAAATGACACAAAATCTGCCTCGTCAGTCATGTATCGAAAGATACATGATCGCCTAAGCGTGTATCACGCCTGGCACATAACTGACTGATGTTCTTTTTTTAGAAAATCTTTGGAGGTAAAAGTTTTGTTTAAAAAATTCCCCACCCCAGCCCGGTTTTATAGAAAATATGATTTCTTCAATAAAACCATTGACTGGTTTTTTTTTTTTGATTTTTTAATTTTTTTTGCTGTTTATCAATTTAAATCTGAAAAATCTTTCGCTTGGATTGTAAGAATAAGTATTTCGTTATTGTGCGCGTCAATATTGCATTAACAAGTTATTGAGAATAACAGTGATTTTTTTCTAGATACACGTTTTACTATTTAACCCATAGCTAGGGGGAAGAGATTAATTCATAGCTTTCCAAGGATATTTGCACGTAAATGTTTTTGATGGAATCGACAGTAATTCGAAATAGAGTTTCCGATTCCTCCCTCTGAGGCACTATCCATTACACCAAATTTATACGAATAAAAAATGCACAATGTACCTTAAAGATACACAGCAATTTAAACTTTTCTAAAATATACAGGAATCCCTCGGTTAATGCGCCTTCGATTAGTGTACTAAAATTTTTAATTACCAAAATTCTAATAAACATTAATTCATAGCATTTTTATTGTATCTTATATGTACCTTCATTTTAATTAAAAGTACTCAAATTAATTGCGAATGAGGCTTCAATTTTCGCTACAAAATACATAATTTCCTATGAGTTATTATATTCGTTTAATGCGTATCTTTTAATGGACACATTAGCCGCACTAATCGAGGGATTCCTGTAGTTAACATACATTACATTGCATACACTACATTACATACACTACATACATTACATTACATTACATACATACATACATACATACATATAAAGACATGAGGAACACTTATCTTAGTCAATGCGTTTCATTCTTTGAGAGAATTTATCAAGGCAACTTGATAAAGTCCATCAGAGAATGAAACGCGTCGGCTAAGTCAATTTTTCCTTCTGTCTTTATTCATATTGTCCTTTTGCAGATATACTCTATCTGAAATACACACACACATATATATATATATATATATATATATATATATTTGGTTGGAGTGATATGAGTTTGTGATCCTGGGTTTCACGCTTTTGCGATCGTCAGACAAACTGATTAATTTTTTTTAAATTTTGGATTCATGTAGATTGCGTATATTGGTGTTATTGTGGAAGTGGGCGGAGGAAATCGTCGTCGTGAGTTAACTCATGCTAACGCAAAAATAGATGCATGTCCGTACACCCATTGAGGTACGCAGACACACACACACACACACACACACACACATATATATATATATATATATATATATATATATATATATATATATATATATATATAGGTAAGATGAGAACGAATACAGTAGAATTCCAACGTCCGAAACATTTCATTTAAAAGAGGGATCAATACAATGTAGAGCAATATTTTAGGATATTACATCGAAAAACATGACAAAATCGCTACACAATTGCAGTAGTGTTTCGATACGTATCAATGCATCTCATCAGGCGATAGTAAATTGCGGCGCTTAGCCCAGCAAATGGGAGTAGTGATGATA
Source organism: Acanthosepion esculentum (assembly GCA_964036315.1). Classification (NCBI taxonomy): domain Eukaryota; kingdom Metazoa; phylum Mollusca; class Cephalopoda; order Sepiida; family Sepiidae; genus Acanthosepion; species Acanthosepion esculentum. Next base: position 21,789,311 of record OZ038488.1, read on the forward strand.
AGGCTGAGGAAGGCGTCCTTAACTCTCCCCGCCCTAATCGAATCCTCTATCAAAACGCGGCGTAGGAAAGCCAACCTCGTGGCGTGTCGATGACTCACCAAGTGTGGCAATCCCAGCCTCCCATAACCTTCCACCGACAGAAATTTTAAAGACGGGTCTTAACAAAAGGTTCTTTTGGGACGATTAAACCACTTGCACATGTGGGTTTTTCAAGAACACAGACACCAGTATGTTCCCCAAAGTATAGATTCTTCGAAAATGCCGCCTGAGTGGAACTTCCTCCTTACGAGTGGAATATGGAGATTTGAATGAAAACTAGGAAGATTCAATGTTACTTTTCTCAGTTGTTTTATTCGTTTCTTGCTTTTTATTTCATCAAATCTTTCAAAATATGTTCGTTTCGTTGTTCTCTCAAATTATAAATGTAAATATAATGTTAGTAATATACTTTTCAGACACGCACAAATATACATACATACATATATATATATATATATAAATTAAGTAGCGATTCTAGCGAAAATTTTGTCTCGGTAGAACTTCCTCCTTACATAAGGAATATAGAGTTTAGAATGTAAAGTGAGTTTATTTTCTCTATATGTTTCTTTCTTATTTATTTCTTCATATGTCCCAAAATATCGCACGTCCATTTTTTCTCACCCAAATATAAATGTTAATTTAAGATAAGTAATATACACCACCATCCCTATCAATATTATATATAATATATATATAATTATATATAATATAAAATTTAAGAAACGATTCTTGCAAAAATTCTGTCTCAGTGGAACTTCCTCCTTATATAAGGAATATAGAGTTTAGAATGTAAAATGAGTATTTTTTCTCTATTTTTTTTATGTTTCTTTTTTTATATATTTTTTCGTATATAATAAAAAATTTAAGCAGTGATTCTTGCAAAAATTGTCTCTGTTTAACTTCCTTCTTATATAAGGAATATAAAGTTTAGAATGTAAATTGAGTTTATTTTCTCTATTTTTTTAAATTTCTTTCTTATTTCTTCATATGTCCCAAAATATCGCACGTCCGTTTTTTTTTCTCACCCAAATATAAATGTTAATTTAAGATAAGAAATATACCCCCCCTATCAATATTATATATAATATAAAATTTAAGCAGAGATTTTTGCGAAAATTCTGTCTCGGTGGAACTTCCTCCTCATATATGGAATGTGGAGGTTCGAATGCAGTTTTTTTTCTGTATTGTCTTTGTACTTTTTTGTTTTTACTTTTTGTTTTAATTTTTTTTCTTTCAGATCATTCAACAGCACGGACATTTTTTTTTTTTGCAGCAAAATATAGATATTCATTTATGGTTAGCAAAATTCTTTCCAACCAGTATTATACATAATAGAAAAATTAATTAAGGTGTGAACGGAAAATGAATTGTTCCCTCGAATATCGCACATTTAAAAACAAGATATAAACATATATATTTATATATTTGCAGAGATGACGAATTATTCTTTCATACATTCTTTTATCTTTTACAATTTTACCCTAATCCAATAAGGAGGGAAATAATCATTAAAGTCTTTACTATACGCTCTTCTAAGCCCTGATCCGGGTCTCGCTGGTGGAAAATAGTAAGTCACTATACCACTGGATAGCCAGGCTGACCACCAACTAAAAGACCCTACAGAGGTAATTGTATGGTTACACGAAGAAAGAACGGCCATATCAACTTCGGGACTGTTCCCAGTCACAAAGTATGTATTTTCATTCTGCAGATTGGCATTGCACCACCCTATGTCATCTGAGCACACTACAAATAAAATATGTTTATATAAAGCACGGAACATATTTTGAGTACGATAAAAATATTCTTTAGGAGCTACCATGTAGCCATGCGGATGGTTTACCATATCTCCACGTCGAACATGCACAGCGACAAAAGTCCAATTTTTCGTCTCATTGCTGTGTTTCTCTGAATGTCTATTGAGAATTTCACGAAGTATGTTTTCTGCTTTACTTTTTATTGAATCCCGAAAAGTGAATTGATAGCGTATCTCGCCCGACACATTCTCGAAATACTTGAATGACTGCAGATAGCCCCACAAAGCAATATTTTTATTATTTTTGAAATTCATTAAATTCTTATCAAAGGCAGAGGCCTGGCTCTCTCCTCTTGTTTCTACACCTCTGCACATCGAAGTGTCTTTTACAAGCTTGCCACCACGATCGAGGTGGAATATCTTTGTGATATGTTCCTTTTCCGAGATAATCACGTTCATGCCTTTTGAACGGGCGATCCCATACGCTGAGGCGTATTGAAACATTAGATTGCCTAACCGGCCCATTAGGTTGAGACAGATGAAATGTTTCGTTGGAGTAGTCGTCAAAGGAAAAACGGTTGAAGTCCTACGCCGTTTAATTGTAGATATTTTCGCTGACATCGTATTAGAGTGGCTCATTATTTTAGTCATGTTTAGTGTACTATTCGTCTTTGTAACGTGCTGACTTATGTTCAGGACAGTCTTTATTCTATTTGCAGATGTTTCTCTTGTTGCTTTCGTTGTGCCAATGATTGCTCGCAATGACGCTGGTGTCGTAATTGGCGTTTTGTGTTTCTTCCCCACTGCGGTAGATTTGGGCTCTATTTTATCCCCCACCTCGTTGTATGCATTGAAATAAAAGATTACTTGTAAGAACATTAACAGCACAGCAACAACCAGAAAGAGAACTATTCCAGCTGAAATGTAAAAAAAAAAAATATACTAAACAAAGTAAATAAAATTGATATAACTGATGTTATCTCAATTTTATTGATACACACACTTTTAGGGAGACTATCACTCCCACAATAAATTTAACTCGCCTAAACTGTACAGGTTGAATAAATGAGAAGTCCTACCAGGATTCAGTTTTTGGCGGCCTCATTACAGTGTTGGTAGTAGACAAAGAAAGGAAATTATAGAAACGAAACAAAACAAGAAATATGTGAGAAGGACTAAACATCAATTGCAAGAGAGACTGCATGGTTCTTAGTAAAAGGAACAGCCGAAAATGTAAATTACAAATTGGCGATACCAAAATCAAACAAGTTAAAAATTTAAAGATCTGCAAAGTGTTTTAACAGAGGTCGGAAAATGTAACACTGAAATCCAAAGGCACATTAAGATAACGAAAATTGCTTTCCAAAAGCTAAGCAAAATATAAAGAAACAGGAAAATTTCGTTACAAGTAGCTGTAACGTAATATCAGCTCTCCTATATAGCAGTGAATACTGGATAATCTCCTAGCAGATGAAAAAACTTAAAGCAAAAGAAACGTGGTTCTACAAAAGGGTGCTGAGGCTGCCATGGACTAACAATTGGTCTAATATATTCGCCATACTTCATACCAGTAGGAAACGTGAGACCAAAAAGTCTTAACGAGTTACTTTCCTGGATGTTAATTATTTCAAGTGAAGAATGACATAACAAAGGATAGATATTATAAAAAGTTCAGACTGCAACAATAGTCGGCAACGAGCAGTCTCAAGCGAATTTCTTAATGATATTTCTGTAGTGGAGTTGTTCATGCAATTTGATAGAATCGGAAAAAAAAATTCTGTTAATGTTGGTCGATTAATGGCTGACATTTTCTCGATCTATAAAAACGGTCACGGCGCGCTAACTGATTTTAATCTGTGCCGAACCAAACAGTAGACATAGTTGATGATTGGCAATTATATTGTTGACTTTGGCAGCAAACTGGTTTCCAAGCAACTCTTTATTCACAGAAGACAGCCGAGAAAGCGATATTTATTCTGTATAATGTACAGAAATGTGGCACAAGGCCAGTGGGGGGATTGGGGAAAAGGGACGGTCTTCATCTGGCTTAACTATAACTTAGCTAGCCGCAAACACTGACCCAATCGTACGAACAATATTCCTTACACCAAAACACCACATTCATACGTACCGTTCTTACTACAACCACCATAATACCTCACTGTCTCTATGAAAATACTAACTTGTCCCCATATGTACAAATCAATGTCTGGGGGGGGGGATAAAATAACAATTTTAAAAATTAACCCCAATGAGTATATACAAATGAATACAAAATATTTACAAGAAACTAAAAATATTATTAGTAAATAAAACCCCCACAATAACTAAATGTGGGAGAAATACCAGTTCGCTGGCCGAAATCAATGCGGGACTATATTATAGAACATTCATCCATCCCAAGCACACACACTGACACACACTCATTCAGACACAACAAATACGAAAACACTCACACGAAACGAAAGGCGCCCCGCATCCTACCTGCGAACTGACATCACTATCCACCTAACGAGGGAAAGGATGGGGAATTAAACTTAAAGAAAAATAGGAGCAGAAATAAAAGGGGCCAAATGAGCATACATACCCTAGCTAAGTTAACTGGAAAATAGAAACTAAAGCATCAAAATTAAAACCTAAACTAGCCTAAGTTTTGGGATGGGTTGCCCTAGTTCAACCCAGGAAGAGCAATATCCTGATGCCTAACCGGCATCAAAGTGCCACTCAAGGTCAGCTCCTTTCACATGACACATGCGCGCAAGATGCACCCACCTTTTGCTGAATTCTGATGAAGTGAGCCGCCGCCTTTCCGTCCTAATCTTGACTTTAAGCTGATGCTTAAAGTACAAGATCAGTTGGGAAGAGGTGAACTTCTCGCCTCCATAGAATCCCTTCTGAAGACAGCCGAGAAAGCAGAACCAGCTTAAAAATTTGTTTTTAAATAATTAAAAAAACTGTATATGCAACACGGAAAGTGACGTCAGCATCTACGACTAGTCTATCAAGCAAAACATCGGTGATGCGAGAGAGGAGTAAGGAGGATCCATTGACATAAAAAAAGCTGCGGAAGAGACTGAGAGGATAGGAACTGAAGAGGCTTCTATTTCTGTGTGTGCAGGGAAGGTAAGAAACCGAAGTCTTTGCAAACGAAAGCAACAATAAAGTCACTAACATCAGTTTGCTAAATAAAAATAAAGAAAGGTTTCTTAGAAAGTTTACAGATTTCAAGGACGTTAGACAAAAGTAACTGAAGATGCTTCTATTTCTGTGTGTATAGGGAAAGTCAGAAACTGATGTTTTTGTAAACGAAAGCAACAGTAAAGTCAGTAACATCAGTTTTTTTAATTAAAATCAAAAAGTTTTCTTACAAAGATTACAGCCTTCAAGGACGTTAGACAAATGTAACTGAAGATGCTTTTATTTCCGTGTGTACAGGGAAGGTAAGAAACTGATGTCTTTGCAAATGAAAGCAACAGTAAAATCACTAACATCAGTTTGTTAAATAAAAACAAAGAAGTTTTCTTACAAAGCTTCAAGCTTTCAAGGATGTTAGGCAAAACCTTGCAGAAGGATCTCACAGCCGTTTATGAAACAGCATAAAGAAACCCGGTTAAGTTGAAATCACTAACAATAGCCATATTCTTACAGGATGCAAAAGAATAGTTTCTTCTGAACACCAATGAGAAATACTGAGTTGAACCGTAAGTAATTTCCGTTTTGGGGTGGGTGGAACCAATTGTAATGACGAATGTATCATACGTAGCAGTTAAGGATAAATTTGAAGGACACTAACTTACCTTAGCTTTTGCATGGTAATGGCAGCATACACCGTGGATTAAAGAAAAACTTTTGTTTGCTGCATACAGCAAGAATAATACGCGAAAAAACAATTGCGTAATCGTTTGGCATCTGTCACCAAATATGATACCAGACGGCGCCATGCAAAATATGATATCCTCTCGTCGCTGAAAAGAAAAGTGTCAGATGATCCGTATTATATAGCGCTTTTCAAATTAGAAGAAAACAATGCAATCAGTGTCTTTTAAAAATCATTTTATCACAAGTAAGGCGACAATATCACTAAGACGCAAGGGAGTGGAAGTGAAAGAGAATGAAGAAAAGGGACAATAAAAGAACAGGGCCCAGGGAGAAAGAAAATGGCAATTGACACTGCATTTAAATCTTTGAAGATTGTATGTGGCAGAGAAGAAATCGGAAGAGAGTACCACGGGTGATAAGTACGAGAAAAGAAACTGTTAGAATAGAACTTGCGGTTACATCTGACTATTTTAACGGTAAAATGTTGGGACCTAGTAGGCAAACTAGTAATTCGCTCAAATTCCTGCGGTCAGAGTACCAAGGAGGGGAGCGTATCAGAAAAAACTGTCATAAATATATTTATAGAAAAAGACAAAGGGAAACCGCGTGAGAAATTGAGTGAAGGTAAGATGCCAGGTCAGGACCGATAACATTACAGACCGTTATTATATGATTCGAGTTTGACTCTTATTAGGTTAAGTCATAAGTAATTTCCTTTTAGGTGGACCAGCTGTGATGACGAATGTATCATCTTAAGTTTTAATCATGCGTGGCAGCTAAGAATAAACTCATACACTAAAATACGACAATGCTTAACGCAAAACCAGAAGATTAAGAGTGGATTTTCGGAGGTTCACCCATAAACCCTGGTATCCTCTGCTTACATGTTTACAAATGACCTGAGGATATTTTTAGGCGGATCGTTAATATAAATCCGAACGAATGTGGGACCGAGGGGAGAGGATTTACTGAAATCCATCAACCGTGCCTCTACATTTTACCTTTGAGGAATTTGAAACATTGTCGCCAAAACAACCGCTGCTGAGAGTTCTTGTAGCAACGGACTGAACGAGAACCGGAACGGAATCCTGAGCAAAATGGTCATTAAAAGTCTGCAGGATCCTGAATGCTTATTGGATATTGCGTTGACTTAAACAATAAATTCGAAGAAATGTTTACATGATGTCTACAGTTTCACTCCTAACCAATGGGTCTTTGGTCATAATCCTAATCGAATAATTTGGTTAATCGTCTTCTTGCCTTACAGGTATTAACAAATAGTGAAATCATAGCGGATAATTTGGTTAATCACTCTTTTGCCTTACAGGGATTAAAAAATAGTGAAATCTTAATGGATAATTCGGTTAATCGCCCTCTTCCCTTACTGGGATTAACAAACAGTGAAATCTTAATTGATAATTTGGTTAATCACCTTCTTGCCTTAAAGGGATTAACAAATTTTGAAATCGTAGCGGATTATTTGGTTAATCGCCCTCTTCCCTTACAGGTATTAACAAATAGTGAAATCGTAATGGATAATTTGGTTAATCACCTTCTTGCCTTACAGGGATTAACAAATAGTAAAATCGTACCGGATAATTTTGTTAATCCCTCATTTGCATTACAGGGATTAAAAAATAATGAAATCTTAATGGATAATTTGGTTAATCGCCCTCTTTCCTTACAGGGATTAACAAAAAGTGAAATTGTAATGGATAATTTGGTTAACCTAACCTCATTAATAATTTGTTTAATCCCCCGCCTGCCTTACATGGGTGAACAAATAAGACACGGGCCGTAATGGCTATCCACATCTTCATGTCTCTTGTTTCTCTACGAAACCGTCCTGGGTATGACGATAAACTACATCCTGCAGCAAGGGCTCTGGTCGGGTGGTTTTGAAGAGCGTGGAACCACCTCTTAATTGGTATTATTCCCAGGTTCACTCCGACTCAGGGTGGTAGCACCGGTTAGTTTCTCAGCTGTAGGTAAATAATTACCCCCCCCCACGCCAAAAAGAAAAATTGTGTCAAAACAAAATGATAGTATAAAAATGAATTTTTTAGTAAAAATACCAGCAATACATTTTTATATTTAAAAAGAATACCATTTTTTTAAATATAAAACAAATTACCAGCAATGCATATTTGCAAATGAAATTACTAATGCACCCAAGAAATTTAAAATTTGGCGATAAATGACCCATAAAGTGTTCATATACCGTTAAACAAAAACATTCTCTTGACGTCTTACTATCCATCTTTGTCTATGCTCTTATTAGATAGGGTTGATCGCTGTGATTAACCCATTCATAAAAAGCAATGTTGGTCAAGCTAAAACTTTGCAAATAATACTGAGGGTGATTTCTCCGACGAATATTATCGTTGATATTGGCTCAGACGGAAAGTGTGACACTGAAATCCGAAGGCGCATTGGGATAGCGAAAGGTGCCTTCCAAAAGCTAAGCAAAGTATTAAGAAACCAAAAGATTTCGTTAGAGACAAAGAAAAGAGTACTGAACTGTTATATAATATCGGTCAGTGAATGCGGGACCATTTTCTCACAAATGAAGACGAAATGTGAATCAAAAGAAATGTGGTTCTGCGTTAGGATGCAAAATATGGTCGAAACATGTGAGCAACGAAGAAGTTTTAGAGAATACCATTGATCGAACATGAAGAAGAGACTTGAAGCAATAGAAATCTGGTTCTACAGAAGCATGCTGAGAATATCAGGGATCGAATATGTGAGCAAGAACGAAGTTTTAGAGAAAATGGAAACAAAAAAGAAACTTATACTTAACATCGGGAAGAGAGAATACCATTGATCGAACATGAAGAAGAGACTTGAAGCAATAGAAATCTGGTTCTACAGAAGCATGCTGAGAATATCAGGGAACGAATATGTGAGCAAGAACGAAGTTTTAGAGAAAATGGAAACAAAAAAGAAACTTATACTTAACATCGGGAAGAGAGAATACCATTGATCGAACATGAAGAAGAGACTTGAAGCAATAGAAATCTGGTTCTACAGAAGCATGCTGAGAATATCAGGGATCGAATATGTGAGCAAGAACGAAGTTTTAGAGAAAATGGAAACAAAAAAGAAACTTATACTTAACATCGGGAAGAGAGAATACCATTGATCGAACATGAAGAAGAGACTTGAAGCAATAGAAATCTGGTTCTACAGAAGCATGCTGAGAATATCAGGGAACGAATATGTGAGCAAGAACGAAGTTTTAGAGAAAATGGAAACAAAAAAGAAACTTATACTTAACATCGGGAAGAGAGAATACCATTGATCGAACATGAAGAAGAGACTTGAAGCAATAGAAATCTGGTTCTACAGAAGCATGCTGAGAATATCAGGGATCGAATATGTGAGCAAGAACGAAGTTTTAGAGAAAATGGAAACAAAAAAGAAACTTATACTTAACATCGGGAAGAGAGAATACCATTGATCGAACATGAAGAAGAGACTTGAAGCAATAGAAATCTGGTTCTACAGAAGCATGCTGAGAATATCAGGGATCGAATATGTGAGCAAGAACGAAGTTTTAGAGAAAATGGAAACAAAAAAGAAACTTATACTTAACATCGGGAAGAGAGAATACCATTGATCGAACATGAAGAGACTTGAAGCAATAGAAATCTGGTTCTACAGAAGCATGCTGAGAATATCAGGGATCGAATATGTGAGCAAGAACGAAGTTTTAGAGAAAATGGAAACAAAAAAGAAACTTATACTTAACATCGGGAAGAGAGAATACCATTGATCGAACATGAAGAGACTTGAAGCAATAGAAATCTGGTTCTACAGAAGCATGCTGAGAATATCAGGGATCGAATATGTGAGCAAGAACGAAGTTTTAGAGAAAATGGAAACAAAAAAGAAACTTATACTTAACATCGGGAAGAGAGAATACCATTGATCGAACATGAAGAGACTTGAAGCAATAGAAATCTGGTTCTACAGAAGCATGCTGAGAATATCAGGGATCGAATATGTGAGCAAGAACGAAGTTTTAGAGAAAATGGAAACAAAAAAGAAACTTATACTTAACATCGGGAAGAGAGAATACCATTGATCGAACATGAAGAGACTTGAAGCAATAGAAATCTGGTTCTACAGAAGCATGCTGAGAATATCAGGGATCGAATATGTGAGCAAGAACGAAGTTTTAGAGAAAATGGAAACAAAAAAGAAACTTATACTTAACATCGGGAAGAGAGAATACCATTGATCGAACATGAAGAAGAGACTTGAAGCAATAGAAATCTGGTTCTACAGAAGCATGCTGAGAATATCAGGGAACGAATATGTGAGCAAGAACGAAGTTTTAGAGAAAATGGAAACAAAAAAGAAACTTATACTTAACATCGGGAAGAGAGAATACCATTGATCGAACATGAAGAAGAGACTTGAAGCAATAGAAATCTGGTTCTACAGAAGCATGCTGAGAATATCAGGGATCGAATATGTGAGCAAGAACGAAGTTTTAGAGAAAATGGAAACAAAAAAGAAACTTATACTTAACATCGGGAAGAGAGAATACCATTGATCGAACATGAAGAAGAGACTTGAAGCAATAGAAATCTGGTCCTACAGAAGCATGCTGAGAATATCAGGGATCGAATATGTGAGCAAGAACGAAGTGTTAGAGAAAATGGAAACAAAAAAGAAACTTATACTTAACATCGGGAAGAGAGAATACCATTGATCGAACATGAAGAAGAGACTTGAAGCAATAGAAATCTGGTTCTACAGAAGCATGCTGAGAATATCAGGGATCGAATATGTGAGCAAGAACGAAGTTTTAGAGAAAATGGAAACAAAAAAGAAACTTATACTTAACATCGGGAAGAGAGAATACCATTGATCGAACATGAAGAGACTTGAAGCAATAGAAATCTGGTTCTACAGAAGCATGCTGAGAATATCAGGGATCGAATATGTGAGCAAGAACGAAGTTTTAGAGAAAATGGAAACAAAAAAGAAACTTATACTTAACATCGGGAAGAGAGAATACCATTGATCGAACATGAAGAAGAGACTTGAAGCAATAGAAATCTGGTTCTACAGAAGCATGCTGAGAATATCAGGGATCGAATATGTGAGCAAGAACGAAGTTTTAGAGAAAATGGAAACAAAAAAGAAACTTATACTTAACATCGGGAAGAGAGAATACCATTGATCGAACATGAAGAAGAGACTTGAAGCAATAGAAATCTGGTTCTACAGAAGCATGCTGAGAATATCAGGGATCGAATATGTGAGCAAGAACGAAGTTTTAGAGAAAATGGAAACAAAAAAGAAACTTATACTTAACATCGGGAAGAGAGAATACCATTGATCGAACATGAAGAGACTTGAAGCAATAGAAATCTGGTCCTACAGAAGCATGCTGAGAATATCAGGGATCGAATATGTGAGCAAGAACGAAGTTTTAGAGAAAATGGAAACAAAAAAGAAACTTATACTTAACATCGGGAAGAGAGAATACCATTGATCGAACATGAAGAAGAGACTTGAAGCAATAGAAATCTGGTTCTACAGAAGCATGCTGAGAATATCAGGGATCGAATATGTGAGCAAGAACGAAGTGTTAGAGAAAATGGAAACAAAAAGGGAACTTAACATCATGAAGAGACAGTTGAAATTTCTAGGGCACATAATATGGAAAGCGGGTTTGGAAAATCTGAAACTCATAAGATAGATTGAAGGCAAGAGGGACAGGGAGAAACAACGTATAATCTACCTAGTGACCTTGAGTGAATAGATTGTGGGAGAAGCTTTAGGAGAGATAACAAAGAGAAAATTTATTAAGAGTTGCAATGGATAGGAAGCTGAGGAGAGCCATGATTTCCAACGTCCTGAATGAACACTGCAAAGAAAAGAATGTCCTTTTTATACGTGTTCCCTCTCATTTTACAGGGCCTCAAAACTCACGTTTTCTTTTGGCGTTCAGGGTCCCGCTACTGAGAGTTGGGTTACGCGCTAAGTACATAGAACTCCACAATTTAAGGAACATACAACGGATGGTTGTGCATTCTTATACGCCATACCGTTTCCGGAAATTGGCGATATCGATTTCCATAACAACCGTTTTGTTTTTTGTTTTTTTCATGTATTAGTCGTTAATAAATTATTATAAATTGTCTTTTAAAATAATAAACAATAAATATGACTAAAATATATTTATGAGTACATGTAACAGCAGGATAGATTTTAGATGGCATCTGAAGTTGGCGCTAGTGTCAAAAATAGGTATTACATATATCTATCATGGAATACCTTTGTTGTGTCCATAAGGAAATACATGAATAAAATACTCCTACTGTTCCGAAATAGTTGTTCCATAGCCGGAAATCTCATGTGGAATATACTAATTCTTATTCGAATTGTTTGCCGTTTACATTAACAGGTTAGCATTGATGTTCCTCAAGTATTTATATTAGCTTATTCAGGTAGAATAATTTGAAGCGCAAATTATATCACTTTTTCACCACATTAAAATTGTATTTTTTTTTCAGACCACCCGCTGCCAAGAGATTATGATGGGAGAAGAGAGGCCAATTGGTAGAAATGCTAAACGGAATTGCAAGAAGCACGAATTGACAAATAATGATCGTGTCCTGAAGCGTGGTGCAATAAAACAGGTTGCAGATGAATTAAACGTAGCTGCAGAAGGTCTGGGTTTGCAAATTGAATTAGTTTGCCAGGCTCCAAATAGGCTTGATCTCAATGTCCTTGATCTGGGTTATTTTAATGCAATTCAATCAATTCAGCACCAGCAAGCTCCAAATAATGTTGACCAGCTCATTGAAGCAGTGGAAGAAAGCTTCAATAAACTTTAGAAGTCGAAGCTTAACAATACTTTTCTAAGTTTGCAGTTAGCAATGGAACAAGTTATTTTAGTTGACGGCAATAACAACTATAAACTCCGGCACATGTCTAAAGAGAAGCTTGAAAGAGAAGGAAAACTTGAAGTATCCATTTCTATTTCTGACGAGTTGCAACAAAAACTGCTTTTGTTAAAGCAAACCTTCCCCAGTTATTTTTGTTATTAATTTAACTGTTTATGTATATCAGTTTCGATATATTTCACACTTATTTATATGACAATTTACTAATATTACTCATTTACTGTTGAGTATGGGAATAAATGATATTTTTTATTCTTTTTGATGTTTTTTTATCTACTGGAACAATTATTTTGGAACAACATGAAAATTTTTTTGGTATAACTATTTCGGAACGGAGGGAGTATTAATTATATTGTAACTGCGTCGTATCCATAAAGAAATATATCAAAATTATTGTGCCAAAAATAATTATAATAAAATAATTATAATTATCATTGATTCAATCTGTCAAAACCAATGAGAATCGATCTCACTTTTCTCTACAGACATAAACGTGACATTCTCACTATCGGGCAAGCAGTCAACACACAGGCGTCGCCGGAAATTTTGGCTCCTTTTCAGGCCACAATAGTAACATCTCTTAGCACTCAAATATTCAAGGTAAGAGAATCCCAGACACTTGTATTTTTTCAACTAAATTATCTGGACACTCATTACGCACACCTATAAAATAAAACTTACGAGAAAGACTGCATACATTTTACTTATCCTTTATTTTATTATTCTGTCGGATTCCGATTCATATTTAATTCACATCTGACCCCCAAACTTACAATTTTATTCAGTATTACTGTCTCTCGTTTCGCCAACACTACATAACAACCGTATAATAAATAATACTCGTTTTGTTGTTTCCACGTCTCATTTTTACGAGTATTTTTGTATATATAAATGTAAGGGGGTTTATAAATAGGTACTTGGATTTATAACTCTTCTACAACATCATAATCAGAGGCAAGCTTTGCAGTCGGCAGTCTTCGGTTTGGGAGTTTCAATAATTGTGTCAAGTCCCAAAACAATACATTTCCCTCAGGCAGAGGATAGTGTTAATCGCCGGCACACCTGAAGCATCCCCAAAAGGTGAAATACCGAAGTTGTACTCTGGCTTCTGGTCCCATATAGTTTAACGACAGTTGTGTTCCCAATTGGCGTTCAGACAAGTCCCGATTTTCTACCATCAAGCATCGGCTTAGAAGCTCCTTAATCTACTTTCAAGAGCCCTATCTTGCAAAGCAGTACCTTACTCTTGAGTGAGGTCTAAGTTTAACTGCTATTACCTGAGGCACCACAAATGCTTGGACTATTTTGGGGCCCTGGTCCCATGTACGCGAGCTACTCACATCTAAACTGAATCTTGTAACATATTCCGTTTTTGGATAAAGCCTTATTTTCAGTCGGGAAAATTTGTCATCCATTATTAAAGTCTCTTCCTAGGGAGCACATCTCTCCTGAGGTATGGCTAGGTTTAAAACCTAGCTCCTGGGGAAATGTCGAGAGAGCTGGAATATTTTGAATCCATAGTTCAGGAGTTCACAATATTTTTTTTTTGTTTGCGTCATCAACCACTTTCACATTTTCCACCGTATCGTAAGTATTCAAAAGCATACTAAAACTGTTACGAGTTCACGAGTAACTTTGTGATATAGTAAAAAATACAAAAGGGAGGTAACAAATAACGGTGGCTACTGTAAAAGAACAAACTTGACCATTGAAAAGTGTATATACAGTGTAACCCGGATATAAGAGAAACCCGGATATAAGAGAGATTTTATCTGGTCCCAAATTAGAGCCTGTGTTAATAAAACAAAATAGACCAAACCCGGATATAAGAGACTCCTTCTCCGGTCCCGACAACTCTCTTATATCCGGGTTACACTGTATATAATTTAGTTTTATGGCTAGCGTTGCAAGTGTTGACAAAACTTAAACGAATTTGTTCATATTTCTAAAATTAAAAAAAAATATACACTACTAGCAACGAATAAAAAAAAAATAAGTGAATATTTTTTGTTCTTGAGCTTCTTTATCTGATTTATAATTTGAATAATGTTATTTCGCCTGAAGAAGTATTTGAATGCTAACGACCATTCTCAAAACTCTTATCTAGGAATGTGGCGCAGTTATTTTCATTTAAACTTCTTTTTTTTGTATCCATTTTTTTATTTTATTTTTTTTTTTTTTTTTTTTTTGCAGATCTTTAAAAAATTTTATTTTCGGGTAGCCAATATTGAAATACATTTTTAATACTCAAAATCCTATATCGCCCATCAAAATTTCTAATCGCCCACCATTTTCTGTTCAGTTTCTCATCACCCACCCTACGGTTAAAATTGCCCACCGGTGGGTGATAACGCCCAGGCTGACAAACTGTGTTCTAGGGCTTTTAGACATACAGTAGCGGCCATAATGTAAGGAACGGAAACAACAAAGACATAAATATGTGTATTACTTAAAAAGTAATGCATGATTAGCAATGACATTTTTACCGAATAAAGATTAGGGTGTAATGCATAAATATTATACAAAGTTACAAAAATTTACATAATAGTTTGTTTTTTAATATTTATGTCTTTGTTGTTTCCGTTCCTTATATTATGGCCGCTACTGTATTTCTCACTTGCTTTTTTTCCTGTGTCTTTGAAATCATTCGTTTCCTTCCTCTGCCAATCTAGTTTTGTAATGCCTGACTCTTTAAACTTCTTACTCCCTTCGAAACGTTTTGTATATCTTTATCCTTTCGACATCAGCAATTCTTTTTGTTAAAGCACATCTGTATACATGAGAGGTTTCTGTTATGATTCAACCAAAAAAAAAAAAAACAATTCTTAAGTGTGGATAATAATTATATTAAATCATCTTGAAAATAATTCTGTCATTGTTCATAAATAAAAAGAAATGTACACTTTTCGAAGAAGGTTAGTATGTCTAGCAAGGCTGTACTAAAAATTCATTGTTCTGGTATCGTTCATGTGAAACTCTTTCCTTGATAATACCCGTTGAAATAGAAAATTATAGTATGTATCAGTGACAAGACTTTCGGACCACCATGTACATTACTAGCAATTAATAAAAATTCAGCGAATATTTTTTTGTTTTTGGTCTTCCTTTGATATCAGTCAGTTATGTGCCATGCGTGATATACGCTTAGGCTATCATGGATACATGACTGACGAGGCAGATTTTTCCCGAAGTAGGTTGCCATTTCTTTCTGAGGTAGACCAGTTGCCATCCATAGCTATAGAACCCGGTCTGTCCTGCTATTTACCCATAGCTGGGGGGAGAAGAGGAGGATTCATACCTTTCCCAAGAGTATTAGCACGTAAGTGAATGTAATGGATTCGCTGCAGTTCGATTCCTCAATCCGAGCCGCTATCCATTACTCCACCGTGCCTCTTGCCTGATATATATATATCCGAAAAAAAAAGTTATTTCTTCTGATGTACTATTTGAATGTTAATGACACTTATCAAAACTATATAGAAAATGCCAAAATTTATTTGGGGGGGGGGGTATTTATATTCTATCTAGGAATGTGACCCAGTTATTCCCAGTTAGCCTCCTGTGTTACCGTGGAGTAATGGGTAACGGCTTGGATTGAGTAATCGGAGAGCCGAGCTCGAATTCCAGTCGAATCCATTACATTCACTTACGTGCTAACACCCTTGGGAAAGGTGTGAATCCTCTTCTTCTCCCTCCAACTATGGGTAAATAGCAGGACAGACTGGGTTCTATAGCCTTGGATGGCAACTGGTCTAGGAGAAGGACAACTCTGAATTCAAAACCTGCGGAGGGTCGTTTGGGGACCTTGTGGCATTCGTTGCACCAGGTCCCTGTATTCGTCCTTCCAAAAAGTGTGGATGGCCCTGCACAAAGCCTTCACCACTATAATCAAATCCTGTGTGGGTGTTGGGCTTTCAGTTTCTGGGAACTGATCTGTCTGACCCTCATACGTCGAGTTCGACGGGAGAGTCCATCATATATATATATATATATATACATACATATGTGTGTGTGTTCATATCGCCATTGATTACTTTTTTTCAAGTGACATATGTCGAAATACTTTTTTAATACTCAAAATACTATATCACCAACCAACATTTCCAATCGGTCACCATTTTCTGTTCAGTTGGTCACCGCCAGCCCAACTGCTGATGTCGCCCGCCCAACAGTTGAAATCGCCGACAACTGGGCGAAAAGCTAAGTTTAGGAAACCCGAGATTTACCCCACCACCACCGAGTCAGTTTGTGACACAAGGTTGGTTTTTAACATGGGGACCCGAGTATTTCTACTGAGGCCGCTGGTCTAAACTGGCCTTAGCTTGTATAAGCTGGTCAAAGCTTGTCTAAGCTAGTCATAGACGGTCATACCACCGCCACGTAACAGATGCCACGCAACAGTGGGGGGAAAGCAAGGGAGACGAGAAGGGGTTCGGCACGGGACAGATACTAAATCGACAGCATCCATCCCGACCCGGAAAAAAAACTCGCTTCTGCTCCTCTGCCAATCCCTCCTGAAGAATTCGGGAGGGGTATACCGCCCGCCCAGCCCTCGACTGTAAAATTCATCTGATTTTTAGCAACCAATATTATTAGATCCAGCCCTCCACTGTCCGAGATTTACTTGACCACCCACTGAGTCAGGTTATGGCACAAGGTCAATCTTTAATGTAGGTTGCTAGTCTAAGCTGGTCTTGTCTAAGCTGGTCTAAGCTAGTCATAGCCGGTCCAACCACCGCTACGTAACAGATGTCACGCAACAGTGGAGGAAAGCAAAAGAGGAAAGGAAAGGCCCCCGCCACGGAACAGATACTACATCTGCAGCATCCATTCCGACGGGAAAACCCCAAATTCTACTCCATTACCAATCCCTCTGGAAGAATCCAGAAAGAGAACCGCTAGTCAACCTGTAGTTTATTGCAGTAAGTAGCCTGACACTGCTATTTATACACCTGGCGGAAAACCTATTCGTAAGTCCAGAGTGGCACGCTCGAACCTCGGTGTCGGTAGTTCTCATTTTCTTCCAATATGACACTTTGGCAAGGGCATCAGCATGAAAATGCTTGAATTAGGACTGGATTACTTCAACCAACGCTTTTATCTCAAAGACAAATATAAGCGTTGGTTAGCGTGTAAACTAATCCTTGAAGTGGTTTGTAGCACGTTTATTCATCATCCCTCAGTTGCGTCTCTGTCTTTGGGCAAGGTGCGCATATGGGGACCCGAGTATTTCCACTCAGGCCTCTGGTCTAATCTGGCCTTAGCTTGTTAGTGCTTGTCTATGCTAGTCATAGCCGGTCCAACCGCCGCTACGTAACAGATGTCATGTAACGGTGGGGGTAAAGCAAGGGAGAAGAGTTGGCCTCCAGCACGGGACAGATACATCTGCAGTATCCATCTCGACGGGAAAAACCCATTCTCTACTCCTCTGCCAATCCCTCCAGAAGAATCTGGATGGAGAGACCCTCTTGGGAAACCCTGATCTAGTTCCATGTATACAGGTGAGGTTCACTTTATAAAGCCCCCCGCCAAAAAAATACCCACCCCCCGCCAAAACACGAATAAGTATTCAACATTCTTTTTGTTTCTATTGTATTTATTACAAATTTAACACCGTATTAAAACAATATATTCGTTAAAATGTTTATAAAAATGCTAAAAAAAATGTCCTCGGAGTTTACATGTCAATTCAAAGAACCTTTAGTAGAAACAGATACCCAACTATATGCCTGTTAAATTGAAATTATACTGCATTCAGTATTTAAACTCTGCTTTTCCTTTAATGTCGGCGTTCGGAATGAGAAATCAGAATTGTTCGATTTCCAGTCAACTTCGTTATATTGACTTACGCGCAAATGACTCATTTCCCCAGCTATGGATTAAATAACAGGAGTTATATCTGAAAAAAATTGTTGCCCTCAAAAAAAAAAAAAAAACCGAAATGCAATATTTACTCGCAAAATATAATTTCTTTTTTTAAATCCCAAATATGTTCCGGCTTTAAATAACCTAGAAAGGGTTGATAAACTGTAAAAAAACAAAAAAAAACAAAAACAAATCAATCATTCAGTCAATTGATTTCGGTGGTCAAATTACGACGTAACTACTGGTAACCACGGGTGGGTTATCGCCAAGTTCATCAACGAGGACTTTTAAGATATTCTGCTTCTTCCAGTGTTTTTAGGGAAGGCACACTTTTCTTCCGCTATTTCAAGTCTAATTTTACTAAGCAGTCTATTCATCAGAATCCAATTTGTTTGATTGATTCGTTTTCTGTGGCTTATCTCTCCTTTGCAGGTTATTTAAAACCAGAAAATATTTTTAGATTGCAAGATAATAATGGTTGAGTGATACAAGTTTTACTAATTAACTCATGGCTAGGGAAGAAGAGGCAGATTCATACCTAATCAGAATTTGATAAACAAACATATTATTATGTGGATATAAATTGGGGGATCAATTCTATATTACAATCAATATATAAACTGATCCCTCACTTTGTAGCTAATGTAGTTTTTATACATTTATATTTCAGAGAATGTAAATAAATCTAAAAGACATGTCTGTTTAGTTAATCTGTTATTGATTGATCTCTTCTATAGTTTATCAACCTTTTTCGGGTTATTTAAAGCCAGAAAATATTTTGGGATTGTAAGAACGGTTTTTGGAGATAATAATGGCTTAGCGATACAAGTCTTACTAATTAAGCCATAGTTGGGTGAGAAGAGATGAATTCATGCATTTCACAATTGTATTTTACGCATAAGTGAATATAACGAACCCAACGGGAATTGGAACTCGGCTCTCAGATTAACAGTTAAGAATTATTATTCATTACACCACCGGCACATCCAAGTTTGCATTTATTCGAATGTCGAGACTTTAGGCAGCTCTATGAAGTTATTTGTTTTCATACGGGCATCACCACTGCTTCTATATACAACGTCACTCCAGGACATAGGACATTGTGGCTCTCCACAATTTCCTATCCCCTGTAACCATTTTATCCCTTCAGCTGTCTTACGTGTTCCGCCATCCATTCACAGAAGCTCTTCAGGTAAGTGGCTCGCTGCCTTCCCTACCGTTTTTGCTTTTAATATGCGCTCGTGAGGGTTACATTTTTCAAGCTCTTTATTCTAGTTAGGAGTCCGAGCAATTGTTTCTATGGTATTAATATTTTTAATGCGCGTGTGGCAAACGTTTATTAGCTTAGAAAATGGAATGGGCAGGCCAAGTTCAAATTATGGTAGAGGCAGTAGTGTTTATTTCACAATATCGCTTCGAAAAAGGTTTGAAACCATCTATTCGTCTTCCAAGATATAAACAAAATAACATGCGTTTTACAGCATTGTTAATGTAAAGGGATATTTAAACAATGCTACAAGAAACCAACAGAAAACCACTTCAGTATTTGAAAACACAAAATTTTCAGAGCAAGGGTGAATGTTGCAAGATGGGTTTAAGTCGGGTCTACTTTGGAATAACGAATCCATTTCTATGAACGCGACCACAATTTACAGACTCTTCATATTTGTGATGGATATGGTCATTAATTGACTGTAATTCATGTCTATTCAGCGTATGCTTATAATCGTTCCTAAGGCATTTCCTTGCTAGTCAGGTGCAATATTAGCGCGTGGGTAACCAAAATACACATCGGCGAGACGAACAAGTCGATTGATTTTGCTTGCTGCTATGGCATTTGTTATCTTTACGTTTTATATCACAAACAATGACAGCAACAGGCCGCCAATGTGCACTTGACAGCGCCCGGTCAATTAATTTATTGATTGACTGAAATGCAGTTACTGACGTTCAAGACGAACAAATCTCTAACATTTAATACCGTCCTAGCAAAATTTGTCAGTCACCTGGTTTGATAGATTTCAGATGGATTAACCGAATAAAGTATCTAGGATGAGAGCAATGAGTTAGGCTGGTCCCCATTAAACCTTAGCTCCTCATAGAGACGAGTCAGCTAAGTATTAGCCAACAGTGAGTCTCTACAGCACACGGCGACCAGCTGTAAGCAAACTCAGTAGAATAGTTTTTATAATTCCTTCATCGAATGACTCCTCTTACCATAGTTTGGCCCGACTCTAGAAATACGAAGGGAAAACGGTGAAGATCAAAGTCATTGCTCTGTACAAATGGTCTTCTAGAGCTCGTTTACCATTACCCCTAGATAGGATGCCTCATACTTATTATTGCAGTTATCAGTCAGTGACCATACAATAATTAGTATGGTCGGCATGTGGGTAATTGATTTTGAATACGTTTCTCATCAGTTTATTTCTGAATACAGAATCTACGTTTTTGTTCGAATCAAGTCGAAGGAAATTTTCGTCAGATATCTTGGAATCGTTTGAAGGCGCAACTCGGATCACATTTGATAATAGCACGTGACACAATATACTGAATGCCAGTACAGATAATGGTCGTCGTCCACAAGTAAACATCTACCTTTTCTGGGTGGAGCTCTCGCAAATATAACTATCAGGATATTGATTTAATTATGCAGGGGAGAGTACGCCCAAACCATCTGCTTGGATAACGTGCGAGTTCGTGCTGCACACACACACACACACACACACACACACACACACACACACACACACACACACACTCCCTCCAAATAATCTCGTCTATACAGTTTCCTCACAAAATTTGAGACAAACTTCCTCATGGTGTCGCAGGCTAGGTCGTCTTCTGATGGCCATATTATGAAAACACCTTTTTCAAAAACACCCATATATATATATATATATATATATATATATATATATATATATATATATATATATATATATGGGCACGGTGGAGTTGTGGATAGCAGCTCGGATTGAGTTCCAGTCGAATCCATTACATTCAGTTACATGCTAATACCCTTGGGAAAGTTATGAAACCTTTTCTTCCCCACCCCAGCTATGGGTAAATAGCAGGACAGACTGGGTTCTATAGCCTTGGGTGAAAACTGGTCTAAAAGAAGGACAACGCTGAATTCAAAACCTGCGAGTGTGATTTTGGGGACATTGTGGCACGTAGTGTACCAGGTCTTTGTATTCGGCTCTTATGTGTGGTTGGTTCTGAACAAATCAAATCATATGCACATATGATTTGATTTGTTCAGAACCAACCACACATTACCCCCGTGTGCAAAGTTTTCTTTTCCTCTTTGGCTAAGAATTTCCATTATCGGTGTAATGAAAAGTGAGTCGGCGGTGATGAAATTTCCGCTCCTGAATGTGGGCTGCCTCATAGTTATTATTGTATTTATCTATCAATGACCATACAATAATTAGTATACTCGGTATATAGGTTATTGATGTGGCGTAGGTTTTTATCAAGTACATTCTGAATTCAGAATCTCTTTTTGTTCGACTCCAGTTGGTTGCGCTGGCCTCGGTACGAGCACTGATCCCTTTCTCTAGGTATTTACTCTGTCTCCCCACTAAGACGAGTTGTGACACAAGGTCAGTTTTTAAGGTGGGGACACCCTGACTAGGAACAAAAATTGCCCGCAGCCCCGGCAACCGTCGGTTGCACAGGTCGCGGTGCGAGCACCGATCTCTCTCTCTCTAGTGCGATGAGAGAATGCAGTATCACAGTGAGATTTTCCTCTGTTCTCCGACGGAGCCACAACCGAGTCGCACTCTGCCCAAAGACAGAGACGCGAGTGAGATGATAAAAACCTACCCGGCGTGCCTGGTATGTACCTGTAGTTTACAGTGCAACTATGTTGAGATGGCCTTAATTATAGTTGAGAGAGAGAAAGAGAGAGCAAGCAAGCACGCATTATTTAGGATGATAAACATTTTCAGTATGCTAAACCTCGGTCAATATCAGTTGTAACCTAGTGCTAAAGCTTACGGCCATATCCTGTTCCCATACGATCACCAAAGTTAAGCAACGTCGAGTTTGGTTAGTACCTAGATGAGTGACCGTATGCTGTAAGCTTGAATGTGCGGTTGATGTAACGTATAATATCTCGGAATTGGAAATTCGAGGGCCGAGTTCCAATTCCACTCGTGTACGTTATATTCAATTACAGGCAAACAACCGAGGGAAAGATATGAATTTAACACTTCTCCCCCTCTGATATATGGGTTAATTAGTAGATGTAGAAGTAAATCGCTATTATATCCAATAAAAAGTCTAATAATCTAAAAATATTTCTTGGCTATAAATAACCTGCAAGGGTTTGATAAGACGTAAAAAAAATCAGTCATTAATAGCTGATTTATGAATGATACAAGGGCAGGAGTTGGAATTCAGTTTTAACAACATTCGATTGTAAGATTTTGATCTAAGAATAAATGTACTCTACACCAACACGGATTTTCTGTACAGTAAAGTATCAAGAAACAAAATGAAAAAGGTACTTAAATATGATGTAATATCATTGCACCTATATCGCAGTGAATGCTGAATCTTCTCCTCATAAATGAACAGGCTTAAAACAACAGAAATTTGCTTCTGCAGAATGATGATAAAAATACGATGCACCGAACATGCGAGTTTTGGAAAAAAGGAAACAAAACAGAAATTTATACTTACCATCGGGACGGGAAAGTGGAAATTTCTTGGCTATATTATGAAGAAAGGGGGCTTAGAAAAATTGACATTGACAGAACATATTAAAGAAAAAAGGCAAAGTAGTGCATAACCTGTCTATCGAGCTTGAATTATATAAATTATATAGACACTATATATATATACACACACACACACACACACACACCATGTATGTATGAATGTATATATATATATATATATATATATATATATACATACTATGTATATATATATACACACACACACTATATATATACTATATATATATATATATAATATATTTATATATATTTATATATATATATATATATACACAATATATATATAATATATATATAATATATATATAATATATATATATAATATATATATAATATATATATATACTATATATATAATATATATATACTATATATATAATATATATATATACTATATATATAATATATATATATATACTATATATATAATATATATATATACTATATATATAAT